>CM062652.1:12549238-13749238 GCA_031772095.1 Zeugodacus tau | reverse complement strand
CTTTATTTGTTACAAGGTTAGACGTATTTTCATGAGGTTTCCAAATTTCATTTACTGCTTGTTCGTGAATTATTGACTAAAAACAATAGAGTAACGATGCACTAGTCTCCAGACATGACTCCGTGTGACTCTTTCCTATTTCCAAAAGCTTAAATAAGTTTTTCAAGTATACGAGAAATATAAGCCGATGTGCTTTGGCTTAAAATCGAGTTTGAGAAATGTTTCGACGATTGGAAGAAACGCTGGCATAAGTACATATAATATCGAACGTGGGAATATTTTAAAGGCGACAACATTCTACACTAATGGATAAATATTAAAAAAAAAAACGAAAATTACCGTTATTTTTTTTAAATATCTCGCACACATGTTTATATTCATTATCTAGATATTATTAAATCCCTTTGAATGCCGATAATTCATCCAGTATACCCATTTATAACCAATTTGAGATTAATACATTTTTATTTCACGTTAAATAAATACAAAACTACATTGGAAGCGACATTTCAATACTTGTTTTTTTAACTTAGTATTATTAATATTACATTTTAGTTCTAGCCGATTAACTAAGGTTAGAACTACGTGGATCAATTTAAAATATAATATATGTATGTGTCTTTTGTAACTTAAATTTTTTCGAAAAATGCAATAACTGGCATTTAAAAATTCCAAATCTCTTAGCAAATCACATTTGAATTTATTACTTAAGCACATTTTTGTTTTCATTGTTATTTTTTTGGGTAAAAAATACAAATATTATAAGTAACTAAGGCATCTAAAAGTTATAATATATAGAGTTCTTTCGGGATCCCTTGCCAATTGTTTGAGGCGGCGCTAGCATGATTCCTTGTTGCAGTCGACAAAATTACTAAACTCTGTGGAATTAGGTGGACCTTCGCTGTAGAGATATGTGACGGGCCACAGGCGTGCGGCAGCAAAATCGCTTAAACTCTGCAGGCCACCGGGTCGTGGTGGACGTTGATATTCATTAGTTGATGTACTACTGTCCAGTGTATGTTTCTTCTTGTCGCCTTTTAGTGATGCAAACTTAATGCTGGAGTGTGTGTGTGTCACTGATGTTGACGTTTTATTGCCCGGATAATAGCGATCACTACACTTGCGCCACTGGTCGGCTTCATCGCCCACAAAGCACCTGTTGGTTGAAGAATTTTTTAGTTGTTATTGAAAATTATAAAATAATTATCAAATTCCCCAACTTACCATGGATAATCGAACCCCTGCGAGTAGCCACAGGGGTGTTCAGCCTTACAGCAATAATCCCACGCGCCAATCTCACCACCTTCGATTTCACACGAGTAGAAACCAGTTACGAGATTTTTTTCACACGGACTGCTCGTGCGACATGCCTTACCGGTGACGGTATAATGACGCCAGGCGACATCTCCTAAAGTGTTTTTGGTTGAAGAAGTTTTTTGTTGTTGAGAAATCAATGTATTGTGTATTGTAGGTGCTTATTTGTTAGATGGACCAATACCAGGCAATATCAATATTATATTTTTAAATACTTGGAAACTGGTACTATCTGGTTAGGTTGTCACATACAATACCGTTATACAAAATTGTTGAGCGTCTTAAATGCAATGTGTATATTAGGGAGTACTAGTCTAAAGTTTTAGGGGTCAGTACTTATTTACAAAAATCGTTAATTTCGTTTTTAGTTATTTAGATTAGCACTATCGTACAAGGGATATTACGTTCTTGGAGGTATTTTCTATATAAATACTTTACATGCTATTTCACTTAATTATATGAAATGTTTTTCTTTGTTAGCTTTTCACCACCAAAATTAAACCATTTTATAGAAAGTTACTACATTTGTTTCACATTTCGCTTTGTATTTGCTTTAGTCAATTAATCGGTTTTATTTCATTCATTATATATTTTTATTTGGATTCCTTACAACTACAACTAGTTGTTATTTACACTAGTACTGAGGTGCAACAGGTAAGAATTTTCAGTTTACCCGGTTCACGGAATATATCCATACGCCGATCGTTATTCACACGTGATCCACCGATAGTGTTTACTTTGTCACGACAAGTCCAATCGAAGGGGTTCCAAGCGAAGAGCCAATAATCTCTGTCATCTGTATTTGTGTAGTGGACGTTCAATTTCAGCTCGGTTTGATCGAGATCCGAGAGTTCACAGTTGTAGGATGTGGCGCGCGACCTGGAAGTGGAAAAGAAGTAGAAACCATTAAATTTTAATGTTTTAAATGTTATTCGGTTAAAAAAGTGGTTAGCAGAATCCCGATCCGTTTTCTGTAATGTCTAGAGTGTCTCTCTTATTTCAATTAAAATAGATCGTACCCCAAACGAGCTTATATATACTTAAGTAATAAGAATCTCTAAATAAATTAAAATAGTCCAACGAGGTTTATTGCAGAGAAACATATCTCAAACAAATCCTTTAATTCTTCTTTAGCCGAGTCGATAATATTTATCAAAACTTACCCATAACTGAAGGAATAGCACTTAAAGGATGTAGTTTCTCGGAATCGTATACATTCCTTCTTGCAAGCAAGCTCGGAAGGCACTGATATCACTTTCTTAATAGCTGTTGAGAGCAGTTTCGCCGGCGAACCATAACCCAAATAACAGACCGCTGAAATTATAAAAAAGAGAAGTCATATGGTACTCCCTAGAGAAAGAAGAAGATTACAAAGCTTCAACTAACATTTCTTATGTTTGTCATCCACGATCGGTTGTATTTCACAACCATGTCCGTAACTCGCGCGCTCAAACACATCAAAAGCGGCGTCTTGGATGAGATGTCTTCCCTTATCCATGTCACGCACCGGCCAATCGCTCAATTGACAGTTATCAATGACGCTGGCATGACGCTGCTGACCGTAGCGGTAGGCGAAGGCGCGACAAGTGAATTTCACTGACTTAATGCATTCCATTTCGCATTCACCCACAGACCGAACAGTCAGGGAGTCGCGCACAATGGATTTGTAGAAGCGTGTTGCATCAATGGCACGGAAGAAGCACTCTATGAATGAAAGAAAGAGTTTGAAATATGTAAAAACCTTAAAACGCTTCAAATACATACGAGCATTACGTGGGTCCGTGAGCGCGGTACTCGGTTTACTGCCATAATGACCCGGTTCGTCGCTACGTGATGGTTTTCGACAAACATCTAAATCATCGCCCATGGAATATATATCATAATCACGATCAGGTTCTATGTCTACGTAATAATCCAAAGAGTTTATGGGGCGATCGCATAACATGCAATTATCACGGCCGGCTTGATTGTAACGGTAACTGTAGGTGTGACAGATGAAACCATCCTGTCCCGAACACAACTGTTCGCACTCCACAAGTGTCGGTACGGTGGTGGAATGTTTTATAGCGGTTTTGTGTAAGCGAAAGCCTTCACCGATCTTCGCTGAACATTCTACAGATGTAAAAGGAAATATGAAAAATTAATAAAAATGTATATAATATTACTAAAACTCAACGCACCATCTGGGCCTGGTCGCCTTGTCCACGAATGTCTGTAATCATGACGATCTCTGAAGCCTTCCGAACCAAAACCGCCATAACTGGAACCAGGATAGCTCAGCACCGAGTTTGGTTCACGTTGTGAGCCACGCCTTGAGCCACCCAGCTCAAAATAATTGAAATCGAGTGGATCTCTACGACGATTGTACTCATTCAAACCCCAATACGATGATTGTTTATTATAGCTGCCACCATAGCTACCACCATAACTGCCCCAGTCCTTCTCCTGCCCTATCAGGTAGGGCACGAATTTGGATGAACCTTTGTAGCTGCTAGCTGGTGGACCATCACGATCCAAATAATTATGTGTTGATGGCGGTGGCGGTGGTGGTGGACCTGGTCTATAGGAGTCTGGTGGTCCTGATGGACCGCTTATTTCATGCGAACCGGGACGATATGGCGAGTAGTCGGGACCTGGCCTATATGGTGGACGAAAGCGATCACTTTCCGGTCTGGGGCGGTAATGCGTACTCTCATAACCAGGACTACTTGGTATACTCTCCCAACGATTTGGTCTGCCAGGTCGATAACGATGATGATCCTCCGGCCGAATGTAGTCATAACGATCTACAGGTCCTGAATCCGTGCCGCTACTACCATAACCACTGGGTGGTGTGTGCTCAAAATATGAAGAACCATGTGAGGAGAACTCAAAAGCGCTGGAATGATGATACTCGGACGACGACGATGGTGGTGGTCGATGATCATACGAAATGGATGAGGACGGTGGTGGCGGTGGTGGCCCCGACGGATGATAGTGATCAATGGCAGTACTGCTCGGTGGGTGATAACGATGTTCATCGCTACCATAGCCACTAGCACTTGGCGGTGAAGGCAAGTAATGATGCTCCTCGCGATACGGTGGCTTATCACTCCAACCGCTGGGTTTCAAATACAATGGTGGACTGCTCAGCGTGCCACCTTTCGAACACTCACGGCATGGTGTGCGCCTACAACTCGGTGGCGCATTGCGATCGCGTTCGTAGTAATCATAATCGGGATGTCGGAGCAAATTCGAGTCACGCTGACTAGAACTGGAGTACAAGTCAATTTGAGCCAATGGAATTTCGATGAGTTCACAATCGCCCTGGCCGTGACCGGACGGATCGAGACGATAGTTGAAACCTTCGCACATAAACCGTTTCTCAATGCCACACTGACGCATGCAATCCTCGACGCGTTCGCAGGCGAGTGTCCGTCGTACCCAGCGTGGAGAAATGCGTTTGCCAGCTAGCACGCGTCGGAAGCAGGCTGTGGAAAGAGAGAGAGGAAGAGAGAGTATGTACTGAAGAGCTGATAATTTGGAATTCTATATATTTTTTTCGAAAATCCTCCGTTTTGTTGACGGCACGAGTAGAGTGGGTACGTATCTATGGATGCTGTTGGAGCACGGCGCTTGCGTGTAAATACATCACTCTCAGTCAATGGTGGTCACAAGCGTAACGCGAAGGTCATACGTTAGCATGGAATTTCAGCTTGTTCATGCCACCTACTGTGTGTACTGACAGCAACAACAACAAGACAACAAAGTTAGTGTTGAACCCAAACAATTGCAGATTTTCCGATACAACGCTTTAAATTATTTCCATTTTTATTCATCGCATTTTGGGCTACTGAGTACGCATTATATACAAACATATGTATGTACGTATGTACTTTATGGCGGCAACAAATCTACATATTTAGCGTTTTTTGATAGGTAAATCATGAGTAGACGTTTCTGCAACTACGTAAGAATTGTTTCAAATGAAAATTTGCATTTACTAAAGAAAAATAATACTCTTTGAACTTTGTTGTTGTAATTATTTCGCCTAGTAAAACACTTGTTTAACACAAAGCTAAGTCAATCTGTTTTTTTTTCATCACATCCGTTGCTTACCAAGTGTGGCTTCTCTATATTCAACCGCTTGAATGCGTTTACTTTTGTTTTTGCTATTTTTGTTTAGTCAGTAAAGTGTATTTCTTCAAATTTACTGCTACCAGCTGTGGGTGCGAAATTATAGAAATTATAAAAATTACTCGCTTTTCGGCACGTATTTTTAAGGTCGCTAGTTTTTCTGGTTAATTCCTCCTATTATAAAGCCATTCCAAGTACAATGACCGCGGTGTCAAATACATTTGACCTAAGAAAATTAGTTTTTTTTTGAAGAGAGATATTTGAAAGAGCAAAGAAAGTGCTGCGAATTTCTTACAAATTAATTAGAAAGAATTTGTTTAGCTTTAGATTTACTGTAGAATAAATGTGATATCATTAAAATATCTTGCTGATTTTATTATAATAAAAAAATCGTTGCTTGCTGACTCGCTTGAGACTCTATTCTATCCTTTTTTTATAGCATAAATATATTTTGATTTGGGATCAATTGGGCATCATCTTTTAGTTATCGATCAATACGAATGCAAATGCCACACAATTTCTCAAAAATTAAGAATTCGAAGGTAGTCTTCTTGGATACCATTTGAATGCCAATCCCTCTTATATGCGAAGTTACTGAACTCTAAGTTATTCAAACTGAAAACGGTTGTACTTCATGTCCATGCGAGACCATGTTTTATAGAGATATGAGAATATTGTGGCACTTTAAAATCTTCAGTTTTCGGAGAATACATAAAATGTTATGAACCTAATTTCCAAAAAGTTTCACAGAAATCTTATATTAGCATCATAATTGAGGCAGTGTTTATGTTAGTACCATCATATATGATTTCCAAATCTTTCCTAATTTCTGTTCTTTTGCTTATTATTGATTTCAACTATTTATCATCATATATACCTTTATTTATGATTTATATAAACCTTTGTCTTTTAAATCTCCAAACCACCTATAATTTCGGTCGTCTTTTATATATAATATTATAATATATTGAAAAATTATTATTTCATGCTTCATTAATCTCAATTTTACTGTTATGTGACCTGTTTATGTATTTATTTATATATTTATGTGTGAAATTTTCAGAAATTCTCGCATTTACTAAACTCTGTAAATAATTGTTTGACCCAGTTCTATGTACATACATTTTTTGTTGTTGTCACAAATTACGATCAGTTAAGGCAAATGCACTCATTAGTTAATACTGCTCTTAATTTGTGTCACATTTTGTATAGCATATGCAATAAATCTCACTTTCAACGGTAATGTAAATAAATATATGTATGTTTTACATATAATATGGTATAATACGTATGTTTACGCGAGGAGATTTAGTATCAAATATGGAAAAAACATTAAGTTTTCATTTACAATGAAGTTCAAATTATTATTTTACGAATGAATGAAGCATGTCGAGATTCTTACTGGGTTCTAAGATTAATTTGTAAATCAAATCATTAGGAGAAATTTCAACTATAGGTTCGTTTTGATTTATGGTCAAGATATAGGTATATATTTAAGGAGTAGGTAAAATATTTTATAATAACATAAAAATCCGAGTTTGTGGTTCTATGTGTGACAAAAGTTGTATCACTAGGTGGTGCTGGTTTCAACCTAAACTAAAACTAAACTCTATCTTAACTTCAAATTGGATTGGATATATAAATCCAATTTCAAGTTAAGAACTCGTGGGAATGAAATATCAACAGGGTACCATCAAAGTTGTAGCACTAGGTGCCGCTGGTTTAAAATTATTACCAAAATACAGGCTCGTTTCACTGGGTAGACTATGTTATAAAAAGTACTTTAGTTTGAAGCGAAGAAAGGTGGATTTTTGCTGGTATGTGTATAATAATAATTAACTTGAATACACACTAGTAATATTTTATTAATTTTTCATCTTCAAACACAAATATTATTCAAAAAGATTTCCATTGTGACTTTTGTAGAAAAATATTTTTTTTCATAAATGTATGTTTTTTTTAATTTTATTTCAAATATTTGTTGTTATTTCCGAAGCACTGATGTCATGTATGCGTAGATAAATTTATATGAATAATTTTCTATTTATCTAGAGTATCTCTTTTAGTCCGTTAAAATTTAATTTTGTTATATTTTTCAAAATTTTTCCTCCTTCAATCCCCTACCTTTTGCATCCTCGACAATTATGATGGTGCTGCCGCCACTGCCGCTGGTGGTGTATCCACGTGCCGCAACGCCCGACACACTGCAGCAGGCCAATAACAGCCAAACAGCAACACAACTGTTGCAAAGCAACCGCATTTTAACGACAACACTTTTGCACTAAAACGCCAGCGAGGGAGTGTAAGTAAATTGAGCGCGAAAAATTTACAATTTATATACCGTGTTTATATGTATGTATGCAAAGTAGCAGTGGGCAATCGATGTGCGTGCTATACGATGCTTAATAGCGACTAATTTAACTATGTGATGAACGACAGCAACAACAACGACAACAAAATCATATATGACGACAAAAAACAAAATATTACAACAATTGTAAACGGCAATCTAATGTAATCGAAAATTGGGTGTAATGCACACAACAACAACAATGCAACGTAGAGCTTAGAACACACGTTGATTGAGTGAAAAAAATGTTTGTTTGGAGTTTTTATTTATTTTTTTGTTGTTGCGCTTTTATTTTTGTGTTTTATTTCTTTTTGTAGTTATTTGTACTTTTATTTTTTATTCTTTTAATTTTGTTTTGTGGACATTTTTTTCCAATAAATTTACGTTGAATTTAGTTTTCCACAATTACGTAAGCACGCGCGTTTTTCACTCCAGCCACATACAATAAAACGTTGTTTATATACATATTTAATCAGTATTTCAGCACAAAAACAAAAACAACAATACTAAAGTGTAAAAAAAATTGAATGTCAAACACATTAGGCTTGTTGGTTGTCACACAGCGTTGTTCGTGGTGCGGTCAACGCCGTCGTTGTGCCACAAGCGGCATGTGAATCTTCAGTTGACGCTGCTAAAAGCACAATTGGCTAATAAAATGCGCTATTTTATTATGTTATTATGTTTTGTGGAAATATTATTATTTTTTTATTTTTTTTTTTATTAATTTTTTATTATTTATTGTTCATCTCTCGCGGTTTTTGTGTGGTTGCGTGCTGCGTTATCCTTGTGTCGGTCACCGCGCCAATCGATTGTTATGCAAATTGCAAAATTTTTAAATTTTCATACTCGTAATGTGCACCCAAAAAATATGCTAAAACAATTAGTCGCACAAATGTCTGTATATATGGCGTGCATTAACCGTAACATGGGCGGAGGGAGTATTTAGTTCACAAATCGCGCATTTTTTATCCGCTGAAATCACACGCACCTTCTGCTTGTCACAACATAGTTTATGAACTCTCAACACTTTTTGACTCTTAAATTATTTTGTTGTTGCCACTCAATTATGCTAATTAAACTTTAAACTTGCCGTTCTTCAAATTAAATTCCTGCACTTCACCGCCACTTCCTTTTTAAATTAATATTTAAATTATAATTTTCCGCTTTTCATTTCTTTCGGGTTCGTAGTATTTTTTTCAATTTTTGAATCGTTCTATTTTTAGCATATTTTGCTAATTTTACGTATGCGCAAATGCTAATGTCACGTCGCCGACTGAACGCTTTTGGCGTTGCGCATCTTGATTTTATATCACACGCTTTTCAGCGATGTGCTGTCGTGTCGGCGCTGCCGCAAAAGCTTTTAGCAAAACTCCCCCACCAATTGGTGGCAAGCGATTTCAGCTGTTCTGTTACAAACATATGTGTGTGTGTATGTATGGCTATATGTTTGTAGGTGTGTGTGGGAAAATTCTATGAAGCTTTCAAGCATAATCGCACTTTGGGGTTTTCTTTTCACATAACCAAATGAGTATTAGATTTGATGAGTTTATAAGTGATATCGTCTCAAATTGTTTATAGGTTGTGCAACCCGTTGGTTACTTTATGTGGATCAGTAAATAGATACTTTTTTACTTATTTGAATTTTTACTTTATTTTTCCTTACTTTAGTTTGAAATTTTCTAGAAAAAATTAGTATTTTTTCACATGCGACCCTGATAATTTCAGGAAGAAATTGAGTGATTTCGAATGTCCTTTCAAATAAGAAGCACAAGAATATAGAGATAAGCCCTAAAACCTAATTTTCCTATTAACCAAGAAAATGCGTACGAGGGGAAGCTCTCTCAGAGGTCACTCTTTTTCAATCACGTTAAAAATGTCTCACATAATTATTTCGAAATTATTTTACGAACAATATGATTGTCATCTATCATTCGGAGGTTTCTTATTTATGATATAATGGTCTCAGAATACTGTTCAATTTATGTTTATTGTATAAAGAGGGAACATTGAGAAGCCAATGCGATCATAGAATGTTAAATTTTGCATCTTTGGTACCCTTTTTTATTTTAAAATGGTCTTCGAAAATTATATGATCGTCGCAACGATATTTCGGTCTCGATTTATACTGAATTAGAAGACTTTGAGCTTTGAAAGATTTCTTAGAGGAAGCAAATAGCTTTCGGACATGAAGTACATCACCTTGCAGTTTTCAATGCTGCGGAAATTTTGGAAAATGCAAGAGTAATTTTGGGACTTTAGCGAGAACCAAAGTGCTATAGAGCTTCATGTTGTGAGATCATAGAAAAGTTAAGCTCTTCGGGTATTCCACTTAATTAAGAAAGTAAGTGGATCGAGCGGAAAATTTATTGAGAGAGAAACAGATGCTTTCAGCACCTTTGGACTGACTGAAGGCCAGATTAACACCAAAGGACCAAGGGTGTAACCGATACTCTCGCAATTTATTTATTTAACTTTATTTATATTATATAATATACAATTTGACCCACATATTCGTCATTTATATTGTATAAAGTCCATTGAAAGTTGGAAACCATAATATTAGGATAGAAGCACCGAGGTCCTCATGTTCGATTAATGGGGCCTTAAAAACCTATGGTCCGATTTAGAATGGGGCTGCCACACTATAAACAAAGTATTTGTGCAAAGTTCTGCACCGATATCTTCACTAGTGCTTGCTTTATATATTGTAAAGTAAACGATTCAGATCGTCTTCAAAGTTCTGGTATATAGGAAGTAGGCGTGGTTGTGAAGCGATTTGGCCTATTTTCACAACATATCATTGGGATGTAAGGAAACTATTACAAACCAAGTTTCATTGAAATCGGTCAAGTAGTTCCTGAGATATGGTTTTTGACCCATAAGTGAGCGATGCCACGCCCATTTTCCATTTTATAACAAAATCTGAATGCAGATTCCATCTGCCATTTCTTATGTGAAATTTAGTGTTTCTGGCGTTTCTCGTTACTGAGTTAACTCACTTTTAGTAATTTTCAACCTAACCTTTGTATGGGAGGTGGGCGTGGTTATTATCCGATTTCAACTAATTTCATGGGGTGTGGTGGGGTACGTAAGAGAACTGACTGCAGAAAGTTTGGTTTATATAGCTGTATTGGTTTGCGAGATATATACAAATAACCGATTTGAGGCGGGGCCACGCCCACTTTCCGAAAAAAATTACATCCAAATATGCCCCTTCCTAGTGCGATCCTCTGTTTCAAATTTTACTTTTATAACTTTATTTATGGCTTAGTTATGATACTTTTTGTGTTTTCAGTTTTCGCCATTTTGTGGGCGTGGCAGTGGTCCGATTTTGTCCATTTTCGAAAGCAACCCTCTCACTGGGACCGTGTGTTCCAAGTTTCATCAAGATATCTCAATTTTTACTCAAGTTGTCCGGACGGACGGACGGACGGACGGACAGACGGACAGACGGACAGACAGACATTCGGATTTTGACTCGTCTCGTCACCCTGATCATTTTGATATATATAACCCTATATCTAACTCGTTTAGTTTTATGACTTACAAACAACCGTTATGTGAACAAAACTATAATACTCTCTTAGCAACTTTTGTTGCGAGAGTATAAAAATGTTAAGAAGAGAACCACTGACAAAGAAAGACTATAAAAAGTATCAAAATGGTCATTCTATTAACTAGATTTGACTCCATACAATCATTCCCCTACTCAAATATTTGTCATGTAAAGCAGGAACTAACAAACATCTAGGTCTTAAGCTACAAGTTGCCAACTTCCTTATATTAAATATGTTTACTACTATACTCTACAAGCCATACAAGAATCATATAAACATTCTTCAAAAAGCTCCCAAACTTTCTTATGGCCACAAAAGCTTTTGAATTCCATCGCATTTTTTCTACTATTTTTCCAAGTAAACCTACTTTGTATAGAGTTAAAGACGCAACCAAAACAGGAAGCCTCAGCCGTAGTTAATGAGCCACAGCTTGACAGCCTATCGCCAAACTGAAGAAGAACAACTGTAAAAACAGCGACAGGGAAACAACAAAGGCAATAACAAATACAATAAACAACAAAGCAGCAAAGTAAACAATACAAACAATGCCAATAACAATGTGCAGAAAACTGCTTTCGTACAAAGAAAATCTGACCGCGAAGCTTAAGAATAAACACGCAAGGAACGAGCGACAAAACAAAAGTGCGTGTAGACAAACTGAAAATTTATTGCCATTAAAGCTAAAATTCACAATTTAAATATAAAAATTATTTGCTAATTGAAAAGCGGCAACTAAAAGTTAATTAAATTTACACAATAACACAATTAAAGTGGCGAAAACTAATTTGGCAAGCGTTTTCATTTATATGCTAACATGAAAAGAATGCTGGAAAAATAATCTAAGAAATAAAATAATGGAAAAAATATAATAAAAATAGAAAAAAAGCTGAGAAATAGAAAAAATAAAGTGAGTAATAAAAATCTGGCGAGGAAATGCCATAAATAAAGACATTTGTCTCATTTTTGGACAGTTTGCGCTGAGAAACACTTCCGTGTGCTGAAAACAAAAGACTTAAGCAACGAACTTGCTCTGCTAATTGCGTTAGTGGGTGGAAAAATTTCAACACTACAGCAATATTCGATAAAAAACAAGCTTTTGGGAAATGTTGCAATTCTCAAACACACAAGTCAAATCGCCGAAAAGATAAATTTATCACAAGTGCAATGCAACTGTCATAATTTGATGTATCTATCTGCAAGTACTAGAACATGCTTATGACTAGCAGAAAATGTTCTTACAATACCTTGTATGTAGTATGTGCAACAACAACAATAAGGTGAACAAAAGAACACCCGAAGAAGTATGTAGCTGCAGTAGCAGCGCAACAACCTAGACATAAACAAAAATTGGCAACCGACAAAACAACAATGCATTAACAAGGCAAGCAGCAGCCACAGAGTGTCACTTCCGTTAGTAGGCAAAGAGAAAAAGAAAATCATAGCAACAACAATGCAAGTACTGCTAGTGTGCAGTAAATGTTGAATAGCTGCAGGCGTTCCCTTGATTGCAGACAGATTTTCCTCAATACAACCAGCTTTTGTATGCAAAAAAAAACAACTGTGAAATGTTTTGTGGCCATTTGGCAGTGGCAGTGATGGTCAGCAAAAGGTTCTTGTCTGTCTGCGTTGCAAATAATTTGCATACAATATTGCGCTTGCGCAAAAGTGGTACATGAGGCACATACATATGTACATTTTATGTATGAATATATTACATTTTTTTCCATAACAGTCAGTGAAACATTGATTTGCCATTTATAACATGGAAAAAAATAAGATCTTCCACCTCCGCTCACACTCCACCTCAAAAACATAACATTTGCCTACTCTTCTTTCGCTCAAACACCTAGCCGCTTGCCAACAATTTAGAACCTTCATGTATTAATTATGCATGCCTCCCTCTATTTCGTCATCAAAGTCAACGTTGCTGTGGTTTTTGTTTTTCGTATCAAGCACTCATGCGTTTGATTATTACATGGTTTTACCTTGACGGGCCACCTGTGCGTATACGCATCCTGTTTGGTAATAAATAAGCGACGCTTTTGATCGCTTTGAGTTCTTTGACTTTTTTGTTGTTATTATTTTGCTCAGAGGCGTGAGTAATTACAGGAATTCGCAGAAGATATGGTGTTTTCAGTGCGGTAAACAGCAAAAGCAGTAAAACAGTGAATAGAAAAAAGTGCAGAAGTTCGTGGCTTAAGTCTTTTGTTTCAACGCAAGGGGGCGTATTTATGAGCAATGTGGATTGCAAAACACGTTTTCCTCATTTTATAGTTGAAGGTTGTTTTGTTCTTGCGGGAACGGCTTTTATTTGCCTTAAGTAATGGAAAATATTTTAATTACTTTTTATTTTGAGACGTTCTTTTCTATCATAATTAATAATTATTGTATTTCTTTGTGGATTATTTCCCTTTTTTCATTTTTTACATATAAGAAAATTTTAAGATATTATTGAAGAACTGGAATATTTTTTTCTCATATGAGTTCTGTTCAAAAAATAACAGGAATTTCCGATTTAAAAAAAAAATATTTATTCATTCATCTACATTAATGTTCGCCGTCAGAATAGTCCGCATTCGATATTATGCTCTTATGCCAGCGATTCGACGGAGTCATGTCTGACTAATATGGAACATGCAACATCGTTACAGTATTGCTTTTGCCCAAGAGTTCTCGAACAAGCACCCATGTGTGAAATTTTAATAAATTTAAATAAAAATTATGAAATAAATAAAAGTTTACAATTAGACTTACATATGCACATACTATATTCCCGTTATTTTTTGAACACACCTCGTATATCTTGTCCATTTGTTGTGTTATATAAGTAAATATAAGTATAATGACTTGGAAAAATTAATAAACACTTATTATATTTAAAAGTTTAGATCAATGAAAAACTAAAAAAAATGTACTAATATGTGATATAAATATTAATAAAAAACTACTAGAGGACTATTAAAATTGGAAAGCAAATCGAAATTAATATTTTTGGGAAGTTGTAATGAAAAAATTTTTAGGAAAATTGACAAAATGGTATTCTAGGGTTACCAATAGTAAGGTTGTATAATATATACTAGTATACTGCAATATATTCATATTTTTTATTAAAATATATTTTTTAATAATTTTAGTTAAGAAAAATATTTGAAAGGGTTGCCAATTAAAAAAATTATAAAAGATAAAAATATATTTTTCGATTGTTTTAATTCATTAAAATTCTTTAAATGGTTCTCAAATAAAAAATATATAAAATAAAAATATAACTTTTTTAATAGCTTTTACTAATTTTTAAAAAATCTTTAAAGATTTATCAGATAAAAAAAAAATAAAAACTACAGTTTAATAAATCGTTTTATTAATTAGTTGTTAAAAAATGAACAACCATAACAAAACATTTCAAATCCAATAAATTCTTCCAAAATGAACCAATTCTGACACTTATACTTCTATATGGTGCTGATCAGTAATTTTAAGCTTTTTTATAAAATTCAAAATTTTTTCAATTTGCAAATTTCTTCTGAATTTTTTCAAGTATTATTTTGAATTCTGGTTCGATGTTATTTGATTTTTTTCTCTTTCTTCATATGAATTTTTCATATTGTTCGTTAAACCGAGTACTTACAAATCTCCGATGTTCGTTATTTAAGGTACTCAATGTAACAAATTTGCTTGTTATAAGCGGTTTACGTTAAAACGAAGATTCGTTATTTCGGAAAACTACTGTATATAAAAAAATTCACAACTTTTTATAATAAACTAGCTGACCCAGCGGAGAAGTTTCTTCCGCCTTAGAGACAATAAATGAGGAAATTTTATTGAGTTCATTTTTGTATTAGAATAACATAAGAAATAAAGTATTTCAATTATTCTTAGTTTGTTATTAATTTTTCAGCATTGGTTTGCACTCTCCAGTCAAGCACCTTGTGATAGACGGCATTTTTCGTTTTATAATCGACTTTCAAGGATTGGCCTGTCATTTGTTAATATTTATAGCGAATGCAAGACGAATCGGAAATTGAAGTCGTTTAAACCCAAACGTCATATCGGTAGGGATTATCGAGATCCTCGAAATGAGAACTTCTTCCTGTTTACCATCAAATGCGTTTCGGTGCACAGTTTATGTTTCCCAATATGATCACTACGGAGCCAATCTTTTGTTGTAAATTGTACGGCGGCAAGCCAAGCACATCCAAGGAGTTTAAAAATTCAATTGAATAGTTGGTGGCTTTATCTTCATTTATTACGTAGTCAATAGATTTGAATGAATGAGGTGGACCAATGATCCCATTCTGAATTTTGTAGTTTAAGTCATCTATGTCTTTATTCTTAGAAATCCGTTCCGAAATTCAGCAATTGCTCAGAGTTATCTTCAAAAGACATATATTTTAGTAACACAACTCTCATGTCAGTTGTCATTGTGTAGATCTTTTACTGTTCGGTTAAGTGCTTCTAATGCAGTTTTATGCATTATTATGCATTCGTCCTATATGAGAACTTTTGATGTCTTTCAAACTTGGGCCATCACGGATTGTTTTGCAATATTACATGTTGAATTGAATTATAGTCTTGAATGAGCCGTACGTCATCTTTCGAACAATGTGGCTGCTATTCACGCGCAAACAATGGCTAAAACTATTGGCATGAGGAATGTCTTTTCAGAACTGTCCCTGGTATATGCAGGATATATCAACTACCATTTCCTTTATAAATTAGTGTATCATAAACTTCTTTTTGTTGGGTATTCAGCAGGGGTCATTTGAACTATTAAATCTTTCTGGAGATTACATTCCCGTTCCCGTTTATGTTATATCCTATCTCATGTTAATAAATGTTACGTTGCCCGAAGAGCGAAGAGAATAACAGTAAGAAAAATTTGACTCAATAAAACGATTTGTAACATAACTATCACACGGTTAGATAAAGGGTTAAATTCAAAATTTCAAATCTTCAAATGTTCAACCATAGGCAACATTATTTTTTTTTGTCAAAATGAAAATGTTTTGACTGAATTTTTTTCGTTTGGCTATCATTTTTTTTGTTTTCATTTTTATGAAAAGAAAGCCTACTAAGATGTTTTGAAAAATAAATTTGTGTTTTATATGGAATGTCAGTTACGTTTTTTATACCACAGTTTATTCACGTTCTTGTCACGAAAAATGTATAAAATGTATCCTATGTCCTGCCCCCGGTGCTAAGCTACCTCCAAACCAAATTTAAGCCAAATCGGTTCAGCCGTTCTTCAGTTATAAGTGGTGTAACTAACACGACTTTCTTTTATATATATAGATATTATAAATATAAATTTATATATATCACAAAAAATGCTTCAGAAAATAATTAATTAAATAATTTTATAATATCTAAAAGTTAATTACGATTGAAACATAACCTGCTAATTTTTTGTGCATACTTAGAGTTGCCATCTCTCAAAAAATTTCGATCAAATATTGAAATAATCTGATATTAGCACTATTAGCATCTTCATAATTCATAATTTTTACCTTTCAACCAATTTCTTTCAGTCTGAACTATTTTAGAACATTTTTTAGCTCACTTCTGCCATTCTCACCCGACTCAACACGTTTACGCTATTCAACTTTTAATTATGTCATTAAAAATATTTAAATATTTTAATGGCACATAAATTTGCATGCGAATTTAAAACACATTTTAATTAGAACTGCCAGGAAGGCAAGCGAAGACATATTTGTAGATAAAAATGTATATATGTATTTTGCGGTTGATGATTTTCGGTTAAAATATATATTTTTTTCATAATTTAAAGTAGACACATGTTTACATACTCACATACATAAGTATAAGTCTTTATATTCTATATATCATCAATTATATGTAAGTGTGTTTAGACTATAATTTTTTGCGACAAATGGCTTTCAAATAAGATTATGTCATAATGCGCTGTGTCACTTGGAAGTAAATTTTATCCGAAATATTTACTTGAGTGATTTCCATGATTGTTATCCCCTTTGGCCATGCTTTCATTTGGTAGAATGTCGGGTATATACGTATGCCATTCATTATATTTTCATACATACTAATTTAAATCTGTTTAGGAAATAAATTTGGTTAAGCAACATATGCATATAATAAGTATATTAGATCATTCGCTCAACCAACTCGAATATCCACATATTAGAAAAAAATCATATGTCGTCTGTATGTAAATACGATATGTTAGCTTGACGTGATCGTCACACTCGAGATGTCACAATCAAAATATTCACAGGCAGAACAAAAAGGAAGTCAACACTTGACTTAGAATCGAAATCATATATTAAACAAAATAAAAATTAAACGCGATTGCTTCACATGTGAGCTTCAAACACACATAGATACATGTAGCATACCTACATATGTATATGAATATATGAGCATTTATAAAGTCATAGAGCAAGCAACCCCTTCATGCAAGCAAAAATTCTCACAAAAAACGCTTTTATTTAGTTAAGTTAAAAAAAAAAAATAATAATAACAACAACAAAAAACCCAACAAATTGTGTGACCAAAAAATTTAACTCACATTTAGTTCTTAGAAAAAAACAGATTGACACTGATTAATTGCTAGCAACTTCATTATTATGAATATTTTTTTTTCGCATGAGCAAAATTCATTATAATTTCATTGTTGGCAGTAGTTCGGTTGGTTTGTTATTTATACATTTTTTGAATTTGGCATAAAAAGCTTATGCTTTGCTGAAAGCTTTTTTGCGCTTTGTTATGCTGTTGGTTTTTGTCTTTGACTGAGTCATTCAACTTGAGTAGCTCGCTTAATTAAATCCAAGCGCTTTGTCTGCTCGGTTTTGAGACGAAGTGATTTGGTATGGTTGCTTTGTGATCGCACAAAGATAAAAGTTCAACTTAAAGTTTACATGCATTTTGCATGACTTTGGTGTTTAACTTCCGTTTACAATGATTATTTAGCCAAGTAATTGTTTATAGATAATTGGGGGAAAAACCGAAGGTACTAAATTAAATGTATGTATATGATTTGATATGATTTTTCTAACGAATTTGAAGGTTACACAGAGTCAGAAGGTTACACAGTCTATAAAATAGTATTATGAAGAGTAGTAATATAAATATAAATATTTGAGTTCGTATTCTTCGGTTTTCCGGACTATCAACCCATTTAACACTAACGAAGTGATATACACATTGGCTTTTATACAAAATGAACCACACTCTGACTCGCAACTGCCAATTTGAACTATAAATGAGAAAATTCATGAAGCTGTTTATCTAAATATATAACCGCTTTTATCAACTTCAGTAGCCCTCTACTAACCCCACTGCATTATAATTCACCCACGCCCACCGCAACTAATTAAAAAATCACAAATATTTCTCGACAAACTATATTTTATTCAGTTACTCCCATTGTTGCATTGAAAATTTTTCAAATTTTTTTAATTGTTTCAATAACAATTTAAGAACCGCAAAACCCCAAATTTGCGCTCTAATTGCACTCCGAACTCCAGTTTGTTCGAAAATCAACCGGGAAAAAAGTCATAAAGTATGCGCTGCACTACATTTGGAATATATATTTTATTGTCTACAATCGTGTAATTTCAACGATCAATCAGTCAAAGCAGGTAATTGGAATGTGTTTTTGGTTCTGTATACATACATATACATATATAGAATACGCAGTGGTGTAGCTGTGGCAGCTGCCGCATTCGAATTTTTATTTAATAGCTACTTTGCAATTATAATAGTAAAATTCTACACATTGTGTGTACACAAAATAGTTTATATATTTTAACTAACTCAATTGGTTAGGAAAATGTGTATACAGTTAGTGTGCGGAGATCATTTTTGATGGACTCACTACTTTGGAACTAGTTGGTAACTACTTTGTAAATGTTTTTTTGTTTTTACAAACTATTTCTTGAGAAGTATACGTAATAAATAAAAAAATAAACCGAGAAAATGTTTGGATAGAGTTGCCATGTAGTGAAAAAAATAATATTTTTGCTATATTCTACTACTACTACTTTTGCTATAGGCTACTGTAAATTGAAAAGAAATATTTTCTAATAAAAGTATGAAAATATTTTAGTAAGTCTTATTCGTCGAACTTAAATTTTTTTAGGAGAATGGCAATAACCCTTTATTCGACCCTAACTCCTTTATTAATTCTGCTAAGGTGGATAATACCAATAAAACGCATATCATCTCTTCGATAAAACAAATATATAAATCTGAATAATATTTAATAAAGTTAATATTAAATTATTAAGGACAGATTTTTCTAATTTAATTTTTTGAATGCTGTTGCCACCTATTGATAATTATAAAAAATGTGATTAAATTTATAAAGTAAGTATTTGAAAAGATAATTTTAAGCCACAAATCATTTTCCCGAAATAGAGTTGCCACATATACAAAGTTTTAAAATAAATTAATTTAATTAGTTTCAGATTCTTTTTTGTCATTTAATAAAATAGTTAAATTAATTTAAGAATAGGATATTATAATGTTTTTCTAAATTTTTAGAGCATGATATTTTCAATATTTAGATTTCTTAAAATAATATTTTTATAATTTAATAATGTTGCCACCTTTTTGATAATTATAAATGAAAAATATAGTTAAATTTTTATAAAAAATAATTGAAAAATATTTTAAGGCATAAATAATTTTCCTGAAATAGAGGAGCCACTTAATCGAAATTTTAAAATAAATAAAAAATTTAATTCTCAGATTTTTTACTTTTCTTTTTAAATAAACTAATTCAAAAAATTTAAAAAAGTAAATATTAATTTTTGCTGAAAATTTTATAACATGACATTTAATTTATTGAGAATGAGGTATTCTTCACTATTTTAGTTTCCGAAAGTATTATTTATTCGGTAAACTCCAAAGCATTTCGATTTATTTTGTAGCTTCAATCGTATGCGAACATTTAAAGCAAGTTTGTAAAATTTTAATTTTTATGTAATACGATTGTAGTCCGAATGGTACTAGTTCGAAACTAGTTAACATAAATTTTTGAATTTGCTCTAGGGTGTGTAATTTTAGTAGCTGTGGCAAGTAGCCATCAGCGTGCAGTTAAGCAAATAAATACTGTGAATGAACACCAACGCGTCGATCAATGCTTACAGCAAGCAAATAAATATAACATACATACAGACAGTATTTTTGTTACAACAACAAATCAAAAGCGAATATTCAAAGTTTTTGAAGTTGAAATGTAATGAAATGAACAGACAACAATAAAACCACAATGTGGGTCAGTTGAGTGACCATTTTTGCAATTTATTTGATCTCCAAAATGCATTGCTGCGATTTTTTTTTCACATTTGGCAATGATCAAAGGTTGCTTTGGTGGGTGCCAAACGCAATCACAATTCTACACTGTACAGTACGGTAAATGTGCGCCAAATTTGCATTTAATGCTATTAAATTCATGCTCTTTATGCAAAAAATGTTGTTTTTGTATTTTAGTTTTTGGTTCTTGCAGAACGTTGTGCTGCTAAATTGGTGATTAGAAGGGATTATAGAATTTGGTATGCTAATTCTTTTTGTTGTGTGTTTGAAAGTAAAAAACTTTTATCTCGCTAATAATAGTATGAAATATGGTTAGTCTTGCAATTAGTTGAATTATCACTTTAATACGGTTATGAATTAGAAGGTTTAAAACGCAAATTATCACATTCATTTGTGGGTGTAATTTTATTCAATTACGTTTTTTGGCGCCATTGAGCCTCGAACATTTAAATTGGTTTAATTTGTAAGAGTAAATGGTTTTTTAGTGAAATGCATTCAGAGGTCGTATGGATATATCATTTAGTCATGCATTTTAAACATATATTTTTCCAAATTAGTTTAATTAGGGGCTCGGATTCATTTTATAATAATAATAGAATAATTTGAAGAGAATTAGCGCAAACAAAGCTCTGCTAATTCGATATTTCGAGATTCCCAGATCCTGAGTGGTAATGTAATAGAACTCATGAAATAGTTTCTAGATATTTAAGAACGAAAGGTCCACACACAGTTTGTTTGAGATCAACAAACAAGGAAACTAAACAACGAATCCCAGAACTCCAAAGTTAATAAATGGATCATAAATATTTCAGGAAATTTTGTCTGAGAATATTACTAAAGATTAGGTCTAACGAGTTTTTCACATACGAGTATAATATCCGATTAAAAGAAGATTACATGCTTTGTACCACTCCGTTGAAACCTAAAAAATATCTCATTAACAGTTGACTTAATCTTTAACCAAATCAAAGCAGTTTTACAGCGTTTTTCATGACCAATACAGATGAGGTAATATAGAAGCACTCTTAAGATATGGAAGCCCCATAAGCGTTATTGATTCAGCATTTAAGTTTTTACACAGAATACCTACTATTATCCACTCTCATTAATTGGCTACTTACCTTTCATCTTATCCATGCCAAAGTCATTTCGATCATCATAACCATTACCGGGACGTTCTAGAAAAGAAACATTTTCTTATATAAACTCTCACTATTCAATTACAAAAAGAAAGCACTCACTTTTATTGCCATTCAGATAGTCTTCCGGGTTGAAGAAGGTCGCTATTGTCTTATCGCCATCATAACCGCCATCTGGACGTGCAGCGGTACCATTACGTCGCACATAACCATAATCTACATTCGCGCCACCACCATATCCGCCTGGCTCACGCATTGGTGGACGCATGGATGTGCTCAAACCATTTGGAGCATCCGGGCGATTAGTGTAATCTACAAAATCACCTGGGGGTCGTGGACCATTGGACATTGTGGTGGGTAGCGCAGGTGAAGGACGCTGCTCGTATGATGGACGTCTGTTGAGGCCATCATATTCAGGACGTGTGTGATAATTTGTAGGCGTTGTTGGGTCATATTCCGGTCTGGTTGGACGATACGAATTTGGTGGACCAATTGGGCGATCGCTGGCGTATGAGTCTGTTGGAACTGGGCGGTCGTTCGGATAGGAGCCAGCTGGACCAGGGCGATCACTGCCATAAGTACCCGGACGCTCAGGTCGATCGTTGGGATATGAATCTGGTCTATCGGGGCGGTCATTGGGATACGAGTTGGGTCTATCAGGGCGGTTGCTCGGATAACTGCTCGGTCTCTCACTTGGATACGAGCCCGGTCTGTCCGGTCGGTCGCTAGGATATGAGCTGGGTCTTTCACTAGGATAAGAACCAGGACGATCTGGACGATCACTAGAATATGAACCAGGGCGTGTTGTGTAGCCATCAGGGCGAGTCTGATCACGATCTCGATCGGCTTGAGAACTTTGATCGTACGGCCGTAACGTAGTGGGATCATATGATTCCGGGCGTCCATAACTAAATCCATTGCCATATCCTAAACCAAAAATTGGACGTGGTGGACCGTGTGGTGGATGTGTATCATCGGTGGGATTATGGCCAGGTGGCCGATAGCTATCGTGTACTTCTGGCACGTTTGAAGCATAACCACCAGGTATATAAACATCATCATTATTGGGCGCCGGATAATTGTTTTCATAAAGCGTCGGATACTTATACAGCGGATAGATGTCTTGAGAGAAATACAAACGGTCACCATCCGGTGTCGTTGCACCCAAAGTAGGATTTATGCTATCCGTATACACACCAGGTGTAGTGTCATAAGTTGTCGACGGCGACGGACTATAGCCAGTAGAGGGACGTTCATTTGCATAGGTAGAGCCCGTTGTGGGTGTGGGGTCGACGACCAATAAAGTGGTACCGGGCTCCACTGGTCGATTGGGTAACTGTATCGTGGGCGTAGGCGACAAGCCACCATAACCATCCTCAATATCGCCACCAACTGTAGTATCTGTGATTGTATTATCGCTCAAATCGAAACAGTTCGTTTTGCGCGCATACAAATCGAAATCGGGATCGAAAATGATGCCACTCGGCCGACCGCCTGTTAAACTGAATTTTTCCGTTGACAGCTGACAAGTGCCGTTTCCGCGTCGATGCACACTAAAGAGAAAAGGAAACAAAAGAATCACATTAACTCGATGAAGTAATCGATTTTCGAAAAGCGAGACAATCAAAAATGCAGCACGCATCACATGCCTAAGTTGCATGTTGCAATGCTTGCAAATGAGATTGCAAAATGTG
Organism: Zeugodacus tau; assembly: GCA_031772095.1. Classification (NCBI taxonomy): domain Eukaryota; kingdom Metazoa; phylum Arthropoda; class Insecta; order Diptera; family Tephritidae; genus Zeugodacus; species Zeugodacus tau. The sequence continues at coordinate 13,725,774 of CM062652.1, read as the reverse complement.
TACGTCTGCAATGCAACTGACCCAAATGAGAGGGATTGACATTTATCGCCGGCCTGCGTGCACTTTTCCTTGCACATCTTTAGCGAGTTGGTGTCTTCGGTGCGAAATGTCTTCTGAAATGGCAACATAGCCTCCAAAGCGATGCGCTCAAAGCAGTCTGAAAGGGAAACGAAAAGGTTTTGAATATATTTTTGTAGAGAAAAATATTTTTTTACTTAATATAAGTTTCTCAAGCTGCATTTTATTGCACATATTAGGCAACTTGGGTTCATATATTTTATAAGACTCTGATAAATGGAGAAATGGTTGTGTGGTGCGGTACTGCAAATAGACAAAGAGAAGTCTTTGATATTTTTCAGAGTGGGAATAATTTTCCAACTATTAAAAAATTATTTTTGAAAATTCTGATCAATTACTTTTGTATAAAAGATACAATCGGTGATTTGATATTGACAGCTTTGAATCCCAAAATCTCCGGCTTTTAGTCAGCACTTAATGAAACTAGTTACGTCTATTGAATTGAACAAAATCTAAATATTTCTGCTCATATCCATTTTACAGATATTACTATGATCAAGCTTTAAAAGCTTCTACGTTTTTAGAGTACAATATTTTTTATATATGTATATAGATTAAAAAAATGATTCAAAAGCCTTATAATACTAGTAGGTTTTCTAATAATTAATATAAAAATTACTAGACAGCTTTCTTAAACTCCATCAAAAGTGTACCATCTCAAATTTAAGGTAAGAAGAATTTAAAGTCTTTCGAAGTTTCGAGTATTCGAAAGAGCTTTCTCTTCAATTTTTAAGCTTCAATCCTTTCCCAGAGTGTCATTATTAGTATTTCGTTTGTTTACGAATTAAATCTCCAAATCTCAATGGGTTTATGAATTAAATGATTGATATAATGGTGTTAGCAAAACTTGTATTGAATCTAAGATTGAGGGAGATCAAAAATAAATAGTAAGAAATTAGATCTAATTGGATTAACGTTGGTTAAATGTTATAAAATATTTCGATGAGAAAATATTTTTTTTTGGTTGAAAAATCGGTAAGGAACACCCTAACTGTTCTAACAGTTATGTACGTTAGTTGTTTTTATGCCAAAATATTGTCAGCAAATGAGACCAGAGTATAAGAGGTACATTTCAATTGATGCTTTTTGAATCTATGCCATCTCGAAATTATTACTAATTTATGTTCTTATGTACTACAAGCATTGAGCGTTTTTTGATTACCGCTTATTAAGTAGAGAGATTTTTATTGTGGGGTTATTAAAGTGAAATTCTCATTCATAAGTAAACTTCTAAATGCATAATTGAACCACACACGCTTGATAATGAGTTTAAAAAAACAAATCTTAATTTTTTATCACACACACACACACCCACACATACACAAGAGCTTCCCAAACTTCATCGCCAAACTTAAAATGATCACACATTTCACCCTGAAACCGTTAATGTGTCAACAAAATTGTCTTGTAGGTTAGAGGAGCCAAATTTTGGGCCTCATTTACTCGCAGCAACGGTAATTAACTTTTTGGAGCAACCTGTGCGTCGGCACTTAAAGCCAACAACAACTGTTCTAACATAATTTTAAGTGTTATTATTATTGTTGTTGTTGTTATATTATTTTATTACACCCACTGTGTTTTGATTACTTATGTGCTACTGCGTTAGTTTTCCTTTTTGTTATTGTTGTTGTTATGCCAACTTTCTGGTGCATGACGAGCACATTGAGTGTGTTGCATGCAAATTCTCGCGCGCCTTCTGTCAAACCAACAGCAGTTTATGGTGTAAATGAAGAAAAAAAAAACAACAACAACATGTCATAAATGACATAAAAGTGTGTGACGAATGCGTGCAACATAAAATAACAACAACAACAATACTACTCTTTTGCATATGTACATTTAAAGCGCTTTTAAATGAACGCTTTTCAATGCAAAGTGCGTGCTGTAAAGCGCGCGTTTGTTGTTGTTTTATTCACACTTATGTTTATATTTTATGTTATGTTTTTATTTACTAATCTACCTTTTGTGGTTGAGCCCCCATTTTCAATGTCACAGAATTGCCTCCAAATGCCGCGATCAAATAACTGATATGAACAGATAATTGTTATTCATTATCGCTTACACACAATTCATATGTATGCAGTTGTGGTAGGAGACATTAGTTTGGCTTTTGAGATCACCTAAATTTAGTTCAAATAAATTTAATACTAATTTTATGCTTCGTAGTTGAAATATAAGAATTCGCGAAATTTTATTCAAGGTTTATCAACATATATATTGATCGTAAAGAATCAATTTGACACTCTAAAGTGGACCAGTCGATTTCCTTATTTAGTCCGTAAAAGTTATTCTTTGTCTTGTCTTACAAACTGTGCTCCGCCCCCATCCATAAAGAGTCATTCATCACCTTAACTAACCCATATTTCATATAAATAATATCTCATGGGTCAAACCACCACTTATTCCTGATGAGGAGATCGATTTGCTTTAAGAAACTCGAATAAACCTTAAACAATTCAGTTCTTAATATTGCAATAGCTTAGACTCCTATCTAACAGGACCTGACCCGATATACTGAAGTGGCTTTAAGTGCTACTTGCCTAAAGGTGAGTCTAACAAAGTCGAAACAGTACGTTTTTTTGGGTTTACTTTAATATTATGAATTATTCAACATCTTTCCAAAAGGTTCTTGACATGTTGTTGTCAGACGACTGAAGTATCTGAATCATTCTTCCGACTCTTGTACCAAACAAGTAACGTTCGATTTCAGACACAAAAGCTCATCGAGGTTATTCTTACTGTCAGTAAAATGTTCCACAAGTTCATAAAACAGAACTTTTAAACTTTTTTACACTTCCACTTTTAGTAAAAACCAAAGCTTTTATTTTTTACTTTAACAATGAAAGCCATTGACTTTTTTAGTGCCCACTTTTTTTCCTGGAGCACACATTAATACCATAGATAACAAAAATGACAGGTGTATCAAACTTCATTCACGCTAACTCTTTTGTGGCACAGCTCATAAATTATTCAATAAGGTCACAAAAAGCCAAAAGTACAGCAAAATACTATGTTGGCGACAAAAATCACCAACAACAGCAATGCCTATGACAGCATAAATGACAAATAGTGGCATTACCCCTCCGCAACAACAATAGCTCAACATGTATTTCAACTGGACAACTTCCTTTCGTCATGGCGTCAAAACCTACACACTAGCCTGACAGCTCTGAACATTACGATTTTAATGGTTTTTCAAAATTTTCGTACATTTAGGCTCTTATTCAAATGTTGTTTACATAATATATATACGAGGGTGGTCTGATGAATTCTCCGCCTAAATTCATGCTCTAACTCGATAAAATAAATTTTCTGAACCACATCCTTCTCATTCGGTTAAAATTTTCTAATTTTACAGAAGCACCCTTTTCACACACTTCAAAACGAAATAACGAATTCGATTTGGTGGAAATTTATTAGTAGCTCTCTACGAGAATATACCATCTGATAGTAAATTTCTTGGGCGACAACATTGCCACCAACCGGTATGTCAAAGAACTTATTGTATCACCCTCGTATCTCGCATGGATATCTCTCTCATTCACACTTCTGACCTAATCTTTTGTTTGGATTGAAACTAGTGGAGTGTTCGTATGCACTGTTAAGCTCAGGTTGTTAAAAATACATAAACATTTAATGAATAAAAAGCTGTTAAATACAAATAATTAAATTAAGCGTAAATGAAAATTATTTGTTTATTTTACATTTTCAAGGGCACGTGTTCGAATGTATTCTTGTTCATTACGTTTTTCATTGGAAGTTAAACATTAAATAGAATTCTCAGCAACTCGTGGGATACTTCGTTGAAAGCGAAGCAGACCTACAGGTCTTTAGGTGGAGATAATGAGATTCAGTCCAAATCCATTAAATGGAATATATTTTTAATTGAACATCTATAACTTCTTTGAATCAAAAGATAGGTTCGCAAATATCTCCCTTCCGCCTTTTTGTCTTTTGAATTTCGGGGCTATGTATAAAGCGTTACAGAGCTCGTATCTGGCAATGCTATACATCTTTGAAAGGTCTTGACATAACTTACAAAACGACGCTATGCATGATTAGTTTGAATATTGCGTTCAACAGTTATAGACGTGTAAACATGGAGTTCATTTCATTTTAAAGTTTTCCTTCGTTAAAGGCAAATCCGCTAGAGAAACGTTCCGTTCCGTGAGCTTAATGGTGTTTTGAGAGATTCTATCACTTTGAATTGCGAAGGAATGGTTTCGACGATTCAGAGCGGGTGAAAACGACACCATGGATAAGCCAGCCGGCGGAAGACCTGTGATGACGAATACTGATCAAATCATGGAAAACATCGAGTTATACCAGGAGATGGGAGTTAGTCACTAAACCATTTTAAACCATCACCAAAATGCTGGATAAACTAAAAAGCTTGATGTTTGGGTGCCGCTTGATTTGACGCAAAAAAACCTTCTGGACCGAATCAACGCCTGCGATATGCTGCTGAAACGGAACGAGCTCGACCCATTTTTGAAGCGGATGGTGACTGACGACGAAAAATTTATCACATACGACAATATCAAGCGAAAACGGTCGTAGTCGAAGGCCGGTGAATCGTCCCAAACAGTGGCCAAGCCGGGATTGACGGCCAGGAAGCTGTGTGTTTGGTGGGATTGGAAGCGTCCAGAATTGGCCAACAGGAAAGGTGTAGTGTTCCACCAGGACCACATTAGACTACACACTTCGTTGATGACTCGTCAGAAGTTACGGAAGATCGGATGGGAGGTTTTATCGCATCATCCACCATATAGCCCGGACACAGCGTCAAGTGGTTACCACCTGTTCCTGTCCAAGGCGAACGCCCTTGGTGGTGTTAAGTTAAACACAAAAGAGGCTTGTGAAAAGTGACTGTCCTAGTTCTTCGCAAATAAGGGCTTCTACGAGAGAGGCGTTAAGAGGTTGCCGTCTAGATGGAAACAGATTATCGAACGAAACGGCGCATATTTGAACTAAATCCGATCACTGTAACACTTTTTATAAAGCATTTAATAAAGAGCAGAAGGGAGATATTTGACAACCAAATATTATGTAAGGATATGTCTTTCAAAATCTCCGAATATCATGGTGTATTCTGAGATAGGAGTGACCTATAGTTATCGATATATAATTTCGAAATTCTTATTTAAAATTTTTTAATGAAGATCGTATATACTTAATCTTCTGTTAGCGAAAATGCGAAAGATTCTGCCTATGATGGAAGATTCTTACCAAGAGGTATGACTTGTATTATATGTTATTGAAAAGTAGAAATGTGGATCAAAATATCTCAGTCAGTTATAGTAGCTCTAATTAAGATAATCGACGTTTTTATGGACTTATGAAACGCTACTCTTAATTAATGTTTAATTAATTTCTTTCCTTTACTGTATCCTTCCTGAGATTAGGAAGTGTAGTACATTCCATTGTGTTAAATTGGCTAATATAATTTTCAATTTCCCGTAAGCTTGACTATCTTTAAAGTTCTTCAGATGATTCATGAAATAAATGTACAAGTATATTCTTTAATGTAAATATTTCTCGTATTTTGTTTTGCTTATAAACTTACCACTTCTCGCCGACACCAATTGATTATCCACTGTAAGCGCCGCGGAGAGACCAGCAAATATGATTTGCAGCAGTAAAATTAATTTCATTTGCTTGTATATTACAGGTATTAAAGTATTTTTGATTTTACAACGAGACATTTTTTGTTTTTCTTCTTATTTATTTTCCAATTTAAAAATTTATGGGTTTTTTGATTTTTTGTTTAAATATTTTTAGATAAACTTTCACTAAGCGTTAACTAGTAGCTTATAAATATTTAATGCAGCTTGGCTTACGTTGCCGTTAAACCTTTTTTTTTTAATCACATCAATCAATTTTTATTAATTTATGCGAAACTAGCGAATATTTGTTTATATAATTTTCGAGAGTCGAATTCGTTTTTTCTTTATTTTTTCAATTTTGCATTTTTCAAACACGCAACGGCATTCGCACGCTATTTTTCAACACTTTTTTTCATCAAATATTTATCGAATGTTAGAAATGTGATTGCTTCTTTGAGCTGAGTTTTTGTGGGCGAGTTGAAGCGGCCGCTTTTACCGAAATTCGCGGCACAACTGAAGCATCAAGTCAAGTGTGTGGAAGGAAGGCACAAAAGAATCACATTGGCATTTCTTTCTAAGCTGCGGCGCTGCCACTAATGATCGCGATGATGTTGATAATGATGACGCTGAGTATTTTTGCTGATTTGCTACAACCAATCTGTTGTTGTTGTTACTGCTCTTCCGATTGCTATTTGTGCTTTAGCGGCGCATTTGGCGTTGACGATTTCTGCTTCGCAGCTGCTCAGGTGCTAAAGACAGAAGAGGGCTGCGCGCATGTGCGCGTGCGTCTTTGCTCATTAGTTGCTTTTGTTGTTGCTGCAGATTATTTGCTCGCTTGCGTGCTTTCTTCTTTCTAACTTTTTACACTTAACTGCTGAAATACTCTTCTGCTTTCTGCGCGCTATGCTGTCTTCAGCTATTCTTCTGCGTCGCACCGGCTTGTTATTGCTCACCGTTGTAGGTGGCTGTCGGCGTTGGACCCTAACGAAATTTCACTAATTGCCGCGAAAGAGGAAGAAAAACAAAAACAATACCAAGTGTTTAAATTGGAAAAAAACTTGGAGAGCAAATAGTGTTGGCGAGTGTGGAAATAAGAAAGCTTTTGCGGGTGCATTCAACACATGATGAATCAAATCCAAAAAAATGAAGAGAACGTTCTATCAACAAGCGGCTTTTGATTTGCGCTACCTCGCGGTGGAACTGTGAGCGACGACGCGTAGCCCCGCGGCTGGCCGCAGGTGAGAACATACACATGTTTATGTACTTTACCGTTGCTCAATTAGAATAGAGTTTAAATATGGTTGTTTACAACAAATACATTCTCCAATTAAAAGTGTAGTAATAGCTTGCTGATCGTCTACTAATGCTGCGTTTTAGCTGAGGGAGTGTATGGACTCTATCCATTCTATCCACTCATGGTTCCACTATTATTTGATTTGTATTTTTTGAATTTGTTAAATATTTTTTGTTTGTAATCTTCGTCTGTACATTAACCTGACACGCAACGAAGCACAAAAAGTCATAGCGTTCAGCGGCGGGTGAGCGTGAAAGGTCAAGATACTTTGACAAAGGCTTTGCTGAAATTGAAAGACTTAAGCTCTGAACTTTTTCCGCCAATTATACCTTGTTAATCTAAATCATTTTTCTAATTCCTCTGTTGACAGTTCATATTGGATACACATTTATACGGTCTTTATTGTCTTTTAATTACAGTCAATAAACGTTGAAGTCAAATCTTGATGACATAAGTGCTCAGAATTCATATAAATATATCAGATGTGTTGTCGTTAGTTCGTTCTTTGGTTGAAAGGTGGAAATAAGATGATAGTAGAATATATTCGGCCGCCTTTAAACCATCAGCTGGCTTGTTGTGTTCCGAAGTGCACCCAACTAAGCGATTGTTGTCTATTATTTAGACTTTAAAAATATTTGATTAGCATAAATAACTATACACTGGGCGTCTGTGACTCAGACAAAGGTTACACGTGTTTTTTTTGGGTTCTGCAAATAATTTTTTGCAAATTTTCAACATTTTGTTAATTATAAATGAAAAAAAATCAAGCTGATTGTTATTTTTTTGGGTTAGTTTTTACTAGATTTTCAATTTTATTATTTTTTTTGTGAGTTTTCAGAATTCGATTGTTTAACCGAAAATTGTATTAATTTGGGTTTATTATACAAAAACCACGCTCTTTATGGGTGGTTGGTATTGCTTTTTGTTGTGTCTAGTATTCTGGGTTCTAACCAACGCGCTGGCAATATATGATTGGCGCTGCAGTTGTTTGACAAAGCGCTCAGCAATGCGTTAACAGAACAATTAAATGACCTAAAGCTAACTTAATTAAAACCTACAGAAGAGTTCCTATAGCAAGCACTAATTAAAATTCACAAATTTGGTGTTGGTACATATGAAATGTGTTTAATTTTTGGTTTAAGTTTTTTTGTTGGAAAATATTCGACACAGGCCCACGATGGCCTTTCATGGTTATTAAAAGTTGTTTCCGCATGAATATCTGTTAGGTTAAAATTTTGGGTTCAAAGTTTCTTTACATAATTACTATTTCAATAATATTATGTAATTACTTGTAATAAGTAAGGTAGAGATACAATCGATCGAAAACCATAAATAAATACCCTCGCAAAGTAAAAAAGTCAGAAGTCTGAGTAGAATATAAATATATTTTGTATATTTTTGATACCAAATGATAAATTTTGGTTGGAAACATTCGTAATTTGATTATTTGGGTATTTAATTTGCTTAAAATGGATATTAATTCATGTATAGATATATATGGTATTAAATTAACCGATAGCATGGAAACCATCACAATTTCTTAGTATGAAAAATGGTTCATTAGAACGGATTTCATCCATCTTTTGAAGATGGTAAAGGGTGAACAAAATTATGTTTTTACATTTTCCTTCTTTGAGGACAACTATAAAATAAGGTAAATTAACGTCTCTTCTTCCAAGTATATATAGTTTGTGGATACATACAACATCATTTTTATTCGAGATATCTCACATATTAACCGATATATGCGGTATACAGCCCGCCGGAAGTTTGATAATATGAATATAAGGTATAAGGGTAGTTTTGACCCGATTTTAACCATTTTTGGTACAATCTGAATTAAAATTAAAATACCTGAGAGGTTTAACGATATTTTCGTTGAAAATTTTCTCTTAAGCACTGAGTTCTTCATGTTCGATATCCGAGGTCTTGAAAAGATATAGTCCGATTTCGACAATTTTTTCACAAGTGATGCCACACCTCAAATATAGTATTTGTGGAAAGTTTTATTCTACTATTTTCATTGGTTCCTGATGTATATATTATAAAGTGATGGAATCAGATGGAATACAAAATTGAGTTATATGGGAAGTAGGCGTGGTTGTGAACCGATTTCTCCCATTTTTCATCCGTATTATCAGGATTTATGTACCGAATTTCATTGAAATCGGTCGAGTAGTTCTTGAGATACGGTTTTTGACCCATAAGTGGCCCATACCCATTTTAAATTTTTTTTAAATCTTGTGGGCCACGCCCACTTCCCCAAAAGAATTACATCCATCGCATGCATGCATTTGTTGCGAAAGTATAAAAACACTATAAGAAGTTGGTTGGGACAAAAATAAAGTACAATGTCGAAGAGGTTATTGGCTGAGGAAGTTGCGTTGGGTTTATACTATAAAGAAGACATTAAAGCTACCGAGATATTATTATTAGATTATTGATACTTTTAGGTTATTTGACTGAGTGCAAGCGTTGGACCCTGGCATCTAACAGACGATTTTTTCCGCGAACTACCACGAACTAATTTATAGCTCTTAATTCAGTCACTTAATGAAAGGGAAAATACCTAACTTTAAAAAAGGTTTAGTCTCCTTTAGGATCTTAAATATGGATAACACAATTTTATTTTAAAATAATTTAAAATATTTAAAATTATATTTTTAGTAAATTTTATGCAAATAGTTAGCAAAAGATCTGCATGGTCCACTGATTTTTATTTACTTTTTATGGCATTATAAACAAAAACAAAATATACAAAACGTGCGTAACAATTTTGCTTTTCAAGCGCTCAACGCTACAGCTTTCTAAAATATATATTAGCAAACAAAAATACTGAAAATTAAAAAAATAATTTGGCAAAAAGTTGGAAGCAATTTTTGGCAAGAGTATAATATTTAACTCCCAAGCCGTCATAATATTTCAGACTTAAGGAATTGTATTTTGTGAACAGCAGTAATCACAACATTAATCCGCTTCACAGTTCAACATCTTCGCGGGAATCAGGTCACCTTAGTCTATTGACTTTAATTCTTTCTTTGCTTTGCGTAATTAACTTTAACGCTTGCCTGGCATGAGGCACAAAAGTCAAGACGGCACTTAAGTAGAATATTTGCCAGCTTTCTTTATTAGTGCCACACACACGCATATACTTTTGCTGGGAGAAATTGTCTGGATTATTAACGGCTTCTTGCCAATTAGACGCTGGAAATTTGTGCGCTTGTCACTTCCGGTTCCGTTGCGTGGAAACGCACAAATTACACACAACTTTAAGAGAATATCTTGGTAGCCCTTATTGTATATATTTACATGAATATATGTATATTTAAAAATTAGATTTTTTATATTTCACTTTTGACTCTTTTTCGCTTTCAAGTGTCACTTCACTTTCATTTCACTCTGTCCCTGATTTCATTTTCCAATTATATACTATTATTTTTTGTTTTTGTGCAAGCAGCATTAAGCAGCTGCTGATTGACGCGTTCGATAAACGTTCGATGTCATTGTATTGACTTTATATATACAAATTTTATTTTAAAATATTTTTTAAATTTATTTTTAATTTACTCAGTTCAAGGTTTTTGGTATTTTATCGAAATTTTAATTTTTATAAAATTTTTAAATTCTCATTTCCAACACAAAACCACAGAAATTTGCACTAATTCACCGCCAAAATTCCAATCGAATGCCTACATTTGTTGTTGCAACGTTATGTTGCAGTCATCAAACGCCACGCTGAGCGCCTCTAAAATTGTCGCAATTGTTGTTATTGCTGGCAATAATCCGTTGTATCACTGTTCCAATGCGCGTCCGCACTCTCTAAACAATCGAAACTGAATAAATTCTAATTTAGTTTTGTATTCCAATGAGTTTTTGGATGAAATTAATTTCTATGTTTTTTTTGTTGTTGTTGTTTTTGCTCTATATGTAAGAGAATATGTTGTTATTGTTTTATTTTTAGTTGAACACACTTTTTTTGTCGGATTTAATATTTTGTTGTTGTTGTTGTTTTTGCTGGCGCTTGTGCTATTGAATTGATGTGCCTCGTTTTGTTGTTGTTGTTGCTTTTATTACTACCATCGTTTAGTTCTTTTTACCTAATTGTTATTTTTCAGCTTTGTTGTTGTTGTTGCTGTTTTTGTTGGTATCCAAATGATGTGTACAATTTAAGGTTCAAAGCCGGTACTGTGCGTCTCTCATTGCTGGAGTTGTTGTTGTGTTGCTGTTGGAGCATCAAGTTCGCAGTTTTTTTTTTAATTTGAACTTTTGTGAGTTGTTGGTGTGTTTATTGAAATTGTACTATTTGTTTGTTGTTATTTTTTTATTTTTCTAACTTTTTGTTTTTGTTGTTGTGTCTATTGATGATGCCACTATTAAGGCACAGTGGTATATTTTGAATAGTTTTTAATATTTTTTTTTTTTTTTTAATTATGGTTCTTCCTCCACTTTTCTGTAAGTCAGAAATATTTTCAAACTCCGTTGGTTTACCAAATAAGGTATCTGAAGGAGAAATCCTTACGAAAAAACAAAAAATATATATGTTTCCTTCGGATCCCACAAAATCTAAAAGAGTCTCCTGTCGTTCGCCTCTAGAAAATGTTCGAAAATACAATCGCTGATGCAAAAGCGAGATCAACAGTGTTTAATAATCATGAATTTGATCTGAAGGTGAACCCTACAGCTGGTCTACGAAATATTTGACAATATCAAAGATTCAGATTTTCATTATATAGACTTCCAATATAATAAAATAGCCTAAGTCTTTAGTTCATTGGGAACAGTTTGTGTTATTTTTACCAATTTATTCGAGACTAGAAGTGATATTATACTCTATATAATATTTTAAGATAGGAAATATCCATTTTCGATATAATATAATTAAAAAATAATGCTCACATTTCCACCATAAATCAAAATAACCACATTAGCTTGAGTCGACTTAAGCTACTTTGTGTGTTAGAGATGACAATAGAAGTTATAATATGTTTTTCGCTGAGATTGTAATAATCTTAGTGGGTTTCAAGCTTCTATGAAGGATTTATTTTAAAAATATTCCAATATTGAGTTCCAGCATTAACCCAATCTAGTATTGTAACTCACCACACCCATTCGACATGTTAAAATATTCCTTAGCTTAGTCATTGGCCATAAGTAAAATATTTTCTTCTGTTTATGATCAGATCATAAAAAAAAATAATTTGCTTTTTAAAATACATAATTAATTTTTACCAATTTCAGTCAAATTTAACCACTGTGCCACCCTTGTACTAAGTATACCTGTATTTTGTTTTCGTTTTTTATTGCGTTTTTTTAATCACTGTTGTTTTTGTAAATTTTCCAACTAAGCTTTTCCAACTGAGCTTGAACGGAACGAAGCGTGCGCATCCCAACAGCTCGATAGCCATGAGCGAATGCAAAGTTACAATTTCCAACAGCAACAACAAACATGCATACTTCGCTCATTTGTTTAGACAAATAAACCCGGCGATTTTTTTTTCGCCAACAATAGAGGCGGATATTGTCGAGAGATCTGTGTATCCATTACTGTTTGTATATATGTATGTATGTGTGTTACAGACCAAAAAATGCTCTCCCACCGAATCGACTGATGCGCGCAATTTAAATAAATTCCGTTTAGCTGATTTGCGATTTGTTTAATTTCTGTTTTATTGTGTACTTCGTCTTCGTTTTTTGTTTTTTTTTTTAATTCGTTATAATTGCTGTCTTTGCCGCTTTGGTGCACACGCCTTTAAGATGTTTATGTGTTTAATTGTTAATGTTTTTTTTCGAATTAAATTAGAGTTTTTTTCACATTTGTTGTAGCGGATAGCGCAGAGGGTAGCATAACTTTGGTAGGTGGTGTTTTCGTTGGAAGTCATGACTCATACAGCTGATGATGGAGTTATGTTTGCATTATGATTGATACGAGAATATCAGCAGAATATGTAAAGATATTCTTTTCCGATACCGTCCGGATGTTATCTAAATAAATCCAAACTGATTGATGCTATGTTTGATGCAAGCTTGATGAGCTTTCGAGCTTTTATTGAACTTTGTGATAAACCTGGGACTGACAGCTTACAATTCTATTTTGTGTCATTAGAAAAATATCAGAGTTCGTGCTTCTTATATAACATCGTCCTATTAAGTTTCAGGTAAGGCAATTAATCCCCTTCGATATTCGAAAATAAATGACAATATGGCTTGTGGTTCTTTAGTATACTTACTACATTTATAATAAATTTCATTCAATATATACATATGTATCTTAGAAATTGTGTCCGTTATGATCTACTGTTTAAACTCCACAGAACCAACCACAGTTTCTGACTAAGATGAAAACCTTTTCGAATCTTAAATTTCTAGTGAAATCTGTCGATTGGATAAACATTTTATTGTGTAAAATTCGAACACGAACCGTTTGGAATAATTTTAGAAAATGTTTCTTGTGATACAAGTATTGTTGAAGGTTGCTAACTTTTGGGAAGGTTGCTAACTTTTTGAAAATTTGAAGCAAATATTTGAAAAGGCTTAAAACGAATTAAATTTGTCGACTAGAGTTGCCACCGTTTTACTAATTTTTTATTTTAAAATTTTTCAAAGTAAACTATTCAAAATTAAATTATTATGGGTATAAAATTTAAAACATTTGAAAAAGCTTGAGACGAAATATATTTGTCGAACAGGGTTGCCAACATATTTTGAATTTTTGTTTTAAATTTTTTCAAAGCAAATGATTTATTCAAGCTTACAGTTGACAATTTTATGTTAATTCAATTAAATTGATACAATACTCTGTTTTTTTTTTTTTGGGAATCGAAGTACAGTTAATGCTGTAATATTTCGATGTGGAAGTCTTTTTTGAATATCCTTTGGAATAATAAGGCTTGTGATGATTTATTTTCACCACCATTTCAAATAAATCCTTTATCTTGTGTCATTATAATTAGTCTTTGGATTCTCGAGGTCAACAAGCAGTGAGTAAAGACACCTTCCAACTAGAGTACCATTAACCTCTACATTTAAAGCAATTGTATATAAAAAGTTGTTCTCATTTATATGCCAATTATGAGACAATTTCATTAATTGATACACGTTTGTAGTGTCTTCGCTCCAAATATTCCTAAAAATATTCTTGGCACACCATAATTGACTCATATAATTGTAGTAGCAATTCCAAACGTGTTCTTAATGATTACAAGTAATTCAAAATTTTTAAAATTAATTTAAAGAACTTTACGCATTTACGAACACAGGCCCATTAAAATTTCGTATGCCACAAGGCGGAACAAGTACTACATTTTCAATTTCCACATACGCCAGCAATAAAAAAAAAATAATCACAAATTAAGTGAAGCTATTTCTAAGGAAAACAATTACAGATAAACTATTTTAAGCAGAATTCTTGTCTTGTACAAAATTATTGACCAGCGGCATGAACACAGCACCAACTTTTTTTACAAAATTTACTTTAAATACCTATATGTGTACTACAAATGATGGTGCGTGTTGAACAGCAAGAAATTATTCACATAATCGTACAGGTGTTTAGTGTAAGCCGTGAAGCGAAGTACTCGTAGACTCGTAGACAAACACATGTAAGTGCGCGCATGCGCAGAAGCACACAAATTATACAAGCTGATTCTAATTATTTTAAAGTTGAAGCAAACGTAATCGCTTGTATTTAAAAATAAATCAAATAAATCATGGCTTCAAATTATATAATTAATCAAAGATTTTAAGTTCAACGACGGTAAAGATTATTTTTTGTTGTGAAATTAAGTGGATTTAGAAGTTTTTGGGTAGAATAGAATATGAAGATAGATATAGGATAAATAGAATTTGAGAAAAATTAGCAGATTATACTTAAAATACAAGGTTTAACTGAAGGAAGAACTGTTAAAATAGATAAATTGGTGCTTAAAAAAATATTATTAAAAAATTATGTGTTTAAAAAAATAACGGGAATTGTAAAATTTAAAATTTCACGGGCTTGGAATGTCAATTGTATTTTTTTTTATTTTTTGTTATGTTTTCAGCTGTAGTTATTGCTTCGTTGCTTGACCAAAAATAATACTGTAACGATATCCAGCCTGCATATTCGCCAGACATGATTCCACGTGACTTTTTCCTATTTCCAAAAATAAAGAGAAAGGGCCGTCTTTTACAAGCAATGAGCTGAAAGAGCCAAAAGGTATCCCAAAAATTTAGTTTGAGAAGTGTTTCGACGATTGGAAGAATCGCTGGCATATATACATTATGTCGAATGGGTAATATTTTGAAGGCGATAAATGTTATCGCGTTTTTAGACAGCCAAATTAATGGATCCATTAAAAATGAGTTTCATCAGCTGATTAATATTTTTAGCAGCGAAATCTACCGTAGCTTTGTTTTATCAAAAAGTTCAGCCAATCGCAGACAAAGAACGTATATCGTACGTCTTTATCGCAGAGTTGCATTTGATTTCCAAGACGATTTAAATTCAATTAAACATAAATGGAGATTTTATTTTGTATGATAAATCGATCTTAATAAGCGTTTAAATCGAGCAGAGGCTAGTAAATTGAATAATTAGCTGCTGTCTAAAACACCATTATGCTGTGACTACGTTTCCAGTCCATCAGCTCAACTGAAAGCATAATTAAACAAACAAAGTTAGGTCGTTAGTAAGGGGACTTGTGGGGGTTGTGTGATATTTTCAAAAAGTCTACATTTTTCATCTGATAAAATGTATCGAAAAATTCATAATATTGATATGAAAATTTAAACTAAAAATGAAATCGTTCAAGGACACGGCAAATAAATTACGAAAAATTTGAAAAAAAAATTTAAATCGGTTGAAAACTCTTTCGGCAATTCAAGTCACCGCATTGACATTTTCGGAAAACATGATTTCGAGATGATCGCGTTTAAAGTTTCAAGTACACTTTTGTCTATTGTAGCGGAGCAAGATGCGAAATGCTATAACTTCGCTTCTACTGCTCAAATCTCTATAAAAATTGGAGATAAAATGCTTAAGAACGTATATTTTAAGATAAAAGAATAAAAAATATTTTCGATTTTTTGTCCAACTTCAACATTTATAACCCTTAATGTAGTCGATTAGATAAATAAATATTTTTTTAAACTAAAATTTCCGTTATTTTTTAATAGAGCTCATACTATATTTTCGTTAATATGTGGAATAATCATGAAATATCGAAAATTTATTATATAATTTATTAACAAAAATACCGTTAAAATTAATTCAACAATTAACTCATCAACTATCCACCAAAAATACCAAAACATAAGCTTTTGTGGAACTAAACCGCTAAACTACAGGAGCGTCCAAGCGCTGCAATTCAACAGGCAATAAATTATAAGAGCAACCAGAAAGAAAGAAAAAAGGACAGCAAATTTGCATAAGTTTACCGTTGTACGCGCGTTAATGAGCAGAACCGTTCCCAATTTGTTGTGGCAGTGAGTCAGTCTGTATAATTTTTTAGCGAAATGACGGCATAAGCTGGCAGTTTTTGCAATGTAGAAAATGCAATAAATTCTGAAATAATAGAAAAATGTCAAATCATTAGCTTTGAGTTCGCTTTTCAACGAAAAATTTTATTTTTAAAAATTCAATTTTTAGTTCCCACACATTGATTTAACCTTGTGCAGTCACCACTCGCCATTTAATAATAAACAATTTCATAAACAATTTCTCGTAAAAAATGCTGTTTTGACAGACACTGCACGATAAAAGTAACTAATGCTAATATTTGCATATATTTCCTCCAACTAATAGCAAGCTACTAAAATAAATATTGGAAAATATTAAGGCGTTATCTAAAACAAGCGCTTAATGGCTGACATTTTGTAGCAATTGCTGCATAGATTTATAAATGAAATATATAAAATATATGCGTATACATAAGTAAGTACTCATTTAACCGTTTGCTCGTGTTGGTGTTACATTTTTGCGACTTCAACAGTCACCAGCTATTGCCTATTGATTTGCCAAGCGGCAATTACATTTGCATAGGCTCATTTATCACAGCGCTAGCAATCACACACACACACACATATATGTACACGTATCGATTGCAAATGCTAAGTAACAGCTGGTTGTTTGTTTGTTTGACTTACAAAAGTTACAGCAAATCGGCGGCGCATAACTTGTTTCAATTGCTCGTCAATATTCACTTTTTGTATTATTTTCGAATCGAATTGACATACTGAACTCATTGGTTGTGACAATTACCATTTGGCACACTAACTAACCACTGTTGTCCCTTTTGTTCAGAATTATGTAATTGTGCTGCCGTCATTGTGTATAGTACGAGTAGATCCAAGTGCCAAAAGTTAAGGTGGGCGTTATAAATTTGATCGGATATTTGGAACGCGGTCACATGACGCTGATTGTTGTGACATTTCATAAATAAGTAACGGTAATTTATTATCTTACTTAATTTAAAAATATTTTTGGAAGAATAAAATAAATAAAAAGAAAAAATTAAAGAATAAAAAGAAGAAAGTTCGTGTTTTAAGTCTTTTGTTAAAAAGAATTTAATTGGAAAATTTTTTTATTGTTCTTTCAAAAGCTGTGCCAGTAAATTTGTTTGAATTTGGAAATGTCAAAAAACATTATTTTGAAGGAAAAGGAAGCAATTTGAGATTTTAGGTACAACAACAAATACAATTACAATTCGTATTACTTTTACTTAAAATTTTGAAGTAGAAATATTTTTTAAGAATATTTCAAAAACCGTATCGCTGTAGAATATTTTGAAGTTGATAACTAAACTTTGACCTCTCTACCATAATGGAATTTAAGAAATTTTTGGAATTGGTCAAAATGACCTGTATGAGTGAGCATTAGGGGATGTAAATGTAAAAAAAATATTATTTACAAAATTAACAATGCCGGTACTCATTAAATATGAAATTATCAAAAAGATGAACAAAAAAGTTATTTATTAACTTTATTTTTTTTCGACAGGTGGTAACTCCATTTAAAAAATTTATAAATTTAAGATTTTACGAATGGTTTTCAGGCGACTTTCTCTGACATATGTTTAGCATAAACATTATAATTCTATTCAATTTCACTTTTTTGGAGGTGGCAACTCTTTTTCGAGGTCTAAATTTCAGACTTCCCTAAGCTGTAAAACTTTCCCTATTTACCATAAGCTTTCTTTAATTTCTAATGTGTGGCGAATAATTTGTTTTTTTTTAATTTTTGTTATATGGCAACTCTATTCCAAAATAAGTCTAAATTAACGACTTTTCAGAAAGTTTTCTTAAACTCTAGGTTCATCACATATTTTTTAATATTTGTTCAGTTTTATTTTATAAAAAAAAAATGATATGTGGCAACTCTATTTCGAAATATATTTATTTTAAAAATTTTTGGAACATTTTCCCAAAAAAATACATATGTATGTACATATAATATGAATGTCATGAGGTGTTTTTACTTAAAATTTAAACTCGGTGAGTTGCCATTATATCAAAACCCTTTTTAAGATCACTTTCGGAACATTTATTTAAAATAACTAAATATATATTAATTTAAACTCCATCACATACTGCGTCACATCTTTTGTTTTACTTTATTTATCCAATGGCAGCGCTTAAATCACGTTTCAGCTGATAAACGCCGGTTATGGTGCTGCGCATGCGCAATGTAAACAAACCTGCCAAATCAAGCCAAACTAAACTACGTAAACCGAACTTATCATGCATTGCCCGATCAAGCCGTGATAAATGACAGTGCGGAGACGCCGCCCGAACTTTTTCTTAACAAAAAAAAATAAGGAAAAAAGACAATTGATTTTTAGCGCATGTGATAGAGCAAGTGCGAACACATACATACACACAACTGCGCATGTGTGAATTCACGAAAAATGTGCTGCGCCGATTACGAGTTGTTGCATTTTGTTTCTTACTTATTTGATTACGTATTCGCGCGAAACGTGTTGTTGCCAGCGCCGCACCAATACCACTCACGTTGGACAATCGCATGCAGATCAGTTCAGTTTAAGCATGTTTAGTCGAACGCGACGCAAACTTACTCAGTTAAACGCAAATAAACAAGAAAGCCAAGCGTTAGAAATGTCAAATGGGAATTCAACTAAATACCAGGAAATTTGGTAAATTCACACGCCATTTGTGTGCAGTGTATTTATTGCAGTTTTTACACTTTTCTCTCATTTCTATTTATATTTTGTCTTTATTTATTATTTTTTGTGTTTGCAAAAATTTCTCTTCAATCAAATTCTTTGATACAACGCTAGCATTAAAATGAAGTCACCAAGCAATTTGAAATTGTTTTCGCAATTGAAATGCAGCTGCTGCTTTGCCATAACTCAGCGGGAATTGGGCGTTTGGCATAAGTTATGCTGCTGCTTTGGGGAGATTGCAAATATATAGCGCGTATAAAAATTTGAATGACCGCGTGGATTAAATAATATTTGTTCATCATTCGAAGACACATGTGTGCATTTAAAAATATTTGCACATTTTATTGTGTAAAATTTTTTTGGTGAAATATAAAATGAAGACGAGTGATTAGCCTCAGTGCTTGGCATGTACTATAAACAGTATACTACCTTCCTGTAGATCGATAAATTCACAAGTAACATGTGTATCAAACTGATAATGTATTTCTTGTCAAATATCAGCAATAACTGATAATTGCTGTTATGTCAAATTCAATGACAGTCCAGGTCAAACCAATGAAATCCGTTATCACATGGGACACATAACTGAAGATGTGTAAATGATGTGAAATGCAGATGAATTTGATACCTTGTTGCAATTTCTATAGGAGGATTCAGTGCAAATTCAAATCCTTAAAATTATACTATTCCCAATTGAGCGTCAGTAAATTTGACATAATGAAACCCCCAAATTAGTAATTACGATAATTAGAATTTTAGAGATATTTGCACTGAAGAGCATATTTCTAGATTAGATTATTTGGCACAATAAAATTTTTTGGTATAAATATGAGATCTCAATGTGAACTAAATTGGCTTGTAAATATGGTTTTTAGATATTTATATTTCGACTGTAGCGCCACCTATCGGGTAGCATTTTTAATAGCTTTTTGGTATATACGATTAGGTGCGACATAGTACTTTCCAATGAGGTCACAAAAGCACTTTCCTCTTAGAAAAGGCTACTAAGCTCAAATAATATCCTTTTAAATTATAGCTTTTCATATGATTCAGTTAGAGGTACAAAAATGTATAGTCAATTTTCACTCACTGTTTGAAATGCTATGTCAATAAGAATTTTTATTTTTATTTTTTGGGATTTTAGATGTAAATTTCGGGATACCGAAACATTTTTCGAATATATTTTGGGTTTTATACTATAGAACTTATATTCAAATACTGTTTGTCTACCTAGTCAATTTAAAAATAAAATCCTTTAATGTGCTCAAAAAAAGTAGAAATTAAAACAAAATTACCGATCCCGATTTTTCGGAATTTAAAAAAAATAAAATTTCGGGATCCCGAAATGTTTTGCGACAATATTTTGTATATAAAAAAAACTTAAGGGGCTATACCAGTTTCAGCTACATTTCAAATTTTTTTGCCTACAAAAATATTAAAAATAAAGGAGTTACTGGTATCTTCAGAGGTCTATCTAATCTAAATGCTGACATGATGAAACAAAATAATTAAAAAAAGTAAAGTAAAATGATCACAAATTGTCAAAATGGCGTAGTTCTGAAAAATAATTTCGTTTTTTTTTAGGTAAAAAATTGGTCTTTTTTCAAATGCCAAATTGACAATTTTCAACCAATCAAAAAGATCGTAGGTCGTTCTATAGTAAAGATATTCAAGAATATTCAGTTTAAATTTAAAGCCGACCGGTCAATGTGTCGTTGAGTTCTGATGTCAGCAATTTTGAGCAATATCGTTTCGAGAAAAACGCGTTTTAAGTTTCGACTCAAGTTGCTTATTTGCTACCATTAAAAAACTATTCAAGATACGATCTTACCGCTTTCACAGGATATTTTTGAAAGTATAAACTTTCGAATAAGCAAAAAATAAACAAGTAAGGAAAGGCTAAGTTCGGGTGCAACCGAACATTTTATACTCTCGCAATTTATTGAAGAAATTTTATTAAGATAACATTCAAATTAACCCATAAATTCGGCATAAAGTTTAATACAATAACGAAAATCGTCATATATAGTATATGAGGGCTGAGGTAATTCTTGAACCGATTTCATTCATTTTCATCAGCAAGGTACACTATATCCAAGACGATACCCTCACTTAATTTTGCTAAGATAGCTTACATATTAACCAATACTTATATGCGTAATAAAGCTCACCGTATTTTTGAAAAACATATAATTAGGTACATGGGAGCTAGGAGAAGATACTTTTGAAAAACCTACAATGAGGTATATTGAGATGTTATGACCCGATTTTAATAATTTTTGGAAAAGAGACACACTATTAGAAGAAAACAATTTCCTCTGAATTAAGTTGAGATATCTGAGAGATTTACCCATATTTTCGGTTAAAATTTATCCTTAGGCGCTGAGTTCAACATGTTCGATATCTGGGGCATTGAAAAGTTATGATCCGTTTTCGACAATTTTTTCGCAAGTGAAGCCAGAGATGATATGCACTATTTGTGTAAAGTTTTATTCCGCTATCTTCATTGGTTCCTTATGTTTGCATTATAAAGTGAAGGAATACGATGGAATTAAAAATTGAGTTATAAGGAAAGTAGTCGTGGTTGTAAACCGATTTCACCCATTTTTTGTCC
The DNA here is from genome assembly GCA_031772095.1 of Zeugodacus tau. Lineage (NCBI taxonomy): Eukaryota > Metazoa > Arthropoda > Insecta > Diptera > Tephritidae > Zeugodacus > Zeugodacus tau. The sequence goes on along the minus strand of CM062652.1, from coordinate 13,704,024 downwards.
GTGTTATCAGGGTGTCAAGAAAATAGTATATACCGAATTTCATTCGAATCGGTCGAGTAGTTCCTGAGATATGGTTTTTGACCCATAAGTGGGCGATGCCACACCCATTTTCCATTTTGTAAAAAAATCTGAGTACAGCTCCCTTCTGCTATTTCTTCTGCAAAATTTAGTGTTTCTGACTTTTTTCGTTAGTTAGTTAACCCGCTTTTAGTAATTTTCAACCTAACCTTTGTATGGGAGGTGGGCGTGGTTATTATCCGATTTCAACTATTTTCATGGTGTGTGGTGGGGTACATAAGAGAACCGACTGCAGAAAGTTTGGTTTATATAGCTGTATTGGTTGGCGAGTTAAATACAAATAACCGATTTGTGGGCGGGGCCACGCCCACTTCCACAAAAAAATTACATCCAAATATGCCCCCTCCTAGTGTGATCCTTTATTCCAAATTTTACTTTTATAACTTGTGAACAAAACTATAATACTCTCTAGCAACTTTGTTGTTGCGAGAGTATAAAAATCGAGTTTTTGAAAATGTCACACCGGTAATTAAGTAATTTCCACAAATTGCCGGCATATTGTAATTTGAAAATTAATTAGGTTAATACAAATTGACACTGCAAGCAAAAGAGCGTATTTATGTAAGTGGGAGACGAGTGTATAAAAAAAAATCAGCGAAATAGCCAAAAACAACGGAAATGTGATAAATGGCAGTGTTACTCAACCTAATTACCGCTGAAGGAAGAAATGCAGCTGAAACTGATTTTAAGTGCAACATGCGAGTGCATACAGACTTAAATGCATGTTCATATACAATGTAGGTATAAAAGTACACTTTTTCCACCTACGCAAATGACAATGTACGGGACACAGCGTGCAATAAATAATGACAAAGCGTTAAATAGTGTTTCATTTTTAACTTTTATTTTTTTTTTAATTTTTTTTTGTAATTAAAAAAAAAATTATTTATAATTTTTAAGCTCAAAAGACGTACGACTTGCCACAACCCACACTACATTAACAGACTGCATAGACATTTACATATAACTGTAATGCGGACACACGAAAATTAACTTTAAGAAAATGTTTGTATGTATTTACATTAATAACGGCAACGACAATAATTGGTGCGGAAATCTGCACATATCTTCCAGCGAAATTATAAATTTATTTACAGGTATCTCTGAATGTACAAACATACTTTGTTAATATGTATGTATGTGTGTGTATAAATATATATTTATTTTGTGTGCCATTTATCTATTTCACTGCTCAAGTCGCGTGGCGGTGGTCAGCGTGCAAGCGCCGCTGTGGCAACCAACTGACTAAGTGAACGGATTTCATCCGTAGCCGCGTAGCCGGTGGGCTGGTCTGCGCCGTTGGCCACAATTGGTGAGTGTGTGTATGTTTGTATATAGTTCAGCGAATTTTCCTTGCTGTTTTCACAGACTAATTGGGGCAAACGTATTAAGTTCAAAAACTTGAGAAATATTTTATGTTGATTAAATTAACAACAACAAAAGAAACGATTTTTTAAATGAATATATTATAACGGTATTTATAGTTTTGTATACGTGATATATTTGCAACAAAAAAAATGAAAAATTTATTTTAAATACTATTAGAAATTCAATTCTTTCTTATACATATGTTCCTCCTATTGAATCAGTTTTTTTTCCTCATACTCGAATATAACTGTGTATTTCGAAAATTCGTTAAATAATTCCTTGTTCATATCTAATCTAACTCAACTATAACGTTTTCTAAAACAAAAAATCTTAAATAGCGTAGAAAATTAATAAATTAGATCAACAAGAGCATGGCGTTTAAATGAGCTATTAAACGATTATCCAATTTGTCGTTTAAAGAAATTTGACTATTTGTACAATTTTTTGCACATTTAAGTATAAAACTTAATCAATTAATTGCATTTTCATTGTTAAACAATTAGTTGGTTCTAAGGCATCCGTCACACTTGTGTTTGTTTGTATACACTTTAATTAGTAGCTGTTTTTTTCTTTCTTCTAAAACTATTTTTTAATTAGTATACTAATAGAAATGTTGCAACAAATCAATTAAGCAGCACTTGTCCAGCGATTGGCATTTTGCTAATGAATAAAGATATATTAGCGAAATATCTTAAGATTTTGCAAAAGGAAATGTATGCACATACCTATTTTTTCTTATATACTCACATAAACCGCAGCAATATATTTATAATAAAAGCCAAACACGTAACAAAAACGTAAGCGAGAAACACGTTGCTGCTTTTAATAATTGCGTTCACACTTACGGCTCTCACACTGAAATCAATAGCAGCGGAGAAGTGAAAAAAAAAAAACGAAAAGCATTTATTGACCATTTAAAATGTTTGAAATGTAATTAAATGCAATAAAAATGTGCATAAATGGTAGACACTCCCTTGTGGTGCACTGTGAGAAATTTTAGTGAGATCTAGTGAGACAGGTGGAGAAATATGTGAGTAATAAAAAGAGAACTAATGAGTTGTTGGATGGATAAGTAAAAAATTATCAATAAATACAATATTTAATATCATAATTCTTTCTCCAATGCATTAAATAATATTTGCATTTTCAATACGAGCATACCAATAAGCATATTACAATCTTCCCGAGCTATTTGTAAATTTTTGGGTACTTTTTAAAGTATTTTAACATTACATATGGAAGATTAGGAAGAATTAGAGATCATATCATATAGTAGGGATCTTCTTAGAGATGTAATCCTACCTCTACAACTACCTACCAAACAGATTACAAACATCAATAAGTTGAAATTATAACGGGTGATCCAGATCCAGTAGAGGTACTTTTTTCAATAGCCTTTTATTTGACAGATCACGCGTGAGTCGTGTCAAGCTGTCATGTTATTTTTGTTCAGTATTGTTTGTCACACATCGTATCAATCAATGGTTTTATTGTGATAATACTTCGGTGAGCAGATAATTTCACGTTTTGGACCGTTCGAATGGTCACCAAGATTTTGTGATATCACACCGTTAGACTTTTTTCTGTGGGGATATATAAAGTCTGAAGTATTTGCGGACAGTCGAGCTTCGATTCAGGCCTTGCAGAAAAACATTAAACATGTCCGTTACCAGTCGAAATGCTCGAACGAGTCATCGAAAATAAACTCAACGGATGGAACATCTGAGACGTGGTCGCGGCCAACATTTGAAAGAGATAATCATTTAAAAATAAATGCCAAAGAATATTATTTCAAATGGTAATAAATAATCCCAATTAAATTTGAATTTTCTGTGTTTTTTTTTTTCTTTAAAAAAGTAAGGACCCTCGAAATGGATCTCCCTTTAGAAAGATGAGAAAGATTAATGATTAAAAGCCTAATTAAATCAAATCGTTGTCTGTTTTTAATGAAATCTCTCAATCCAAGCATATGTGATTTGTATTCCCAAAATCTCTAGCCATTAAGTCTTTTCAAAAAATTAATTATATTAATAAGAATTAAATATTTAAAAAAAAAATTAAAAATTTATTATAAATAATCATGACATGACATGAGGTCGCTAGCATGCTTTAAATCAAAATGCAACTCTGTATTTTCTAATGCTATATTTCATGTTTTTTTAAGTGTATCCTCATTCCAAGGCGCGTAAAATTGATGTTTTTTTCGCAAAATTTCACAAGGCAATGCAAAAAATGTGTGGTATAATTGTCGAAAGTAAAGAAAAAACCGAAAGTAATGTGGCACAGTGCTTAATCTGGTTTGAGAAGTGGCCGGCGACGGCACTTTGATGTTGAAATTATCTGAAATGTGTGCAAAAAAAAAAAACAGGAAAAGAAATGCAATTAAAAGCGAGATATTGGAAATGCATTATACGCAATACAGAAAAATTTGCGGCAATATTTTTAGCGATATTTCGATAGTCAAATTTAAATTTTTATAGAAAAATTTAAAATTAAAATACTTAAAATAAATATTTTATTAAAAAATGACGTCAATTAGCTGAGACTTTAAACAAGAATTTTAAAGTAATTGAAATTCGCAGAAATTGTTAGTCACATAAATGTACATGTATTTTATGGAGCGCTTTTGTTGTATAAAGTTGAACAAAATATTATTTTTTTTATTTATTTATTTTTTCGCTTTAATTATTTTTTCTTTATTATCTATATTTGGTCTATTATTATACCACCTTACTGCCCCAAAGCATGGATGGTATTTGAAATCCTATTATGTTAACACCGTGCGTGCTAATGGCAATACGCACTTATTTTACTCACCAGCACGTATAATAACGGTCATCATCGACAACAACAAAAAAATAATAAATATACACAGTTAATAATATTTGCACGCAACAGCTGTGTGAATTTCATACTCCAGATTACCCACCTTAAATTTGTGTTGCATAAAGCTCTATGTGTTCGCAGCTTTCTATGAGGTAATATCATGGCATGACATACCTGCAGGAAAAAAAGTAATTAAAGTTTGTAATTCTAAAATATTTATATTAAATTTCTATTATTTTTTGTTGCTGAATGAGATATAGATGAAACTCTTAAACTCCGTTGGGACAGCCGAATGTAGGTTTGAGCTACAAAGGCAGATTCTTTAATTAAAAATATGCTTCTTGAGGATCCAAATGAGGTTGTATGAATTTAAATCCAATTTCAATACATTTGAGTATACATCTGATATCAATAGGATGGACCTCGTATTAATTTTTGTTCTCGTTTTATATCCATATATCTTTCTTCATACTCACTAGGAATTGTAAGAGATAAAAATTCTGTGATTTTAAGCTGAGAAAATATTTTTTTTAATTTCGAAAACTCTTAAAAACCGTGAAAATGTAAGGTTATAGAATATCCTACATTTCGGCGCAGTATATAAAACAAGTAAGAAAGGGCCGAACATTTTATACTTTTTTTTTTTTTTTTTTTTTCAATATTTGTTTATTTATTGAATCTGCTCTTTGGAGCCTAACAATAAGTTATAAAATCTTAATTCTAATTAAAACTAGACAAGCTCAACCAAGTGATTGAGTTGTTTTGGTGAAACGTTGCTCATCAGTGTGCTGGCATATCTCTTCTTTTTAGACGTGATTGATTGCAAGAATGTACTAAAGCGTTAGCCAATGGGTTTGGATGATCTCGGAGTTTGGATAAATATTTGTGTCTGCTGTTCTCTACTTCTTTCTTTACCATGAGAATACCAAGATCTTTATGGATATTTTCATTACGCATGTACCATGGTGAGCACGTGATTGTTCTAAGCATTTTTGATTGAAATCTCTGAATTATATCGATATTGGTTGCACAGGTCGTACCCCACAGTTGAATGCCATACATCCAAATCGGCTTTATGACCGCATTGTATAAAAGCACTTTGTTGTCTAAGCTAAGTTTAGAGTTTTTATTTAAAAGCCAATTTAAATTTGCAGCTCTTATCTTCATGCACGTTATTTTACTAGATATATGTTTTCTCCACGTAAGCCTTCTATCTAGGTGAATACCAAGATAGGTAACTTCATTCGCTTGAGGCACTAGAATATTGTTCATTTTTACTGCCGGGCACGTTTTTGGTCTTAGGGAAAATGTAACATGCTTGCACTTTTGTTCATTTACTTTTATACGCCAGTTTGCTAGCCATTCTTCGACAAAAATCAAATGATCTTCTAATACTCTTGATGCTATAATTGGACATTTGTTTCGGCTCACTAAAGCTGTGTCATCCGCAAAAGTTGATGTCAAAACATTACTAGCTGTTGGAAGGTCTGCTGTATATATTATGTATAGAGTTGGCCCTAAGACACTGCCCTGCGGTACACCAGCTCTTATTGGTCGTTCTTCAGATATGAAGTCTCCTAATTTGACAGTAAACCAAGGTTTTATGCATTTCGAGTGGTAAGCTTTTTTTAATCTTATATAAAAGCCCGTCATGCCACACTTTATCGAACGCCTGAGCCACATCTAGAAATATAGCAGAACAGTACTCTCTATACTCGAACGCCCTTCTGATTTCGTTAGTAATTCTATTTACTTGTTCTACAGTGCCATGTTTTGCACGAAAACCGAATTGGTGCGTTGGTATTACATTATTTTCATGGAGGAAAGGAGACATCTTTGATAGTAACACTTTTTCAAATATTTTAGAAAGACAGGGTAGAAGACTGATTGGTCTGTATGAAGACGGCTGTGTCAAGTCTTTACCTGGTTTCTCTATCATGATGATCTGCGACTTTTTCCATGAAATTGGGTAGTACCCGAAACTGAAAATAGCGTTAAAGAGCAAGGAGAGCACTGTTAAAGCAATATTTGGTAACTCAATTAGCATTTTTGGAGTAATTTTATCGTGTCCTGCCGACTTTTTTGGATTCAGCTCTTTTATGATTTTAATAATTTCAGAAGATGACGTTTGAATAGACCCAAGCGACTCGTTAGCGCTATTGGAGATGATTGGCAGCTTAAAGCTGTTCTTTGGGCAATTAGGTTGAAATACCTTTTCTAGGTGATTTGCAAAACAATTTGCCTTATCCTCGTCACTTCGGGCCCAGTTTCCACCCAAGCCTCTTATAGGCAAGTTGGAGTCGACTGGAGGCTTCATTGACTTTTGGGCTTTCCAAAGAGAATTTCCTTTGCTTGAATTTGGACACAGTTTCTTTATATAATTGTGAGTGTGGTATTCTTCCTCACGTTTAAGCGCTGTTTTTAGTTTTCGTACAGCATATTTTAGTTGCAGCTGAGTAGAAGGGGAGCGATTTAACTGCCATTCGCGTCTAGCTCGCCTTTTTTCATTTACAAGCTTTTCTATTTCATTATTAGTGATTTTTCTGCGGATAATCGGTTTATTACTTATGTTTGGTGTTGCTATGACAGCTGCATTTGATATTACATCATTAAATTCTCTTATACCTTCATCAATATCTTTTTCTGTATCTATTTTTAAATCAATATTAATGTGGCTACTCACATATTTTTTATATTTTAACCAGTTCGTTTTGTGAGATGTTAGACCCACTTTTTGCTCAACGAATATGGGTTGTTCACACAACTTTATTAGTACAGGTGAATGATCAGAAGATAAGTCTGTACATGTATCAGCTGTCACAAGCGATCTATCTATATTTTTGGTTACAGCGAAATCAATTAAATCTGGTAGTTTGTTGCGATCGCTGGGCCAGTATGTGGGCTTACCAGGAGATATTATATCAAGGTTATTGTGGTTCATAATGGTTTGGTACAACTGGCGTCCTTTCGGATTATTAAGACGTGACCCCCAGTACATGTGTTTTGCATTATAATCTCCACCCGCTAGAAATCTATGACCTAGCGTTCCAAAAAGTCTTTAAATTCGCTATCTGTAATTTTAAAACGAGGTGGGCAGTATATAGCCGTTAGATTTAAATCACAATTCCGATTTTTTAAGGATATTGTTGTAGCTTGTAACTGGGCTGTAGCATGAGATTCCCGAGCATAGTGGTTTAACCGATTTCTAACCAAAACTGCCGTTCCACCGTGTGCTTTTCCATCCGGGTGATTTGTAACATACATTCTAAATCCCGGTATTTTAAAATTGTTTTTGTTTGTCAGGTGTGTCTCTGATATTAGCATTACATCTATATTTTTTTCAGACAGAAATTTAATAATCTCTAATTTATGTTGGTTAACACCGTTAGCATTCCATATACAGATATTTAGTACGCTCATTTTTTACTTAATAAAGTTTGCAGCATTTGGTTTTGTGATTTTATTAAATCTTGTATCATATTTTGCATAGTAGACATAAATTGTGTCATACATTGCGTAAGATTTATAATCATGGTTTCAATACCTCCATTTGGTGGATTTTGCGGTAGTTGCATTTGTACAGTGTTGCCTTTTACAACATTGGCATAGCTCCCTTGTACATCAATTTTTTTAAGTATACCGGGTTTAGGAATATTGTCTGTGATATCTATGATTTCATTATGGGGAGTATGTAGCATTTGGTTACGTCGTGCTTGAATTCCCTGTGACAACTTCGATTTCAAATCTTTATAAACGGGACAACCCCTGTAATTGGCAGTGTGACTTCCTCCACAATTGCTGCATTTTTTGTTTAAATCCTCTTTCTTAAGGATACATTTCGAAGTGGGATGTAAATCACCACATACCACACAAACACTGCGTAGAGTGCAATAAGATTTGGTATGCCCATACTCTTGGCAGTTGGTGCATTGTACCGGACCGTTTCTTTTATGTGGTTCTTCTACGGTTACTCTACGGTGCAGCAAATATTTTAAATTATATATTGGATGCACTTCGTTCTTTTTAAGTTGGTTAGAATTCGGCATCAATTCAATTCTAAACATGGGTTGCGGTACTTTTATTTCTATTAAAGATGTTTACGACAGTTTTAACTTCAAAGCCACATTCCTCAAGAGCTTCTTTGATTTCACTAGAGTCTACTGAAGACTCTATACCTTTAATTACTACAGCTAGGCCCTTTGAGCTCTTCAGCTGATAGGAATAATAATTTTTGTTTTTATCTGACAAAAACTTTACAACATCCATGAAACTTTTCTCAGTGTAAGTCTGTATTTTCGTTTCATCTATATTGCCTTTTTTAAAGGCACTATGTGAAAATTTTTTGTACCTACAATTTCGCTTAATTTAGCAACAAGAGTATTTGAGCTACGCTCGCGCAAATATATTGGGGGTGGTTTGGCATAAGCGACTGTGGTGGTACCCTTCGCATTATCATCAGAACTATTGCTTAGTAAGGCAAATCTGTTGCCATTTAAAATTTCAGGTTTATTCTTGATTGGCGTGCCGCCTTGAAACTTTTTAGGATTGACCGCTGACCTCACTGGACTTAGTTTCCTTTTAATATTGACGTAGCGGTCAATGCCAATCTGAACAGATGGACCTTTTTTTGTTTGTGCATTCTCACCTTGCGTTATGCTTTTCTTCGCTGTTTGCTCGCTTGCAGGTACCTGCTTACTTGTTGGTGCGTTCATTTTTGTTGCTGGCCGTTGTTGATTGTCATTCTCTGCTGCTTTTGTTGTTTCTATGCTCTGCTTCGGGTGCTGCTCAGTTGATCGCTGTGATGACTCTTCCTTCTCGCCTTTGCCTTGTTTGTTGGTAGGAGCTGGTTTAGCAGGCTCGACAAAGCTAAAGTAGGCATTTAGAGAATGCCTACGGCCTTGTTGGTGAGGCTGCGCTGCGCTCATAATATTGTTATTATTTACCGCTCACTAATTGTTATTTTATTATTTTATTTGTTTGTACACTGTTTTTTTGTGATTTTTTGTGTTTTGATTCTCACTTTCGGCGTTATTGCCTAACGCTTGCTTTAATGCACTTTTTAAGATACTTGTTTATTGTTATTATTTTTTTGTTTTGTTTTGTATTCTGAAAGTTTTTACGGACCGCATCGAGAACACGTCCGTATGGTTTGAAAGCTCGCTCGATTTATACTCAATTTATTTATTATTTATTTATTAATTTAATTTTATTAATATTATAAATACACAATTTGACCCACATATTCGTCATATATATTGTATAAAGTCCATTGAAAGAACCCTAATATTAGGTTAATAGCACCGAGGTTTTCATCTTCGATATATGGGGCCTTGAAAATCTTTGGTTCGTTTTCGACGATTTTTAGAAAGGGGCTGCCACACTATAAATGCCGTATTTATGCAAAGTTATGTTCCGATATCTTCACTAGTGCTTACTTTATATATTGTAAAGTAAACGATTCAGATCGTCCTCAAAGTTCTAGTATATAGGAAGTATACGTGGTTGTGAACCGATTTGGCCTATTTTCACAACATATCATTGGGGTGCAAGGAAAATATCACAAACCACAAGATATTGGTGGAGTAGTTTTGGAGATATGGCTTTTGACCCATATGTGGGCAGACCCATTTAAAATTGTGTATACCAATTTGGGTGGAGCCCTTTTGTACCTTCTTTATAGTGAAATTTAAGGTTTCTGGTGTTTTCCCTTACCGAATTAAAGCATTTTTAGTAGTTTTCAACATAACCTTTGTATGGAGGTGGGCGTGGTTATAATCTGATTTCCTCCATTTTTGGATTGTAAAAGGTAATACCTAAAAGAAACGATTCTGGAAAGTTTGGTTGATATAGCTTAAGTAGTTTACGAGATATGTTCAAAAAACTTAGTAGGTATTAACCTTTTATTTTTTAACCTTTTTAAAATCAACTTTCCACAAATGTGTCAATCACATTTCGCTACCAATACACAACTATTAACGGTAAAAAAACGCTCCCCACGCGTTATTCGACATTTCACCGGTCACACACACACCCATCGTTTACGACGCACCGTCAACTTATTTTACGACATAAAATCAAATCTTACCGAAACTCACTTTGCAGGAAGTATGCTCCAATATCCTGACACAAAGCTGCATAAGCGCACGCCGCAAACAAAGGTGGTCGCTAACCAGTTGTAACAAAGTGTTAGCTGCCACGTCTAAGCCTAGCCTACGCCAGGTGGTTGCTTCGTAATGTGGAGTGGAGCACGGCACAGTGCCACACTTGAAGACTCACCAGAGCAACATAGAGTAACGGTATGCGTGTAAAAACCATAACATACCTCATGTATGGGTGTGTATGTGTGTGTGCTGGGGAGTGTAAACTTTTTATTTGCAATCTGTTTGCCGGTTCGACTGTCTGTCTGTCTGCCTGTTTAGTCTGCGGTCTTCACCGAGTGTATGTTGACCGTTAAAATGATTACATCATATTGAGCCGATTAGAAATGTGAGCAATTTGCAAAAAGCTTGTAGGATATATCTTCATGCCACAAAATCGATAAACACCACCAATACGTGTGTGTCTGAAATGGTATTATTTATATCGTTGAAACACGTATGTGCATTGGAAATTTTATAACATCCAACTTCAAAAAAAAAAATTGTAGCAAATGCAATCGGCGGCCACTTGCATCATAACTGCACAGACACACACACTTAATATATTCATAAAATATATATGTATGTTAGCATATAATCATATACAGCTTATGACTACAAATGTTGAATTACTCGAGTGCAGCGAACATTGCCCTCGAAGAAGTTAACAAATTCAAAATCAACCGAATGAAATCACTTAATTCAACATTTCCCCTCCAAGTGTTTTTGACCTCATTCGTAGTGCATCGATGTAGCACGCGCTGTTATTGTTGTTGCGGCTGTGGCAAGCAGCTAATAAAGGCAACAGTCAACTTTAAAGAATGCTTGGATTTAATAAATTCGACATAATGAAATATATAGTTGAAGACATACATACTTACATATATACATAAGTATATAATGAAAAGAAAATCTCAAAAAGTAGAAAAAAATAATAAAAATTGACGCAACACTGCCAGTGAGTCAAAATTTGTTTGCTTATTGCTTTGTATATATTTATTTTTTATTTATTACAACGCTAACCTATAGTTAGTAAGCGTATGTGCAACGTGCAACACTCGTTTGTTACGCTTCGCGGCACACGAATGTAGGTGTCGCCTTGCTTATAAAAGTTGCTTAAATTTCGTACAAATAAATTAAGAAACCATTAGTTTGGGATTATACCCAGTGCTCAGGTTTATAGGGTAGGTTTTTAAGATATTTATGGGAAAAATTATATTTTTTTTTTGTGAGGTTATGTGGACGCCCCTAGTTGAAATAGTTTTGAAGTGAGAGTGGAGTCATTTTGAATTTTTCGGATTGGGGGTCCATTATAGTTCCTGATAAAATCCTTGTTTCTGAATGATCTTACTACACACCAAACACCAAAATAAATAACTCCAGTCTAACCGCAACGTAAACATATTTTTAGACTGTCTAGGGAACCAAAAAATATAGAACAAGCAATAAGGCGAATAATTAAGGTTCAGAAGTTTAGAAATAGGCTTTCGAAACCACAATTTTTCCATATCCAACAGTGGGAGTCATACCTATAAGCATTTGCTTCGATATATGGGAAACCGTAACCTAAAACTAGTCTTCAAGGTCGTACTAAAACCAGCGGAATTCATGGATATTAGAACTCAAGGGGTTTTCAATAAGAGCGTTAAAAAGTTTATGTTTAAAAAAAAACGGTTTAGAATATCAAGGAAATTCTTTATTCCTGTGAAAGTACATTTGGTGTCATTATCTATGGAACTCAATTTGTTTTGCATGACCACCACGGACACTGAACCAAATTTTCGACGATTTTCAAGCATAAATCGGCCGATACTGCTGCAATTTCACGTTCGATATTCGAACGAAATTTATCAATCGTCGCTGCTTTGTTGGCATAGATCATAGACTTGACATAGACCCACAGGAAATAGTCTAAGGGGGTTAAATCGCACAACTGAGGCGGAAAATTGATAGGGCCATTACGTGAGATGACACGTTCACCAAACTTGGTTTTCAATAAATCGATTGTGACATTCGCTGTGTGACTTGTGGCTCCGTCCAGTTAAAATCACACATTGTCCAAGTCCATATCATCCATTTCGGGCCACAAATATTCCGTTATCATTGAGCGGTAGCGATTCCCAGTCACAGTAAGGTGCCGGTCTTGATCATCACGGAAAAGGTATGACACAATAACGCCGCTGGCCCATAAACGTATTCTTTTCGGGATACAATGGTGACATATTTTGCTTATTGACGAAGCCATTCAGGCAGAAATGAGCCTCATCATAAATTGGACGTAGCGGTTTGAAAGTTGAGGCCACTGACTCCGAATTTCGATAGTAAATTTTAATAATTCCGACTCCTTGTTGGTTCCAATATTTTTCCATGATGAAATGGCAAGCCTTACTGAAGAGAAATGTCAAAAGAGCGTGAAAAAATATGGCGTCGTTTGCTGTCCCTATCGGTCTTCTTTGGAGCTACCCTTTTGAAAAACACTTTATATATAGGACTAGTGTCTAGTCTAGTCTATAGTTTTTACTTCACTCTACAAGTAGGCCTCAGCTATGCATATATAATTTGTTTTATACTCTCAGCTAATGTTATTATTTAACAAAATTACCGTTCAGAGCATTGAATTCAATTAAATAGAGTTTTCAAACGCAAATCAGATAGCTAATGACTCTACCGGCTGTTGCATGCCACCACATGTTGAGTAATACGAAATTCGACAAAAATGAAATAAAAACAAAAATGAAAATGAAAAGGAAAACTATCAAAGTGCTTTCATTTGCCTCTCCAAAAAAGCTTGCTGCTTACATTTACCACATTTCCATTAGTGAAAGACTGAAAGACTCTTATCAGGTATTTCGTACTTTTTTCCAAATTTTTATTTTTTTATTTTTTTTGTTTTTGTTTACTTGCTAACCATTCTCATATTTGCGATTTCAGCCGGCAAGCTGAAATCAATATGCCACACGTTTACTTACCTTTCGCTTTCGTTTGTGCAGACTGACCCATTTTTATGGACGCCGGTAATGGCCACTGTGTGAAAAGTATATGTATGGTATGTTGTTGCTGTTGTTGTTGGTGGCAATAAAAACCGGAATAAGTATTGCATAAATATTCACTTTCAAGGTTAATGATGTACATAAATACATATAAAAAGGCCTACCAAACAAAAGTGACACAAATAATGCACGGAATGCTCGCCAGTACATATGCATTGTATATAAATAAATGTGTATGTGTGTGATATGTTAAATGAAAATAAAATCATGAAGATTATAATCATGCAGTCCAATATGTGTTTATATGTATGCGCCTGCCTAAAGGTCATCGCAGCTGACCAACATATAATTTTCAACTCTCCACCGTCAGCCACATGGAAATGACATTTTATTGCACACAACAACAATAACAAATAAAACAGACTCAATTAACATTAAAATAAATACAAATAAAAGAAGACACTTGCTTGTGTGTGTGTTTTAGTTGCAGCGACTAAAGTGGCAATGTTGTCAATTAAAATGAGTATGTAAACCCTCGCATGTATGTACATATGTATTTACATATATACGCATTCAGATGCAACAATGCGTACACTACGTGCAATAAATAATTCGCGCCACTCACTCGCTCACTATGTTGCATAATTACATAATACCAATTACCGCATGTAATAAACATATATACATAAACATATGTGTGTGTGTGCCTGCCACATGCTATTAGCGCATTGCAGTGGCAGCAGTAGCGGCCAATGTGTGGCAAATACATACAGACATACTGGCAAGGTGATTCGATTTTAATTTGCGTGAATTTGGTGATTTCGCGGCTTCTCTTTTTAAGTAGACATATTTTAAATACAAATATTTGTGGTGATTTGCATTTCATTGTTGTTGTTATAAAAAGAAAGGAAGATATTTCCGCATACACAAGATTACATCTCTCTTTTATTCGAAGATAAAAATAAAATCAGACACTCATATAATATTTACTGACAACAATTTGATAAACCTCATTTGATATGAAGTGATCAATTTAGAGATCTTATACCTTAAGGGGTTACATAGGTTTCGTCGGTTCAAAAAATCTCAAGAATATTCAAGTCGATCCGAATAATAGTTTCGGAGATACAGCCTTTGGATGATGTGCGCTCCAAGTCAGGAGGAGTTGTTACTCAAAACTTTAAACGCGTTTTTCTTGGAACCGTGTTTTTGGTTGTCAAATTTTCTCGAAAACTACTCAACCGATCTTGATGAAATTTAGCACAGGGGTTCGAGATACAATTTACTCGTGCTCGAACGAAGGATTTTTTTCAATTACAACTATTAAAAAAAAAAAAACAAAATGTCAAGCAAAATTGATCAAAGTTTTTATTTTTTTGAAAAATGTCTGCCAAAATTTCAATTTTTACTTTTTTTTTGTCTTTTCTTCGTTCAAGCACGTGTTTATGGTCTTACCTAAAACACTTTTTTTATACCCTGAACAGGGTATATTAAGTTTGTCACGAAGTTTGTAACGCCCAGAAGGAAGCGTCGGAGACCCTATAAAGTATATATATAAATGATCAGTTTGTTGAACTGAGTCGATTTAGCCATGTCCGTCTGTCTGTATATATACGAACTAGTCCTTCAGTTTTTAAGATATCGTTTTGAAATTTTGCAGATGTTATTTTCTCTTCAAGAAGCTGCTCATTGGTCGAAACTGCCGATATCGGACCACTATATTATATAGCTGCCATACAAACTGAGCGATCGGAATCAAGGGCTTGTATGGAAAACTTCCGCATTTGACGTGGTATCTTCACGAAATTTGACATGGATTACTGCTTAAGGTAATAATATAATCTCCGAAGAAATTGTTCAGATCGGTTAACTATATAACCTTAATGTTTCTAACAAACAACCCGGCTAAAAAGAATTAGTAAACTGTTTTCTTTTTTTTTAATTACTTTTTCTTACGTTTTTAGATTTGCTTAAACACATATTTACTAAAAGAAATGCACCTGTGAAGGGTATATTAGCTTCGGTACAGCCGAAGTTAACGTTTTTTCTTGTTTTGTTTTTTTTCATATTGCATGATCCTGTTAGGAGTTATTCTGACAACAGGGACGCACCTTTTTTCCGAGGGGTCACCGGAAATGACGTTACAATTGAGGAGTTTTAATTTCAGATCTTTAAATATGTATCTATAAGACAGAAAAAAGTTTGAATTAAATAAATAATTTTTATATAGAAAAAAATATTGAAAATAGGCCAATGTTTACGCGACAAAACCCATATTACCCATTAAAATTATTTGAACTTAGAAGAGAGTACAAATCTAAGAGCAATTTTGTGTATGGTCCAAAAAAAAAATAAAGCAAATAAAGACAGTTAGTAAGATCTCGAAGACGGCTCCCATAGAATAGAATAGAATAATGATTGAGGTATGCTCTGCGACCTATGGTCTAATATGGTGCTAAGAGAGAGTCAATGCGCTCCTCAATTCGAGTACTATGCCCCAATAATCTCCTACTGCTGCTGTGAAGGGCTACACATTCTAATAGCAGGTGTAGGGGAGTTTCAGCCTCCATGTGACAGAAGCGACAGGTTGCTGATGAGACCATGTCCAGATTATATAGATGCTTCCCGAACTTACCTCAACGAGCTGTATAAAGCCCCACCAGTATTCCTAGTTTGTCTTGGGCGGAATCTTTCCCAAACTCCTATTAGGCGCTGTCTGCCGCCAATGCTCCTCTCTGTCCTCCTTTTTCTCCTACCGGAACATCTCCCTGTTTGTGTGGGGCCCAATCGCCAAAATTGGTTCTAGCAGTCTTGTTGCCGCTGCCGATCGAGCTAGTTCGTTCCCTGCTATCCTATTGTGTTCCGACACTCAAATAGGTAAATTATAGTAAACTATTGTAGGCTATGAATCAAACATCTTGTGAGGTGGCGAATCGAGCAAGAAACTGGTATAAAATGTCATATAAACTGGCATAATAATATTGAAAAATAAACATCTGCTTTACAGCAAAAATTAAAGTCTAATTCATGAATTTGATATATTTTTAAGAAAATTAGTGTTCAAGACAAACTGTAATATTGAGAATTCGTCAAAAAGGCTTTAAAAGCAACAATCCCATAACATCCGCAAAACAAATACTACTATTATTAACTATATATAACTACTATTAATCATTATATATTAAATATCAAACCTCTCCTTAAAACATATATAAATAAATGAAAAACGTTTATATGGAACATTCTAAAAAATATATTAAGAAAAAGGATTGATTAACAAAGCTTTCTGAATGTAGAACAAACATTTCTTGAAAAATCTTGGTCAAAGATCTATTATAGGCTTCTCAAAGAATTTTCTTATCTAAACAACATCGTCTTCTTCATTACGAGCTATAAAACCATTAAGATCTGAGTTTCGATAGGCTATTAGTATTTATTATAGTGTGAACAATCATCTCTCATCACTTCAGACTGCAGAGAATAAATAAAAGACTCCGTCAGAATTCCATACTGAACAAAATTATTATTGAGCCTCAGTAAATGACGAGCTGGCCTTTTGGAACCAATTATCATATCTTCTTGTAAAATTTGGTATCAACAGATGTTTGAATTTACCTTAAAAATTTATATTTACTTCTTCTCATTGATGCATTTATATTTTGAAGGTTTTCGACAGTTGGTTAATTTTCGTCAATCAAATCATTAATCTTGACATAAATAACATTTTATAGTTGTTTTTAGTATTTTTTTATTGTAACACGTCAATGAGCACAGTGGCTCTAATATGCAATGAATAATGCAAAAAATCGTGGCATTTACGAGTAAATGTATAAGCGAGTTATAAATAAAACTCACATAAAAAGCAATGTCAAATAATGTAACGAATATGACAAAAGTGACAAAGAAGAAGATATAAACCATAACATTAGTTGTTGTTGTAAACGATAAGTGAATTAAGTCAATTATTATGTGGAAACGCAATTGTTTTGTCTAACGTGAACTGCGACGATTACTTAATGAATGCTTGAAGACAAAAAAGCAAGCAATAGAAAAAAACGAATGCAAATAGGCAATAAATAGTCTACAAGCTGCTGTAGATAAAAACAAATCCGAACCACTCCCGATTAATATGTGTTGCACGCATGGATAGGACAGGTTCACAGGCCTACAAATACTTGAAGAGTAAAAAAAAACATTATTTAGCTTTTTTGTTTATTTTTGTTTTTGCACATATGTGCTTATGTATTTTTGTATACTTATATGTCGTCATAGACAGTCAAGCACTAGGGTTCCAACTGGGGCGTTGACGGTTCACTGCAGGAGTGCATTTTATCGGCGATGCTGTGATCGATTATGCTGTCAGCAAGCTAGAAAATTTAGTAAAAAATTATGTATCTATGATAGACATATATGTAAGAATACATATTTACATACATAGGTATCTATATATTATAAAGGAGAGTATGCTCAGCACGTTTGGGTTCAAATTGCTTGAGAAATAAAAGCTAGAATAGATTAAATTAAGAACCGAAATTTTAATTTTAAAATTTATTTTTTATACTTCTATTTTTCTATATGCTATTATTCTATAAGTTAGCCATTTAAATTTTCATTCAACAATTTCGTTATATTTGAAAATCTCAATTACTTTTAATTACTGTTGCAACATCATCATATTATATGCCTCATGTAATATACAACTTTTGGTGAAAAAAAGAGGAATGAAAATTATAAAATTTCATAATTATCTGCAACGCAAAAATGTTAACCGAAATTTGTTGCAACATTTTCGAAAAACTGGCAGCTAACTGCTACCGCATGCGCAAAGCTGCAATTACGCGAGTGCCATGCATTACGAGTAGCTGCTGCAGTTAGCATGTCAATATTAACCGTTACCAGTCTAGACAAACAACCCAACTTAGCATAGACTCATACGTAGACTCATATTGCCACTAAAGTGCTAACAGTTTGACGTGGATGGCCACCAGTAGACAGTGGACGCACTTGTCAATGAGATGTTGAATTATGAACGTAACGGCTTAGACATACATATGTAATGTATGTTTGTATTTGTGCTTACTCACCAACCCTATATTTACATTTACGACATTTTGGCAAATCTAATTTTTATTACAGCAAAAAACTATATTTAAGTTGATCTCTGTTGCGCTAATAATAATTATTAGCTGTTAGATATACTGTGAGAAAAATCAACTGGAAAACATCAAGTAGACGGGCATGTGGCATCTCGTGAAAACGGCCAATAGATGGGAGTTAGTCACCAAACCATTTTAAACCATCTGCAGAATGCTGAATACACAAACAAGCTTGATGTTTGGGTGCTGTATGATTTGACGCAAAAAAACTTCTGGACCGAAGCAACGCCTGCTGAAACGGAACGAACTCGACCCATTTTTGAAGCGGAGCTGGCGTCGAAAAATGGATCGCATACGACAATACCAAGCGAAAACGGTCGTGATCGAAGGCCGGTGAATCGTCATAAACAGTGACCAAGCCGGCATTGACGGACAGGAAGGTTTTGCTGTGTGTTTGATGGGATTGGAAGGGAATCATTCACTATGAGCTGCTCCCACATGGCCAGACCCTTATTATTCTACAATCTACTGCGAACAACTGGCGATCGACCAGAAGCGTCCAGCATTGGTCAACAGGAAGGGTGTAGTGTTCCACCAGAACAACGCCAGACCACACACTTCGTTGGTGACTCGTCAGAAGCCACGGGACATAGTCCCAAGTGATTACCACCTGTTCCTGTCCATGGCGAACACCCTTGGTGGTGTAAAGTTGAACTCAAAAAAAGGCTTCTGAAAAGTGGCTGTCCGAGTTCTTCGCAAATAAGCAGAGGGACTTCTACGAGGGAGGTATTATGAAGTTGCCGTCTAGATGGAAACAGATTATTGAACGAAACGGCGCATATTTGAACTAAATCCGATCATTGTAACACTTTTTATAAAGCATTGAATAAAGTGCAAAATATAAAGTAAAGGAGATATTTGCCAACCTAATATGTTCGGTTAGAAAACTTGTATTGATCTGTCTGACTTGGATTCCCATTATGAATGACATTCGGTGTCGGAAAACAATATGTATCGACTATTTATTCTATTTTCAATTGTTACATTTTGAACTTCAGTTGATAAAATTATGAGATATAGCATTATTCTGTTCTTACAAGGTGTGTTAAAAAATAATGGGAATTTTAAAATTTCATGGCTTCAATTAAAATTGTCCAAATTTCCAGCTTTCATATTCGCCAGACATGTCGGCGTGTGTCTTTCCGATTTCCAAAAATAAAGAGAACCATAAACGGCAGCATACGAGAAATCGCTGAAAGAATGAAAGGCTATCTCAAAAATCGAGTTTGAGAAGTGTTTCGACGATTGGAAGAGACACTGGCATAAATGCATAATATCGGATGAAGACTATTTTGAAGGCAACAACATTAATGCAGGCGAATGAATAAATATTTGTCTCACAAAAACAAAAATTGCCGTTATTTTTTTAACACACTTCGAATTTAAATAATCATTAAAACCATAATATTTCGGATAAATAATCCTTTTGGGTGATTTAAACTCTAATTTCTTTTATTAAACATGGATGCATAGAACCATACACTGATTTCTTCATAACATAATATGTACCTGTAAAATTATATTATGTTTAACATCCTAAATTTTTCGACATAATAATAAATGCAATTTTCGATCCGTAAGAATGTCTTTAGAGATATGTATGTAGGATTCTCCAAAATATTATCTATTAAAAAAATTTCGGATGTTTTCAAAAATATTTTTTAGAGTTTTGAGAGTTGGCGATGTTACCGGAGTTTTTGTTGATTTCTTTTGTATCATTCCCATCAAAACTTTTTCAGAACCATCTGTTTGGGTAATTGTGAAATATTTTCCTTGACTCCTGTGTTCTAAATAACAAACACTTCCTATAATTCTGGGAGTGAATTCAATAATATCAATGTTATATGGAGCCATATTTAAATTCAAAAATCCTCATACAATAATAAAATGACAAATAATACTTCAAAATTATCAAGAGGAAATAAAATATCACTTTAATCGGTCTGTCGCTCTCGATAGGATAAATAAATATAAAAAACATCAAATTTGCTCTATAGTATTTTCGGCTTATTTGTGAGGTAAAAAAGTGATATAAAGTATTAGAGCATAATAAAAGTAACCTCACTTCATTCGCAGCATTGGAAAACCACAGCTGCTAATAATCTCTCGAAATTTCTACGGTGTGAAAGAAAATAACTGCATAAATTTTTGGCTTTTATAACTAACTGTAAAACGATGAATAAAACAGTAATTGTGCTTTAATTAAATCAAAACTATTTTTTTTCTAAAAATACACACATACATATATATATATATGTATACATTTTTGTTTAGGGTAAAAATTATTTTTTTTTTCAATTTTGCAATATTTTGTTTGACTTATGCTGTACATTTTTACTATTATTACCAAAGGCGATTACGTCTACGCAATAAATCTACGAAGTCTCTAAAATATGTAAGCAATACACACACATTTATAAAGATTTGTGTGTTAGTAGGTACTGCATTGCAGATCAAAATAGTCAAAGTTCGCCTGGAGACAGAAATTAATTTCCAAATAGCAGCAAAATGTGAACTGATGCGGCAATAACAAATGCACAGCTGCACAGGGAAAAAATAACAAAATACAAAAACAATAAAAATTATACAAAATATGCTTACAAATATGATTAAAAAATAATAATAATAACAACAACATTATATATAACCATTATATTGTTGTTGTGTGACATTTGAAAGAAAGCCACAAACCTAAAAACAAATAAAGTGGCAACAACAAACAAAAGGCAAGCTAGCAAGCAACAATGCAAATGAAATAAGATCAAAATTATCACAAATGGAAACTTTGTTGATGACAATTGCTTACAAAGTTTGTATGTATGTGTGTATGTGTATAGTAATCTGCATATGAATGTGTGTTTGTAATCGGTCTGTAGCAGGTTCACCTCAAGGTTAACCTTTGTTAGGCAAATTTGGCAACAATAAAACTACTTACAATTGAGCCATCTTCGTTGGCGTCTGCGCGACTACAAACAACAGCAACAACAACACTAACAGGCTGAACGCTGACAGTTAACAGTGGCTTAACAGTGATGATTAACAGCTGTGTGTAGCAACAGCAACATAGTTGGCCAACAGCAAGCAGTTGAGCGTTGTTGATGAGCGATATCACGTGCGTGCGTGAGCTGATACTATACAAGTATATGTACATATATAATTAAATATGTATGCACTGGCAAGCGAGTAATGCAAAGAAATGTGAGTAAGAAATAATAAAAAAATAAAATCGTGTAGCAATTGTCTCTTCATTATTTTGCGAGCGCACTGAGCCACGGCAGATCTTCAGTGGTGTTTACGCGACGTTGCTCCTGTTTCCACTGCTTCGCTTCCTCCACTTCTTCTTCAGCAACAGCTGCTATTGCACTGCTTGCAAATTGACGTTTTGACTACCGTTTGCTGCTGTTGTTGCTTTTGTTTTTGGCGCATTTGCTGAAATTTTCGCTCAACATTTCAATTGTTGCTGTAGACCCAGCGGCTATGTGTTACCGTTAACAAACGCATACATACAAAGTAATTTCGTGGAAAAAAGAGCAAAAATCGCCGCATTGCATTCACTTGTAATAAGCGCCACTGTCTGTCGTTAGCCATCCAATGCGGCCACTTTTGCGGCTGCTTTACATTACACTCATACACACACACACATATACAGAGTCACCTGTTGGCCGTCCCTCTTTGTGTGTGTATGTGTGTGTTTGCGGCCTGTGCGCCTGCGCGCGCAACATATAAAAACATCACAGCGCCACTATTCGGTTATCAGTTCAATTTCGTCGCTGTACACATTGCAACGCCGTTCCCCAGCTAGTGGATATTAAAACTTCATAAACACCACCAAAAAAACACCGCAGACGCTTATCACATATAGCCCCAATATGACCGCCCTCAAAGTTTTCGTAAGTGCTCTCGTCCGATTTTTGTGTGTTCACTGCCTTTCGCTCAGTGTAATCCACTTGTGTAACGTGTGTTTCATTTGCATACACATCTGTGTATGTGTGTTGGTGTCTTATAAATATATAGCCTGTGGCAAGGAGTTAAAGGAGTCATAAATTTTGTGTATGACAAGCGGTGCAATTGTGTATATATTTACATACAAATGTTACAAAAACAGAGTGTGGCGTGCCAGCTATAAGACCTAGTACTATATATATGTAAATTGTGTACAGCATTAGTTGCTGAAAGTGAATTTGTGGTAAAAAAAATGGGCCGTTGGGAGTTGTCTTTAAATTGAAAACGAAAATTGAAAAAAAGAAATAATAATAATTGAAATGTCTAGAAGCAGTTCAAGTAAATATGACAGCATTACAAGGCGTCGTATAATTTTATTAGCGTTTCCTGGTTTACAATTCAAATGTTTAGATTATAAAGCTTAGGCGAAGGGTTTTATTATTTTATTGAACATAAATCTTTGCTATGGAAATTGTATAAGAACAATATTTTGAAAAGGACAAGAAATTCTAAAATATATTTTAATGCATATTAGAAGAAATGATAGAAGTGACATAAATATTGTATCTGAACAATCACTTGTATGAATACCGTTTCATATAGTTACACGATCTGTTCGATTCCAAAAAGAAATGTAGAAATGTATGTTTTTCTCATAGTAATATAGGAACAACCATTTAGTGTTTGGGAACACAAAAAATTTTAATGCCTTGAGTGATCCCGCTTGAGCTCCGAGACTCTTCCACTTTCTCTTTCACCAAAACAACCAGTTAAATTTCTCTGACACTGCGATAACAATTAACATTTAAACTGACTGGATAGAGAGATCAGTCTACATTAGAAACCTATTAATGATTTCAGTATTAAATCTCCTTCTATAAGTTATTTGAGAATTATAAATAACCAAGAATCCGATAGGATGTTTTAAGAAAAATAGGAAATAGTGGTTCTTCCGAGTAACTATCGATGTATGTGGCCTATCGTTGTCCTGATGGAACACAATTCCTCATCAAAGTTGACCATCTTCTGGGCAGCAGTCTTCAGGTGGTTTGTTTGTTATCAGAAAAGGTCCTAATTAAGAATTTGGCCGTATGGAACAACTCATAGTAGATGATTCCCACCAAACATATAATGAGTATTAGGTACATATATGTTTAAGAACCTTCCAACTAAGCTCCTGGTGGTTCTGGCGTGTTACTAACGATGTGTGTGGACTGTCGCTGTTTTGATGGAACACAATTCCGCATCAAAGCTGACCGCTTCTGGGCGGCTGTTTCCTTCAGGTGATCCATTTGTTACCAGTAAAGGTTCGAATTAAAAGTTTGACCGTATGGTGAAGCTCATAGTAGGTGATTAACATCAAACATATAGCAAAACCTTCCTAGCACTGTAGCTGTTTGCGCCGTCTTACCGCGATGGTTTTCGTTTGTGGCTGTCTTAACCCATTCCCTCCCATTGTACGCGCATGGGTACTCACTTGGTTAAAAAATTTTTTGAGCAGTGTTTAGCTCTTAAGCAATCAAAATGACGATCGGGCTCGACGATTTCCGTTACTTTTGACATAAAAATTACAAAATTTTATAGAATTTTATAGAATGTTAGTCAAGTACTCACAAAACCATCTGCGAAGTGTGTTTAGTATCATATCTTATCTTTTTAACAACATATAGCCGATTGCACTAATATAACGTCAAATACAAATTACTATAGTTATCTATTTGAGAAATAATTCCTTTTTTTCTAGACCTTATATGTTATACTGTTCCACTATTATTATTCAGTTTATTTATTTTTATTTTTTGATAAATAAAAAATAACCCTCTCTCTCTCTTTTCTCCCATCTCTCTTTGCAGGTGATCTTCACTGCTCTCTTCGCGTTGGCCTATTGCGCGCCAAATCCCGGTTTCTTCGGTGGCGGCAAACAGTAAGTACAACAACAATACATCTACTCGATATATAATTTCATGATTTTAATGCAAGGCAGCAATTTAAAAATTACATTTATTGTTTTTTAATTAACAACAGTTAACAGTATTTTGTAATTTTTGTTTGATTAAACAAACCGGTCAACAACCCAGCGCCACAATATCCACGTAATAATTGGCGATCAAATGGCTTCAATTGTTTGTCAATTCGACTTTTTTTGCTATAATTATACGTGCAAGTTGAAGAGAAAAAAGAAAAAAATTGCAGCAGGAAAGCAAAGAGTCAAATGGCTCAAGCGACAACCACTTGCATGCATAGGAATTTCTTGGGCACACCTTGTCTTCACTATAGACAGAGACAGTTGAAAGAAAAAACTAATTAGCTGTGTGATATGCATAAATTATTGATAAATAGCGTACATTGGTCTTCTGCCAAATGATTTAACTGCACAGCAATGTGGCACTGGTGTACATGGAGTGTGCGCAAAGTCAGACTGACCGCCAGTTAGTTAGAGTGGCAATCAGTTAATCAGTCATACAGTCAGTTAATCAGTCAGCCAGTCAGATAATTGTGAAACAGGCCAAGCACCGTCAAAACATTGTTGCGCATGCGTAGCTCCCGGTCTTGCGTAAATTGTCAACAATATGTCTTGTGTTACTCTAATGTGAC
This sequence comes from Zeugodacus tau, assembly GCA_031772095.1. Classification (NCBI taxonomy): domain Eukaryota; kingdom Metazoa; phylum Arthropoda; class Insecta; order Diptera; family Tephritidae; genus Zeugodacus; species Zeugodacus tau. Next base: position 13,678,932 of record CM062652.1, on the reverse strand, counting down.
ACTCGCACAATTGTGTTTGTGAATGCGGCAATAGACAAGGTGACTGCGGAATAATTGAATAGTTTTCACTTTCTTTTAATTCACTTCCAATTTGATTGAGTGGCATATATTATAGTTAAATAAAATAATATATTAAATGTGCAGCTCCTTACAGTTTTGTATATAAAAATCGTTAATTCATAAAATAAGTTAATTCATAAAATAAATTATTTCATGAAAAAATTAATTCATATTTAAAAAGGACTTCAAGACTTGGAACTTTCGTGAAGTAAAAAGTTGAAAATTCTTAGTTTTTAGAAGGAAGTGTTTACCTAGGATTTTATAGAAATTTATCATGAAAAAAAAAACTCACTTTTGTGTTTCAAAGGCTTTGCCATTAAACACGATCCCTTACTCACCCTTGGTTTAACTATTTTTGGTTAAAAACCTGAAGACTCAGTATCGGAATCTAAACTCAGAGTTTCTGAAACATCCTAAGAATAAATCTTGACATTTGTTTCGAAATATAAAACCTTTTCTCTTTAACTTTTTCGAAAACAAATCCTTAGTTTGCCTTAAGAAATATGTTTTCAAAGAATATGGTAAAGAACATGGTTGTCTCAGCAATATTTAAGCAGTGCTCTTATGATAATGGTATAGGAAGAAGAGATTCTTAAAATTATCCAAGGATTAATCAACATTTTCTGCTATAACTTACCATTATAAATAGCTTAGGATCGTCAAAATAACAGCGCTCAGCCAGCTAAAGTATAGATCAATCCCTTAAAGTAAAGTAATCTGTCGAGAGATTAGAAGATGTTTTGGTTTTTTCGATCGTTACTTCGATCTCTGTGATTTTGTTTAAAGAAACAAATTTTGATAGATAAATACTCCCAGATTTGACATTACCCTCTAGAAAACCATCTTGGAACAAGAACAATCTTATAAAACCTTCGAAATTATATAATAATTGTTCTTGGCTTCTCCGATCTTCTACTCCTAAGAAGTTTGAAGTCAAACCGCTGACTGATTATTGTGACAAGCTTAAACTTGGGAGAACAATGTTCCAAAATATCCTGCCGAGGGGCAATTCTTTTGGGAAAAACAATCCGTTATTGTTTCGAAAAAGAATGGCATATTCTTTCAAAACACAACTGACTATATATCATCTACTACTAATCTAATATCATGATGGAAAACAAGGAAACGGTGTCTGAGACGGAATGAGGCAAAATTAATTCTTTAAAATTAATCATTTTAATTACGAAGTCACAAACGCGGCTTAAACAAGGGTCCTTTATTCACTTTACGCACTCAAATCTGCAATAATGATTACAACAAAAACATATTGGTTTTCTACAACAAATTTCCTAACCACATTACGCCACTTTTTATCAATCTTCTATCAACCAACAGTGAACACCACACCATCCACGTGCCCTACAAGGTGCACACCATTCACCACCATCATATCAAGAAGGTGCCCGTTGAGGTGATCAAGGAGGTGGAAGTAGTCAAGCATGTGCCCATCTACAAGGAAGTGCATGTGCCCGTTATTAAGGAGGTGCATGTGCCAGTGCACATCCATCACGAGGAGGAACATCATCATATCGAAGAAGATCATCACGACTACCACAAGGGCTGGTACTAAAGCGGGGAGTGAGAGAACAAGGCGCTCGCTCAGCCACTTTTAGGCGTTGCCATTGGCAATGCTCTAGTTACAATTTTAGTTATATGCTTATGTCAAAAAATATTCATACATATGTACATATAGTGATTGAGTGATTGAGCTCAGTTGTTTTGTATTTTTATTTTGATTATTTTTAATTTTTTTATTTTTATTTTTTAATTTTTTCAATTGACTGTTTTAGTGTTACTACAGCGCACGCGCGTTTGTCCATGTGTACAAATTTCATTTTACCTGACATGTATCTAATTTTAATTATATGTTCTCGACTTCAATATTATTCTGGTCTATTTAGTTGTAGTTGCTCTAGTTTTTTTTCTCTGCTACTTGTCGCATTTTAATTTTGCTTTATTTACATACATATACTTAGCATATTTAGAAAAGATCATACACACATACATATAGTTGTTGTGCTTACCTTCAGCACATGTCATTTTCTTTGTAAATAACTCTATAGCAAGAAGTACGCAAATCCACATATCTGTATGTGTGTGTGAACAGTCTATAAAAAATATGTATGTTAAAGTAAGAAATAGGAAAAAATAAAGAAAAACTTATGTAAACGAAATGCCATGTTATTTGTTGAGAGTGAAAATTTATTTCCTAGATAAAAGTTATATAATTTTTGCCACACAGACACACACCAGCAAACATATATAAATCCGTTGAAAAAACGTGAAGAAATCTCGTTTGTTATTTGCACTTATTTTCAGTTTGCATTAATTTATTATTTTTGCTTTTTACACCGCTAACATCGTAGCCCACATATGTTTATACACATATGCATGTTGCTGATACATATGTGGCTGCAACAATGCTGCTCCAGCGACAGGAAATACTTAAAGCATTTTCATGCAACAAATTTGCGTTCCAACGGCAGTTCGTCAGCATTGTCTTGCTGTTTGCACTTTTACTTGATTTTTTCGTTGGCACTTTTACACTTTTACCGTTAAATGACTAATGCTTGACGAGTTCGCTAGTGATTACGGCAATTTTAAAATAAAATGGTAAAAGCTAATGGATTGGTTATTGTTTTTTTTTTTAATCTATAAACGGTTGTTCCTGCTGCTACTGCTGGTAGTCATTAGCGATTATTTACGCGAAATTTGTTGTTGTCGGTATTAGTAATGCTTTAAAACGAGCTGTAAAAGTCAATGATTTTTGACATATTATGATATGCGGGTTTTCGTGTGGATTTATTATATTCTTCTTATCTATCAAAGTAAATGTATGAATATTTCCCACTAACAGATTGCTTGGCAACTCTACTTCTGAAATGTGTCAAAGATAAGGCCTCCTGTAGTTTTTGAAAAGTTTATGTTTCACTTTTGTAAGAATTTCTAAAACTGCTCCTATTATAATACATACATAAGCCCTTTAGGGGATCTTTCTATCCACTCTAACGGAACTAAAATCGTATTAAAGCACTAAACGAGTAAATAAAAAAGGTGATGGACAAGTACGATTGTTGGTAATCATATACTTGATATCATCCCTCAGTAGGTAATAGAAAAACTTCGAACACTTGTCAGCAATGGAAACACTTTTACAAATCCACTGAGTCAAAGCTGGTTTAACTGCTTTGGTTTTTGAAGTGCTTCCTTGCATTGGAGAACACATATCAAAAATCGGAAGAGAATCTTCAGCAAGCATGTCACTGAACTCTTCACTGAAACAGGTGGACTGATTTGAATGAAATTTTGTCTTCAGCTGGATTCGCGAATGGTTTGTAGTCACCATTCGGTCCAATTTAAATAGTGCAGTAATTTTAAATTTATAAATTTTTTTGTTGTTTTATATTTGCCAAAAATAGATGGCGCCATTGTTACTGTATAAAAACCGCCTAAAGGTATGTATATAAAATTGATTTGGGATTGATTTTGTTTTTGGAAAATGCATTATAATTGGATGTTCTATATTAATTATAGTTCGTTCCTACAAAAAAATGTTTAATATCCTAATAGCTTGAAATAACATGCAGGAGTCCTCCTCGACGAACGAAAATCAAACTCTAGAAGCTTGGACGATGTCAACATCAGATGACACGACACTAGGAGTTTTCGAGAGGAAAATTTTGCGCAAGATTTATGGTCCTCACGCGCTCCACGGAAGGTGAAACGAAGGCACCGACGAAAAAGAGAAAATGCAAAGACGCAGCCGAGAAGCTAGACGTCAGGCATATGGACGAGAAGCCGACAACGTCCAAGGCAGCGGCGGCGGTCAATGAGATTGCGAAACGACACCTGATCGTTGCGCTCATCGATCGCAGCAACCCGCTGGGACAGATGTCACAAGAGCGGTGGAAAGCAGTGGAGATGAAGCTGCTGGAAGCCCTCTTCGCGAGGATGGACTCCGATCCAAGCGCACCCATGCCAACTTTCGATGGAGCTGGATGGCTTGGCGGGGTCAAAATCCTGAAGTGCAAGGACGATCCGTCGTTGACATGGGTGAAAGAAGCGGTAAAAACGCTTCCGAACCTATGGAAAAACGCCAAACTGGAGGTGGTGGACCGTAGCAGCATTCCTTCGGTGCCCAAAGCGAAGGTTATAATACCTAGAGTGGTGGACCCGAATCATGCTCTGCGGCTGCTGCAAAGACAAAACCCGGACGTGCCGACTAGCGACTGGAGGATACTAAGCGTGGCGAAATCTTCGAACGAGGACGGAGGCCAAAGCTATATCCTCCAGATCAATAAAGCGGCGGATGACATACTCTACGCGAGGTTCGGGAAGATGGCATGGGGCGTTGGTAGCGTATACCTTCGCCTCAAAAAGCGCCACCCCGCGGACGGCAACGAGAACACTCTCGAAAAAGGTGAAGTAGAAGGATCTCGGCATTGAAGAGATCATGGCGACTTCACTGGTCTTACAGGAGGTGGAGATGGCACCAACCCAGCAATCTGAGGAAGCGAAATCAGGAGCTGAGGGTACTTCAGGTGAACCTCCACAAGAGTAGGATCGCCTCAGCCGAGCTCCTTCTCAATTTAGAGAAGGACGGCTACGACGTGGCTCTAGTCCAGGAACCATGGATAGCTTCGGGTAACGTGGTCTCTGGGCTAAAGTCAAAAAACTATATAACTTACATCCCGAGCGTAACCAACAGGGTAAGAACGGCAATACTGGTAAGCAAAAAACTGTATTCTCATGTTGATCTCAATCTTTCTACAGATGACTTAACGGTGGTGGGTGTAAAGGGTGTCAAGGATGAGCTCATACTCCTTGCATCCTGCTACATGCCACACGATAGCGAGGCCCCAACGGCGGAGCTCCAAAAACTGGCGGCTACATCCAGTAACAGGAGGCAGGCGCTGGTGGTGAGCGCCGACGCTAACGCCCATCATTCGATCTGGGGAAGCCCGGACATAAACCAAAGAGGTGAGTCACTATTCAACTTCATCATTCAAAGTAGTTTAGCGCTAGCCAATCGAGGTGAGGAACCTACTTACATAGGACCCACATCAAAAAACGTTCTAGACATCACTCTTTTTACAAGTAGAGGTGTATTGGTGGAGAATTGGAAGGTGTTAGACGCACCATCATTCTCTGATCATAGGTACATCCACTTCTCCATTCAATCGAAAGCTAAAATAAGAGGTGTAGGTAGAAGGGATCCCAGAAAGGCAAACTGGGACCTCTATAGACGGATACTATTGTGTAAGAGACTCAGACCTTGCACTTTCAACTCTTATAAAGAACTAGAAGAGGGCGTAAACGTATTTACAAATGCTCTTAACAAGGCATTTCAATCCGCGTGTCCTCAATTACGACTGAAGCACAACACAAAGCCCCCCTGGTGGAACAAAGAACTCGGATCCTGCAGACGCAAGGTACGAGAGATGTTCAACTGGGCCAAAATAACAGAGAATGAGGAATGCTGGGGCGAATATAAAGATCTTCTACGAGACTACAAAAAGCTGGTGCGCAGGACCAAACGTCAGTCCTGGAAAAGCTTTTGTGGAAGTTTTGAAAAGACCAATGAGGTGGCAAGACTTAGGAGGTTGTTATCAAAGAGCCCCGCTCCACCGGGTCTGATTCGCAAAAATGACGGAGAATGGACACACAACTGTGAGGACTCATTAGAGGACCTTGTTAGTGTGCACTTCCCAGGTTGTAGGAATACAGTCACTCCTGAGTGTGTAGAGGAATATCCTATGAACTTTCCTGAGCACATTATCATGGATGACAAGATTGAATGGGCAATTCGCTCGTTCAGTCCATTCAAATCCCCAGGAAGGGATGGCATCATCCCAGCCATGCTACAAAATGTTCCACGATTAGTTGTGCCGTGGTTAAGAACGATTTTTAGAGGATGCCTAAGGTTCGGTTATGGGCCGCACTCGTGGAGAGAGGCTAGGGTAGTGTTCATTCCAAAGGCAGGTAAGAACAACCCAACCTACTCAAAGGAGTTTAGGCCCATAAGCTTAACCTCTTTCCTTCTAAAAACATTAGAGAAAATCATAGATGTGCATATTAGGGACACGGCGCCTCCTGGCAGCCTGTCCAAAGCACAGCATGCGTATACTAAAGGCAGATCTGTAGAAACTGCACTCCATTCACTAGTTTTTAACATAGAAAAAGCCCTGGAATATAAGGAATATGCTCTCGGAGCTTTTCTGGATATTTCCGGTGCATTCAATAACGTTTCAACGGAATCCATTTTGAATGGTATCGAGTCTATAGGGGTTGAACCTGTCATACGACGGTGGGTAAAAAGCCTCCTGACTTCTAGAAGGATAACAGCGGAATGGAACGATGCCAGAACGACCAAGGAAGTTGGTAGGGGCACTCCGAGTACTTTCTCCGCTCCTTTGGACACTGGTCGTGAATAATCTATTGAAGAACTTGGAAGGTAAAGCCCCCAAGATAGTAGCATATGCAGACGACATAGCCATAGTAATAACAGGAAAGTGTCTGCATACTATTAGCAGCATTATGACCAACACACTCAATACTGTCCAAACTTGGGCAACACAAGCAGGCCTAGGGTTAAATGCGGAAAAAACCGATCTGCTTGTTTTTACAAGGAAATACAAAATCCCTCAATGGAGGTTCCCCTCGCTAAACGGAACAGAAATATCACCGAAGGACCACGCACTAAGTACCTGAGTCGTCTTGGACAGTAAGTTGCTGTGGAAGCACAATGTGGAAGAAAGGGTAAGAAAGGCCAGTAATGCTCTTTATGCATGCAGGCAGCTGCTCGGCGCTACCTGGGGCTTTCTCCTCTCTCATGCACTGGTGCTACACAGCAATAGTGAGACCAATACTGCTCTATGGTGCTATTGTGTGGTGGACGAGGCATAAAGAAATCAACCTACCGGAAGCCAATGGAAAGGGTTCAGCGACTCGCAGCGCTCTGCATAACGGGAGCTCTAAGAACCACCCCTACGGCAGCTCTGGAATGGATACTTAACCTGCCGCCGATAGATCTCTTTGCCGAAACCTATGCGGCAAAATCTGCGGGACGACTACTGGCGGCAGGAGGAATTTACGTATAGAACTTTATGGGCACAGCTCGGTGGGTAGGGAGTTTTGGCAAGTACCGACTACTTAACCCCACTCATGAACTGGGAAAGAAGATTCCGAGTGAACCTGGAGAAAGACGGCTGGCGTAAGGGAATGATAACCTCGCGTAGCACACTGAATATCTACACGGATGGTTCGAAAATGGAGGACGGAGTAGGTGCGGGAATATACTGTCAGGAGTTAGGTGTAAGGCAGCCTTTTAAACTTCCGAACCACTGCAGTATCTTTCAGGCGGAGGTGTTTGCTATTGGGGAAAGCCGCAGAGCTAGCCCTCAACACAGAAGCCGGCTACTCCAAAGTCAATATCTACGTAGACAGTCAAGCTGCAATCAAGGCAACAACCTCAGTTTGCATTTCGGCCAAAAGTGTTTTTGGATACCAGGGTGGCAGTGGAGAGGGCTGCTAGGAACACGTGTCTTCACTTCTACTGGGTGCCAGGGCATAAAGGCATTGAAGGCAACGAGATTGTAGACGAAATTGCCAAGAGTGGCGTAAAACTGTCTTCCAGAAACGCGACCGACATTGGCAAACCCATGCACTGTCTGTACGATGATCTGGACAGGGGCATGAAAAGGAGAATCCTAACACGGTGGACAAATATACCGGGGTGTAAAACCGCTAAAGCCATGTGTAAAGCCGTAGACCAGAAATACACCAAACTCATTCTGTCACTCGATAGAAGGGACTGCAGGAGCTTGGTGGGAATACTCACAGGTCACTGTCTGGTGGCGGCACATGCCTACAAAATGGGACTTACGGATCGGGAAGACTGCAGGAAATGTCAGGAGCAAGGTGCAATAGAAACAATAAAGCATCTTCTGTGCTCCTGCCCTGCATTGTCAAGACAACGACTTCGCTACTTGGGGGCCTCACAATATGAGAGTCTGGAAGAGGTATCAAAAGTGAAGCCACAAAAACTTTTAAAATTCGCGTCAAGCGCAGCCATCCTAAAGGATGACTACTCCTCGTGGACAACGTGACGGCACTCCATCTGGTATCGCAAAGGACCTAAATAGGTCTATGTGAGGCGTATTGGCCTACCAGTATAACCTAACCTAACCTAACCTATGGTCCTCAGAACATTGGCAACCGCGAATACCACAGACGATGGAACGATGACCTGTACGAGTTATACGACGACATTGACATAGTTCAGCGAATAAAAAGACAGCGGCTACGCTGGCTAGGTCATGTTGTCCGAATGGACGAAAACACTCCAGCTCTGAAAGTGTTCGATGCAGTACCCGCCGGAGGAAGCCAAGGAAGGGGAAGGCCTCCACTCCGTTGGAGGGACCAAGTGGAGAGCGACCTGGTTACACTTGGGATCTCCAACTGGCGCCGAACTGCGAAGGAGAGAGGGAAGTGGCGCACTATCGTCGATTCGGCTATAACCGGGTAAACGATTGCAACGCCAATCACATACAGCATGCAGGACAACGTCTGTGGGGTCTAATATAATCATCAACTTAAATTTCATGACACCTACAATTTTGTTTATTCAAGCCAGAGTTTAGATTTACTATAAAAACATAGAAGGTGTCAGCACTGTTTATAGCATTCGATTCGTTATATTCGCCAAAGCTCTTGGAAAGTGATCTCAAAAGCTCACCGGATATGGTACTTTTCTGAAAGGATGTGAACCAGTAGAAATGAAGCAAAGCTGATCTCAAAATGTAGTTACCAGATTGATAATAACCTGTGAGGAGAAACCTTGAGCCAAGACGCAGTGAACTAGCGATCTGACTTTTCGTCAACTTCAGAAATAAAACTGTCTACAGACAGTTGGGAACAGTACGATTTCGATGATCTACGGTGTATAACTCGTTATCAGTTGATCAGTAACTCATCATATTAGAATGTTTGAATGATAACTAACTTCGACTTCAAAATAATCAAAATTTCTATATACTGCCTGGCAATCGGTGCAAGTTTATACGCTTTGGGTTATGTATATAACGTAAACAATTGAACCGAAACTGCTGTCACTCTGCCGAAACCTGCTTCAAAATTCACATTGTATTAACATAAGTTGAAAGCTTATGGCGAGCTTTTCGTTAAGCTTTTAATCCTACATCAGGAAGTGAAGTGATCGGCTGCCAGGAAAAAGAACTTGCTGAGAATTCTTCAGTTAGCTTGTATTATGGGTCTGTTTCCGATTCGCATTGTGCTCTACACTTTCTCCAAGTGTTCAGTTGGAGCTATAATCTATCATGCATAATGCTATGATGCAATTGTTTTATAAAATTAGAAAATTATTTTAGGCTTCCACAATCCATCTTATGCAATGAAGAGCAAACGACGAAAATTTTTACACGCTTTACTATTATGTTGTATCTCTAGACCATCGTCTACTCATTCAGGCCAATACTTTACTTAATTCGCCAGTTCCATTTTCCACCTTCTTGAGATTGTTGTGTACTAGGATCTTAGTATTTTCATTTGAAAGATTTACTGGCATTGGCAACAAGAATACTTAAGTCCATACGGAGTATCCAAGAACTCTACTCTAACACTCGTGCTCATAAATCAAATTGATTAAAATTTTATTAATTTTTATATTTTTTATTTTCCTTTGTGTGATCTCATTAACTAATTGATAAACATTTATTCTAATCCCGTTAGTTAGTTGTGTTATTTTTTCCACCACATTCATTACGATTTACAACTTGAGGAAGACATAACTCAGCCACAACAAAGTCCAGTTAATTGCAAATGCGATTAAAAGCTACTTTATGGCTGTAAAGAGTCTTAAAAAAAGGTATTAACAGCGCAAACTCGTTCGTGATTCATGCGTAGAATAGTAGCGAATGGTTGTTGTTGTTTTTGTAAAACTTGAACGACATTTTTAAGCGCTCGTACTAAAATTAAAACCAATAAAATTCCACACCTATGACAAGAGACCAGATATACAAACACACACAGACGCACAGTGGGTGGCAACTGCGCTGGAAAATTGTCACATAACTGTAATTTGAGACCATAAAAGCCCATAAGCAAGCTGACCAGATAATTTACGAAACGTCATTAACAAAGCGTTTATGGAGCAACTAATTATTTAACACAACTATGTAAGCGCGTATGTTGCCGCGAGTGTGTGGTTGTTGTTGCGCGCCAGCGGCTGCAACGCGCTCGATTGCCGCAAAGCAAAAGAAGCTGTGCACAGCAACGCGCCGAAATAACAACAATAACAAGGCGCGAAACGCAGCGTGTGAAACTAGATTTTTTGGCCAAAAGCTTAAGCGCGCATGCGCGTTTATCATATGTGCGCGCATGTGTGTTGAATGTGGACCATATGTGCGGCAAGTAGTGCGCCGCTTGTTCGCTAACTCGGTAGGTTGGTAATAGCGGCGCGGCATGGACTTGACCTTGAACACTTTAGCGGCATTACGCGGCTAATGAATAGACTCTGTGCGCGCGCACTCAATCACACAACAGCGCAGAGGCTCAGAACAAAGCGGATTGCGCAATGCGGCAGCAGCTGGGCCACAAGCAGCCATGGGCAGCTAGCAACTATGGGCGGCGGCGGAAAAAAATCACATATTAATTAAAACAAAAAGGAACAAACTGTAGCAATAAAACTACTTTCACAAAATTTGTGCGCTGCAGTTCCGCGCGCGCTGTAATTGGCGGTAGCGCGGCGACGACAAGTTGACAGTTTTGTGGGCGTTGCACGCATTTGATTAAGCTTTATTGACACGAGTTGTTGAGTGTAGCGCGCGGTGTGAGAGGGCCGGGCGGTTGGTCTCGTTGACACTGCATTTTGATTGATGTCCGCATGCAGTGTGTAAACTGGACAAATTGCGTTGTTTATGAGTGAAGTAAAATACATTTTAAATACACACTTGGGTAACGCTAATGAGGAATGTGGTTCTTGGTAAACGCGGAGAAGGTCAAGTGTAGTTAATAAATTACTTGGAAACTTTTATGAGTTAGCCAAGTGTGGGAAATGTAGCTAAGGAGCGTACTAGTAGAGAGGATGGAGGGTAAGAAGTGAATGTGGGTAGGAAATGGGGCGCGCTGGACAAACCTGTTTATAGACGAAGGATTTCGAGGTTTATATACGGTTATTAGTAACAAGTAACTGTTACTAGGAACTAACCAACCTTTTAACTGATAAATTATTTAAACAGCCTAGCAACAACAAAAAGCGGTGGAGAAGCGCGGCCTAGAACCCGTCATGTTGGGAACGCCTTATGATTATTTTAAATAGTTTTTAAAAAATATTTCATAAAATAAAAGACCGCTGTGTATAAGGACAAATAAAATTCCAAATGCATATTTTATTTACTTATGGTTGACCAACAACAACAAACTCCAGCTGTACAATAGTATTGAGAACTTGAGAACTTCAGGCGCTGTAGTAAGAAGGCAATAACAAAAACAAAAAATGATATGGAAGCGGTAGTTGACATTGAAGTTGGTTGGTTGACATTGGCAGTGGATAGGCTGTATAAGGGAATCAATTTTTCTTGTGTTGTTTGTTCTGGATATAGGGATACTGGTAGCGGGACTTCGTCCGACAGGCTGTAGGCGCGCACTGCCACAGCTGCAGCGCTACTCCAAGCTAACGCTACAGTTGCGACGGCGTTGATTGACGGTGTTGTATACGGTTTGTTTAGTTGCAGTATGGGAAGTTGGGGCACGAATGTGGTGACACGCCGGCAGGGTATTGACGTTCGGTCCAGCCGGGTAGTGGTGGCGCAGCGACAGCACCATGACCAGCATTCACATCACAGAAGGGATAGTTGGGGCAGGTGTGTGGATTGACGCCAGCTGGGAATTTATCACCACCAGCACTGGCCGCTGGAGCGCCTTGCCATGATGGTGCTGGTGCGCCCCATTGAGGTTGTGGCTGCCATGAGGGAGCTGGTGCGCCCCATTGGGGTTGTGGTTGCCAAGCGGGCGCTGGTGCACCCCAGTGCGCTTGTGGATTGTGTAGGCGTGCGTTATCACAGATCGGGAAACCGGGACAGTCCTGTGGATTTACGCCAGCTGGATACTGGGCGGCTGGGAGATGTTGTGGTTTGGCCAGCGCCAAGGCGATGAGTGAGGAGATTAATGCCTGTAGACGGTGGAGAAACGAGAAGCGCATTTTGAATGAAATAATCCAGTGTGTTTCCGGTGTATTTTGCGATACTCACCAATTTGCAGAACATTTTTGAAAATTTATTTATTTTTTATTGAAAGAAAAACAACAACACGAAATTGCCAATCGGACTATAAAAACTGAATTAGATTATTTAGGAATTTTTAAACTTCCAATTGGTTTTTCGTACTGCGTCGTACTGTGATATCTGTTGGCCGCAGCTGACACTTATATACCCGTACCATTAGAATTTGCCTTTGTTGAGAGTTCGACTTCGGCTTACGTTTGGCGCTCACAATTACAAGCAAGGCAGCGGTGGCTGCTGCAGCGCTGCAACGGCATAGAAGTTGAAAAATTGTAACAAAGTTAAGCGAGCGCGCTGCCGCTAACAGCCCGCACTCCGCTTCCCGCAAAACCACACACGCTGCAAGCGGAACGCTAGCACTCATTTGCTCTTAGCACAAGCGTTTGTACCTTCGTTTGTTGTTATTGTGCGCGCAAGCGCACCCGGGCGTATACTTAATGTAGAATACAACACCTTACAAGTTGCCGCTCTTCGCGCGCGGCGCTCTTAGCGTTGAGCGGCGCGGCAGGAAAGGGCGGTACAGCTGCCGCCGCCGCTTCGGCTTTTGTTTGTCTGTCTGCTGCTGCTTGCTGCCTGTTTGTTTGAGTGATCGCATATTTTGTTTGATTGGTGCAACAGATTATTATTGAACCGCGTTGCTGGCTCACTTCTTGTTCGCGCGCGCGCGCTTGCACACAAACACACTCAGCGCACGTATTGTGCTGAACCCACGGTTTGCGCTTACGCCGCTGCTTGGCCATGTTGAGTGAGTGGCTTGCCACACACTCCGCGCCGGCATATTCAACTTTCATTCCTTTGTGCCGAAATATTGAAATATGTAGTGTTATAGAAGGCCAGGAGCGCACTGAAGGTGTGTGTGCAAATATAATGGGTTGGGAATTGGGTTGCCTATGGTCGGCGTATGAAGACGGAAGTTATATATGCTTTATAAATAATAATTACCAAAATTCGTAATTGCTTTTGAAGTAAAGTAAAAAATATTTTTTTTAATATTTTATAGGAACCCCACATTAAGGCATATGAAGATTTTGAATATTAGATGGAGCGTAATCGAAATAGTCGATTGATTAGAGTGGTCGATTCATGTTTATGAGATCCTTAGCTCATGCATTAACGCATGAGATCTCAGCTCGAGACAATATCGGTAGCATTTAGGACAAGACGAAGGTTTATAGAGGTCAGAGTTCTGCGAATGCTAAGCTTTTAGCCGATTAAGGCAATATATCTTAGTATATCAATATCAGCTCCAAACCGAAAAATTTTGCCGTTGTTCAAAACTTAGGAAAAGTATAACAAGTTCTTATTGGCGTACACCACCTACCGAGGGTTGGTCAGGGATGCACAGAAAGTCTATTGATGATTTGAATGAGCACAGATCCGGGCAGTGGTTTTACAAAATCAATCATAAGGAAATTGCATTACAATTGTTTAAGAAAAAACTTGTTATGTCTTGAGATGGACCTGGATCTACCTCATTAGGATCCATGTTCCAAAAAAGTTTTCTCTTATTGTCACCTATAACTCTCGACAGGCAATGAAAGACCTCCGAACAATTTTCTACCCTCAAAAAGTCTCATAAAATCCTTTAGATATTTCTAGTCGGTATAAAAGATTGGGATCCCTAGAATTCAATGGACATATCATTAATTGGAGTAATCTAGATCAAGCGTCAAAAGAGACGTAAATCATCTCCTTTAGCTTCAAATGACTTTCAATATCTTATTTCTGGTTCAAAAATTGGTTTCAAAATTTCATATTAGATTACCTTTATCAAGTACAACGACTTTCAGTGTTGCAATTATTTTCAATTTAAATACATTAATCATTGGATTATATTTATTGTAAATAAATTTACATTTTAATAAATTACATAATTAAATTAATTAAAATATATTTAATAAATATTTCAAAAATATTTATGTACATTCCTTTCGTCTCTTACATTTTCTTCAACATCTCATGGTCACCACACAAAAATATACTCATATTAATAACAATGATCCTATTACTTGACCCTCCACTTAATTAAGTAATTAAATATGCGAAACAAAATCCAAAAATGAACTGTTAATATATATTTCATATTTAATTGTAATAATTAGGAAATGTGCATTTTTCGACAACATTTACTAGTGGTTGCTCGCCCATTCGCCAATTATTTCCTTTAATGGTTGGTTTTGGTCAATGAATGTGAGTTGCGCCAAATTAGTTTTAATTACACAAGTAACCATTAATCAAAAACTTTAGCCAATTGTTTGGTAATAACTTTATAAACATTTACCTGTAATTTGAATAAAATATTTTGTGTAATTGCTTTATTTGTTCGAATTGCTTTATATATAATATTGTGGCTACGAAGCGGACTACTTGATAACACATTTATAATATAAGCAAAGTTTTCACAGACCCTTATACTAGTATATTTTTACTTAACCTGTTGCTTATCCTTTTTAACACATCCTTATCCTTTTTAACTTCATTATCTTACTAGATAAGTTACAAAATAAAGCCATTGTTACATAGAGACGAGAGATGTTAGTCAAAATTCATCGGACAAACCTCAGTCAACCGATATCCCCTTCTTAAAAGTCTCTTAAAACCAGACAGTACTCGTTTCATTACTACTCGAGGGGTGATTTATTTCGATGTTCCCTATTTTTTTTTTTAAGAAAAAACACAGAAAATTCAAGTTTAATGTGGAATAATTATCATAATTCGAAAGTACATTATTTGGCATTTATATATATTTAAAGTTTATATCTTTCAAATGTTGGTCGGCTACATATGTCTCAGATGGTCCATCCGTTAAGTCTGATTTTCGATGACTCGTTCGAGCATTTCGACTGGTAACTGGCGAACGACAAGCGTAATGTTTTGCTACAAGGCCTGACTTGAAGCGGGATTGTCCGCATAGACTTTACACTTTACACAACCCCACAGGAAAAAGTCTAAATGGACCTCCCGTTACTTTGGCCGAGGATTAGCACCTGAGCTATCATAAGGAACTATTGTACATTGAAAAATCAATTCATTCTAACTGTCTCTGTTGTAAACATATGGAAATCCGGTAGACAGACTTTTCAGTTGATCCTGAAAATTTCCTCTATTAAGTATTTTTCCCCAAAAACGATTATCATGATCTGGATCGAGTTTATTGACCGTTTCGGTGCTTATCACTAAACACTAAATTTAACATTTAAAGCAAATTTTAGCTGACTAATTGTTAAATTTGGGAAACATTTAAGCACTAAATCGAGTTTACTTGACATCTTTGGATTTCGTATTAAATAATACTCTTTAATATGGTTAGGTTAGGTTTGATTAAGAGGCTGATCCCAGCTGTATGGATCGCAAAGAAGACCTAACATATCGCCGAATCACTTTGAGTCTATTACAAACATTTTATGAGGCGGTTAATCTCCATTTCAGTCAGTTCACTTGTTTCGCTTTGGTATAGATACTGAGATGTTTCAACCTCAGTCAGCGAACGCTGCACAGTGGAGGAAGAAATGACTTGATGTTTCCACATCGACTTCCACCGTATAGCTATGGCTGTTTGCGTCCGACAGTATTTCTAATCTCATAATATCTATTCTACAGTGTCCAAATAAGTAATCCAGAGACCAAGTTGCTCAGCGGGACTCTGGTGCTCCAAAAGTATCCGAGCACGTGCTGATTTTAATCAACGTTTGCCGAACTCGGCAGATATCCATTGATCCAGCGTTAGAACGCTAGAGAACAATGGAGTCCCTGCTCGTTCCTAGCCTGGTAAAGGTGGATGTGCTTCATCTGGAATTTACTTTGCTTAACTTTTGACTTTTTCGATGTTTTTGTGTTAGATAAATATGACCTATCTGAGCTTGCGGAGCAAAGTGGAATTACATATAATAAAAGTAAGTAAAATAAAGTAAACAATAAAACAACTTTAAATCTACTAACAACTCGGCCCAAAGCTGACACCGACGCATTGAAGCCGGCCGCCTTGTCTCTAGTCTTTTTGACACGAGCTAAGCGGTACTTTTCGACTTCATGGAACTGAGTGGCGACACACAGAACGTAAATCATTATATCTTTTGTTTCAATAAATATATATGTACATGCATATGTATGTATGTATTTACATATAATCTATATATCCAACAGTCAGTATGGTACTTGGTACTTTTATTGCTAAGCATTTGTTACCTATTAAGTAGTGGCTTGCCATTGTGCTATTATTAACTTGGTTGTTTGTGTCATTTATCGCAAATTTTGTTACTAACTAACACACACAGACACACACACACACATGCACCGACATATGCATAAATAATTATTTGTTAGCTAGTTTATGGACTCGATTGCTTTGGTTTTATTGTTACACCATTTGTTGTTTGTGGCATTAATGCTGCATTATGAAGAATGTCTGTCGGTTAAATCGAGCACTTGATTAGTTGGCTGATTGGTCATTCTTGTTTGTTGCGCTAATATGATTGCGAATCAATGAATTTGAACGTGTGTTTGAGTGTGTGTGTGTGTGGTGAGTGAACCTCACCTTCTTTTAGCGAACGGCGCTCATGTGAGCACACAGTGTTGGTGTGTGAGTGTGTATGTTTTCATATTGACTGCAACCGGAAGGTAAACGTTTGCTTTTATTTACAACAATTTGTTGTTGCTACGTAATTCTAATCTAACCGCCTGCGCCGTCAGTGCGGCCTGCCTGTGCGGCCAGCCCGGCGGTCTGGTTTTGGTCTCTGGCATGACTGCAAGCCAGTTTCTCATTTCGAACTTGCACTAGTTTCTCAATTGCATTTCATTTTCATTTTTACCATCCAATACGACTATACTAGAGTGTGTTTGTATATATATTTTTATTGCTTGTAAACGTGTTATTAACGGGCATATTTGCACGCAAATAAGCAGCGCTGTCGCTGTAGCATGGCGGCAGCGCATGCGCCAAGTCACTTGCTCTGCACACACACATATATATAAATATTGCTTTTGTTGTTGTTGTTAACTAGTTGCTTACGCTTAAATAATAAGTTTAAATTTATTTTTGCAATTGTTTACCCTGAAATCTTAACTCCTATGATTATGCAGACTTGCTTTTGCTCTTATGACACGAATTTAGTTTGTAAACACCTTTTTTGGTTTTGCGATTAGAATTTTTCGATATGTTTAGCTTGAATTCCTTAAAAAAATTTAACCGTGACCAAAACTTTGACATGTAAAATAGTTGGTATTGTGGTGTTGTTTAAAAAAATTTTTGAATGGTTTTTAATGACTAATAAAAAAATTAATTGTATGCGTTAAAATGTCTAGTATGCTATGGGTTTTTTTAAATAGTACGCCAAGTTGGAATTCAGCGTATTAGACGAAAAAATATAAAGAATTCTGAAGAAGAGTGCATTGATCGGTGAAAATCCCCTTTTACTGATTAAAAGGAATCGAACGTGGCTTTTGTCTACTGATTGCATAACACAAAAATGTCAAGTCCTTACCGGATCCTTCTGATTCTAACTTTACAATATTTAACACATGCATGCTAGGCCAACGTCTACGGAGCCTAATCCAAATATTTAGTAAGATCCGGGACATATGGTCAACATCTGGATCAATTATTTATGAGTTATTAGTGATATACGACTGATCTTCCGTCTTCATTTTAGGTTAGATAGTGGTTGTAAGACTTTCAACAACGGATGAACTTACGATTCTCAAATTCATGAAAGTCAAGACGTTACGCAAAGTGTGATTATCACCCGTTGGGTAGATGAATTTGGGAGATGAAACATCTTTGCTAAGAAAATTTTAAAAATATGTATAAAGAAAGGTTTCACAGACACTTGGTGATAGTTCAAAATTTTGAAAACATACCATCGTTTATATCCAATTGTTTTCGAATCGCTCCTCGAAAAGATAGCTACTGAGTTCCTAGAACCGACTGAATTTATCTTTTATGAACTTCGTTTCATTTTAAATAACTTATAAATTGAATTTCAATAGGGTACCTACAAAAGTGGACCGATAGGGACAGCAAGCGACGCCACATTCTTCCCGCTCTTTTGACATTTCTCTTCAGTAAGATTTGCCATTTCATCATGGAAAGATATGCGATTCAACAACGAGTCGAAATTATTAAAATTTACTACCAAAATTCGGAGTCAGTGGGCTCAACTTTCAAACCGCTTTATGAGGAGGCTCATTTTTCCCTGAATGGCTTCGTCAATAAGGAAAATATGCTTTATTAGTCAGGCAACAATCCACACGTACTCCATGGGTCAACATTCCGAAAAAATTACCGTTAATGGGCCGGCGGCGTCATTGGGGGTGATCCACGATACCCAGCGACGATTGATGAACTTCGTACGAATATCGAACATGAAATTGCAACATTATCGGTCGATTTGTGCGTCTGGACTTCTGCAAGCGTGCCCGTGGAGGACATGCAAAAGAAATCGAGTAATAATTTTATTCCGTTTTTGTTTAATTATCGCGCTTATTGAAAACCCCTTTATGTTTCTTATTGTACTGGAGACGAAAGTTTTCTGAAAATTTTATACAGCGCAGTATACCAAATGTCCTTATAGACTATAAAAATAAACAAGTAAGGAAGGGCTAAGTTCGGGCGTAACCGAACATTTTATACTCTCGCAATTTATTTATTTATCTTTATTTATATTATATAATACACAATTTGACCCACATATTCGTCATATATATTGTATAAAGTCCATTGAATTTTGGAAACCATAATATTAGGTTAGAAGCACCGAGGTCCTCGTGTTCGATACATGGGGCCTTAAAAACCTATGGTCCGATTTCGACGATTAACATAGTACTATAACATAGTATTTGTGCAAAGTTCTGCACCGATATCTTCACTAGTGCTTACTTTATATATTGTAAAGTAAACGATTCAGATCGTCTTCAAAGTTCTGGTATATAGGAAGTAGGCGTGGTTGTGAAGCAATTAGGCCTATTTTCACAACATATCATTGGGATGTAAGGAAACTATTATAAACCAAGTTTCATTGAAATCGGTCGAGTAGTTCCGAGATATGGTTTTTGACCCATAAGTGGGCGACGCCACGCCCATTTCCCATTTTGTAAAAAAATCTGTGTGCAGCTTTGATCTGCCATTTCTTATGTGAAATTTAGTGTTTCTGATGTTTTTCGCTAGTGAGTTAACCCGCTTTTAGTCATTTTCAACCTAACTTTTGTATGGGAGGTGGGCGAGGTTATGATCCGATTTCTTTCATTTTTGAACTGTATTAGGAAGTGGCTAAAAAAAAACGACTGCAGTTTGGTTTATATACCTCTATTGGTTTTTCGAGATATGTACAAAAAGCTTAGTAGCAAGCGGAGCCACGCCCACTTCCCCAAAAAAATTACATCCAAATATGCCCCTTCATAGTGCGATCCTTCATACCAAATTTTATTTCCATATGCTTTACTAAGCATATTGTAGAATTTTATGCAAAATGTATAATGTATGAAAAGATAATGGATAATTTAAAAATATGGCAACTCTGGTGAAAATAATTTTTATTTATTATTTGATATATTATGTATGTATATACTATATTCTTTATAAAATATAATAAATTAATTTAATTTTTCAAACAGGTGGCAACACAGTTAACAATTTGTCCATAGAAGAAATTTAATAAAAGTAAAAAAAAAATTACAAACCTGCAATGAAATTAAATCATTAAAAATTCTCAATAAACTACGTACATATGTACATAATATATCATCCATTTATATCGATTAAATTCCTTTCCCACATGTATATTAAAATAAAATGTGAACCTTAACCTTGACCACACAACATTCACTAGCGTTAACTTTAGTGTAATGTTTAAATAATAAAATAACAAAAAACAATTGCTATTGATCTTATTTTGACATTTCCAATAAAATGTGACTGTAAATGTGCATATTGCAAAGAAGTTCCGTGACACTTTAATGAGCATTCAATCACCATACAAAGTATTACATATGCATGTATTGTACATATGCACATAAGTACGCACTTATAAATATGTGCATAGATTGACTACATGACATATTAATAATAAAATACAAATTATTGCTAATGAAATAATCTAAATAGTATTTACAAGCGTTTTCTTGCAAATCATGCCATCGACATATGCACCCACCAGCAGGGCTACATACATACATATGTACATAAGTGGACAAGCATATTATGCAGTTGGGAATATATGAATATATGGATATATAGAAATATATATGAATTGAAATATGAGCACATATTCTATGTATAAAGGTATATTGTATACTCTATGTACCCATTTAACGGCATTATTGATTGCTTACCGTGCGCATTTCATTCAAAGTGAGTGCAAATAATCAGAAATTATTAGGTGCTACTTTTGATTTTATTTTACACTTTTCATGCTTTTTACAGTTGCTCGCGATTTTTTCACAACAATTAAACATTGGAACATGTGCAGCTACTTATGTATACAAATACATACATACATATCTTTATATAGGTGTATATATGTATGTTTGTCTGCAAGTGCATAGAATTTCAAGTGGCGTGTCTCGAGCTGACATAATGAGCTAACGGGTGAATTGGGTGTCACTACTTGGCATAGCTCAGTTACAGATTTGCATGCAGATATACAAACATACATACATACATACACACAACCTTATATAATTCAATATGTAACAGTATATAAATAAATATGCATGCACTTGATAAACTTATTAAAGTAATTTTAGCGCTGCAAAAAGCCAACTCACTGGTTCTCAATCCAGTTGATTCTGTATATGGATTGTAATACAACCCTGTGGTAGGAACTGCCAGTTGGTTTATAAAGCAACTAGTTACTTTGGAGTACCAACCAATCGAACATAATAAATATATAGATATATCTTTGAGGAAACTTTTTCTATCTGAAACCCTATAGTCTTCTCAATTTAAGTTTAAATTTAAAAATTGTCTCGTCCCTTTTTAAAGTAGAGAGCCGATACTGAATATAACAGTTGATGAACCCAAAGCTCTGATAAATAAGGGAATAATATTATAAAAAATATTAATATTTACTATATCTGATCCACTTCTTATCCAGACATCCAGTATATACCAAGGTATAGGTTGTCTGGAAGCTACAGACAACTAAGTTAAACTACCTACTTAAATATGTATTTGTCTATTACCCATTTTTGAAGTTGTTTATAAGATGAGAGGTAGAATCATCGCAATCCTTAACTTACGACTATCACGATTTCACCCGACTTTATTTAAGACCCAGTTAAGACGTTTTATCGATAATCTCCTCTAATCATCAGGAATCTCTGGGTTCACAAAAGACGTAACTTCTGGATCGGACAACAGCTACAAGACGTAACCTAGCCTATACAACAAACGACATTGAGTTCCGTAACTAATAAATATTAGTTTTTTTCTCTAGTAGCCTGGTTTCATGTGTGGATTACTATGAACCTGATATCATATCGCATTATTGTTCAGCGTTCGAGCGTTCAGCGTGTTTGCGAAATGAGTATCAAAAATCCTTATAAGGGATGTTCCAAGTAGATGTACTTTTTTCAATAGTCCTTTTTTGACAGATCCCGCGGGAGTCGTGTCAAGCTGTAATGTTATTTATGTTAAGTATTCTTTGGCATTTCATCATGGAAAGATTTACTCCTGAACAACGTTTACAACTTTAATTTTATTACGAGAATTCACGTTCTGATTATGGTCAACATAATCGGCCTATTGACTGTACTATTCACAACACCATTACCCATCTTGAGATCCACCATTCATTATTGGATAATATTCGACCGAATAGACCAAGTGCAGCACGCAGTGAAGAAAATATAGCAGCTATAGCTGAGAGTGCACACGAAGACCGTGTAGAGTCGATTCGTCAATAACGACCGTTATCGCGCCATGATAACCGATTATTTGATGCTTGAAGAGCTTTCTACTAGCTCGTGATCTCGACGACATTTGGTTTCAACAAGACGGCGCCACTTCCCGGACATCGCATCAATCAATGGATTTATTAAGAGAATACTTCGGTGAGAAGAAAATTTCACGTTTTGGGACGGTCGACTGGCCAGCAAGATCGTGTAATATCACACCGTTAAACATTTTCCTGTGGAGATATGAAAAGTCTGAAGTCTATGCGGACAATCCCGCTTCGATTCAAGCCTTGAAGCAAAACATAACACTTGTCATTCGCGAGTTACCAGTCGAAATGCTCGATCAAGTCATCGAAAATTGTACTCAATAAATGAACCATCTGAGGCGTAGCCGCGGCCAACATTTGAAAGAAATAAAATTTAAAAAAATAAATGCCAAAGAATGATCTTTCGAATGATAATAAACATTCCCCATTAAATTTGAATTAATTTTTTTTCTTTAAAAAAGTAGGGAATTTCGAAATGAATCACTCTTTAATATACATACCCAAGAAGAATTCCTCACTGGCATCTTCAAGCTCGGATTAATCGTAGAATTTTAAACTTGCCGACACAATCGAGCCGAAGCTGAGCAAAAGTGCCGGCAGTTCGAGTTCTTCCTTTCTATTAGAACCAAATAATATCTATCTCACAATTGGCTTAGGGTTTGATGCTCTTCAGATATTTCGGATGTTTTAAATATTTTTTTATTATTGATTCTTTTCTGTTGAATTTATGTTTTTAACTCTATTAGGTTGAAATTGATAAACGTCCGCTTAGTTGGACAACTACTATCTTCACTTTTTTAGCTCATAAAGTTGGGCTAATTTTCTCTTAAAATTGCGATCTATTTCTTGTTTAAAAAGACCTCATCATTTTAGAGTACATTCATTAACACTGTTACAGAACACAGCTGTCAAACAAGAAAGAAATTTTAATCCCTACCAAGCAACTAGTTCGTTGATTAGTCCTCAAATAATCTCATTTACTCTAGGGTAATTCCATCTAATTGTCTCTTTCCGAACGACATTTTCTTCGAATGCCAATCTTTGTGCTGCCCAGTGCGCTGCTCAAGAGGGCGGGAGAACAATAACACCGCTCGATTACACAAGCACCCGCCATCTGCTGCACACTTCAAATTCCCTCAATTACAAATCGCATTTGTGGGCAGTCCAATTGAATTCTTGCAGCAGCGGCAGCAGCGGTGACAGCGTTAACTCACACGCTCGCTGGTCACTCGCTGGACAATTCGTTACGCAGCGATCAAAGAATGTCGTCGAGTTGCTGTAATCACCAGCACCACCACCACCGCCGCTGTCGTTGATGGTGCTCCAGAGTGGTGTGGCTGACTCAAGATGGCGGCAGAGGTGTTGTAGAAGCCGGCAGCACTTGGAACTCGGGCTGGTGTTCTCGGCGAGTATGTTGTCATACATGTCTAATTGAAATTGGCCAAAGGCGCTTTACCACACGCCAGCAAGCAGCAAGCGGCAAACCACTGACAATAGCCGTCAACCGCAGCGTGGTGTACTCGTATGTAGGTGGCAGCAGCAACTCGGCTGGAGCGGAGCGCAATGCAATAATGCGGTTGAGTGGATTTTCTGGGACTGCCGTACAAGTTGGCTGCCGCATAAGCTGGGCTTTGCTGCTGCTGCCCTGTTGTGTTGTGTTTGCTGTTATTGTTGCTGTTAGCCTTGATCAATGCACTACGGAAAACTACTCACGTCCCATTGTGGTCTTTGGTCGCTGGTGGCTGGTCGCCCATATCAGCAACTGGCAACAGTCGCGCGAGCAAATTTATTTATTTTTCTTAATTATATTTTGCTTTTATTGTTACATATTTTTTGTTGTTTACCGCTGCAACGGTGTCGGTGACGATGAAGGTGGCGACTGACGCATGCATTCGTTCTAGTCTTTGTTTTTGTACTGTCATATGCATATATACTCATATGTCCGTATACCAGTAAGTGTAACAACAGCAACAAGTGCTTATAAACACACACGTGTGTTTGTATGTATTTGTAAAAATAATAAATTAAAATATATTGTACGCCAATACGCTATAACAATTTTCCGCTTGATTTCTTTTCTGCTTGGAAAAAGGTAATAATTCTTTTATATTCACAGTTCGTGACATGAAATCTGTCACAGCTTCGTGTGCGCCATAGCCCTTTTTTGGTGTGGTTGCGGGTGTTTCGTGACACTTTCGGTTTTAATTTGATTATTCAATAGGCCCTTTACAGTACAGTAACCTTTTAAACAGCAAAGATTTTTTCTTGCCGAAATCTAATATCCATATAATTCTTGTTGAAGTCGCCTTGACCACTTTGAATCTTTTCGCTAAAGACTTCAACTTGAAATCGACTGAGACTGTTCTCCAGTCATATATCACTTATACTAAAAAATGTATGGATGAGGTTCCAGAACTTGACCTGAACAGAAGTAAAGAGGGTTTCAATATTCGGTGCCATTATCTATGGAACTCGATTTCTTTTGCATGACCACCACAGGTGCGCTTACAGAAGTCCAGACGCTGACCTAATTTTCGACGGTTTTCAAGCATAAATCGGCCGATATTGCTGCAGTTTTACGTTCGATTTTCGTACAAAGTTCATCAATCATCGCTGGCTTATTGGCATAGAACATAGACTTGACGTAGCACTACAGGAAATAGTCTAACGGCGTGAAATCGCACGACCGCCCAATTAACTGCCCAACTCACCAAATATGGTTTTCAATAAATCGATTGGGACATTCGCTATGTGGCTACGTCCTGTTGGAACCACATATTGTTCAAGTCCATATCATCCAATTGGGGCCAAAAATATTCGGTTATCATTGAACGGTACCGATTCCCACTTACAGTAACGTGTCGGTATTGATCATCACGGAAGAAGTACGGCCCAATGATGCCGCCGGCCCATAAACAGCACCAAATCATATTTTGTGCGGAATGCAGTGGTGACTGGTGGAGTACGAGGGGATTGCTGCCCGATTATTAACGCATATTTGGTTATTGACGAAGCCATTCAGCCAGAAATGGGTCTCATCGCTGAAGAGGATCTTGGGTTAAATTGATCTTGAAAGGATGTAGGCCAAGATCTTTTCACAAAATCCGCCAAACCGACGTGACAGTTGTGCCCAACGCTTGAGAACGACTGACTGTGAGAGAATGTGTTTGGTCTTCCTCAAATGATGCGCTAGCGGCAGCAATATACTCGACACCACGAGCTCTTCTTTGTATCACTGACACGGAACATTTTGTACTGTACCTGTACCCGGATTTAAAATTCTCCACTAGACACTCAATTGTTGATCTGCTGATTATGACGACCATAAATTGGACGTATCGCTCTTAAAGTTGAAAAAATATGGAAAAAATATCGTTTTCTGTCCCTATCGGCTTATTTCTGTAGCGTCCCTTTTGCAAAACTCTTTACCACTCCCTACTGGCAGGTTCTCAATTCTTCTCGGATCTCGATTTCCTTAGTCACTCTTCTGAACAGCTTGGAATTTTGGTTGGGATCATTAAAAAACACCAAGATATTCCATTTAATACCATTTATCGCGCAGATAAGAAAAAGGATAACGCAATTCTGTTACTTTCCAGAAAATATGGTCTATATTTCCGGATACTATTTTGTGGAATTGAAACTGGGTTAAATTTATTATCAGAACTTAAGAGCTATACTCCGTTAATAAACTGGCCGTTGTTTTGGGAAGCATTCCGTTTGGAGGAAATTTTGAGCTATTGATTCTTTAAAATTTCAGCAGAAACTAGACTGAAGTAAATAAATTATACTGATTCTCAAAATTCGACCATCTTCTTATAAGCGTAACACGGAGTAAGAGAGTCCGGAATGGGATGGTTTTGTAAATCTGAAGTCTTCTTCTTGTTGATTCGCTCGGTGACAGATCGAACAAGAGTGCAGCTCTTCTGTATCTTTACAAAGAAATTTAAAGTTTCTAGCGGTTTTCCTAATTGAATTAAAGCATTTTTAGTAGTTTACAACATAACTTTAGTATGGGAGGTGGGCTGGTTAGAATCCGATTCTCCATTTATGGACTGTATAAGGCAGTACCTAAAGGAAATGTCCCTTGAAAGTTTCCTTGATATAACTTTAATACTTTACGAGATGTGTATGTACAAAAAACTTAGTAGGGAGCGGGGCCACGCCCACTTGCCCAAAAAATTACATCTAAATATGCCCCTTCATAGTGCGATCCTTCATACCAAATTTTTATGGCTTGGTTATAGCTCTTTATATGTTTTCGGTTTTGTGGGCGTGGTAGTGGCCCGATTACGTCCATCTTCGAACTTAACCTTCTTATGGTGCCAAGAAATGCGTCTTCCAAGTTAACAGACGGACAGACAGACATCCGGATTTGAACTTTACTCGTCACCCCGATTATTTTGATATGTATAACCCTATATCTAACTCGCTTAGTTTTAGGACTTACAACCAAACGTTATGTGAACAAAACTATAACACTGTCTTTAGCAATTTCGTTGCGAGAGTATAACTAGTTCGTCTTTCCACACTTTTGAATTAATGATTGTCAGAACAGCATAGATCCGCATAATCGGTTCAGCAGTTTGTATTATTGTCGAATACTTAGCACGTCCTATTACAGTAGCCCTTCAGGGAATTGTATCGATTGCGGTGAAGAAGTGAGTTAAAATGTTAAATTGAGGTGCTCAAGATCAAGTTCGATATTCTTATTACAACAGCAACAACATTTAATATTAAACCTAATCAGGCGCCACCTCATAAACGCTACTTTCAAGTACACGTGTTATCAACAGCTGCAAGCGCTTATAAGTAAGTTCACCGCAAATACTAGGCAAACAGCTCCACACACACTATTATTTCATTAAACAAATTATAGAGACTAGTGGCATTGCAAGAACACTGCAAATATTAACAAATATCAACACAACTTATCAACAACTATCCGACACACACACACACATACATACATATCTATGTATAACAAGCTTCCAGTAGTTGCATAAGATTTTCCGCTAGTTACGGTAATTATTCACTACAACACTTGGAACACTTTCACTTTCAACCGCGTTGTTGTTAACTGCCCACAAAATGCTTAATTTAATTGAATGGCAACGTTGTTTATATTTAAAATATGACATTTTAATTATTGTTCAATATGATTTGTTACGCTCGATGTTCGTTATAAAAAATCCATACAATCAATGCATATATCATTTAAATATTCATTCACTAAAATATTTAAAAATATTTCTATATATATGTATGTATGTACAAACATGCGATAGATGATTTGAAATTCAATTTCATTGCTTTTAGCATTTCACTAGTTGGAAACAAAAAAGGAAATGAACTCAATAAATCGGCTCATTAACATTATTAAATTTATGAGTAACATGTGTTGTAAAAGTGGCGTGCATTTCGCTAATGACAATGTAGCGAAATACAGCACATAACTACAATATTAAAAAAAATAGTAATAATTAATAAGTTATAAATATTTTTGAATTGCGAGAATTAATATAAAAAAATATTTAAAACATATGAAAAAAGATATTAAAAGTATATCAAATTAAAATCGATTAATTTAATTAAAGTGTAGTGTTGTTTGTGTTATTTTTTGTTTTTGTGATTTTTTTATAAATATTTAACAAGACTCCACAAGCGTAATGTGTAACGATTTACGCCGCTCCAGAGACCGACGCAAAACCAAGGCGTGCCTAATTAACCCGCATCCGACGACCAACTACTCCATTGCCAGACCCAGCCACTAATTAACTGTAACTAATTAGTGTTATTTCAATTTCTTAAATTCATCAAGTTCCTCCGCCGACGGCTGCTGCACATCTTCAACGGCATCAGCTTCGCTTACGGCCTGCTGTTGTTCCTCCTCTTCCTGCTCGTTTGAAGTTGTTGCATACATTTGGGCGAAACGCTCTTGCAGTCTACTCAACTCATTCGCTTCAGCGGCATGTAGCGCCTGCAAATTTGCAACAGCTTCAGCTGCAATTGCTTCGTTTTGTTGCTCCTCATCATCCTTCTCGATTTCCATTTTCTCCACACCGGCCGCATCGGCGACACATTCACCCGTTGTTACACCAGGGCCATCGCCTGCGCCAATTTCCGCTTGACGACGCACACCAACCGGTGTATCTTCATACGCTGTTGCTGGTGCTTTTAAAGGTGTCGTGATTGCTTCAGTTAGTTGAATTCGTGGCATTGTTGTTATTGATGGTGTTGGTGTTGGTATTGCACCGACAGCTTCTGCGAATGCAATGCAATGCAATAAAAAAAAAAAAACAAAAATCAAATTTATAACAGTACATTGAGTGAGTGTTTTTTTTTTTCATTTGCTTACCATCATTTTCGGAGTCAATGTCCGTCGGTGTCGATGATGATGAGTTCGAGTCACGCTTGAGTGGTGAGTAAGGCTGCTCTGGCAAACGCGGTGCAACCGGGCGTGCTTTACGTGCCGGATTTAGCGCATTGCAAAAAGCGCAACGAAATGTGGTGTAATCAAAGTCTTCTTTGAGTGCCATACCTAATGAATTTCAATAGAAACTTAATAAACACATAACAACAACAACAACAACAACTAAATGAAAGTGCGAAATTTGATACAACAAAACAGAGACCTTAATCGTATGCATATGTACTATATACAATATTAAATAACAGTATATATATATTTTTTACGTGAATTAGAAATATCGTCCCTTATTACCCCTCCACGAACGACTCACCGTTATGCGCAAAGCACTCTTTGCAAATCATAGCAAATCGGTCCTTTGGCCCATCTCCAATAAGTACATCAACAATACGTTCCAATACACCCTTGCCCTGCTGATTGACAATTGGAAAAGGTGTACGCTTGCGTAATTCTTGTCCCAACGGTCGCCTTTGTGGTGTAATCGGTAAGGGTGCACGTGGTAAGAGCGCTTGACTGCCTGCTAATGGCGCGGCAGGTGAACTACGTATGCCAGAGAGCTGACGTGGTGTAGCCGAAAGCGAAGTGGAACTTAAGGTTGGACGCAAACGTAGATCTTGTAGACTGCCTGTGGTTACGGGCACATTTGGAGATTGTCCAATGGCGAGGCGTTGGGTTGTTGCGCTCAAGCTACCCACTGCCGGCGGCCGTGGCGTGGCAGCTGCAATATAGAAAATAGGGCATTTAATAAGGAATGATGAGTTTAGGAAATACAAGACTACGTACCGAACAGTGGTTTCTGACTATTCGTTTTGTCTCCATATTTGGCTAGCAGCTTTACTGCAACCTGTGTGGATATAATTTGATGCATTAATTATTTTAGATTTACTATTTTGTGCAGTTACTTTTACTTTCACACATCCCTAACAACGCCACGCACTCACCTTATAAGTCTCCTTATCCATGACCTGCTCTAATATTTTCTTTTTCTCGGTATGCAATGCTGTCAGCTTATTGGAGTTTTTATTCAACTTTCTTTCAAAATACCACGTAAATAGACGGCGCAGGAATATTATACTAAAACAACAAAAATATACATGACATTATAATAATAATAAAAATGAACATTTCAATTGCTATGCAATGAAGCTTAACAACAACACCCGCAAGACCGGATTGCGTATTGGCGCCCAGGCATTTATCTACTTACATGATTGGGAACAAAAGTAATGGCACTGAGTAAACGATTCGCTCTCGCCATGTCGGCGGAAAGTATACAAAGTAGAAAACAATAAATGCGATCACATAAATGCCAATTGATGTAGCAAGAAAATTGCCTACAATACGTCGTTTCTGCTCCTGTGTATTCAATGTATATTTTTCTATTTGCGTGATTTTCTCCTCCAGTCCCTCGAGTACCTCTGCAGTGGACTTTTCTTTCTATAAATAGATGGGGTACACACATATATCAAACATCAAAATATAGACTCTATAGCATACATCTACATAAGATTTGTATTTTGTATATGCATAAATTTGTATTTCATTTGTGGGGCCAACGAAGGTCACTTGCATACAAATATGCTGCTGCCTTACCCTGAACTTGGCCAATATAGCGCCCATCTTATTGTGTTGTGCTCTATCACTTCAATATTTATT
The DNA here is from genome assembly GCA_031772095.1 of Zeugodacus tau. NCBI lineage: Eukaryota > Metazoa > Arthropoda > Insecta > Diptera > Tephritidae > Zeugodacus > Zeugodacus tau. The sequence continues at coordinate 13,648,549 of CM062652.1, read as the reverse complement.
ATTAGCAAGCAGCTCACTTTCCTTTCACACTTCAACTTCGTTCACTTCCAGCTCGAATTCGGCAATGCTATGACTGCACACAAAACAATGACTATGATGCTTTCGTTGCTTAAACTATGCGTTTAGCTTAAATTAAAATCATTGTTGCAGCTTAGTTTTGTTTGTTTTTAGGCGTTGATCCGAAACTTGACTCTCATTCCAATGTATAAGCTACGCGGCCTATGCTCAATATCGTTATGTGGTTTTTGTATTGTTGTTTTGTATGCCGCTTGCAGAATGTCTCGACTATTGCCGAATTACTCAATTGTTGATGACGACAACGGTGCCGCCTATGACAGCTTCCGTGGTTTCCGTTCGAGATTACGTGCGTTTTTCAGCTGCCGGGCAAAATTCAATTTTTATACAGCAACAGAATGACAGAAAAATAAAAGCAACAACAGTGAGTTAAGTCAAAAAAATGCGAAAGCAAAAATGCCAATGCATCATTTCTGCCGTTTCGTGGCCCCCTCGGATAATATTTTGGAGCAGACGTAAGCGTTACAGTGTTGCCACACCGTTGATAAGAAAAACATTAATTTTGAGTAATTAACTAATTTTCGAATTTATTTAAAAAGTAAGTGGCAGTTTTATTCCTTTTATTTAATATGTTAAATATACAACTTTTATTAATATTTTTCAAACTGTCAATTTATAAATTGTCACAATTTATTTATTGTCATAGGCAACACTGCGGTGTATGTTCATCGCAACTGCGTTCGTAAATTGTGGTAATACAATTGTAAAGTTTACACACATTCATATATGTGAAAGAATTTACCGTTTTAAGTGAGAGTGAGTTTAATATTTATTATTTAATTTAAATTATTTGTGTTTTAAACATTAAAGTGTTAAAATAAACATAAAATTATATAAATGAAACTATTTTACAATGAAAAATGCAATAAGTTACAGATTTTGCTATTTAAAACGAGATGAATTAAAGGCAAGTCGGTGAGTTCTGCAAATGCGCTAAATTTTTCATGCACACACACACATACATATACATTTCTCATAACCCTTCAGTTAAAACAGCTTTATTTAATATTCTAATTGGCTTACCACATTAAATACCAAATAATTAACCTTTTTTATTTAACTTTCAATTGTATTATAGGTATTTTATTGCATAAATGACAAAAGGCTTGCATGTTTGGTATATTTTTCTGTAAACTTAATTTAAATGCTACGCTATCTGATATGCTAAGCACTTTGCAGTATTTTTGTAATGAAAATTGTCCAACATTCATGGAAATTATTATTTTGAAATTTCTGATAGTGAATTTCTAAACACTTTATGTATTGAAAATTTTCGTAATCAATAATGGTAATCTGTTTTAAAACTTTAATACATTTTTGAAAGTTCCGTTTTTCAACTTTTTACATCCGGTGCATAATTGATTTATTTAATTCGTTACTTTCCATCAGCAGCTGCGTCATCTGACACAATATCATCGATTGAAATGTTGGAATACTGTTCTGCATGGAAATTTTCATTTATTTCAACGTATGTTATTATTATCTATTGTTAACAAAATATCTTCTCATTGGGACTTGCTTCCGCTTTTGTTTATGCGAATGTGTTTTCTTTGAATTATTGTACGTTTCTGCGGATAAATAATATTAAAAATTAAATAATATTTCATGTTGGACACGTAATGTGATTCGGTTATCAAATATATACAGCTAGTTAGTATTCAACAAGTTCTTCCAGAATGTATAAGCATTCTCATAACTTTAAATCTGAATCTGAAAGTTTCGCCGTACTTTATTATTATATCAAAGATTTTAGCATAAACAGAGTATTACAATTAAAAGTAAAATAATTGTAGCTTCTAGTGATCTGCTAAGTAAGCCATCCACCCATTTATCAATTGAGAAATGCTTATTATAATCTTTGTTGGTATTTGCTCTATAGCTACTTGTAGTTATAATTTTCTAATTTTGAGCTCTTATCAGTTGAAAACTTATACATTCTAATATGTTTATAAACAAGCATCTCAATTCGGCAGCAACTAACACAAAGTTAGGTGTTAAATTGAGTAATGACTTATTCGTGTTACTCACTTGACTTTATGATACGAGGGCGATAGCTTTATCGCTTGGCAATTATAATGTTTCCTTTACGTCAGCAATGTGTACATCCCAAGCAGCGCAAAGTCACAGAAAATTTCTAATCAGTTTGTGAGCATCCCACTTGAGTTTGAAGTATTATTTCACCAGGTGTACTCCAAGAGTACTCTTTTTGAGATCCCTTTACTGAGGAGATAGGCTTTTTGAATCAAATTAATTAAATATTTTTATCATTACGAGTTCGATATCATTAAAATCGAACAATGGCTGCTAAGGTAACAAGACTGAGTAAAGATTTACATATATTTATAACTCCTTACATAAAAAAGTAAAAGCTTTAACTGTAATTATTTCTTCCTCATTTTCGAGATTTTAATGTCGAGTCCGAATGGGAGGTAAAAGATAGGGAATAGGGATTAGGGAAGATATCAGGACACCTCAGGAGAACACTTCCACATTGGTAATTTTTTTACCGCCGTAAGCTGCACTGGGTCGTATTCGTATTTAAGCCGGTAATGCCCTTCCAAATAAAATGTTGCAATATCAGATATGTATACAAATTATTTATATACATATGTGTCCGTATGTATACAAATATTTATGAGCACGCAATAGAGTAACACTATCAGCCGAAAAATGCCTGATCTGCGGGGTTTGCTAGAATTTGACGAGCTAATGTCACATTGTGGTTTAAGAGGTTTTTTATCTTATCAGCAAAGCTGCAAGGTAAACACTCTTTAAATTATTCAAAAGAACTTAAACTAGACAAACCAATACCACATACAAATTGTACACTATCCGTGCGATTAGACCTGTGCGCTGCTTACTAGTGAATTGCGCTCCGCTATTATAGTTAGTCGCTTCGCAAACTTCCAACGTACAACATTAGCTGGAAACAAACGCTGTTGAATTCGCTTAACACTTATTAGTTTAGTGCTTTAAATAATTATATTTTACTATGGCAGCACCAGCATTACCCACCGAGGAACTTCTGTACGAGGAGAAGCCACTTTATGTGCCACCATTGCACGAATTAAAAGAAAGTGAGTGTTGAAATTTTTTTTGGTTTAACACAAATGTAAGCGTGTAAGTTTTGTTTTTGTTTTTCGTAAAAATACTTGTTTTGGTTTTTTGTTTGACAATTATTTATGACATTCAAGTGGGAATGTCATAAGGGGGCGTTCAATTGGAATTTTACCTTTCTAACATAAATTCCAATTGGAATTGATGGTTTGGTTTGTGTATTGGCTAAGTCGAAGATGTCAATGATAAGATAGTATGGTGCAGGGTGAACCAAATGACATGAAAATGTGTGCAAATTATTAAAAATTTATTATTTATTTAAAAATATAATAAATTAATAATGTTATAATAATATTTTTCCCAAATAATGTAAATAATTTTTATTAACAAAACTGTGCAATGTCTTAATTTGTGTTAGAAATAAATTCATTTTTTTTTTATTTATTAAATTATACAATTATTAAATAAAAATGTGTGTGTAATAATTATGTGAAAAAAAAATATTTTACAGTTATCCAAAGTGCTTTAGCTCAAAACTTTGAGAATGTCACCGTTGAAGTTGGTGATTGTCCCGATTTAACTGACCCCTTTTATGGTTTGGTGAGCTCAGGTAAGTGTTATATAATATTAATGTTATATAATAAATACTAAACGCATTTACTATATTATATACATACATATACAACAATATAGGCTTAGGTGGTTCACCACTACTGCTCGAAATTGGCGGTCCACCATTCTTGCTGCCGCTGGTACAGCGCTCAAAGGTGTACAATGTCAAGGAAATCGCACAGAAAGCACTTCCAGGCAAAGGTAAAATTTTGGCCATCGGCGCTGGCGCAGGCCCCTTCCCCTTGCGTAACTCCAATTGCGAAGGCATTTTTAATATGGCCATCGATGAGGAGGGTACCCTCAAGAACGGCAGCTACACAGCTAAAGTGCACGGCGCCGAAGAGTTATGTGTGCTGGAACGCATTCCCGACTCAGATCCACGTTGTGCATTGCTGTTGAATCTGTTTATTAGTCGTGGCGCACCCGGCCCTGTGGTGAAGGTGAAGTGCAGTAAACGTACTGGTGAGCAGAACTTCGTCGAATGCATACGCAAAGGCTTGGAATCGCACTACAAGGAGCAGTGTGTGGGCATGGGTGGTATATTTGTGCTGAAGAAGGGCGCTGCACATCAGCACGTTATGCGGGACTTCAGTAAGACGCCATTGAATACCGAAGAGGAGTTGAATGATTGGTTGAAGTTCTATAACATGCCAGCGCAATTGAATGCTCTCGGCACACTGATCACACACGAAAATGTAAGTTGACGCTAGTCCCCTACTAACGCAGAATACCGTTATTTTTAATAAAAAAAATATTTATTTTCTTCTTATATAGGATTTAGATTTGCGTCTGCAGCACTTCCATTCCTTCTCCAAGTCCAACTGGGGTGGTCATTATCATCATGACACAACCCCCGAAGTGGCTGAATACGAGGCTTATCTGAATGTTGCTGAACGTGTGGTGCGTGTGGATCGTCCCTTGGAAACTCACAAAGTGGGACGTGATTAGAGGCTTGAAAATACTTACATACATATTATAAGAACTTTCTCGTGACCGGACATGAATGAAAAATCAAGCAGTTAATTTTTTTTAACTGTTTTGTGCAAAAAAAATTGTTATGCATTTTTATATTAAATATAATTTTGTTAAATAATATAAGGAAAATATTGAATGATGTTTGTGCATTTTTATATGAAATTTATTGTATAACAATATGATTGCTACTGGGACTATTGGGTATACTACACATGAACTTCCATAACTCGAACTCTTGAACAAATTGAAAACTAAAGTTTATATTTGTGAATTATGGTGATTCGAGTTAGGGAAGTTCAACTGTATTTATAAAGGACTATAAGCTAAATTTAAGAAATATCTGATTTTCGATAAGAAATTATTAGCCTTTCAGTTGCGTCTCAAACCTACACTATTGTTATCAGAAATTCAAGTTTCTTGTGCTTAAGGAAATCCTCTATAAATAGACTCTTGGATCCACCCTCGCTTAGTGGTTCTAAATCAACATTGTATATTTGAATAAATGTTCTGCAATAAGTCAAGTATTTCCACGGATGGACAAATATTGGGTGAAGTTTGGAGGGAGAATCGTCTGTAAGTAGATTTCCATCAAACTTAGTTTCAGTTTAACAGACTACTGGGTTGTCTGTTGGTAGCGGTGGATGTACTGCTCCGAAGTCAGCCCTTTTTCACAACGATAGCATAGCGGAAAATATGGTCCTGAGCTTGCTAAATATGTGCTCAAAGCTAGTTAAAGACTGTCTAAGATCATTATAGTTAGCTTCCAGTTATTTCGCCCGTTGCCTTTTTGCGGTTTAGCGCTGGGTCGAGTTAGGTAAATGCTGATTAACAACCAGAACCTGCTCAGTTGTGAAGTTCTTTTGATCCAGATTTGAACCCAAGGTGTCGGTGGAGCTTCTTCTTCTTAAGCAGGCTCACTTCGCCGCAATAGTGGAAACATCCGCAGTTGTGAAGGTCTTTACACCCAGATTGGAACCCTAGGTATCGGCTGAGCTTCCTTCTCTAAAGAAGGTTCACTTTGCGCAATTGTGGTAGTACTCACTGGACTGACTTTAAAAAATCTCCTTAGCTGACCAAGTGGGACCCTTCGTCTGGCTTACACCATGATAATCCTATTAATGAGCTCCAAATATTCAAATACACAATGTAAGACTGTTTGTGGATATGGTAGACTACAAAGACGTACAAATGGATACCAAATGAACTTTCGCTTTTGATTTAAGCATTTGACTTCTTTCTTTATTGCTTAGATTCGTTAATACATTTTATTTGTTTTTATACCCTGAACAGGGTATTTTAAGTTTGTCACGAAGTTTGTAACACCCAGAAGGAAGCGTCGTAGGACCTATAAAGTATATATATAAATGATCAGTTTGTTGAACTGAGTCGATTTAGCCATGTCCGTCTGCCTGTTCGTCCGTCTGTCTGTCTGTATATATACGAACTAGTCCTTCAGTTTTTAAGATATCGTTTTGAAATTTTGCAGATGTTATTTTCTCTTCAAGAAGCTGCTCATTTGTCGGAACTGCCGATATCGGACCACTATATCATATAGCTGCCATACAAACTGAACGATCGGAATCAATGGCTTGTATGGAAAAGTTTTCTTTTTTTTACTTACTTTTTCTTACGTCTTTAGATTTGCTTAAACACATAGTTACTAAAAGAAATACACCTGTGAAGGGTATATTTGCTTCGGTACAGCCGAAGTTAACGTTTTTTCTTGTTTTTTTTTTGTATCTTTCCACTTCTACATATATGTATGGCTCTTTTGCCACAAATCTGTCTCATAATTTGTCACAGCTGGGAAAGCCAACGAAAACTGATATTCTGCTTGGATATCAACGATGACATATAACCATATATCTATGATTCGTCATCGAAACCAAAGTCCAATCGTCCCAATGGAAGTGAGTTAAGGTGAGCCAAGGCCAAAAAATGCACCTTATATTTTGAACAGTTTTCGTACATTACAACTACCAGTGACCTAACTACATTTACCAAAAAAAATATTTTCTTTATTCTTGGTGCTGAGACCAAGCTAATATTTAATTAGAATGCTTATACAAATAACTCATGCTTTTAAATCATGTATACTCGCTCTTATTGATTTCATACGAAAATAATAATAACCTAGCATTTTACCTTACCCGAATAATTTAAGTGACGGCACCCACTCCTGTTCAAGTTAATACTGAAGCTTTCCTATCTTCTGATAACTCTGCGATATTTCATTATTTTGTTTATTTTTATTTCACAATATTTTCTGTACTCATTCATTTCCATACAACAAACATTTTAACATCAGCCATTTCCACGAGCAATAAGCACAGCTGCAGCAAAACAGTTAAAGCGCAGCTGAATGAAATGATTACCGTTGTTAGTGCCGTTCATACAATGAAATCATTTCATATAAACACTCGTTGGTCGCCTAACAACAACAACAAGTATGTATTCATATACATAAATATTTCACTGCTTCCGTTTACTACATGCCACCCCCGGCTTAACAATTTAAACGAGTGTAAATATGTATGTTTATATGTATATAAGCACCCACTACACCGCCATTATTACTATTATATACTTTTTACGCTCTCTCTTCATGCGCAACATAAATAAATAATAAAAAAAATAAATTTATTTAGGTGTGGCTTTGCTCTCTCGCGCTCTCTAATGCTGCGCACCACTAACTGTGTTGCTTTGTCATAGCAGACATTTTGTTTGTTGGCGCTTTTCCCATTCAAAATACTCTCAGCTCCCACAGTGCGCAGTCATAGCAACAGCCAATCAGCATCAACTGCGTGTGAGTTGTGAGCGCAGCGCGACGCATGCAGAGAAATGAGCTTATGCAGCGCTATAAGCTGTCAATATCACACACACAAACCTACATAAATACCTATATACAGCAATTTAATGGAGTTTCACTCTCGAGCGGCGTGGAAAAAGTGTTAGTGCGATGGGTGGAGATTAAAATAAATGGCGGCTCTGCGTGCCTGCGCTTATTTATGTATGTTCATAATGCAGCGGCTATAATATTTAAAAGACACATCGTGAAAAGCGTAATAATTGTATGGCATAATGTTGCAAATGCTGTAAGGATGTTGCTCCACAACCACCACGCCTTAGTATATATGGCTGGTTGGGGCACTTTGTCTACCATATCGTAATTGGATATTTATTTAGATATAGGTTCACATACATATATTTGTGTACGTGCGGATTTTATGTATGTTTGTGCACTTTTTTTTATTTTTATCCACAATATTAGGCTTAAATAAGCATAAAAAGTTTTAATCAACATTTTATGTGGTGTTTACTTATATACATATTATTTGCTCGTAAACAGGCTAATAATGTTAAAGTAATGAAATTTAGCTTTTTAGTTAGTTAACTAAACTGTGGTTTTGGGATTTAATAGCCGCATACTATAGTCAACTGTTAATGTTGCTAATGAAATAGTAGTCTTCGTTACGCCATTTCTTTGCTGGCTATATTTGAGATCTACTCTCTTATTAAAAATTCAAAAATATATTTTATTTGTACTATTTGACGAATCGACTGTTTATTTACATATTTTTAAATATAAATATTTTTATTTTTGCAGAGTAGACGACTGTTTTTTTTCACTCCATTTATGTTTTTTGAGCATTATAGACTGTGTTGGTTAAAATATAATCATAATGATATCATTGATAACCTGATAAAAAGCAAAGTTGTAGGGGCTGGAATAACAATCTTCTCGAATTTTCCGCCAACTTATTCGCACAGAAACATTGAACCGAAAGTTTTCTGAATAATTCGGGCTGAAACAGTGGGGTCTTTCTTCATTTCTATGATTATTTTGGTCTCTTGGCCTTTGGGCGGCCTGATCTTGCCGCGCTCTCTAGTCCACTATTTTCCTATTTATTTTGTATCACTTTTTGAATTGTGGTCTTGCTTCTGGAATATTTTTCTGTGATTTCCTCTTACCATTGTCCAATTTAATGATCCTGATGAATCAATTTTAACAAGTCAAAGATTATTAACTAAAAAAAATCTTATAAGTATTGACGAAAACACTTTATTGAGATTAAATTGATGAAATTTAACCTTTCTCAAATTTATTTACCCATATCTATACAAATTATTCACACCCTGAGACACTTCGCGCAAATATTGCCACGGTATCCATACTTTTGTCGTGTGTGAATCTTAGGTGATCTTCAAAAAGTCTTCATTCTGCAAGGGAAACAAAAGATAACGGTAAATATCATACCATTATTATTTCTTAGCTTACAGTATCTACCAATAGGATATGCAATTTTTTATTTGCATATAGTATATTGTATATTGAATAGTAAAAAATGTGGTGGGGTATCCATAATTTAGTATTTTACTCAGCGGTAACAGCGGAATCGTTGGGAACTGCATAGCATCATAATCATAATGGACCGGCGCACTTAGCTGTCCAAATGAAACCCTGCGGGACACTTGCCGCGAGAGTCAGCACCTGAACCTAAAATAACCTTACCCATATTTTAAGGGATTGATGAGTATCCTGATAATTAAAACCAGTAGCTGTACACCTGGCCAATAAAGCTCTGATCGTGAAAGCACTTCTGATAAAAAAATATATAAAAAGTCGAGTAATTTTGACTTATGTATGTATGTAATGAAAATAAAATTAATGGTTAGATGACTGATGCTTGTTAGTGGGACAATCGTGGTATGTTGGAATTTTAAATAAGCAGAACTACGTTAATATAGTTAATTTATTCGGTAAACTGAGGATAATTCTTATTGTATGAAATTTCCATTAGGTGAATGAATTACAAATAGGGAACTCTTCGCCTTCAGTAAAGGAAATCTTTGTGTTCAAAAAGAGGACCTTGCGGTGACAATCATAAGTCCTTGGATATTCATCTAAAATCAATAGATAATCCTGCACCTGATCGAAGCTTTTATGCGGTTTTTTTTCAAAAATTAACAAAATGGCTACCTCAGGAAATTTTTTCTAGATTTTCGGGAAAAAATCAACAGTTAATTGGTCTTAAAAAATTCGGTGCCCGAGCGCTCTTTGTTATTTGTCGCATAACTTAAAAAGTAATTATTGGATCAACTTCAACATTTAACGAAAATGAAAAAAAGATAAAAATTGATATTTTGAAAATCCCTACTACCCCCAACCCCCTAAATGACGTTAGCTGCAGGAGTTCTTTCTGGGGTGCCACGCCTTTGCGAATTGTAAGCAAACATTTCTTGGATCTCACTTTTTTAACAACTCCGTGAATTAACATATATGAATAGGTACAAAGAACCTCTGTAGATTTATAGTAGATTATCGGTCACAAAGAACTGTCCTTGATATCTATATATATATATTGAGTGACTATAAAAGTGTCACCAACGCCCAAAAAATATGCAAAATATGGATGTCCTGTTTGGGGATGTCTGGACATTATATGAGAAACCTCTCGCTAAAATATTTTCTTTTTCTAGATAACACACTGAAAACATATGATTTTTACAGAAATGAGCAAAAATATTATTAAACATTATTTCCATACCACCCAAATATTTTTGGAGGCTTTTTTGAAATATCTAAAGAACCAGATTAAATTTGGTATGCAATAGGTTAAAAGTGGTTAAAAATCTCAACATATGTAAATAATCATAAATAAATCGTTTTTTGAATGAGTTAGAGATCCTTTGGGATTCAAATGTGACCCTTTCATATGAAAGACTGAGTTACACCAAAGAAGACAATATCAATTACAGCATCAGGAAAGCGTAGATTAACTTATTTTCAACTCCCTCAGCGACATAATACACACACATAAACACTGTTTATTATATAATTTACAGGTAATATCTCTCGGTATCTACCCCTGCTAGATGATGACTGCTATAGACAAGTTAATATTGCACATTTTGCTTTGTCGTCACTTTTCGTTGTGTACGCAACTTTACGAAAGTACACACAATAAACACTTTTTTTATCATTATTCTTCTTCTTTCTCCCTTTTTTACCAATTTCACGAGTGTTGTACAACTTACATTGCCAGGTATTGCAATGGCAACAACGCCCTTACACGCCATCAACGCCAACAATTCGCAACTCATTTGCTCATTATGAAATTCTTAGCGATTCTTAGAGGTGTTTATGCGCGCCATTCAACTGTATCCTTTAGCATCCTTTCTTTCTTATTTAGTATTTACAATGTGTTAACGAACGGCAGCTAGTCGGCAAGCTGTAGGGCTTGCGTAAATGCCGCAAAGTTGGGTAACAATGTCGGCGTAATTTTGTTGTTGTATTTATATTGTTAGTGTGTTGGTTGCATGAAAGGCTGTTGCCTGTTTTTGCACATCCTTGCCGCACAATTTTTACTTTTTTACGACCTTTTTCTATCCTTTATGCGAATTTGGTTTTTTATTATTGTTGTTTTTCTTTTTTTGTTGCGCTCAAACGGGTTGCGTATACTTTCACTGGCTGGCTGGCTGGCTGAAGAAGCATCACGGCGGGCGGTTCGCTGATTGCAATTTTCACTTTGTTTATTTCACTTTTTGTTTGACTCTTTCTTGCGGAGGTTTGCGTATATAGACATACATATAGACTTTGTTCGCAAGACAACGCAACCATAATGGGTCATTCAACCCGATTATGCAAGCTGTGTGTGTGTGTGTGTGTAGTAAAGGGAGAACCGTTAAGATTTTCATAAAAAATAAAAAAGAACATTGCACGGTTGCATTGCATAATGTCGCGTCGGCGATTACCTGAAGTTAGCGCGGTCAGTCCACAACCGCTTGTTGGCTTCCGACATTAGAGTTGTACTATAGTTAAAGTGTTATTTGTTGTTTTTGCTTGCTAACAATAAGACGATTCCGTTTAAAAATTTCTAACAGTAAAAAAAAAACGCAATGCGTTAAAGGCGTAGAGAAAAGGTTACATAAAAAGGCGTAAATTGACGATTTCGGGTTAAATGTTGGCAAAACAATTTGCTAAACGTACACACACACATACACAAAGAAACACGTAATATTACGAAAAAAATGCGAAGGCCATGCTAAAAAACGGCGTTTTGAAGGGTTTTAGTGATTCTTTTTTTGTGTTGCTGTGTTCAAAGGGGATAGTAAAAGAGTTTTCAGAATCTACAGTTATTGCATAAAAGGGGAAAATGTGCCTACTAGTGTCTGCCCATAAGTAAAAACGTAATCGCAATGGTTTTTAAACGCTTTGTTTCAAGCGTTTTTTTATTAAAAATTTCGCTGGAAGAGTTATGAAATTTTACGTAAACTCTTGCAATCGCTGAAGGTTTTTAGTTTGGCATTAACTCGCAACTTGTATGGGCTTTATACAATTGTATGCTTAAATTTGTGAATATTTGACATTGACTGTCAGAGAAAGGGGCAATAATTGCCGACAATTGACGCCTGCTGTATTTATGTGGAATTCTGTTGATTTTTTTCTAAATTCGTTAACTTCAACTGTATATCTTAGTGTGTTATATCTAATATTGCATAAATTGCAGACAAAGCAGTAAAGAGAAATATTAGTGATGCTTATGGGTTTTTAGAAGATTTTTTTTTTAGTTGTGATGGCTTTTTAGTGTAGTATACAGGTCCGATGGTGAGATTATAATGGCTTTGTTGGTTTAGTGGTTGTATATAGTCAAGTTAGATATAGTTATGTATACCAAAGTGATCAGGATGACGAAAGTACTACAACATAGTCCGCTATAAGCTATACAAGTTATGGACATAAATCAAATTATATTCTCCCAAAGTAGGATTTCAATGGCAAAATCCAAGAAAGACAGACGAGTAAGCAAAGACTTCTTGTCTCTCTCTTGACGAATCCGAAACAGAACATACACCATGCCCTTCAGGAACTATCAAGTTTTACACATAGCTCAGAACAGATGAAATTCGATGACCAAATATTACATAAGAAAGCAAATATGGTCTTAGTATGACAGGATAAAAACTAAAGACTTATTAAATATAACCAGAAAAAGTATATACAGACTTATAGTTACCATAACGGAGCATTGGCCATTTGGAAAACATGCATTGAAAATGGATCTGCTCTATAATGATATTTGTCGTTGCTGTATAATAGAAGGTCGTAAGGAAAAAGTTTTCAACTCTCTCTGTGAATGCACAAACTAGACAGATAACACTTGGAATTCATCAAGTACTAAAACTTGAATGGTTGTCCACAAAAATATGAAAATAAGTAGTTTTATTGAGAGTTCCAAAGGTAGTGATTTGTTTTGGAATATCTTGAAGATGATGGAGCAACCTTACATACACAAATTACAAGCGATCCTCGGTACACTCGGACATCGATCTCATTAATTCTGCTATTCACTAAGCGGTTTGGATTTGAACCATCAGTTAAGGGAACTGAGTTGAAGCCTTGAAAGAAGATTGAAGTCTAGAGATTGTCAAACTCGATTACAAAAATCCGGATTCCAAATAGATCTCTTACCCTAGTAGTAAAGCATCTCCCGTTTGCATTAACTAACGTAAGTCAAAGAAATAGTCTTCATAAATTGAATTTCTGTGTTTCATACGAATTACTGTGTAAATACTTTAACCACCCTTTTGGCTCGATAATAATAATCTTTAATAATTATATTAAATCGCAAGTGATAAGCTTATATATACCTACAGCTTACACACATACATATATGTATTTCTATATGTTTAACGTTTAACACCTCGATCAATCGCACACCTGGTCTCTCTCTCCCTTAACACAAACCAACAAATCAAACAATAACAATAACAACACTTAACATTATTTGACATCATTGTGGCAATCAGCAATTCCAAACAATTCAATTATAAATGAAAGAGAGTTAAAATAAATCAATGAACTGCAATGAAACACCCCCACAGAGAGAGAGCGAGCGAGCGAGCGAGGGAGGAAAAGGGAGTAAATAACAATGAAATGCCCAATTAACCTCGACAATTTTCAGTATTTAATCGCTTTAAATTGCTGCGTAATCGCACTGACACCCACAATTAAAGCAGTGACAATAGACGTGCAACAACAACAATAATATCAGTAACCGGACGGAGGGTTAACAATGCTTGAGAGAGAAGGGTACCAAGCAATAATGTCAATCGGCAGCGCAAATATTCTGCTCATGTGTTGTTGTGTGGCAAATTAATTGATTGAAATTAATGCTTCGTGATTTCGAAAATGAATTGATACACACGCATGAGAGCAGTCGTTAAGCGCTAACACCCACACGCACTTCCATAGCCACAACTTCATATATCAGTTTACAATCACAGCCGCTCAACGAAAACCGCAGCATACAATCAATTTACTCCGCTCCCTAAATCTAACTCCTTAGCACTGTTATCTCTATGTTTTATATGTGCGCGCACCATTTATCTCACCAATTATTTGTAACCAGCAGCAGCAGCAAGTGAGTAGCGGCAGCAGGGGTACCATATGCGTTAATGAATTGGGGGGTTGCATGTGTAATTAATGTCATTTAGTTGTCTATGCGTCGCTCTGTTGGAAATATTGCCTTTTATTCACACCAGCAGCGCAGGCAATAAAATTACGAGTCAATGGCAGCATCTCAGTTTGTTTGATGTCTACATATATTTTAGTGAGTGTGTGTAATATTTTCACATTTAGTCAATATATATTATTGACTAATAACAGTAGAAAGTTCGCCGAAAGTTCCGCTAACAGTCCTAGGCTTTGCTGAGTATAAAATAATGTTATTTTGAAGAAGTAGAGTAAATCAACTCACTGGGTTAGTAGAGTTTAAGGAAATAAAATCGCCCACAATAAGAACCTATTCCAAAAAGTCTCTTAACAACTATGCGAATACTAAATCAGATGCCACAATCAATTGTTGTTCCAAATCACAAAATCAAGAAGCCAATAATTATTTTTATACTTTCGCAACAAAGTTGCTAAGAGAGTATTATAGTTTTGTTCACCTAACGGTTGTTTGTAAGTCATAAAACTAAACGAGTTAGATATAGGGTTATATATATCAAAATGATCAGGGTGACGAGACGAGTCAAAATCCGAATGCCTGTCTGTCCGTCCGTCCGTCCGTCTGTCCGTCCAACGGATAACTTGAGTAAAAATTGAGATATCTTGGAACACGTATTCTTTGGTGCCCTGAAGAGGTTGCTTTCGAAAATGGGCAAAATCGGACCATTGCCACGCCCACAAAATGGCGAAAACCAAAAACCTAGAAAGTGTCATAACTAAGCCATAAATAAAGTTATAAAAGTAAAATTTGGAATAAAGGATTGCACTAGGAAGGGACATATTTGGATGTAATTTTTTTGGGGATGTGGGCGTGGCCCACTGTGGCATCACTTGTGAAAAAGTTGTCCAAATTGGACTATAACTTTTCAATGCCCCGGATATCGAATATCAAGGTAACTTTTCACCGAAAATTTCGGTAAATCACTTAGGTATTATAATTTAATTCAGAGGAAATATTTTTCTTCTAATAGTGTGTCTCTGTACCAGAAAAGCTTAAATCGGGTCATAACTTCCCTTATATATGAATATATGAGAATACCTAATTATAGGATTTTCAAAAATACTATGAGCTTAATAGCTTATAAATCGGTTAATATGCGAAATATATTTATGCCGAATATATGGGTCAAATTGTGTGTTTTCTCAATAAAGATATAGCAATAAATTGCGAGAGTATAAAATGTTCGGTTGCACCCGAACTTAGCCTTTCCTTACTTGTTATGCATGGTTAGCTTATAAACGAGTTATCTACTTGAAAGAATGAATCCTTAATCCACGGAACGTGTTTACCAGATAGAAAATTATGTAAAATGTTAGTTTCTCGAAAGTAGAAAAACATAAGAAGCTTTAAGCCAAGGTACAAACATTTAACGGTTTGGGTGGTCAAATATCTATATTAGACTAGTTTCAGATTTTACCGCACACACAGGTGATTTTCTTGCTGAGATAATAGTAGATCCGTTGCTTTCGGTCCCTTCCGAAAAATGTTAGTAGTCACTCCGATAGCAAGACTGACTCTGCACTTAAAATTAGTTAAGAACTCCTTAACCTTACAATTGATTGTTGATTCATTTCGAAGTTTCTTACTTTTTTAAGAAAAGAACACGGAAAATTGAAATTATCGTTCGAAAGAACATTTTTGGGCATTTATTTTTTAAAGATTATCTCTTCCAAATGTTGGCGGCGGCTACTTCTCAGATGGTCCATCCGTTGAGTCCCATTTTAGATTACTCGTTCGAGCATTTCGACTGATAACTGCCGCGTGATTTTTTGTTTCATGGTCTGAATCGAAGCGGGATTGAAATTGCAGCTCTTGAATCTCTTCAGGTTACTCATCGTTACAAATGTGGAAATGGGCCTCATCGCTGAACAGAATTTGACTCGAAAACGTCGGATCATCTTAGAACTTTTTAAGAGCTCATAGAGCGAAGCGATCTCGCATGAGAAAGACGTGTGGGTTTAGTTCTTGCACAAGCTGTATTTTGTACGCTTTCAAGACCAAGAAGACCTCGACGGCGCCAAGTCATTTCATACGTCAATCCGAGTTGCTGCGAACGGCGCTGAAACGACTCTCCATGGTCTACGTGTAGGTACAGTCTCAGCTACGGCTGCTCTTATTTCTTAGTTCTAACTTTTTTGCGGTACTTTGGCTTTCACCTCCATCTAGGAGAACTACTGGTTCATAAAATTGGTTTGACATAATAAAAGATCAAATATGATCTTCCGCAAATAAGACAAGTGAGAATATCTGATTATCTCTTTGAGGTATCCAGACATCAACAACATATTCTATCATCATTAGTTCATACTATATTCAAATAGATAGCGCTCTGCTGCAATTTTCACTCCAAAAAAATATTTTACTAAAAATAAATATTTCTATTTTCTAGAAAGCATCGAATATCTCAGATTTAACGCTTGACCACAAACTAAAATTGGATATTTTTCTACTTTCAAATACTTACTTAATATATAAATATATGTACACACTAATTTTCCGCTTATTTCCGGTGCTAAAGACCAGCTGCATTGCAATGCAGCCAAAGTCTATTGTACTAGTCTATACTTATTTTGACTTTATTAAAAGGCACTTATCTTAATACACATCCATACATACATACAAACACAAATGCTTGCATAAACACTTGAACTGCTGTCGATTTTAAAATAGACCATTAAATTACAACAATTACAACAAATTAATAGCAAAATAAATGCTAATGTAATTTTACTTAGGTTTTTTACGTTCTTAGTTCACATACTAAAGAATCGGCTAGTGAGGCGGCCATATGTTAAGATCAAAGTGACGACATAATTGGGCGATCACTTAACAGCTTCGTCGGCAATCAGTAACAAGACCACAAATTGAAACATTTAAATGTTTAAACATACAAATTTACACGCCATTACAAGCTGTTTAGAAATGAGGCATGCCACTTTAACAAGACCACTTACATAATACAAAGCGCCGAAACAACAACAACAGCGTGGGTATTTACATTTACATACATACACATATATAGGTATGTAAATAGAATTTATAGCACTGGCGCATGATATGCCACTGATCTTCCTTCCCTTCCGTGGCATGGTACTGCAACGCGGCCGCCTTGTGTATTTATTGTTGTTGCATTTGACTGCTAATTGCTTCTTAAGTAGTTACGGAACCGGCATTGACGTTGTGTGGCGACATTCTTGAGAATTGCCACCGCACACACATATCAAACCACCCTGCGCGCCGCCGACTGCCTGGCCGGGCCTTCACAAGCCATCCGCCGCTCAAGTGGCCCAGCGTTCGTTCTCTCTTGGAGAACAGACTACTTGCTGCTGCAGAAGTGCATACTTTTTGACTAATTTTGATGTGCCACAAAATTACAAGTGTGGCGGCTTTGGACCATCGCAACGCCTTTGTTGATTGAAAGTGAGTGCGGTTGGTTGGCGGTATTGTTGAATGGCTGGCTGGCGCTACGGAAGTATTTTATGTCCTATTTATATTGACAGCCACTCGCCCAAATGTCAAAGTGTGCTTGTGTGTGTTTGTATAGCTCTTGTGTATTGCCGTAATATTTCATGCTTATGAATAATGCATTGACTGTAAACTGTTGTGCAATTCAAAGTTTGTCTGTATGTATATATAAATGCTTTTAGTGCACTAAATGTAACAATTAAAATGCATGCGAGAGTTTTATACGATTTTCGTTGTTGTTGTTGTTTAATTAAAATTCGAAATATGTCATTATTGACAGTTTGATGGCGGATGGAGTATGAGAAATGAAGTAAAAACCAGGGACATTTTTTATACGTTCACATTCTCATAATATTTCTGAAGACAAAGATTTACGTTATAATACACACACTTACATCCTCAATTCTTCACAATGATAGTAGTCATATAATATAGACATTTTGATAGAAATTGTTATATGTACATATGTATGTATGTATATGTTTAGGTTGCTGCTTGATGGTATTTGACAAATACTGAGTCCTGCAAGTTTTTAGCCAAGCCTTTTTAGACGGATCTTGTTTTATTAAAAATTCTCTGAGAGGTAGGGAATGGAAACCATTGTAAAGCCCTGTAAACAACAGTATTTTTTTTGAAAATTTTGTATTTTAGGATGTTGGATTTCAGCCGGATCTAGCAAAACGTATTTGCGAGTGAAATCTTGTCACAGTTGAAATGTCTTGAATGTAAAAGAAGTACTAAAGCAAATATAAGGATTAATGGATGTCTTATATATATATATATATATTTGGCGTAGGAACCGCTTTAAGCGATTATAGCCGAATCCACCAGAGCGTGCCACTCATTCCTCCTTTTTGCTTTTTGGCGCCAACTGGAAACACCAAGTGAAGCCAGGTCACTTTGAACTTGGTCTTTCCACCGGAGTGGAGGTCGTCCTCTTCCGCGGCTTCCTCCAGCGGGTACTGCATCGAATACTTTCAGAGCTGGAGTGTTTTCTTCCGGCCGTACAACATGACCTAGCCCGCGTAGCCGCTGTCTTTTTATTCGCTGAACTATGTCAATGTCGTCGTATAAATCGTACAGCTCATCGTTCCATCGTCTGCGGTATTCGCCGTTGCCAATGTTTAGAGGACCATAAATCTTGCGCAAAACCTTTCTCTCGAAAACCCCAAGAGTCGTCTCATCGGATGTTGTCATCGTCCACGCTTCAGCGCCATACATCAGGACGGGAATAATGAGCGACTTATAGAGTTTCAATTACTTTTCAATTGCCTACTCAGTCCAAAGTAGCACATGTTGGCAAGAGTGATTCTGCGTTGGATTTCAAGGCTGACATTGTTGGTGTTGTTAATGCTGGTTCCCAGATACACGAAATTATCTACAACTTCAAAGTTATGACTGTCAACAGTGACTCAACAGTGACTGTTTGTTTGATGACAGGAGATATTTCGTCTTGTCCTCATTCACCACCAGACCCATACGCTTCGCTTTTTTATCTAGTCTGGAAAACGCAGAACAAACGGCGCGGTTGTTGCTTCCGATGATATCGATATCATCGGCATACGCCAGGAGCTGTACACTCTTGTAGAAGATTGTACCCTCTCTATTTAGCTCTGCAGCTCGTATTATTTTTTCCAGCAATAGATTGAAGAAGTCGCACGATAGTGAGTCACCCTGTCTGAAGCCTCGTTTGGTATTGAACGGCTCGGAGAGGTCCTTCCCGATCCTGACGGAGCTTTTGGTGTTGCTCAACGTCAGCTTACATAGCCGTATTAGTTTTGCAGGGATACCAAATTCAGACATCGCGGCATAAAGGTAGCTCCTTTTCGTGCTATCGAAGGCAGCTTTAAAATCGATAAAAAGATGGTGAGTATCGATTCTTCTCTCTCGGGTCTTTTCCAAGATTTGGCGCATGGTGAATATCTGGTCCATTGTAGATTTTCCAGGTCTAAAGCCACACTGATAAGGTCCAATCAGTTCGTTGACGGTGGGCTTTAGTCTTTCACACAATACGCTCGACAAAACCTTATATGCGATATTGAGGAGACTTATACCACGGTAGTTGGCGCAGATTGTGGGGTCTCCCTTCTTATGGATTGGGCAGAGCACACTAAGATTCCAATCGTCAGGCATGCTTTCTTCCGACCATATTCTACAAAGAAGCTGATGCATGCACCTTATCAGTTCTTCGCCGCCGTATTTAAATAGCTCGGCCGGTAATCCATCGGCCCCCGCCGCTTTGTTGTTCTTCAAGCGGGTAATTGCTATTCGAATTTCTTCATGGTCGGGTAATGGAACATCTATTCCATCGTCATCGATTGGGGAATCGGGTTCGCCATCACCTGGTGTTGTACTTTCACTGCCATTGAGCAGGTCGGAGAAGTGTTCCCTCCATAATCCCAGTATGCTCTGGACATCCGTTACTGGATGTCTTGCCGACGGTAAAAAATCTACAAAAATCAAATTACATTAATTAGGCAATCGTGAAGAAGGGAAACAATGGCTACACTGGAACGCGACTATATCTCCAAAAATATTACTTGAATCGACTTGAACAATTTCAATTTTGGAATATTCTACCGATGTTATAGAATATAATTAGATAGTAAAACTCAAATTTTTTTGTAATGAAACCCCATCCGATTCCAAAATATATACAGACCGCATATACAGTGGCTCACAGCTTATTTTATGCAGCAATTCGAAATTTTAAAACTTAAATACGAAATGTTGTTTGCTAAACTTTTTTAAAAAATATTTGGTGTGATAACCATTATTATCTATAACGGAGTTTTGGAAGTGATTCCACCAATTTTTTAGTTATATTAGGAGAAATGTTGTCCATTTCCTTCATCAAAGCCTCTTTGAGGTCGTTTTTGTTAGAAATTTTATCTCTCCGAACATTATTTTCCAATATTGACCATTCGATGACATTTATATCTGGTGGTTGTGCTGGTGGTGCCAAAAGGTGCGGGCAATTATATATTGCCCAGGTTTGCACATTACGGGATTTGTGCTTCAGGTCATTATTCTGATAAAAGCAAAAAATTTACCTTATGCGCAGATTCTCGGCACTCTGCAACAGATTATCCTTCAAAATTTGTAAGTACGCAAGTTTGTCCATTGTTGTTTCTATAAAAGCCAACTTTCCGGTACCAGCAGCAGACATGCAGGCCCAAACCATCCATGTTTCACCGTTGCTTTCAAGTTTTCTTTATTTAGCTCCGTATTTGGTTTTCACCAAACATAGGTTATACCATCCAATCCCATAATTTTTAAAATAAATTAAGTACTTTTGTCAAAGTAGATTTTTTTAATGGTACTAGGTTTTATTTTTGTATTCCTTATAGTCGCTAAGTTATAATGTTTTCAAATCGGAAATTGGAGAGCCTGAAATAATTTCCATACATACCCATAAAATATGTATGTGATTGGCGTTGCAACCGTTTAGCCGGTTATAGCCGAATCGACGATAGTGCGCCACCTCTCTCTCTCCTTCGCAGTTCGGCGCAGTTGGAGATCCCAAGTGTAACCAGGTCGCTCTCCACCTGGTCCCTCCAACGGAGTGGAGGCCCATAAAATATACGTGTAATAATATTTTAGCAGCCGCTTCACTGTCAATAAGATTAAACCTAAATAAGTTTCAGAAAATCTTCGATGATTTCAAATATAGAAAATATATTCTAAGATTTCGAAATTAATATCGAAAAAAATATTTATTTTTATTTTAAATTTTAGTTCATTAAATGAAAAATAAGTAATTTTTTTAATACGTATTTTTTTCTTTTTTTTCAGATATTTAAGAAAGATTGTAAGTAAAATATTTTATTTTTTATTTTTTTTATTTTATTATTTTGGTTTGATGAATTCATCTATCACCAATTCTAATTTTCCTATATTACGATATTTTTTATTTATAACTCCAGTATAAATACAAAATGACTTCCAAAATCACTCCTCACATATTTTCCATCATTTATCAGCGATTCAACACGCTAACCTGTTACAAGTAGAACAATTGACAATTTCAAAGAGATCGTACGTTTTTCGCAAAAAAAAAAATTCCGACACGCTCGCACATTAACTTGTTCCAGAATACAACCCTTTAACACACCCCTTTCGACGATGTGTTGACTTTCTTAATGTTGGGAGCGTAAGTATACAAACAGACATATTTTAGTATATAACTACAATATAGAATAGCATTTTGCGAATTCATAAATCCTTTTACGCTATACAAAGTCATGGGTCGGAATGTTTGAGGATATGTATTTCCTTGCCAAATAAATATGTATAAACAAATCCAAACAAACAAACAGATAAATAAGTAAACAAAGATTTCGTACAAAAATTCCCCGTTTAATATTTAAGTTTTGAGTTAACTTTATGTAGCGATTAGCTGAGCTAAAGACAGTTAAGCCGCTCAATGACCCTCATAACCCGATCACAGGTAGCATTGCTGCTGCTATTGCTGTGTGTGTATGTCAGTATGTATGCGTATGCAAATTCGATTATATACGTTCAGACGTTCATGATCGTCATGAATCCGGCGATTAAGAGCGCATTATCCATACAACAGAACTCACCCCTTTCCTTTTATACCAAACAAGCTGGAGTCTTTTCAAACAGCCACACCCATAACTGACGTTAGGTTTAAGCCTTTCGCTTTGACACTCGCAATGCGCGAATGGACATATAAACATACACACAAACACATACGAACGTGTTGATGAAGTGCGCTTGTAAAGGATTAAATTGGCACGACAGAACAATGGTACCGATCGTCTACGTTCGACATGCATTCTTCACACTCACCCACACAGCGCTACAAGCACACAAACACTCAAACCATATCCGTATATACTATATTTTGACAGCGTATTGTAGGCGTAAACGCCTATGCGAACGCGCCCACACGCCTCTGGTCGACCGATCATTTTCAATATTTCACTAATCCGTTTATGCCGAAAATGAAGTCAAGAAACATTTAGAAGGATTAGTAGTTGGCAATTTTCGCAAAAGGCCAAACAATGTCCAAACACCACAAACACACAGTCAGCTAGCCAGCCAGTGATCCGACTAGCCAACTGCAGACGTGCGCTATAGGGAAAAGGGGTAGGCGCACGCAAAGGATTGAGCGTGTCGAGTAGTAATTGAACCCTTGGCCGCATCGTCAGCCACCAGTCAGCCGGTTAGTCAGTCAGTCAGCCTGTCAACTGGCCAAACGAAAGGGGAAAATGACAATGGTAGATAGTAGAGGATGCGGCAGCCGAAAATTGAAATTGTGTGCAAAGTGTATGAAGCGTGTAAGAAATTCGCACGGCTGAACAATGCAAACGATAGGGTTGCTAATTCCGCAGCTACTTGTCGTCGAGGTTCGGTCGCTGTGGCATTGTCTGTGCGTAAGGATGTGGTGATCTCCTCGGCTGTTGTCAATAGGAAAGGGTGCGGAAAGGGTACTGTGCAGTGGCAAAGGTCGATGAGAAGACGGAGTTGAAGAAAAATAGACAAATTATTTGCTTCTCAGAAGCTATTTGTGCGATTATTTCGCGTTTTAGCAATTTGTCATATTGATGTAGCGCGTTCGTTAAATAGCGTGAAGAAATCGGATAGGGCAGAAGGTCGTTAGAGATATGCTATAGCTTCGCTACATAAAGATTGTTGGAAAGGATTGAGAGTTATGAGATATATATATATGTACATACATAGGAATGTATATATACATAGAATGTACATATATAAACAAAATGAAAATGACAAATAATTGAAGTTATTGGAAAGCTTTTGAAACATCTACAGATTTCAGTTACTGTAGTTGATCGATAAATTCGTGTGTTATGTTGAGTTGAGGAGACTTATTCAACTTGAGAATATGGAAACGTTAACTAACAGAATTTTTAAGACAACCTGGTCTATCGCATTAATTGTATTATTTTGTTCATTACATAATTTGCAATTCAAACACGATTTTTTTGTTGTGTAAAGGTTAAGTTAGGTTAATCTGTTAGGCCAGAAAGCCACACATAGACCAGTTGTGGTCCTTTGCGATACCAGATGGAGTGCCGTCACGTAGTTAATAAGGAGTAATCATCCTTTAGGATGCCTGCGCTTGACGCGAATTTCAAAAGGTTATGTGGCTTCACTAACGAAATCTCTTCCAGATTATCGTAATGTGAAGCCCCCAAATGCTGAAGCCGTTGCCTTGATAATGCAGGACAACCACACAAGAGATGCTCCATTGTTTCTCTGGTACCTTGCTCTTGACATTTCCTGCAGTCTTCGCGATCTATCAGTCCCATCTTGTAGGCGTGCGCCGCCACAAGACAGTGGCCAGTGAGTATGCCGACATTAAGCCTACATTTCCTTCTATCGAGCGTCAGTAGAAATCTCGAGTACTTCTGATCTACCGCTTTACACATAACTTTTATTATGTAACATATTTTGTGAAATGATATGTACATATAATCTCCATTTTGATCAAATACCTTTTGCCATTTTCGACGATTCGCATCGACCACCGACTTTATTTTATGCATATTGGCTTCAAGAGGCCTTCCAGAATGTGGGACAAAGTTTTTACCAATTACCAACTTACTATATCAGATGCTCCAATATATAACGGTCAAAAGGTTAAGGGTGAAGTTGGCTGCAGATCAATTCAATAAGATCAGTCATCAAACGAAAATACTTAGTGTACGACTTAATATGTAACGAAGTTATTAGGAGGTATAGAATCAGGTCCCGTGAATGTAATTTTGGATTAAAGAAAAAAGAATCAGTTAAAAATAAATTTCTACCAAAACAGTAAATTTAATTTCGAACTAAGTTTCTGCGAGTTTCACCGAAGAATAAACAATTTGTAAATGATTCTTTATTGAGGGTGGTACGTGGGAGGTATAGTGGTGTTCTTTCGATAGTGGTGATAGTGGATGTGTTCTCCCAAATATTTCAACCCAAAATTCTTATTATATCCGCAAACTAATTGAATACTATTAGCATTACGTACCTGTCAACCAGGTGACCTTCACTTGACCAAACCAAACGTAGATCACACAAATTATGCTCATAATGAATTAAGCCCTCAACATATATACATTAGTCTGAGTTTATTTGCATGTTTTTGAAGTCTCTGCCAAAGTGACGGAGACCAAACAGCCAACAGTCATTGCAAGCAATTAACAATCAATGACCAACCAAAATGAAATGGAATTTCTCACAAATTCACAAACAAACACGCATAAATTCATTATAATGTATGGAAAAAAAGTACCAAAATCTAAAACTATGTAGAAGTGCACAAGTATTTATGCATATAGAAAAAAGTCGTTTAGTAGTTTATTGAGGTTTTCCAGCGGCATTCATCACGTCCCTCAGCAATAACTAACACAAACTCACACACACAGGCAATTGTGTAGTCAAAAACCGCTCACAGGCTCATAAACTTGTAAAGACTTCATAATTCCATGTAAATGGCTAACAAAATGTTTAACGATGCAGCAATCTCTAAGTATGTATGTGTGTTGTTGTTGTTGGAAAAAAAGTTGCAGTTCGCGGTTGCCAACCACCGTAGAAAATCTTCAACGGGTATTGTTTGCATGCCATTTGGCTTTTTGCGACTAGCTGTACCCATATGCATGCCTGTGTATGTATGTATGTATGTATGTATGTATTTATATATTTGTATCTGTAGCGCAGGCAAATCTTCAGTCACATTAATTCGCAGTTTTCATGTTATTGTTGTTGTTTTGGTCAACTTGCTGGACTTCATGTGTTTCTAATGAGCTGCATTGCACCAAAGTAAGACTGCAATATAACAACAACAAAAATATCAGCCGTACACGCAAAAACAACAACAACTATGTGTGTGTAGGCAGCCGGTAAACCCACAAGAAAAGTAGAAGGTCAATAGGCTGCTGTACTAAAGTGATTTTTAACAACACCAACATGCATACAAACATATAATTTCACACATACGAACATACATACATACACATAAGCAGAGTGAAGAATGAAAATTTAGTTAGTTTTTTTTTTTCCCAACAAACATTTTAGTGCTGTCTGCCAAACACAGTTCGCACATGTCCAAAGCAAGTTGTCTACATACACACAAACACACACACACACACACATACTAACTTGTTAGGACATCAGTTTTGACGTCTCACTATTTGACTCGTATGATGCTCCCTGTGTGTAGGAACGAATGAACGCAGCCTGTTGACGGCCCTTTTGATGAGCATTTGGCGTAGCCATTTGGTAGCAATGAGCCCATTTACACATTTCTGGTCGTAATGTCGTTAATTCGATTCACACAAATTAATCTGTAGTATTGCCTAGCGGGCGCTTGGTTGCTTCCCGAGTGTCCTTAGAATTCATATGTAACCACTGTAATTCGCTGGAGTTGGCGTAGTTGAGGGAAACTGTGGCAATTTGCATGTGGCTACAACGCAATTACGAATTAAATGGAAATCATATTGTACTCCTACAATGGCTGGGCGGCACTTGGCTTTTGAAGTTGCGACAAGCGGCAAGTGTTAACTATTGCCAAATTAATTTATTTTATTTATTATTTGCAACTTCTGAAAAAAAACTAGTAAGTGTGTCAAATAAGATATTTGTAAATTAGAAAACGTGAGATTTTCATTTAATAGTGATTTTTATTTGACGCCTAACAGTGAACCGGAAAATTTTTAGAAGAGATTTAATTTGCGCGACAATTTTTTCCTAATAAGTATCAAAGTATGACTAAAGTAAATGTTTGTTTGTCGGGGATTGACCTTTGATCATTTAATTTAATGAATGTATAGTACAGATGTTCGAAAAATTGGAAAAATCGAATAATGAAGCTTCTTAGATTTTTTAAAAGAAAACAAACTTATGTATGATTGCTTATTAAAACATTAAAGTTTAAAACAAAGACAATATAATTTTCTAATATAGACTTAAAACATTTCTATAAATATGTGAACTTCGCTGAATAGTCGATTTATCCTTCTATCGTTTTCGGAATATGTCGGGACCATCCAATTTCTCTTATATGCATATATTTTCACATATAATATTATGCATTGTACATACATTTCCAATAAATTTGAAAACCAAAGAAAGAATAAGAAGATCTCATATACAACTTTCAAATTAATGAAAAAATTAGCAACATTTTAGTACAACTTCATTTGCTCTAAGTCAAAAAATTTTGGTTAATTTTTAATTTTGAGGAAAAACCTTTTGAACCTTTTAATCTACGAGATTTGTTCCAAAAGTATCGCGAACTTCATATTTCTTAAGAAAGTGTTTTTTATTCATTAATAGCTATTATGTTCCATTCAAAGTAATCATCCCCATATATATTGCACTTCCACCAGCCTTTCTTAATCCTCAAAATACTTAGATCCACCTTCTATGGAGTTCTTACCTCCTTAATCGTAGCGTAGCGTCGTTCGTTTATGGCCCTCTTCAGTTTTTGGAACAAAAAAGTCACAGATGGCTAGATCAGGGGATAAGGTGGCCGTGGCATCATTAATGTGTTGAGACTTCGACCTTGTATAGCACGTCTTAATCCTCACCAATCACTACCAAAATTTTTATGCGAAATCTGTATCCGTAATATTGCTGGTTGTTTAAACCTCGTTTCATACACTAGATTGCTCCATGCATGACCATTATATTTTTAGCAAAAGTTGTAATATATTTTTCATTGAGCTTCAACCTTATAGCGAATATTTGAACTATGAGAACCACTTTATGTAAAGCTATACCAATTGACAAATTGAAAGTCTATATATAATATTTTACTATCTGTTGTGAAGGAAGGCGATTTGAATATTTTTCATGTCTAAGCGATAAGTTAGGTTTAGATTCTCAGCAGTCATCTAAAGAGTCGCGCAAATGGGTCAGACATGTACTATTAACATGAGTTCGTTAAAATTTTCATCAATTTATTTATATCGCTCATTTACTTGAATAGTGTCACAACTCAAAAAAGTCGATTTTTCAGGAGAGCGATTTAAAGTTTTCAATTGTCTCTAATTTAGCAAATATAAAATAATTCCATAAGTTTATTAACAAATCTAGTGGCCTGTAATATATTAAATACAATGTTGAGCATAAATTGACCAAATAGAGTGTACTAATGCTTTTTCTTGGGCATAAATGTGACCCACTTTGAATTATGTCGTTATTTGTGAAAAGTATAAATCAATTTCGCAGTCATAAGTCAAATGTGTCGTTTTTGTTGAAAAAAAATCATACCGTTGTAATACAAAATATGTCGTTCTTTCTGAAAAGAAAACCAAATTCACTCTACGACAATATGTGTTATAACACATAACATGTCTCTCTTTCAGAAAAAAATCCATGCCTAATTCTGGCACAACTGAGAAGTGTCGTTATTGTGGTTAAAAACTAATGCAATATGACAAGTTTAATAACGGCACATTCTTATTTCACGGTTTATTTTTCTACGCATCGGAATGAAATTTTTATATAATATGGACGCTGAAATTGAGCACATTTCTGCAAAACAAAATCGTGTTTTTTGAGTTGTGACACTATTCAAGTAAATGAGCGATATATTTTTTATTAGTATTTTTTTATGACTTGCAAATGATAATTTCAGATATTGTATGAGATCCAGTTGTGACTTCCTCCAGTAAGAGATTTTGCAACCTTACTTCCATTAGTATTTGCACAAAGTTAGTTCAGATTCCACATTTTCAATATACAGTTGAACTTCCCTAACTCGAATCACCGTAATTCTCAAAAAAACTTCGAGTTAGAGAGACTTCGAGTTATGGAAGCTAATTTGTATGGAATTTGACTTATATTTCCAATTCAAAAGTTCGAGTTATGGAGAACTTCGAGTTACAGAAGTTGGAGTTATGGAAGATCAAATGTATAGCGGAAACGTGAACGATTTCTATTGAAGAAGAATCTATGATTTAAGAGTTTTAAAGGAAAGTTAAAAAAGAGGAGTGATAGTTATGCTGAGGTTATAGTTGGCACTTTTTGTTTATTAATTTATTGATGATAGAAAAACGAAGTAAGCTTAAAAAGCATCATTTAATTCAAAGTGTCCTTCGCCTACCTGAAATGTTCAACCACATAAAAAACTAAAAAGCAAAAAATTGAAATAATAAAAAAGAATGCACCATTTGCCTTCACTTAGGATGTCAAAACGTTTGTATAAGTCTAAAACAACCTACCAAGTGCTAATTGTCAATCGCATTTAGCTTAGCGTTTTTTGTGCTGTACTAACAGCAGTCAACTGTGTTTGTTTGTTTTTTCGGACTTGGCGAGGTTAATTGGCAGAACCATTTTTTAAAGTGAACTTCCACGAAAACGACAAAAAACAAAAACGCACATTGAAACGAAAGCAGGACAATCAGGATAACAGGATAACTAGAACTACAGGCGAAGTGCACGAACAGCCAGCCAGCTAGCCACGACAGTCTCATTTCATTTTTGGCAGCCTTGTCATTTTTTTATTGTGCTAAAAAACTAGTTGACTCAGCGGACGGACATTTCCCAGTAGCCTCAAGCGCGCCTATAGCACGGTAGAGCCAAGCGAAAAAACGCCTATTATTTATTGTAAATATTTGCGCGTAGGTAAAAGCGGGAATGGTTGCTGTGTGCATTTTCGCGGAAGTGTGTGCAAAAGAATCGTCGCGGTGCTAAAAAAAATTAGAAGTGTTCATGTCGCGCTAATGCAAACAAAAACGGGGAAGAAAAAGAGATACACAAAACTGATTTCGTTTTTTAGAATTTGGTTTAACCTCAGACACAATGAAGGTGACCAACTGAAACAATAAAAAAACGAAGAACTCACAAAAAATACAACAAAAACTTTGCAATATCGCAGCGTAGAGCGTTTAGGTTTTTTGCTTTTTTTCAACAACCGCGATTAATGCGGTAAATAATGAAGCGTTGAGAACACCACAAGCAAAAAACGGACCTTTCACCAATTGTAATTGTGGATTTTTTTTCGTTTTAAATTCGAAATAGCAGGCAGAAGGTCAAAACTCAACTATTAACACAACAAAAATGTTTAAAAATGCATAAATAAATGTGAATTATAACTGTATAAAAAAGGTGAATGTGAATTTGTTGTATTTGTTTTTGTGTGCGTTCGCTGGCCGCCGGCTGTCTGTGTGTGGTGGCACAAAGCGCAGAATGTGGCATGCAGTTTTCGCCCGTTAGTCAAACCGCAATAAAAATCAATATTTGCCGCTTTTGATATTTGATTTTTTTAGTGACCAGTGCAGGCAGTCACGCTAAAAGGCCGCTCACTCTCTATGTACATATGTATGTATGTTTGTATGTATATGCCACATTAATTTTCGTACACAAAGCGTTTTCTGCTTTTTCAAACTCATTATTGCAAGTTAAACAGTTTACTAAGTCAACGTCAATAAAACGCACAATGCAGTATAAAATATATGTATGTACGTGTATATTGACATTTTTGCCGTGACTTTTTCGAGTGAAAAGTTTCTGCACACAATAGCGGATGCGCGGCATGTGAGCGCAGGAAAATGTAAAAAAATGACTGCAAAAAAACGTTTGCGTATCCTTGTGCATGTGAGGCACTTAGAAGAGTAGTGCTGTGTTAAGATACAGTTGTAGAAATTTCTGTGCGTGCACTTTAATTTTTTAAGGTTTATAACAAAATATTTATAGAAATAAAAATTTTTTAAGCGAAAAAATTGGTTTTCATGTAAACTTCTATTCAAAATCTCCAAAAATTATAACTTTAATTATCGGTTATAACCGAGTCCACAGCAGCGCACCTCCTGTTCCTCGCTTTGGCAGTTTGGCGCCAATTGGTAATACCAAGTGAAGCCAAGTCCTTCTCCACCTGGTCCTTCCAACGGAGTGGAGGTCTCCCTCTTCCCTGGCTTCCACCAGCGGGTACTGCATCGAACACTTTCAGAGCTGGAGCACTTTCGTCCATTCGAACAACATGGCTTTCTTTTCTTTTTATTCGCTGAACTATGTCTATGTCGTCGAATAACACATACAGCTCATCATTCCATCTTCTATGGAATTCACCGTTGCCAATGTTTAAGGGACCATAATTCTTCCGCAGGTTTTGTGGAAACTCTTAGTGCCGTCTCATCGAATGTTGTCACCGTCCAGGCTTCTGCACCATAAAGCAGGACGGGAATGATGAAGGACTTGTAGAGTTTGGTCTTTGTTTGTCGAGAGAGTACTTTACTTTTCAGTTGCCTACACAGTTCAATGTAGCACCTTTTGACAAGACTGATTCTGGATTGGATTTTAAGGCTGAGATTGTTGTTGGTGTTAATGGTGGTTCCAAGATAGAGATTATTATCTACAACTTCAAAGTTATGAAATTGTCAACAGTAACGTGGAAGCCAAGTCGCGAATACACTGACTATTTGTTTGATGACTGGAGATATTTCGTCTTGACCTCATTCGCTCTGGTTTCAAATTGAGGTCTGAGTCAAGAAAATAAACGTTCAGTAGAAATGAACTAATAGCAATTTATAATTCTTTGTATTTGAAAAATTAATAAATTTCTTGAATGAGATTATGCATCCCAATTTGGTGGTCATTACTGTTTTTTACAAAAACAATTTTTATGTTTGATTGTTCTGTTTACGAGTACACGCCTGTCAAGAGAACAGATCCGATTAAGATCCATAGCTTCACCTCTTATCTTGAGTGAGTCTAACTACAACAAGCTTTTTTGAATTAAATAAATTCCTCAAGGGATTTCGGATGTGTCTATAATAGGCCGACGTTTCGACTATTTGCGGCCTTTTAAACGCAACAAACCCATTCAGAAAGGCTTGTGTACTACCTTAGAGGACTTATTATTATTATTATTTTTCTCCACTTAAATAAAGAACTGTGTTAACTTAGAACTATCACAAAAATATACGTGTATTTTGTATGATTAACAGTTTAACTAACTGTAGCCTCAATAAGTGAACATTTACTAGCAATCAGCTTTCAGCTTTATATACTTTGACAGACCATATACAAATTGAGGACACATATTGTACATAAGCAGCTAAGTATATAGCAAATTTATTTACATTATTCAACGCGCATGCGCTTAAAAACACGACTCCATTGCTGGCTGCTACATAACTTGCTGGAAATCTCTCCTCTATTATCTCCCACCAAAACTCCATCTTAATGGCGCAAGCTAGCTGGCTAGCTGCTGGCGGAATGGACGGGTTGTTTGACCAGCGCACATGACGCTGCTGACACAGCACTCACTCACTGCTGCTACTGCGGGCTTTTGGGAAAATTGTTAGCAATCAACGCTTTTACCACACCAGTGATTGCAGCAATCATTTTATTTTCATTAGCTTGCCGCATACCAAACGCTTTTGGCCGAAACCGTCGTACCGACATCGAAGACGACGACTGGCTGAAACAATGGGTGTGCAATCAGTAGCCACTGAAGCAGTAGTAGCAGCAGCATCATTTTTTCACACTATATTATTCATTGGCTCTGCAGTTGTGGGAATAAATATGCATAGAGTGTGTATGTATGTGTTCACAACTGTGCTCATTTTTATTGCATTCGAATTTACGAAATTTAACAGCATACATTTGCCTTCCAACAATTCGGTAACGGTATTCATTTGAAATGGCTGCGAAATATTTATCAACTGTCCATTTTTATTAGCGTTTCGTTTGGGGAAATTTCAAATTGTATTGAAACGATTCATTATAGGCGGCATTTACATGTGTCATTTAAATGTCAAAACAACCCTCGAATGTGCACTTTTCAACTCGGGTGTGTTACATTCAAATTTGACTAATTGCTCATGGCAAATTAATTGTTGACGAGCGCATAGGAGGAGAGTCGGTCGAAAAGTCACCACTGTCCAAATGGGACGGCGATAAGCCCAACAGTACAACTTGTAGACACATGTTTGTGTATGGAAATTTCTATGGTTGGGATTAGTTCATTATTTGCAATGAAAACATACAAATATATAATTTTGTATGTACTCTCCCCCTGCCGCACAATTTGGGTCATGTAGTTGCCACGCTTGTAATTTTTGTTGTTGTATAAAGTGCTGTTGTCCTTTATTGTTCGCCTTATTAAACGCCAATTGCTTATGCTCAACGCGCTATTAGTTTGTCCTTTTTGTATGTCATGCTTTTGGCGTGCTTCAATTCGCTACACTAACCATTGTCTTATCATATTTTCACCCCACGCCCCGCACAAGCCAAAATACACACAAATAAATGTATGTAAAGGCAGCCTGCTTTCGCATGCCACACACGCTCCTTCGCACACACATTCATAGCAACACATACATTTTTATTTAGCAGCCAATTTATTCGCACAATTTTTGCACAATTTTCATCCAATTTTATTTTGATTATCAGCGATTATCAGCATTTAGCATCAGAGCCGTCAGTATGCGTGGCGTTCATAAAAATTTCGTTACACCAGCCGACCACCAAGCGACCAGCCAGCCAGTCGACCAGTCATCGCGCAGCCAGCGTGCCCACCAATAGCGCCAACCCCACGTTATGCGCGTGTGTGTGTGCGCGCTTGTATGTGCTTGCTTGTGTTTGGCCTAATTTGATTTTGCCGACGATGATTCGATAATTCGTTTCGCTCGTCCGTTAAATTTTATCATTAGAAATTATCGCAGTGTTATGCGAATTTCTCGTAATTCATGCGCACACACACAAACAAACATTCACACATAGATACAAACATATCAGCTCTGTCATTTATTTTCGATGTTCCACTTAATTTGAATAAAAATCTTTTGTTATAGTTTTTTTTTTCTTCTTTACTTTATTTATCTATTTTATTATGTCTTTAACAATTAGTTGCTTGTGCGTTCCCACAATGACGATTTCGGCGTTTGCTTTTATTGTTGTAGGTGTGAAAATTATTTGGTTGGTATTTGTAGTCGAATTTTCATCATAAATATTTATCAGGTGAAACAAACGCTTTGATTCATTGGCATTTAAAATAGTTAATTTTAGAAAATATGTGTTAATAAGCGCAGCGGTGCTATTATAAATTATTTAAAATTTTTGAGTTAAACTGTTGCTTATGAGATTTGATGAAAAATTAACGAATCAAAATGATTAAATTTCTTTTTTATCTTAAAAATTATAATGATGTATATTGTATTACACTGAGAATCTATTTTGGAAGCAAGGAAGAGTTAAATGGAAGAGCACCGTTATTCATACTTTCCTTAGTTGATAGATCATAGTTCATATAAAAATATAATTTACTGAAATTGACATTCTTATTATTTCTGTATTATAAAGTGAGAAGTGCGTTAATGAAGAAAGGAGGTTGATATTCTCAATTAAATTCAAGAAATTGATTAAATACGTTTAACACGATGGAAGATAAATCTTCACAGACCACAATCGAGTCTACTATGAAGCCCCAACGATCTGAATTTATAATTAACTGAGATTGGGCCTAAAATACATCTCTATTATTTCCTATACAATTTACTATGCTCTTTAAAAGAAATCTAAATTGAACAAAAACAATAAAATATATACATGAATAATATTTGATAACAGTGATGTGCAAAATATAAGCAAGTGTGCGCTTCGTAATCGATTCAAACCACTTGCAATTACTCAAAATATTTACAACTTTTGCTATTTTAAGGTTCTTTGAAAACATATAATTTCTAAAATCCGCGACTAAATACAGCCCATTTCCGTTTCCACCACAGTCGGTTCTACGTAACCGGAAAAAACCCGGTTTATTTTTTATTTTTGGTTTCAAATCGGTAGCATTTTCTTTGGGAAACCACAATGCCGACAAAGGTCTTGACGTAACCTACAAACATGTTTTTGAAACATCGATGTTTTCGTCAAAAAGCATCAGAGGTTGATCAGAGATTCAAATTATTTCATTTTAAAGATGCTAGGGCTAAAGGAAATACTTTTTTTATTTTCATAGAAAATTAATCGCGCTGATACAACGGAATCTTTGGATGAGTGTGAAACAGAATACTCGTTTGATGTTTGGAACCAGAATAAACATTTGAACCATCAAAAGGTGAAATGTAAGCTGTCAAATTTATCTACAATTACAGGGACGGAAGGTTGAAGAGAAAGTGTATCTCGGCTGTTACCCCTACCAATCAGAGGCCAAAAGAGTTTGGGTTGACATGAACACTGTGTTTCCGGAGTTGTATAAATAGGCTTATTAATATTTACACATTGTAGCCTCTTCAGAGTAAACGACTGTTTTCTAAACCCAGGGCAACTATCACGCAGAAGTAAAATCGAAAAGAAATGACAGTGAAAAAAATGTCCATATCGTTGTTTTGAAATTCTGTTTTTTATTGAGAAAAAACTTTAACAGACATATAATGCTAAGTGAAATAAAATGTATCAACTTAAGGCGTACTACATTTCATTTATTTATGCTTCAGCTTCTGTATCCCTTAGCTTTTCACACTAAATTTAAAATAAGTTTAAAAAGTTCAAAAATACATCGTTGTTTCGATGTATCGATGTTTTAATGACCGATGTTTTTGATTTCGATGGGTTTTGAAGAAACGTCGATACATCGATCCATCGATGTTTCATTTTACGATGTTTGCATCCCTATTCAGAGCGGGTGAAAACGACACCATGGATAAGCCAGCCGGCGGAAGACTTGTGACGACGAATACCGATCAAATCATGGAAAACATCAAGTTAGACCGGCATCTCGTGACATCGCCCAGAAGATGGGATATAGTCACCAAACCATTTTAAATCATCTGCAGAAAGCTGGATACACAAAAAGCTTGATGTTTGGGTGCCGTACGATTTGACGCAAAAAACCTTCGGGACCGAATCAACGCCTGCGATATGCGCATATATGAACGAACTCGACCCATTTTTGAAGCGGATGGTGACTGGCGACGAAAAATGGATCACATACGATAGCCCGAACATAGCGCCAAGTGATTACCACCTGTTTCTGTCGATGGCGAACGCTCTTGGTGGTGTAAAGTTGAACTCAAAAGAGGCTTGTGAAAAGTGCTTCTCCGAGTTCTTTGCAAATAAGGAGGGTGCTTTTACCGGGGGGATATTATGAAGTTGCCGTCCAGATGGAAACAGATTAGCGAACGAAACGACGCATATTTGAACTAAATCCGATCACTGTAACATTTTTTATAAAGCATTGAATAAATTATAAAGATGCATATTTTCTGTACAACACTTTACATACATCAAATCATATACACACCAAGTTGATTAATAACCAAAATATTTATGTCAGCATTTCCTCATTCCCAGAGCACACTTAAACTCATACACTGATTTCGCAGCTGCGTTATGGTGTGGTAAATCATCAATTTTATTATCTACGAATTAAACAGTTTAGTGAGATATACATAAAGACTATACGCCAACAACAAAACCTACATAGGAGCAACAAAAAGAAATCAGAACATTATTATCAATTAGTTATTGGACTCTAATTTTAGCATCTTTATTGAGGCAATTGATGAGCGTTCGACTCAGCTAACACATAGGTACATATGTATGTATATATGTACACATGTAACAATCGCACCTACGCTTTTAATGTCTGTCGCATTCATGAGAATTCGCTATTGCTGTGGATCGTTGGATCCCTGATCTACCGTTTTATTTCTCACAGGCCGCCGCATAGGGTCTACACCATTCATTGGCAACTCAATACTGGCGGATGAGTGGCTGTTGCTTCTACTATTGTTTTTGTTGCAGTTCGATGGAATGTATGACGATTGGTACAGAGGGGCGGGGGAATACCTCTTTTATGATTGCGTGATAGTCAAATAAAATTAACTTTTATTGGGGCCTGATGTGAGATTATGAGTCGCATTTTAGTCGCAACACGCTAAGCCTCACAGTGTCAGCGCAGCTTTGTCGGTTGTTAATGGCTCGACATGGACAAACGATGGACTTTATTGATGGACTGATGAATACGTTGAGGTGTGACTTATTGCGGTAGAGTAAAAAGGATTTTTTCGCTTCTTCAACAATTGCCTCGTATTTTTTTGTTTTTGATTTCTTCATTTTTACTTCTTTTCATATTTTTTAAATAGTGAATTAGCACTTTGGTGCGTATGATTTGTATGAGCATGTGTATGTGTGTTGATGAGCATTTATGCAAGCGAGTGAGACTTCCTTCAAAACAATGTTTATACAAATTTATTTGTGGCTATTTATTGTGTTTGCGGCATTTTTAGTTTAAACACAGTATTTTTTCTGAGTTTTTGATTTTCCAGTTATTTGACTTAATGTGCCGCACAAATGAAGTTTCTTGTTCCCAGCTTAAGTTGAGTAAATTTGTATGGATGTTAAGCAATTCATTAGCCGCCATAAACTTTGTGAAATACTTCATGGCACATACACATGTCATATATTGACGGCATTATTGTGTGAGAGGTTTTGTATATAAAATGGGCATTAAGTGATTATGACAGACCAGTAAAATACACACACAATCGCATAGATATCGGTAAAAAGATTTTAAAAGATTCTCCAAAAGGTGTCAAATCGTCTAATTGAAATATTTTTTAAATGCATTTTTATGGCAGGAAAACATGTTTAGATACGCTTAAAAATAATTGTAATGAAATTTTCGTTAAAAAGAGTTTCCATAGCTTATAATACAAAGAAAAATTAGCAATTTCATCATACGGTTCCAATTGTTACAAAAAGTGGTTGAAAATTGGATCTCTCGCTAGAGTTTATTCGTGCCAGTGACGGCGATCACTTGCCCGACATAATTCTAAAACATAAAGATAAACCCTTATCTTTATAATAAAGCTAAAATCTTGGCCAAACTATTAAATTATATGCGTTTTAATTCTTTAGAAAAACACATGTCCCAAAAAAAAAACACCCTTTATAAATATGTTGCATCAGTGTATACTGATACTATCTTACCAATAACCAAGAACTCAGCCAAGAAAATATGATTAAGAACTCTTAAATATAGATCGAAATACCCTCTAATATTAACGAACCGCTTTAGGTCTTATCACAATCCTCTAATATAAATTTAAACCGATCCATCCGGTTCGCTGAAGTTCTAGCAAATCCTGTAAAATGGAGGAGAAAATATTAGGCTTTTTTGTTCTTTATTCAATGCTTTATAAAAACTGTTACAGTGATCGGATTTAGTTCAAATATGCGCCGTTTCGTTCGATAATCTGTTTCCATATAGACGACAACTTCATAATACCACCTTGGTAGAAGTCCCCCTCCTTATTTGCGAAGAACTCGGACAGCCACTTTTCACAAGCCCCTTTTGAGTTCAACTTTACACCACCAAGGGCGTTCGCCATGGACAGGAATAGGTGGTAATCACTTGGCGCTATGTCCGGGCTATATGGTGGATGCGATAAAACCTCCCAACCGGGCTCCCGTAGCTTCTGACGAGTCGTCAACGAAGTGTGTGGTCTGGCTTTGTCCTGGTGGAACACTACACCCTTCCTGTTGGCCAATTCTGGACGCTTCTGGTCGATCGCCTGCTTCAAGAGGTCCAGTGGGAGCAACTCATAGTGGATGATTCCCTTCCAATCCCACCAAACAAACAGCAAAACCTTCCTGGCCGTCAATCCTGACTTGGCTACTGTTTGTGACGATTCACCGATGATAGCAAAATTTATACTTATTTTAACTGTATTTTTTTCTTCAAAACAGTTCTATAATTGTAGATGTATGCTATGCATTATTTGTAACTGACTGCCGCACCCATCTGTTCCATGTTAATCAAATAAATAATAAAATCATTTTCGTATTACACTTACTTACACTTGTCAACACTTTGCTGTAAAGGCATATCGATTTCAACCACCAGTAACAACAACAGCCGTACAAGTGTATACACTGCGTTTCAACACACCAATCAAATTACCAACCATCCTTCCGCTTTTCACGCCACGCTTCCTTTTGGGTGGCTTACGGATAAATAAACAAAATATTAAAAATACGTGAATGAATAAACGCACATCATTTAGTAATCAACTTCTGTTAGCTTTTTCATGTATTGTTGTTGTTTTTGCTGCTGTTTTTGCTGTGCCAATGTGTGCGTGATATTGAGTCGCCTTCCTGTGGCGCATAATCCCACATGATTAATTATCACAACCTGATTTGGTAGCTACATTCATATCAGCAGCTTGTCGGTTAGTAATCCCTGCGTAAGCTCGACAAGCTCATCCGAACACATGCTAACAGCTAATAACTAAGAAGGTCTCTCTCCCGGCAGAATATGTTTACAAAGCTATTGACTTCGGTATGACCCCCGACAGCAAGGAAAAGCGGTCAACCCACCACCAGCAGCAGCACCAGTCGACGGTGGCTGTAGCGTCATCCGAAGCAGCCAATTTGTACATATGTTTATGTGTGAGCGCCGCGCCCACCGCCTGTTTATCTTTAAAAATTAATTGTCATAACATTTGTTACGCTGCCACTGATCCTTTTTTTATTTTATTATTGTTGTGATTTCATATTGTCCTTGTTATAGCTGTAATTGCTGTTGTTTTTGCTTTTGCTGTTGCTCTTTTTTGCTGTTTTTGTTGTTTTGTAAATTGCCGAC
Organism: Zeugodacus tau; assembly: GCA_031772095.1. Taxonomy (NCBI): domain Eukaryota; kingdom Metazoa; phylum Arthropoda; class Insecta; order Diptera; family Tephritidae; genus Zeugodacus; species Zeugodacus tau. Next base: position 13,609,279 of record CM062652.1, on the reverse strand, counting down.
AACAAGCAATTCAATTTTCACACTTTTCCAGTTACTGCTTACGACGCGCTGGGATTGTGGCCGCCAATCCCGCGGGAATCCATGCCACCACCACCGAGTCAACTAAGCATTGCCTCCGCTTCGGTATAAACCCTTCGCCTGCCAACGCCTCATCTCTATTATTAAGTAATAAAATTCTGCCACTTGTGTGCCTCGGTATCGGAGCAGGGTTGCTACCATTTGGATTGGGTATAAAAAATGCACAGACCATTTTTTATGGTACTCAATCTGTCAAAACAAAATTTGATTGAGCGTATACACAAACAACACGAACACACAAACACTTGCGAGTTTAAGTATGCATTCGTTGCAGTCAATTAGCTGCTTGACTCGACGCTTATCTAGAGTATAAGTTCTATTTATTATGATATAAGATACAGCAGTACACACTCAGATTTGTATTGCCGAAACGCTGAATGAAACACCCACACCCTTTGTCAGTGTAGCTTCCTCAAACTTTTTATCATGATATACTTACAATTTAGTTTATTCACATTCTATATACTCGTACATAGATATTTACTTGGCTAGGGGGCTTAGTAGACTAGTGCCGGAAATGTTAGGTTATGTTTAGGGTGGTTTTTGATAATTTGAAAATTAACATTTGTTATTAGTACTTAGTATACCCTCTGAAACTATTGTAAATAACTAGCTGAACAATTTTCGGGATCCCGATATCTCTGGACTTTTGAATTTGTTATTGAATTATTAATTAACAAGTAAGGAAAGGAGTTCGGGAGCAATATTGATATAATTTTATTAAGATAACACACAATTTGGCCAATATATTCGGCATAAAGTCCAATAGAAAAGAAAATCATCATATATAGTAATAAGGGCTGAGGTAATTCCCGAACCGATTTCACTCATTTTCCCATCAAGGTACACTATATCCAAATTTAGCAAAGATTTTAATAATTTTTGGAAAAGAGACACAATATTAGAAGAAAAAAATTTCCTCTGAATTAAATTAAGATATCTGAGAGATTTAATGATATTTTCGATGAAAAATCACCCTTAGGCACCGAGTTCTTCAGGTTCGATATCCGGGGTCTTGAAAAGTTATAGTCTGACTTCGACTATGTTTTCACAAGTGAAGCCACAGATGGTATACAGTAAAGTTTCATTCCGCTATCTTCTTTGGTTCCTTATATATATATTATAGAGTGAAGGAATCTGATGGATTTCAAAATTGAGTTATGGGGAAAGTAGTCGTGGTTGTGAACAGATTTCGCCCATTTTCCATCCGTGTCATCAGGGTGTATAGAAAGTATTATGTGCCGAATTTAATTGAAATCGGTTGAGTAGTTTTTGATATATAGGATTTTTGACCCATAAGTGGGGCCACGCCCTTTTTACATTTTCTCTCTCTCTTTAAAGTAATATATACCCAAACACTGCCGAACGCACAGTATAACAGAGTCCAAAAGATATGCCAAAAGAAATAATGGCACATGTTTTATAATGACATTTTTATGACAAACAAATGTAAATTTAATTTTTTCTGCTACAGAGCGAATGAAAGGATGGCAAATTATACACATAAATAAATAACTTGCTTTGATAACCCTATTATCCTTGCAAACTGCTACAACAACTGTATGCACATATGTTTGTATGTATGCACTAATATATTGTGGGGTGAAGCCATAAAGCAATGAGGACATTTTATGGATTATGATATTTCCATTATGACAATTGGCAACGCAAAAGGATACAAACAACAGATGCGTAAAAGTGGCAGAAAAAATTTAAGATAAATGAAAGAGTGGAAGAGGACACTAACGTTTACTAGGTGGCAAATCATTCGGGTAAACAATGAGAAATTGTTTGTAATTTAATTAGGAAGAAACAAGAATGAATGGGTGGTGAATACATACATATATAATAACTGTTTCGCTATAATAATCTTATATTAGTTTTATTAATTTATAATATATATATATAAAATAAATATCCTTGCATTAATTAAAATACATATATCTATATACTTTCATATTTGAATGCGGGATTATTGATCATTGAATCGATGAATTTTCTTGTTGCCATAATCTGGTACAACAGGCAACCATATGTCGGGCCCCAGCGAAATTTGGCGATATTTCGTCATGCAGGTTGAATTATCCGGCTGGTGTGCCAAACTTTTTTTACCAACCTAGCTTTGAGATCACCAAACACAATTTTGACGTCGTGGCGGGGCCAGCGCTCATATGTGCTAGGGGTTCATAGAGGGTATCTTTGGTCACATCTTCCTCCTCTTCCGTTGGAGCGTCTTCCGTAGACGTTCATCTACCGAAGTGAATTCCAGGACTCGGCGACGGAGTCTCTCTTCCACCACCTTTACCACATTTGCTCTACTTTATATGGCCGCTGTAGTAGATTTCACAAATACCCACATTCTTCCGTCCTTGCCCCGTCTATCGCACTTCTTGAAAAGTCGTATGAGGACATCAACTAGCTGGGTAGAGGCACTTTCCCAATTAAGAGTTTGGATATTTTAGGAGCATGTCCTCAAATCATTATCCTTAACACATTTTCAAGGGTCGTCATCAATAGGGGAGTTTTTGAGGCTCTGTTCGATTTTTACTGGGATATGTTTTTTTTTTATGTGGTTGGTCCCAAACCCTACTCTTGGTCTCAGACCGGAAGTCGTGAGCTGCTTGAGCCGTATGCAAAAGAATCGTTCCTGGTCACTCGTAGGTGAATGTAACATCATAACAAAATAGATATTCAAGAGTTTTCCAAAATTAGGTAAAATCCTTGAACTCGAATATAATAGGTGTGGTTTTAGCAATTATAATACTCATATGTTATTATTTCATTACGAGAATTTTCTTCATTACCTGCTAAACATTTGAAAATGAAATAGTGAGGTGAAAATATTGGAAAATACATAATTAAATTCTTAAAAATATCTTCTCGATTTTTCGGGACTTTCATAATTGCAGTTCATTACAGTTTTATTATAATTATAGATCTAAAATAATTTGGATAAAACAGAAAAAATAAAGCAATAAAAACATGCCTTATTTAATCTTTTATATTCGATATACATATTTGGTAAATTGTTTTTTTCTGAGATAATTTAGTTTATTTTACATACAGTGGGACGATTAAATAAGTTATCAGGTTAAAATAACTGATCACGTCTGCCGATTTTAGTACAAAGAAACAATTAAATAAATATAAATATTTGAAGCTTCTGTAGAAAAAAAATCGAGTATTTTAAATTTAAACCATGGACCATTAATTGAAATATTAATTTTTCCGTTAGATGACGCTGTGTGTATACGACGTATTGGATCAAATATAAATAATTTTATTTTATTTTTGTAAGAAAATCATTGGAAAACTTTTTTATTCGCAAATTGACGTCCAAGCTAGACCGCTATTGACTGTCGAATTATTTTTTTAATAACTATTAATTTTTAATACATTTTATTAAAATATAAATTTGCTATATGTTTAATTAATAGGTTACATTGAAATTATAATTATCTAAAAAATTGCCTTTATTTTTTAATTTTAAATCTCAAATTATTATTTATTTATTATTTTATTTATTATACTCCGCAACAAAAGTTATCTCGTCAACTACTAAAGCTATATCAAGGAAACTTTCTAGAGTCGTTTCTTTTAGGTACTATCTTATAGAGCTCAAAAATGGTGGAAATTGGATTATAACCACTCCTACCTCCCATACAAAGGTTATGTTGAAAACTACTAAAAATGCTTTAATTCAGTAAGGGAAAACACCAGAAACCTTAAATTTCATTATAAAGAAGGTACAGAAGGGATCCACCCAAGTTGGTATACAAATTTTAAATGGGCGTGGTTCCGCCCACTTGTGGGTCAAAAACTATATCTCCGAAACTACTCGAGCAATTTCAATGAAACTTGGTTTGTAATAGTTTCATTACATCCCAATGATATGTTGTGAATAGTCCAAATCGGTTCACAACCACGCCTACTTCCCATATACCAGAACTTTGAAGTCAATCTGAATCGTTTACTTTACAATATATAAATATAAAGTAAGTACTAGAGAGTCCATAAGTTTCAAGACCCTATATATCGAATATGACGACCTTATTGCTTCTAAAAATTTTATCGAAAATATATGCGAAATGTTCGATCACAACCGAACTTAGCCCTTCCTTACTTGGTTTTATTATTATTTTATACCATTTGTCCCACATTCGCCACACTGTACATCAAAACATTTCACATATCGCCTTTGAAAAATTGTATAATTGAAATGGCAACAAATTAATGAGCAATAATCGATTGGCATTTGCACAATGTAGGAATTGAATATCTCGAACAATTAGTTGTTTAGATTGCTTAATTACCTTTAATGGTATTGGACACTCTGCTATGCTCCCTATGATTTAATGACATTTATATTGCTGGTGACCATTGGACACCAGTAGTGACACAAACACAACAAATCAAGCTGTGTGCAACGAGACGCGTGGCAAAGAGAGAAGAAAGAAATTTCATATAATTATCCTACATATTGTGTTTGCCTTGATATTTGTTTATAGCAATTGCCGATTTATTTATATTTCCAAAAGATTGGCCAAAATTTGTTGCTGTACAGCAATTTTAGATCCATGAAGGACACCTACGCCAGAGGGAGCCACCCACGGAACGCAGTTGACGCATGCCAAACAGCTGAGCAGCGACGGGATACCCCGTTGCACGCATGCAGTGCATGTCAGCGTGAGCATTCAACCGACGGCAGTGCGTTGTATAAGCAATAATATTATAAAATAAAGGTAGAAATTTCAATGGTGTATATAGTATATAAATTTTTGTGTTTTCTATATATTGTCAAAATATCCCGTTGATCGTTAATAAATATTTTTCATATATTCTTTTTTATTTACTTTCTATATACTTCATTAAAGTTCTGTATCTTCATTGAATTACCTTCATTATTTTTGTACTACCTTTCGAAGGCCATGCGGAAATGATCGCCCATTTGTCTGCCATTTAATTGCTTTGAGTGTTGTCTCACCTACTTTTGAAACTTTTCTTCGCGTTTTTTGTCTTCTGACTGTAATCCTTCAATTCATCTATTATATGCATATGCATTAGCTCATAAATTTCAAACCGCCTACAGACGAAATATTCATACGTGATAATTATACTCGTTGGTTAAACTCACTTAAGGTTGCGCTGCGTGGATACATCTCGCTAAACACCTTCGCTATTTAACAATCACTGCATAAATTAGCGTTTTCTAAGAACTCAGGTGGAAGAGTTTGTGTCCTTGGCGAGAAGCTTAGTAAGTAGACCTGGTGTTGACGCCAGGTAAAAATTATTATTTTTGGTGTTGTTAGTTTTTGGCCACTAAGGTGGAAAGGAAATTATGAAAATATTTAGATTATTAATAAATTATTAATTCTAATTACAAAAAAAAAATAAAAATATTTAACTAATTAAATTTTTAATAAATTATTATTATTAAATAATTATTTTTTTTTAATTTTTAATTATTTAAATTTATTAATATTTTTTAAGGATCTGATTTGTTTATATGTTGTTGTTATGCTGAAAAGTATGCTTCGATTTCTAAAAAAAAAAATAATTAAAACAATTATAATTTTTTTAAATAGAGTTAGCTGTAAAAAATTAAAAGAAAAAATATTTGAAGTAAAAGACATTTTTTTTTATAAGACAATGAAACATTTTTAATAATAATCTGCTTCTTTTTCGATACACACGCATAGCCAGTATACAATTGTAGTAATTTTAAAATAATATAACTATAAAATCTAACTAGATTAATTACAATTACTTAAAAATTAAATTTAATTAATTATTTTATATAATCATATAAGTATTATCTAAATACTATACGAATTAATATTAAATTACTTTGCTTAATTAATTCGCACAGCAAATTAAATAACTAGCAACACTTAATGCCACAGACACACATATTGATTATTTATCACAGCACTTGATTTGTTTAATTATACTAATAGCTCCAGGTTTTTTAGCCCCGACGGCTGCCAACTACCAAACAACTATTTACATTCTCTGTTTTCACCCTCTTTAAATTGGGCCGAGTTGACGCCCACTTCCCCCCACGCAAAGCATGTGACTTAAGCACGCTTAAGCCTCGGTTTTGTAGGGCTTGAAGAGTTTGGGTTTGGGCTCTGAGACAGCGGTGTGTGCTGGTGAGCATGCGGCACGTTTAACGGCGGCGCCATTGCTGTTGCTGGTCATCAATAGACCAACCGACTGTGTGGCGGTTAGTTGATGATTGATTTCATTGATGGTGGCTGGCAGTGCGGTGCTATTGCTTTCGCTGCTATATAGAGTGCTATTGGCAGATGCTGCGGCAATCAAATTGTTGTTGTTGCTCTCATGTGTCACACTAATGAATTCAGCGCTGCTGCTGCTACGGCTGCTGGTCGCGGTGGCTGTTGGCATGGCGCGTTCAAATACTTTGGTGTGATCCGAACCGGTGGGGCTCAACGACAGTGTGGATGAGTGTGGTGATGCCGATGATTGCAAATCAAGTGGTGGTGTATGTTGCTTTGGTGGCAAACCGTTGAAGCTGCCATAAGCGTGGTGTGGCGGTGCAATAGCGCTCAATACGCTGGGATAACCGGTAGCGGCGGCGGCAGCCAAGGCATGATGCTGTTGCATTGGTGGTGGCACCGGGCGTGCGGCTGGCATTGGTGCGTATGGATTGTAACGGTATGGTGCATATTGATGGGGCATTGGCATGGCGGTGGCGGCTAGCATGGGATTGGCGGCGGGTGCAGGATATGGTGGATAAGGCATGCCTACGCTGTTGGCGGCTGCTTGCAGTAGGGAGGCGGCAAAAGCGGGATCTGAGTAGACGGCAGCATAAGGCCATGCAACCGCAATGCGTTGGCGCTTATCCTTCATGCGTCGGTTTTGGAACCAAACTTTAATTGTGGATTCGGGCAGATTAAGTTGCGCAGCCAGCTCGCAACGACGTGGACGTGAGACATAGTTCTCTTTGAAGAATTCCTTCTCGAGACGTGTCAATTGATCGCGTGTGAATGCGGTGCGATACCGGCGCACTGATGGATCAGTGGGAATTTCATTACCGCTCAAGCGGCTGCTATTCAGTGATGTGTCTGGGCTGGAGTGGCATTCTATAATAAGCAAGAAGAAGATAATTAGTTAGTGTTGTCGCTTTAGTCAGTGTGCTTGCTAAGATTAGCTGTTAAGTAACGGCAGCAAGTCATTTTTTTGATGTTTGGAGAGCTCATCTCACACACTTACCATTTGGTGATGGAGGCGGTGTCTGTGATTTCGCGTACTGTGTGGCTATTAAATCGGCAACCAAAGGTTTCTGATCTGCGTTCACGTTCTCGTGAACATGTGCGGCGTATGCTCTGTATGTATGCATTTTGTGTGTGTTAATTATTTTTGTGTATATCCTGAAAAATGAGAAAATCCAAACCGGGAAGAAGCGTCGGTTTCAACACATGCACTGTTTCGAATTTTCACGTATTCACAATTTTTCTTAAATATTTTTTTTTGCTCTTCACTGTCAACAGTTGCGAGCGTGTATGCTATGCTGATGATGGCTTGAACTCGAATGATTTTAAGAGACATCATGGTTTGCCTTTTATACTTGACTTCAAAGAGCACAACCACCATCAATGTTTGAAATGCGGGCGTTTTTCTCTCGATTTTTGTTTTTGTTACATAAATGTCTGCTCAGCGCAACACAATAGCTATACCACAATGTACAACAACTATTCCTATTGAAACAAACAACCAATGGGCAGGTCGCAATTAGTTGGCATACAAATAGTTCAGGGGAAAGGCAAAACCGAAGTCAGAGAGTATGGAAAAGTCGTACGCCAGCAAGCAGTAAGGCAAGCCAAAATCAGGTACATGCTTGCGTGCTTGCATGTATGCATCATAAAGACTCTATGAATTGCGCTTGCGGTGACCTTTGGTATTTTTTTTGTTCGGCCGAATGGATGATAATGCGTCGATGACGGCAATTATGTTCATACGGCAAATTTTGTGATGAACATATTATGGCTTGGGTAGTGTAAAAAAAAATGCAGAAAGACAATTAAGTGCTGGTAATATAAGATTCTAATGTATGATTTAAAAATATTTAATAACATATTTGTGTAAAGTTACTAAAAATCGATGCTTCCATAAAAATAAGCAATATGAGAGCGCAAAGAGATTAACTCCAACTCTCACAGCAAATTATTTTGGAGCATCCCCAACAGGGTTGCCGCTTTGTTTCTGGTTTACGGTTAAAAAGTTGGGTCTTTGTACAACTTTATTCTACATTTTGGTATTCTTAACAGAAACAAAGTTTGTTTACATATGTAATTTGCGAATTTATTATTTTCTGGAAAAACACATTAACAGTATTGTTCGCTGTTATTGATTTTCACAAACAAAAATAAAAAATTCCAAGTTTATTTGTTTTGTTCTCAATGCTAAAGTTTTACAAAGAAGGGATTAAAAATCTTTGCTTAACAACGAGAAGTCGTACAAAGCAATGGAAATAGCTCACGAATTCCATACAATTAATTTTCTTAATCGTGTTCAAAATTCCGCAAGAAAAATCTAAATAATATATGCGAGTATGTACTACAGGTATAATTGTTGTTTTTAATTGATTTTGAAACCTTTTGGAATATTATCAAAACTATTAAGAACTTGGGCTTTTCCCATATTTTTCGATATAATGAAAACAAACGATCAGATTCGCAAAAATTCATGGAATTTATGCTTCTAAAATCTATTATTCTGTGAATATATAGTTAATGTAATAGTTAATTTACACATCTTAGAATTTCTTTTATGTTTCTTCTAACGTTACTCCCACTTATTACAATGTTTTTAATATTTTGTCTTGAAATAGAGAGCGTCTGAAAATACAATAGAAAATATAGAAATACATTTTTTACTTATTTTACTGATAATTATCCTGATGCTGTTTCAATAATTATGCCTATAAAAAGTATTATTTCCTAAGTCAAATTTCTAAACTAAATGCAGTTAAAGTTTAGCAACTTTACTTACGAACCGTTAATGACTAAATGATATGTTGCAGTTCATTTTAAATATGATTTCAATTTATTAAGATTAAGATATTAATCTTATGTATACCTTGCGGTAATAAAAATTCTTCCGAACACTTTAGCTTCAATGAAAATACTTTATTGATTCTACAGAAGCTAAAGATAGAAACCTCTTCCGGAGAAGAACTTTTCGCAACTGTGAACGAAGCGATAAAACAGGTATATATATACTAGCTTTATGGATCATTATAATGTTAATGATGGGTTTTTTTAAACAAAAAACCACAAAAGGTCAATTACAACCAAAGCTTGGCCGCTACTCCCTTGTATTGCGCTGAGAGTGAGGAACATTTTAGTTAATTCACATTTCTTTGAATTTATTTTCTGTTTCTCCCATATATTTCAATGATTTGAATATTTCCGATTGAAATTGGGAATGTCTAAAAGTATAATACAGTAAAAAGGTCTTCTTTTACTGATAATTGATATACTGTTTCAATAATTACGTCTATAAAAAGTAATATTTCCTATATATTCTAAACTTTAGTTTAGAAACTTTACTTACGAAACTCTAAATACGAAATGATTCCAATTTATATTTTATATCATTATATAAAATATCTACTAAGAAGAATATTTCCAAAATGTTCAGCTTTATTGAAAATACGTTATTGAATCCACGGAACTTATAGATAGGACCTCTCCCGGAGAAGAACTTTTCGCAACTGTGAACGAAGCGATAAAACAGGTATATATATACTAGCTTTATAGATCATTATAATGTTAATGATGGGTTTTTTTAAACAAAAAACCACAAAAGGTCAATTACAACCAAAGCTTGGCCGCTACTCCCTTGTATTGCGCTGAGAGTGAGGAACATTTTAGTTAATTCACATTTCTTTGAATTCATTTTCTGTTTATCCCATATATTTCAATGATTTGAATATTTCCGATTGAAATTGGGAATGTCTAAAAGTATAATACAGTAAACAGGTCTTCTTTTATACCCGAGACACACATGTAGTAACAATACCATGATAAAAGTATTATGGTATTGTGTTTACTACGTACATTGACACACATCGATTTGTAGTAAACTGAAATACCAACTTTGTTTCACAGACATCAGATATTTCAAAAAAATGTAAACAATAAATATTTACATACGTGTTATGGAGAAAGCAATTTAAAAATTACAAAAAAATGGCAAAAATATGTATTTTCTGCACAAAAAACAGAAGTAGTTGAAATGTATCTTAAAAGCCCGTTGCTTACGGCCATCAAAATAAGGTGATACATGTCCCTGGCGTTGTGAAAAAAAAACTTGTGAAAATTTTGTATATTTTCCATTTTATTTATTTATTTTTGAAAAGTCATTTTGACAAAATATTTTAAAAAGCTTTTGTATATAGCTCTCTCCCAGGTTTCTTACCTATTTTTAGCTGTGTTTAGTGAAATACCACAAAAAAATGCTGATATTGTTACCAGCAAAATACTACATTGCTCACATGGTAAAGTGCTAGTATGTGGTGACACACATCTGGTATTCGTACGAACAATAGTATTGTTACTACATGTGTGTCTCGGGTATTACTGATAATTGATATACTGTTTCAATAATTACGTCTATAAAAAGTGATATTTCCTATATATTCTAAACTTTAGTTTAGAAACTTTACTTCAGAAACTCTAAATACGAAATGATTCGAAATTATATTTTTCAGTTCTTTTTATATCATTATTTAAATTAAGTTAAGATTATTTATGCATGTCTACACTAAAATATTTTCTAAGAAGAACATTTCCAAAATTTTCAGCTTTATTGAAAATACGTTATTGAATCCACGCATCTTATAGATAGAACCTCTCCCGGCAAAGAACTTTTCGTAACTGAGAACGAAGCGAAAAAAACAAATATATATATAACGTTAATGATGTGTTTTGTAAAAACCACAAAAAGTCAATTACAACTGAAGCTTGTCAGCCTTGTTTAACAGTTAAGTCTGTGAAAGTAATATTTCCTAACCAAAGTTTCTCCTAGTTTAGCAACTTTACCCAAGAAACTCTAAAGATTGAATGATACCAAATGATATTTTTCAACTCGTTTTATATCATCAATTCTATTGAGAATAATCATTCCATTTCCAATTTTTGCCTTTATTGAAAATACATTATCGACTCCACGGATCTTGCAGATATAAATCTCTCCTCGTAACGTACGAAAAAAACAGGTATATACATATATAGACCATTATAACGTTAATGATGGCTTTTGTGAAAACCAAAAAACCACAAAAAGTCAATTACAACTAAAGCTTGGCAACCTTGTCGCTACGCCATTGTATTGCGCTGAGAGTGAGTAACAAACAGCCAATACCACAGCTTTTTGTCGATAGAGCGTAAAGTGCACCGCCTATATATACATACATACGAATTTATATATATGTATATGTATGTATGCTTGTTATATACAAATTTCGTATTCATAGCGATGAACGAATCTTTTGTTTCGCTTATCCACAAATGGCGCACAACGCTGGAGCAACTGAGATGGGAAGTAACCTTTAATAATGGGATTTTATCTGTTTCATCAAGAATGATATGGCATAATGTGCGTTCAGCAGCAGCGGTGGTAGTGCTGTGGGGAATGTACCATTTGTTATTAAAGCGGGGAGAACAGGAAGTAATACAATTTGTATGGCAGCAGCAGCAGCAGCTCAATGAGTGGATGTGGGTGGATTGTCGGTTGTTTGGTGAAAGACGGAAATGCTGATGGTGGTTGTTGTTAAAATGTTGAACGTTTACTTGTATGCATGTATGTTTTTATGCGCTTATTTACCGCGGCAGTAAGCACTTGCTCCTTGTGTGCTATAAGCAATCAGCCATTTTAAGTAAATATTATCAGCGCTAACCTCACTTTGCGCTTCACTGCTGCTTTTGTGTTTGTGATATTTTTAATTTTACGTTGCTTTTTATATACTTTTATACCTTATATGCCTTTTATATTCACATACATATATATAGAAGTTTGTGAGTCTTATATTATTCTGTTACCCGCTCTCTCGTCGCTTCGTCTCCATTAGACACATTGGTTGGCTCGTTTTCATTTTATGGCATTTATGTGCTTATTTTTCAACGCTCAGTAGTGGTTTATTGTGTTGTTGTTGTAGCCAGCTGCCCCATTTTATCATATACTATATTATATATGTATACACCAGCTTTGGACACTGCCGCCAACTTGTGTCCGCACTAAGTAACGGTGCCATAATAATTTTTGTGTGTCCACACTGCGCTCCTCTACCGCTGCCTGCCTGGCTGGCATTTGGGTGCACGTTAGCAGCATATTATTTGCTCCTTTATAACGTCTTAATATGCGTGTGTTTCAATTTAATGGACATCCTTACAGCCACCACCAACCACCAGCAGCATTGGCGTATATTGCATTGGAGCGGGTCGCTTTTGTTGTTTGACTCGAGTTTGAGTTTGGAGGGTTAGCTGGAAGTATACATTGCGAAACTTGGCAACGTCAACATGCAGTCAACTAATAAATGACTTTATCTTGTTGATAAAGTTTTCGGTCCCATGTTGCTACCGTTGTGCCATAATGTGGCTGTTGTAGTTATTCAGTTCATGGTTTGTTGTTGTTTGTATATTCTTCTGCTTTTTTTGGGGTATGAGTTTATTGTTATTTGACTTTTTATATTTTCATTAACCGCCAAGCGATTTATTGTTGCCATCATGTTGTTGTAATTTGATGGGTTTTTTTTGTTATTTTTTATTACTGTAACGCATAAGAGCTGCTTAATACGCTTGGATCATTAAATTGTGTGTGTGTATATGTACATTGTAATTGCAGTATTGGATATAGATACATATATTAGTATGTATGTATGTCTATATGCATATATGCATAGATGTACATAAAATTATAAAATGAGTGTTCCAGATTTTTTTGGTTTTAATTTTAATACAAGCACCAGTTAGAAGCACCACTTTTATGAAAATTTTGATTTTGATTTCGTAGTTTAAGGGTTATAATTTTTCCAATAAAATAGGTAAATGTACATGCAGTCTTCAACTTTGCTTTCTCAAATTCTTCATACAAATATTCGTATGCATTTGTAATTTTTTGATGAAATCATTCTGCTCTTAAGTACTAAGATTTATCGAGCTAGGCATATTTAAATATCCTATATTTCTAAAATACTCTAGTAGAATTATTTTTTATTGTATAACTTTTGACGGAAGGGTTATTTCATCTGCGGAAAAGTATTTATACTTATGGCCATGAGTATTAACTAAGTACATGAATATCTATGGGCACATTATATGCATAGACTCCCATCATTTGCCAATCAATACCAAAACTCGCTCTTTATTATCTTCTGCACCAATTAAGTTCTTATTATAATTAGAGTAGTGACATTTCATTATGTGTATAATTATCATGCACAAGCTTCATTAAAATTTATTTCCAAATTACGCAAATAATTTCTTTATTCTCGCAGACATTTATATACATACATTTTAGCCACATAAATGATATATGTACGAATTAACATATTTAAGACACTAAAAGAGTCATAAATATTAAGATTATCAGTCTTTATATCGTTTGTTATAATTGCTATTCTATTTTTCAAGATGATTATGAGGTAATGATCCGACTCCATGGAGTTTGTCTGCGATGAGTACACAACCGATTCAATAGTTTTTACTCCACGTCAGAAGAACTAACTATATATAGTATGATCTCGAGAAGAGTTTCTGTAACCAGAATAATCATTTTGTACTACAAAATTAAAACGAAAAACGGTCCCAATCCAGTAATTCATTGCAGAGTATTTGAATATGAATCTGGTCTTCAAAAAAATTATAAAATATGAGAGCTGTCCGCCCCTGAAGCCAAAAATGCTTGTCTCTGTGTGGCCGGAAAGAGGATTTCAGAGATTTCTCTTTGTAAAAAATGATCAAATAAATCGTGGCCTGGTTCGAAAAGTTTTAAAAGTAAGTTCCGTGGATACATCTAAATTAAAACACAAAAAAAAATCTCAAATATTGTCTACAAATTGGTCAGGAATTCTAGAAACAGTTTACACATATAAATGTATATGTCAGTCAGTGTTCTTTTTATGTATCATGTGCTATTTTGATATACCGTATGAAAATAATCGTATCTGCCTATGTCAAACCCTCTAAAAATCCATTTGAGATAAATAAATTAGAGCATTCGCCACATAAAAGTGCATTTGGCATGTATTTTCACTTAATAATTTAAGACAATTTACTTTGCTGGTTAAACTAAGTAAACAGACGAAAGTGTTTTGACCACCAAACTACCAAGGACATTGCAACAAACAAATGCTCATAGCTCCAAACATACAAACATACATATGCATGTAACTGCTTACATAGGTATTCGTAATATTGTATGCAAGTTATGTATATATACTATTCGATCCAACAACAACACAAACAAACGTAGGCGTGCCAACATATTAACCCAGTTGTACGCCTGCTAATAATTTTCCCTTTATAACAGTATAATCAGCGACGTAAACTCATTCTGACGGTCGCGGCTATGCCAACAATAATAAGTAAATTCTCGTAACCAAAGTGAACATACATATTTACATATGTACATATTTTCGCAGCGAGTTAAATGGAAATTGAGAGGGGTTTCAATTCAAATAACAAAGTAAATAAGGTGTTAAATATGTGTCAGTTGAAGGATGGTATGTGTATGCACAGTGGCGTTGTCGGAGGAGGATTGTTTGCTGTACGGGGGTTGTGGATCTCAACTCAAGTGAGACTAAGAAAAACATCGACAAATATTTAAAGAAGTTTAAAATTTAAGAAGTTATGTAAAACTAGATCAGGAAGATTCCTTATATAATTTCATGCATTATTATCAATTATAAAGCCACTCAAAAAAAATTGTGTCTTGACCTGGGGGTCTTATTATGTATGCCTTATGTTTTTGGGGTCGCTGAATCCGAATCCGAGGTCTATTTAACCCCATCAGAACAGGGGGATCAGTTGACATAACACCAGAAAACCAATAGGGCGATTCGCTTGAAACTCGCTACTCGGTGGTTTTCGGGGTCGCTGATTACGAATCCGGTGTCGGTTTTTCAAAATTCAAAATGGTAGATCCGGCCGACAATATTTTGAAAAATTCAACGGAATTGCTTGAAACTCGTTACTCGGGGGTTTTCGGGTTCGCTAACAATAAATAAACCAAAAGTTAAAAAATCTTAAATTTATGACATTTTTAAACCTACTTAGTTACTAACAAATGTATTTGCAATGCATACATTTCTGTTTTTTTATTGAAATCGCCATCACTAAAATAATGTATTTTTTTTACAAATCAATGACATGGGGTCTCAGTACTTATGAACCCTTATTATACACTTTTTTTACCCTATGAAACATATTTAATATTTATAACGGTTTTTATTTGGGCTTGAAGACTGGACAAAAGATAAGTACTAGAAAAACTTAACTATGATTTAGTGGATCGTAGTTTAATATATTTTTCGGACTAAGAAAGAATTACATTTAGAAAAGGTATTGTTTCTAACCGATCGCAACACTTGACAAGAATTTTTAGGAAGCCCAAAAGTGTTTTTGAAAACAAAAAGCATTCAATAAAAAATTTCAGGTGTCAGAAAGAACGCAAAACGCTGGAGTAGAGCGTAAAAGAAAAACAAATTTGAAATCCCTGAAATTAAATCTGTTAACATCCAAAATAATTATTGATAGTAATAGTTTCTTCCATGACAACACAAATCATCTACAAATGATTGCACTGAACAAAACTCCTCTAAACAAAATCACCGCTTATCCCTCTTTCGAATACTCTTCGCAACCGCCTCTGCTCATGCTACACAGTGCACATAATTAAAATGACGACAGATTAGCTGCAGGTATGACTAACGTAAAACGTGGTGGAAGCTAATTAAACGACAAAAGTATATTCAAATTTTACACTTTCCTCAACCAAAACGGTAAATGCAGTTAGCCAACGGGTATTAAGTTGTCATGTACATACAAACAGCGGACGGGTATTAGCATAAGCATGTGTCTATTTAGAGCATGCAGAAGGGTGTCCTTTGCCTTGTGTACGTTCACCGACTATCTATTTGCTCATATAATATACCTAAATGAGTTCTTAAAAGGCGTATTGTTGTACTGCGCTGCACTTCGTCGTCGTCACCGTCTTCATTGCTCTACTTTGCCTTCAGTGCATTTGGCATATTTTTGGGTTAAGTAAAGAGATGCAAATGCACTAATAAACTCCACAACAATGACAGCTTAGCGAGTTGAAGGAAATGCAACAATAATGGGCAACACAAAGGACATTTCCCTTTTGCACGAAGTTGGGTTAAAATTGCGACGCTTAGCGGCCATGTCTATGTTCCGTACAGTGCGTTGAGTTACGCGTTAATCCGTTGCGCGTAAACATTGGCATAATTGGTTAATTTTCTTGTTACGCTTTATTGTATTGCGTTTTGTTGTGCATGCAACAATTACAACAATTGTAACAATTTCACTTTCTGTATTGAGTTTTATTGCAGCATCTTGAACAATCGCCGCCACCAACCGCCGTCAACAATGTCATGCCTTTGACAATGTGTGTATGTGTGTGTGTGTGTTGCCACTAACGTATGCATGCTGAGTGCCCGCAAAACCGATTCACCGTTGAGAGTTAAGAGTGAAATGGTTCAACGTCAATTTCTTCATCAATTTCGATAGAATTTCATCCAATTTCAACAATTGTTCAACCTTTTCCGCTATTCACTCGGCTATTTGCCGATGTAAAAGAGGTTATGTATGCATTTGCTTGGTGCATGCTAGTTGACAGTTTTCCCATCTACATACATATATACTCTTCTCATCACCACCACCGCGTACACAATAGGGAAGTAAAGTTCGGTGTAAATGATTTGTTGTGTCGTAAATATTAGATATTCACCGGTTCACTGATTTCCCTTGAACGTATCAATGTCTTAGGATAAGTCAAAAGGTTTGCCAATAGTTTAATTTGCATACTAAATATGTATACGTATAGTTGCCTCAACATGCGGCAAATTTAGGTAACTAACGGGCTGCGTGTGAGCTGTCATTGCGTCGTTCATGTCAGGGTTAAGCGGATTAACGTTTCTGCAGTTATTTTCGGCGAATCGATAAACTCGACATCGCTTAGCTCGCATGCGCTCACTCCCACTTTGACCTGTCGTTATGTTTTTGCACCTTTTTTTCTGTCTGAATGTCTCAATGACTTTTATGCCCGGTAATATTGCTCAAAAGTCAAATGCCTTCGAATTGTTACGTGAGATTATTACTCGCATTATTATGCAACTGCTAGAATGTTTTGTCACTTATTACCTAACTCTGTGCGCTATTCAAATGCCATTGTGCAATTTTTATTGTTCGTCCGTAAATTAGAGCAGTAAAATTTCTATGGTGATTGTTTTGTGAGAGCGCTACTGTGGATTGTTGTTTGAATGGTGGGAAATTAACTTCTTTTTTTGTATGGTTTCAATGCAAAAAATAATTTGTTATTAATGTGTTGAGTGATTTTTGGGCAATCCTTTGTCATTATACCCCTTTATTTGTGAACTTAATTTTTTTTTAGAATTAGGGCGTGGACATTTTTATGTGGTGGGAGTGATATTATGTTACTTTACACAAGGATATAGTTTTTTATATTAAAAGCCGCAATTAAATTATAAAAGTCCAAGGTAAAAATTATGCATTTTTTATTTCATTTTATTTTTTATAATATTATATGATTTCACACTATTCTAAGCGCCTATCTACATATATTTATGCGTTTAGAGTGCAGCATAAGTACGAGAACTATTTTTTTTTCTCTTAATATGACTTTTATACCGGATGTATACTTTTAACATTCTTAATTCACATTATATACCAAAATTTGAAACATCGTCGTTCTTTTTTTTTAATTTTTCATGACCAAATTTTGTTAATGCCAAAATAACGGCCAAAGAAGCTGGTATCTATACAACGTCCTGCAAATTGATAATACACTTGTCCAACTGGTCCGACTTTAAAAAAATTAACACATTTTAGTGCATACATTTTGTTGGTAAAACTTCATAACTATACGTTCATCCCTCAAATCTCGAAAAGTGAGTTCATGGCTCTGAATATCTACGTAAATATAATTAAAAAGTTCCTTAAAAAGGCGTTTCTATATTCACAAAGTGATGACATTTAACCTGGTTGAAGGGCAACTTTTAATCCAGGTAAAATATCAAGGGATTCTAAACCGTTTTGTAAAATGTATGTATGTACGTACATATGTACGTATGTATGTAAATCACAGCAGATAAATCACACATACATAATTTGCGAAACTGTTATTTATCCTTGAGGGGCTAGGGCTAATCAGAAGTTTCAAAAAATATTTTTTTTTTTTGCGTTTTGCATTTTCGTTAAGCGTAATATCTTAAAAATATTCTCTGAAAATTTGAATATTTGTCAAATTACAAGGAGCACTCCTACACGTTATTGTGAAACTTTAAATGCGTTTTTCTCAAAACTACTGGTAAACTGGTGACAAATGTCACTCGAAAACCGCTCAGTAGATTTTAATGAAACGCTTTAGAATACATAATTATCCTTTTTTCAAAAATTTCGATTTTTTAAGACCGATTAACTGTTGATTTTTTCCCGAAAATCTAGAAAAAATCCTGTGCCCGCCATTTTGTTAATTAAAAAAAGAACTTCAATCAGGCCCAGGATAATCTATTTATAAAACTAATTTTTCTTATCTGGTTGACCTTAGATGAATATCCAAAAACTTATGATTGTCACCGCAAGGACCTTTTTTTGGAACTGTACCAACACAAATAGCTATAACTTTGGAAATTTTAATTTTTTTCTTTCAAATTTCCGTTATTTCAAGTCAAAATATTGTTTAATAATATTATTACTAATAACATGATTTAATAAAAAAAAATTTTCTTAAAATCCCCATTCTGCGAAAAGTAGTATAAAGAGTACATACAGCCATGGACACTTAAATAACACACTTCGTGTTCAATAAAAAAATCGTATATTTAGGCATTTATTAAGTTTTTAACGTATGGATTTAAAGAGATATCATTTTTATTCTGAAAATGAAATATCCCACGAAACAGCTGGGACGCAGAAATAGCACAATTTTAAAAGAAAGTATGCAAATGATTAATAAATGGCATGAAATTGTTGACTTAGTTTCTATTTTTGAGTATATCCACTATTTTCGTTATTTGTCTTCTTCACCGCATACTTTCCAGTTTTTGAGATCGCTCCTTCTGCATTGTATACCAAGAGTTCTCAAGTCCAGCCCATAAGTCATCATAATTTTTGACTTTTTCTATATGCACAAATATCCAGTTTATGGACATGAAAATGGCTACATTTTGTTTATAGTATATTAAAATACTGATACCCATCTATTTTATAACTTATGTGAAGAATTGGCACCACACCATACCATCAATACGTTACGCAGATTATCATACTTCCACCACCGTCTGTTAAGGGGTTTTTTGGTACACCTACGGTTAAGGACGACATAAATTTTTTATTAACTTAAAAATCATATAAATTTACTTCCTAAAACACAAATACCATATAACAATCTTGGTTTTTCCCTATTTGAGATCAATCATTTAATTCATACACACACACATTTACATACAAATGCATATAATAACATTAATTAATTGTCATTAAACCTATTTACATATATCAATCAATTACCCATAACCATAACCCAATTATCATTCACCCTAATTACGCTACTACATTTGCTTCGCTGCCCCGCCATTTTGCCACCACTACCCAATTATACGCTAATTTGCCATTAGCAACTGTTTTTTATTGGTTCAACGAAGCACGCAAGCACACGAAACGAACACAAAAAACAACAAGCAACGCACGCACCGCCTCATCATTGGCTATTCATTCATTGTGTTACCATTTTTTCCACATCCGCACACCAATTTGCTTTTTTCCCCATTGTGTGTGTGTGTTTTGCGTGTGCTCTCATTTTTTGCTTGCCCGCAACATCATCATTTCACTATTGTGCGGCCAACAAAAAAGAGCACAAAAAAACTCATCCAATTTTTAAAAATGTCGTTTATCTTTTTTACGAGCAATGGTCGCGAGCGAGACCGAACAAACAACACACAGCACAAAGGGAAGAAAACACAGTGGATGCAGCAAAGAAAAGCGCAAAGAAAAAAATGGTAACAAAAAAGCAGTAGAACAAAACAAAAAATAAAGCAATAGCTCATTATTGGTGCGAACGCGCTGGAAATTGTGTCTAAAAATTGGTGCGTTTTTTGTTCGCGTTTTTGTTCAAACGACTGCGCAGCCGCTCATCAGCCAGGTACTATGTGCGTATGTGTGCTGAGCCCAATGTCAAGCTGAGGTGTGTTGCTTCTGCGCGTTGTTCAGTTCATGCTATTTGCTAGTTTTTCATAAATATGCTTATTTGTTAGCATTGTATGTACGTAGATATTTTAGGCATTTTTGATTTTTTTGTTTTCCGTCTGTTTGTTGTGTGCTACTTTTGTGTTTTATTAGCGCAATTTTCGTAGTCATAAATTTTTGTTCGAAAACCTCGAGGCAGAGAATGAACCTTCGCGGAAAGCGTAAACGCTAAATGAAAAACGCTCACATTTAAATAAAAAAGAAAATGGAAATTATATTATTTTTGAGTGCACCCAAAAAAAGATAATAAGAACAAGAAGGCGCACAACAGCGCGCACACACAGCTATAGTTCTACATGGCTCTCTGTGTATGCATTTATATGTAAATATGACATTCTTACTAGCGCATACAACATTGAGTAGACGCATTATATTCATATTTCGTTCGTTTGTAGTTGATACAAAAATGTTTGCCCTACAAATTGTTTGTCCCCGCGCAGCGCTATCGTTCCAGTTCGTTATGAATGTAGAGCAGTTTTTTGTGTGAACAAAATTTTTCCCCCTCAGGCTGTATGTCCTTGTCCTCATTTTTGTCAAACTAAATTGCTCGACTTTTTGTTGTGCGTCCTCGTTGTTTGTTGTGCTCTCTCGCTGCATTTTGTTACCATTTTCATGCAGATTTTTTGGTTCATTTGTTCCCGATCGGTCAATGCATATTCATGGATATTCGTCGAAATTCGCCTGTCGCGCTATGCACCGCGCCGGAACCGAACTAAATCATGAAATTAGAGCAGTTTTTTGTTGACGCGCTCACAAAAATCAACCTCGCTCTACTAAGTAGAACAACCTGAACCCAGTGTACATTGTATTTTTATGTGTTTGTTTGTGTTGTTATTTTGTGTGTATTTTTCACTTTTCATGTATTTCGAGGTGTTAGTTTTTCGTGGAATATATTGCAAAATTGCTCTGATTTTTTATGCCACATAAGCGAGACAATATGCTTTCTGTATTCGTAGCAGTGTATGTGCGTTTGTGTGTATATGTAGGAATACAAATTTGCGTTCTTTTGCACGGCATGTCGACGCACTGCGCTCACCTGGCATTATCGTCGCTAATTGAGCGTAAAATATGGCAGATATTCGCAAATGCTTGTCAGAGGTCATTACGTAATATAAATGCGAAAATTTGCCAAAAATCGACATGCAAATAATTTTTTTGTTCTCGTTTTGTGATTTTTTTCTATCGCATTAGGAAATTCGTTTAAAATGTGTTTGTTGTTTTTGTTGTTGTTTATTTGTTACGCTGATTTGCATATCTTTACGGAGAATTCTATTGACAACTCACAGCATGTAAGTCGGTGTGGAAAATGTTTTTTTTTTTTGTCTGCTGCTTCATTTATCTACTTATGCCGGTACTGATTTTGATCATTAAATACATATTTGATTTGATTTCATCTTCAAATAATTATAATTTATTAAATAATATTAATAATTCAGAATTCTACAACAAACATGAACAAAATGTTCTTATCTGTTATAATGGTCCACTCAAACTCATTAGTTTATAGGCCCGCATATCAAGCTTTGGAGGTGCTTCAGCTGTCAACAAGTTCCAGCTTAAGTTGAGTTAGGTTAAGTGGCTTTTAGTCGACGCACCTAGGTCCATTGCATCACCACCGGAACTGTAATCCCTCATACTATTGAGTTATCTTTGAACCACCCTGTGGTCTTGATAAAGTGAAATAGTTCACACAATTTTTTATGTGCCACTTCACCCACATCATCGAGGAAACCGCGTCCAATAGTTGCGACTCTTTTCCTATACAGAGACTCGTTAGTTTATCTGCTACACAGTCACAATGTCCTGGGGCCCATTGCAGGTATATCGTGGAATACGATGTCATTGTCACTAATGAATCCAAACATTCTTTCACAATCTTTGAAGATATTCTATGAGACTTTAGTGATTTTAAAGCTGCTTGGCTATCCGAGAATTTAAATATTTGTCTGGTCGTTGGCCCTCTTATTGACAGAACGAGTAGGCTTTCTTTAATTGCAGTGATCTCTGCTTGGAAGTACTGCAGTGATCCGGTAGCCGGAAGGCTATTCTGGTATCCAGTTTTCCAGCTTAGATTCTCATAAAAAAATCGAAAGAAACTTTCATCACATTTAAACGAATGTTTGCAAAAATTTATTAAAAAACACTAAAACATTTTTACAACATTTCTCTTTTAATTCAGTAGAATGTTACATTTGCTTTTTAAAGATGACCAAATGCTTTTAATTACTATGATTACCATCCGCACACATTAAAATTGTTTTTTTTTTTCAAAATCCCATGCGGTAATGAAAAAATTAATAACTTCTGAAAAATGAAGGCCAAATTTGGTAAGTCTTCTTTACGATGTGCAAGGTGTGTTCAAAAAATAATTGGAATTTTCGATTTTTGGAAAAATATTTATTGGTTCACATTAATGTTATCGCCTTCAAAATAGTCTCCATTCGATACTATGCACTTATGCTAGGGCTTCTTCCAATCCACAGTGGTTCGACTTGTATGAAGGCGCGGTCATAAATACTTCCCGTTGAGATATCGCTATGAAATTTTCACCAAAAATCTAGAAAAATATTTTAAATATATATTTAAAAAATTGGCTCCCATAGAACAGTAATTGCCTTTATATGACAATGATGCGCAAAAATACTTCTCATGGTCATGGTTGCAGCGTCAAAGCTTTCAGTAAGGCTTTGTAAAAAAATTTAATAAAGCGGTAAATAAGCTGAACATGATTTGTCGTTATAGTTTCATCCAACCCCCACATTAAACCAATAAGAATAATATCAACCAATTTAATACAGTTCATTTTTTCACTGCCATTCAACAGCCATTATAATTAGAACAAAAACTTATAATGTATCCTCTAGTAAACCGTACACAGATTGAAATAATGACGATTTATCCTTCTTTCCAAGCTTTCTTAGCCCAATTATGATGAGTTTGAACTTAAAAATAGTTCATTCAAAGGTCATTATTATTTTGACGATTGCAAATACATCCGCAACTTTCCGCACCCAACTTTAACACTTTTATTACTTTGATTCTTTAACCTGAACAATTACCAGAACAAATTGAAGTTCGTTGTTGCTGCGAAATTAAAAAAAAATTAATTGTAATTGAAAATGTACATACATGTTCATGCATTTAACTCTATTTTTAGAAAGTACCGTTAGATTTTTAGGAAAACCCGGTTTGCAAATAGGAAGTGTGGACGATTTAGAGGCCATCGGTATACATTTTGTCAAAAAATCGCTAGATGGATTTTTTGATTTTTGGCCTATGGCGGAACCACTGTGCAATCGTCGAAACACTTCTCAATTTCGATATTAAAAAAATAATTAAAAAAATGTTCATCATGTGTTCAATAAAATTTATAGAAAATTGATTAAAGGTATGACATCAGACCACGCATAGACCAGTAATCCAAAGTTTCTGAACCAGTGATGATCCTTCGTGATGTCAGATGAAGTGCCGTCGAGTAAGTCCATGAGTATTAATGATCTTGTATCTCGTACTGTAGGGCTCCAATTGTCTTTCGTTAGGTCGAAATTTGAAAAAATATTCAGATCTTATTGTTGTATATGTTATCCATAGAAATCAAAGAAATTTATATAAAAATAATATATATTTTACCTTGACAAATTTCTAAATGATTTCGCATTGCATTGTTTAATACCTTTTAACATTGAAACTTAATTGATATAAGGAAAGATTTTTAGCCAACTTTGGTATTTAATTCCGAAACTTGAAGCAGTTCCATAAATAAATGCAATTGATCTGAGTCAAATAGCTATTTAACTAGACTTCACCAAAATTATAGAGTACCGAAACTAACGTAATCGCGATATAAAATTAGAAGTATTTACACCACAATGAGGCTCCGACCTAATGCCTATTGGATTTTATTAGGAATTCTTAAGATTGGCGAAAATTATTACAACATATATATATTATATTTGTTGGAATTCGGAATTCGCAACTAAGTGCTGCATAGCGGTAACACCACAATGGTCGCTTGTAATCAGAATGAACAGTTTGCTTTGAACATAAAAGTCGATATCTAAAACATCAGAGATTTGGCTCGAACAGAAATACCGAGAACCTTTGTGGTAGTTCTACATTAATAACGAATTTTTTTCAGAAGGTACACTCGACAGTTCTTTCCAGATGAAGGATTTCGTTGTGCCTTCCTTGTGAATAACAAATTGTTAGGGTCTTAGAAAGTAAGTTCTGTTTTTTGTAATGACTTTGAGAGAGAAATACATGAGGCTCCACATGGTGTAACTTCCTAACTTCCTTTAAAAATTTAGGAACTACATTTTGTTGGAAAATGTGTTCATTTAATCATTGGAAAATAAGTTAATTTTTTTGGAATGAATTTGAGAGGAAAATACATGAATTGGAGAAGACAAGAAAGAATAAAGAGAAAGTCTTTGATTGAAAATATTATGGAAAATTTATTAGTTCGCGTCGCTTAAGACGTATTTCAGAAGCTTGTACTCTGACATTTCTGGTCACAACTACTTAAGATCGCGGAAATTCGGAAGCCACCAAAACGCGTTTATGGTTTTAAGATCACAAATTTCATATTATACTCATACAACTATCGTACATGACAACTCAAAGATACACCAAGAATAAAAGATGTCAAATGGCCAAATATATTGCTTCCAAATATTTACTTTAGACCATGGGGACTTGACCACGCTCTAAACCGTGTCGGTTGTACAACGAAAACATGCTGACAGCTTGTAAGCCAACAAGCGCTGTTGGAAATCCGCAAGAAATTGCTTGAAGTAGCCGGTAGTTCACCACATTGACGAATTTGATCAAAGTGGAACTTGGCACATTCAAAGAAATTCGACACATACGGCGGGCAGGCACCAATTGTGACCATGACAACAACAATGGAGCCTGAGCCAAAAAAACATGTCCTGCCGTTAGTTGGGTCGAAACAACACAGCAGGATGTACCATAATATTTTGGTTTATGACTTCTGTGCGACGCTACACACCACATCAGTCGGCTACAGGATATGTTTCTGCTGAGACAGAGTCAGATGAGAGCGGTAGAGAGAGAGAACGCTAGATCGCTGTACAGCGTTTGAGAGAGCAAGTCGGTAGTACAAAGTCATGCCGATCGTCCAATTGCTCGGTTCTAACAGTAAATGAAACGAATTGGAGTACAACAACTAAGCCGAGGGGTGCATGGAGAGTTGCGCTGCTGAAGAGAAATATGTTTACCTACGCGCTGAGAGCGTAGCGTACACATCTACAAATACAAATTTACTTTTGGAAAGTAATTTGGCACGCACCTCAGGGGGGAGGTAACACTGCAATGTGGCAAGTTGCCTAGCGTTGGCGGTTTTGGTGGCAGCGTCGATCGCGGCGCGGTCTATGCGAGCAGCAGGACATGCCGCTGACATTTTTTGTGGTCGAGAGGAAAAAAATATTCTTTTTTATGGATGTGAAGCGTACTTTTTTCGGCAACAATTGCTTTTTTGACATGCTGCATTTGCAACAAACACATACACCAGTACGAGCAAGAGAGTGTGTTTAGGTAGCAGTCGGCAATTTGAATTGTGTTTGTATAAATTAAGTCGTTACGGTCAGCCTTGCCACAACAACAAGAAACAACAACATGGCATTTATTTGTATGTATGTGTGTGTGTCAATGTTGATAGGCGGTTAGGCGTTGCTGCTGGAGCAATCTTATTTGGAACGTTGTAGGTGTGTTGTATTTGTCAACATTTATACGCTACGCGTTCGTTACGCAGCCACAGGCGTTGAAGTGCAAATAAAGGTAGCGGCGCGTCGCGTCGCAGTCAAGCCAAGTGGCATGGTACGGTGGAAGCGTCACAAAATTGAGTTACAATTTGCCAGCAGGGTATGTTTGCTGACCAAGCAGCAGTGTGCAACCAAACGGCAGTGGCCCGTCACCGGTGGTGGCACCTTTTTACAGCGACCGCAAATGTTTTCAACTCGATGTCTAATGCGCCGCTGGAGCCTTGTATGCGCCATACGCATGCATTTTCTCTATATGTATTCCCTCTGTATGTATTTATAGTGCTATTTGGACTCTGTAGGTTTCGCTGGTGAATAGGAATCAGCGCACATAAAAAGCCATGAGGATGTGCTAATTTCGAGAATGTGTGGAGTAAATTAAAAGTAACCAATGTGTGTTCGGTATGATTGCGGGCATTATAGTGTCGATATTCAATTGTTATTTTAGTCGGTATGCACTCGCATGTCTATTAAATTGGAAAGTTGCAGCTATAAACGATGCTGATGTATGACTGTGCTGCAGCATACGCGATGGGTGGTCAGTACTTTTAGAGTTTTTCATCTCAATTCGGCTACTAATGCTTGATATTATCAGGCGGAACAGATTGGGTAGGAAACTTGTTCACCAAAGGGTATATTGCATGTTCCCTGAAATCAAATAATCTTCACAATGTAGAAAATAACATATCTCAAATTGTCTACTGGAATGTTTCAAACTTTTGAGATAGATAGGAATTTATGATATTCCTGATGAGTAAATCTATGGTAAAAATATTTGGAACGACATTACAACCCCGACTTTTGCGTTCATTTTAGCAGTGTCAACACCCACAAATGGGATGCGATAATCAGCCCTTGTGAAGCCTTCAGTGACGCTTGGACTTATTCAGGGGATGTTTGAGATAAAGTTTGACTGAAGTTTGGACACCGTATATATTCTTCAATAAGTGCAGCTGCTAGCAGTTGTCTTACTTGAAACAATCGAACCGCTAAATATACATGTTTAAGCTAAATAGTGTACCAGCGGAGTTAGGCTGTTAGCAGATTTTAGACCATCCGCTTAAATGGTATGTTATGTCAAGGGGTAGATATCCACAGCTGCAGAAAATCTCACTTAGACAGATTCGACTGTCCTTTGTAGTACCCAAATACTCGTATCGCCAAGACCCTCACGATGCGATAAAGCTCTTGGTCTCTTTAACAAAGTTCTTAAGTTCAGCTAATGTCGATTCCAGTCAATTTGCTGTGTTCGTCGAAGTTGTACCTACTGAGGTGTTTTAATCTTACTCTGCCGAATGCTGGACATTGCAAGAGAAAGTGCTTGGATAATTCCTCTGCTTCATTGACCAGTAGGTACGCCAAAATTTGTTGCGAGATGAACTTTTCTAACAGACAGCAGATGGAAGTACAGTTTTCGGTCCAAGCCTGAAAGACCTCACAACTGCACAGGTGCTGTTTGTTGTGCGGCGTTTCAAGAGCTCACGCGAAGTCAGTGTGTCCAGCGCACTATCGCGTAGACCATAGATTACCCACCACGTCAATATTGTTAGGGTAACCTCACTTTCAAGCTGGTCCACTCTATAGCTTCCAGCAATTCCGCGGTGACTGGTTATCCAAACAAGTTGGATTTGCAAAATAATTCGAAGCTGCAGATAAGAATGTGAGACACTGCCTAACTAGTTTAGAGCATGCAGTCATCCAATCCAAGGCCAGTTTTGCCATTGGAGTTCTGCTGTCGGAGTGAATACACGGGTAATTGTTAAACTCCAATGAAAAGTTTTTTCTAAGACTTTGAAACATACATATTTAAAAACATAATGTGGGGAATGACTCGATCTTTGATAGGAATAAAAACTATTCTATGCTGAATGATGTCTTAAATAAGAGTTAGTAGTATTTGACAGAATGAAAATTGGCGTGCCATTAACGAAAATTACGCCTTACAAGTCTGTCATCGCATCCGCAATAACATATGAGGAATAATCTTTGCGGGTTGGAGAGAGAGATTTTGTCAAAACTAGGTTGGTCTTTACGGACTGAAAACACTAAACGATTACAAAATCGACATTTACTCTGACTAGACCATATCGTACGGATGAGTGGAGAATACGCAGTAGTCAAAATATTTAACGAGGTAGCAGTTGGAGATTACAAACTTAACTATTATTTGGAAATTTTGATTTTTTAATTGTTGCTAGTTGTGTAGAGCATATACCCAATCCCTTATCCCTTATATTAACCGAGAAAGGGTTATATAAATTGGACATCTTCCTCTAAGTAGTATATTTTAAGTTCATTTTGCATAGCCTAAGACAGTAGAAAACCATGTGCTACCGAAGCCCTTTGTCAGATTAAAAGACCTGATTGACTTAAGAATAGTTTTGGTTCGGATACAATACTTACTTAGGAACGACTCGAATTGGCAGGTGCAACATAGTACCCATGCGTATAACAAAATTAAACGCCTTTATCACTGAACCTACCACAATTCAAATTCTATTTTCATTGTTATTCCAAAAAAATCCATTCATTTGTATAAGAAAATCAATTTAAGATTTGTCTCTAATGATTTAAAAATCTCATCCATAAACAATTATCAGAGAATAGATTTTATTTATTTTCAACAGCGAAAACGTGTAAGAAATCAAAGTAATCCATACGTACATAAAAATATACATAAATTCATAAGTGTGCGTGTGCTATATGTCGAGTACAAAAACAAAAATCGTGAAATTTAAACGTTATAAAATACATATACCATAAAGAAAAAAATTTCTTTGCTTTACTCCTTAACCTAAGAAAAATATAGTTCAAATTTATGCTGGCGTTAACTTGGCTGTTGGTTCTAATAATGCCCACAAACCAGCTGCCGACGAAATAGCACCCAGCAAACCAATTGTACGCGGCGACAACCTAGTGTAACCTAGTCCAGTTAGTGGTATAAATAAGTCACATAAATTCTTAACTGTATCTACAGCCACATCTTTGTGGCCCAGCACCAAGGCATAGGAATGTAGCGCCAATTGGTTAAAATCACGTAGTGAAGTTATACGCAGCGGTGAGACTTTAGGGCATGCACGGGTTATACCACTCTTTGAGCCAGCCTTATGAAAGTCGATCAATTGAAATATTTCATAAACATCTCGGCATAAATTCATTATAATCGATAGTAACCAGTATTTATTCGCGAATTTGCCCCAACGGTTGGTGTTTATGCCCTTGAAGAGACCCGTGCGAGCCAGCCACATGAAATGGTCGGCCAGTAGGAACAAAGATTGTGACAGCTTGCTTAGTGTCAATGTCACACGTATCGTAAGATCGGGATAATGTATGGTGCGTAATGACGAGTAGAATATATCCACACAGCGACCGAAACGCAGCACTAAAAATAAAGAGAGGGTGTTGAGTAACAAAGTAATTTGAGATTTCATAGCAGTGCGACTTACGTTTTCGGAATGTGCTTAATATATATTCCACAGTTTTGAAGCTATCCGCCAGAGCTGGGCTGGCGTCTGCGCTCTCCAGTGAATCCCATAAAGCACGCGATGCATATTGCACAAGACTGTGAATAATGAAATAATTAGAATTTATAATTAAACTATAATCAACTTGAAAACCTTACCGTGCAATTTTATCACGGCCTGCCGTCTGATTATTTAGTGCCACCAACTTATCCAAGTTCATGTTTTCTACGTCTTTACGTTTGCGATTACGCGTACTGCTTGTAGATGAAAATATTACTTAATTTATTGCTCAGCTCAAGGTTCAACAGGATAAATAAATAAATTCACACGCAAATAGAGAGAGATTAAAACGAATTATTTGTTTAGCAAATCTACAACCTGTTTTGTTTTTGTTGCCCTGCCAATTGTGGCTGTCAAACGCCGGTGTGTTGAAAATCTGTTACAGCTGTTGCTATGGTGAGTGAATGCTTTGAAGTAATTTACAGAAATTTAAACAATTTAAACATAATTCCGGCATAATTTAATAATTACAAAAATGATAATATGAGTTTTCAGCTTTTTACACTAAGATAAATAAAAATTAATTATTAATTTTCATAAATATAGTATAGCGCCATCTACATGTAAAACATATACTGTGCGACCACAGATGGTGCTGTGATTGGTTGTGTGGTAATATGAAGGAAAGTAAGAGCGAAGTTCACATCAAATCAACCACTCCTGGGTAACAAACTTATCGTGGTGAAAAATAAAAAATTTGATTACCGAAACTCTAATCCATTGAAAGATTTATCATGGAAATTTACAATCAATCAATCACATTGCAACTATTACCGTTGTTTGTAAAAAAGAGATGAATGATCATTAAGACGCTCATAGAAATGTTAACAGATATCTCGGAAAGCGATTTTTGGCATTTACCCAATTATTTAATTGATAGCTGCTTTGCAGGGATCACATCCTGTGGGACTTTTATCCGAATTATGTTAATTAAACCGTCGATTTTTTTATTCATAAAATTGTTTTGATCTTAAACAATAGGTAGTACAAGGTATTGCATATTCTCTAGATGAACAAACCAAAAAGAAACCGTTGAGAATTGCAAAATCAGGCGATCAGTTAATACCTATCAGGACCACTTGATTTAGACAGCATTTCAAAAAGCTAAGTTAAAGTTATATGAATGTAAGATCTAAGTTAAAGTTATATGAATGTGTGGAACTGATAATGTACAAGCCCACATTCTGGTAAGAGCAACATTCATAAGCCATGCAGACCGTCCGGGGTTAATATAATCCTAAGATGTACCGAATGAAAGTATTAACCAATTTTGATCCTCATTTCTCCAAATGAAACATTATCCACCAATTTTATGAATTATCTCATAAACTGACCGTTATATACGGTACAAAGTTTATCGATAGGATTAGATCCACAATTTTAGTAATATGGGGACTTGAGAATGTAGTAAATCCCTTCGTTCTACTTTTTAGTATCCAATCTACCAATATCAATTGATCGATATATACGAAATAAACCAACGGTACGAGGGGATAGGGTGAGACGGGATTTATAACATTTAAAATCTCACAGGTTTGGAAGAAGGAAGGTCCCAATCTTATACTATATACCGATTAATAACTTACCAATCCAAACAGGTTCAGATCACCGAAATGACAGCACTTGTCCGGATAAGATCCGGGTCAATTCCGGTACCCCAGACGCGGCTGTCGTGGGAATTGTCTATACTTATTCTCGCGGTGATGTCTCTTAGTCTATAGAACAGACTCTGCCAAGTCTGCTTTACAAATAATATTAATAAATCTGTTAGCAAAATTTCATTTGGCACCACATTGCCTCCCACAAGTAGTTATTATCACAAATTTATTTTCCATTAACATCCTACACCTACGTACATACATATACAGGTAACACGTAGTCCATGATCCATTCAATAAAGTGCATCAATTGGCACTTTGTTCCACATCTGACCACAAAGCTTTCATTTGATCACTGTTACGCTGATGCAACACAAATCAAATGAAATAAAATCGAATTGCCTTTCAATTGCATGTCACCTTTTTTTAAAACCTCTCGATTGCATTTAATTTTTTTCGCTTTAGCCCGAGCGACTCGAAAAAAAAAGAATTAAACCACAAAGCACGGCCAATTCGAGTGTAATCGTAAAGCTTTTACTGCAAATTATTTTTGCTACCACGAAGTAACCTAACCATATTTACACCTGCAGCACGCACCAAAGGACTCATAGCTAGATATTGGCGGCACACACCACCCATCGCATGGTGCAAAACGCATTCGGTTTGATGCTGGCGATGATGGTTTGCGAATGCTAAAAGCTACTCTGACAAAACGGAGACAACAAAAAGTGTCGCTAATCAAATTAACTCTTTGTGAAGTGCTATGAGCGACCCGAGCACTTTGTGGATTATGAAAAGCGAAGGTCAGTTGAAGTTGGACAAAAATGGTGATGGGGGTGAGCGGTAGCAACAGCAGTCGCCTTCTGCTACTAGTGCCGCTAGCAATAATAATTTTTGGCCAACCTTACCGAAAGACTATTACATGCAGCAACAACAACGAAGGTTGGGACGATGCGGTCCGCTGTTTAGTGTCATCGGAAATACTTTGATGTATTGTTACCTTTTGACTTGGCTATTTTACACTTTCATTAGTAAATGTTGCATAACAGCGTCTTCGGTTCACATGAAAATAATAAGGAAATGAGATTTTTGTGCGTTGAGTGAGAAGTTCAAGTATTCTTTATATGTAAATTTGTAAATATGTAAATATATTTGTAGACTCTACAATTAAAGTGCCATTAATATCAATAATTGTTCTAAAATAAAGTGAATTAGACCCACATGCGAACAGTAATGCTTTGTATTTTGAACTTTTTGAACTTTTTGACCTTACTCACCTGAGCTCTATTTATAATTTATTAATATGCTGTAATCGAATACTCTTTCAATGCGCGAGTAATGAGTTAATGAAAAATTTGCTGCTTAAAAAGATGCTACGAGGGCAGTTTGATAGGTCCGTATAGGTTGCATTTCATAGGCAACCCTGATGCTGTCAACTTCCATTATTCAAACAACGAATGTGAATGAGCTCGATAATATAATCTCCGGTATAATGAGGAACTAAAGTTAGTACATATATGGAATATATAGACTGATCCTTTGGTCAAAAGAGACCAATGTCAAAATCTTAATCTTAAAGTAAGGCTCTTTTGAGCAATCGTGTACTGAAAAAAGTTCAGATATCTACCAACAATTTTTTGGTATCCACAGGGTTTGAAATAATTGCTATTATGTAATGATTAAAACACCCATTCACGGTTTATTCCTGTTCTTAAATATGGGAGATTGATTTAATTATTTAAATTCTTATATCCATAAAATGTGGGATTTTTCAATTGAAATATCTCCTGGAATCATAACCTACCCAGAATTAGATCACTTAGCACAATAAAAAAATATTTCAAAGAAGGAGGACAATTCAAAATATCTTCTATATTTTTGCAAACCCGTCGAGTATTTGTGTGTCGCCTTACTGATCCAATTCAAAGAGGCGACTCTGCTGATCGTACTTTTGGTTAAAGTCAAACACACGATAGGAAGCTATTAAAGCGATATTAGTTCAAGCGAGGTTCCATGCCTGAATCGAAGCAGGATTATCTGCATAGACTTTAGACTTTACATATCCCCACAGGAAAAATTCTAACAATGTGATATCACACGTTCTTGGTGGCCAATCGACTGGCCCAAAACGTGAAATTATCAGCTCACCGAAGTGTTCCTCACTAAATCCATTAGGTGAAGCGATATGTGGGAACTGGAGCCGTTGTTCAAATCAGATGTCACCGAGATCACGAGCATCAAGCATCAAATCGTCAGATATCAGGGCGCGATAATGGTCGCCATTGACGGTTACGTTGTCACCGGTATCATTTTTGAAGAAATGTGGATCGATGATTCCACCGGTCCACAAACCACACCAAAACGTGCTGGGCATGGTCTACTGGGTCGAATATTATTCAATAATGAATGCTGGATCACAAGATGGGTCATGCTTTTGCGAATAGTACGCTCAGTAGACCGATTATGTTGACCTTAACCGGAGCGAAGAGCGAGAAACGCATACTTTACAGAATGAGAATTTTCGTAATAAAGTTGAACAATTTGTAAATACTGTTCAGGCGTAAGTCTTTCAATTATGAAGTGACAAATCTTGTTCTTCACTGGCGTAGACACCGCTTACGCGGTTACAGCCGTATGAAATGCCAAATACTGAACAAAAATGTGACAGCTCGACACGATTCATGCATGATCTTTCAAAAAAAGGCTATTGAAAAAGTACTTGGATCAGCCGATAGTTGTCTTCGGATCTCCATTTCTTTGCTCTCTATCTTAGGACAATGCTCTCTTTAAAAAAAATTAAAGTAAGTAGTATTTGTCTATCGAAGAAAGTAGCGGAACACAATTGCTCATTGGTTACAGATGTTACTAGTATGTTTGAACAACTCGAAAGTTTGTTCGTTTCGCTCTCTTCAATCAGTGTTGAATCGAAAACAGCTATTGTTACGTTAGTTATAGATTTACGGAGGTGAATAAATAAAAAAAAATAATAATTTTTTTTCTTTTCAAAATTTAACTATTTAAAAATACATATAAAAAAGAATATGTTTTCAAAATTCAATTTATTTTCATACAAACTGCCTCGCCTTGGCGCGAAAATTTAAATACGTTTTTCTCGAAACTGGCTTTCTTAAACGATATCCACGATTTCTCAATTCTACTGGATCCATTTGCCTAAAATTGTTGTAGAGTCTACTTTTGTCATTTGTATCACTAGTAAATCAAATTAAAAAAAATTTAAATTTCTTTAACGAACAGACCGAATTTAGCATTTATCATACTGAGACTAAAAATGGATTTATGTCTGATACTTCATATCAAAGGACAAGCAACCACCATTTCTAATTTTAACACAAATGTTTGCATAACAATTTATTTTTAACAATTGTAAGGGATAGGCCTGGAACTATGGCTATTTTTTTCTTCATGCTGCACACATACAATCTACAGTCTTGATGAATATGTGGGCAGTTGTAATTTTTTGGCCTAATTTAACCCTTCATATATGTATAGTATTTATCTTTGTATGTCCATGAGCAACAGTTGTACACCTACGCAATTTACGTTATGACACTAAAAGCAACAACAATAATATGTGTTGGCGTTGAAACACTTCTGCATATATTACTCAATTCAACGAAAGATATTCGCATTCAAAAGAATTCCATAACACTTATGACACTTAAGCACATTAAAATCCATAAAAGGGGTAATTTCAAATTGATACTATTATATATTAAAACATTACACATGTGCGTGCATTTAACTTTGACACCTGAGTAGCACCTGAGTTATCCATGGCAATGCGCACATACACTCACGCAGTCATACATTTGCATACTTGTGTGTATGTGTGTGATAGTGTGATATAATGAGCGTTAACCGGCCACCGGTGACTCGTGATGGGTGTGATAAGAAGCGCATAAAATCAAAGAAATTGAATAGGCCAACTGATGCTAATGGTGTCACACACACACACACAAACCCCGCCCACTTAAACTCCAGCAAAAGTACTCGTAGTTAGCGGAATTTATTCGCACGCATAACAATGCACACACGAGCACAATAAAATGTGTGTTGGATATAACAAATAAAGTTGGCCGTAATGAATTATTGTGCCTGCGATGCGCGGCACAGTGTTTCGAAACGATATATCGCTAGGTATTGTGCTATGCTGACTAATTCATATAACATTACACCAAATCTTACGAAATGCACGGGTTAGTTTTTCAGGGTCGTCAGACACATTTTTATATGAACTAATTAGTTACAAATACACAGATAGCATAAACGACTTCAAGTCTCTCACAATTTCAAAAAAAAAAGTTTTCCTACAGAACTCGTTTCGGTATAGTCTTCAAGATTATCGGATCTATCTAAGCTTATCAATTTTTTTATGTACCTGATCTTCGAAAAAAATATATATGTATTATATATATATAAGGCCCTTAGTAAGAAATATGTTTCACCACAGAGAATAAACTCTGGTCGGCCATGTGACGATATATTTTGCACAGGTTTATATATGTCAATACTTAAATGTTACTTTCTTCATCTGGAGGCATAATTATTGGAAGATTCCGATAATTCCGAGAAGAAACTTGAAGTTGTAGTTATCCAAACCCAATTTAATTTTTGAATTTTTAGTATCTTTGACATCTAAGGCTAAGCCCATGAAAACAAGTATCTGGATTATAAGTAGAGGGTTGATAGATGAGAGGATTTTGAGTTCACAGAAATGAATGATTATCGCGGTTTCGTCATATATCGATAATACCGTGAGGATTGCGTCAGCTCTATAAGACAATCCGAGCTCTTTGTCTACAATAGGTTTGACTTCGGTGTAGTTATTGTAGAGAAGATTAGTGACATTATATCAGATGTAGCAAAATGTTCTATAGTCTGCCAAAGATTAAGTTTGTTATAATATTAATATGGAGAAAGTCACTAAAATTAAAATGAAAACTTTTTCAAAACCTTTAAAATCTGTGATTGGACATTAGTTGTATGGAACAGTATATACAAGCTATAAATATTTCTTGAGACAACTTGCTAGAGTCATCTAATTCTATAATACAATCCTTACCTTCCGGTTATATAAACTCATTTGGTCAGTTTGGGTGAAAAAATAATTCTCTCATATTTCTACAAAGTCCAAAGTCCAAAATTACCATTTAGATGCTTCTTATCTAAGAGAATATATGTGATATCTGCCACAGACAGATAAAGAACACAACCATTAGATTTGGGAAACCGAAAAGTACTTCGTCCAAAGACAGCCTGTCCCTAGTAATCTGTACCATAACTATTAAAGTAAAGTCTTATGATACTACAACTAGAACATATGAAGGCTCCGATGAAGCGATCTACTCGACAAGCGGTAATTGTCTGGAAAGCCATCCCAAACTAAAAGTGATTTATCAGATCTAATGAGCTTCGAGCTTTCACACTCAGCTTGGAAAAACATTAAAAAAATCTATCGCGATCAGACAAAGTTTCTCAAAGCAAACGATCTACCTTTCCGGGTCAGTTGATGGCTATTAGAACCTTCTGCATGTGGTATAAACTCATAACATAAGTTGAAGTAGAAGAAGAAGCTTGATCTATTTCCGACTATTTCAGATTTCGTTTAATCCTTTACTCTAACCTGGAACCATATTATATATATTTTTTTTTAAATACAGGAGAAGCTCACTGCATGTACCAACAGTGAATCCGCGAAGTGCCGCATTTAGTCGTGCCGCTTCACAGCTAATTCAGGTGCTTCTCTGCTACCTTTTGATGTTACACACACCATATGTACATATGTATATGTATCCTTTACAACCATTGGGAGTTTACGAAAATGCGACGATAAAAACCAAATCCTATGAGCTTCGACACCATCGACACACACAAACACACGCACGGACACCTGAACAACTAAACGACAAACTAATCAGCGACGGTATCTCTTGAACAAAAAAAGTCAACGGCATTCGGAAATTTCACTACACCGCCTACCGCCTTGTCATGGCGATTGCCATTGTCTGTTGTGTGACGACGAAAGCGTTGTGTCGGGCCGCACAAAGCACAGACAGGACAGACAAATTGTCGAAATTGTGCAGCAGCACCCTTCCAGCACCAAAAGTCAGTGGGGGCAGGGGAGTCGCCCACTCAGCAGTAGCGCAACGCTGCCAACAGGTGGGACTCAAAGTAGAGGGAAGGAGGAGGAGTATCACAAACACACACTCTTACATTTACATGCAATCAGCCGTCCCATTAGCGTGGCACTTGTGCGCTTGTGTATTACATATTATACTGTTATCTATCTATCTCGATGTGGTAGTGTGTGTGTGTGTTTGTGGCTGCGCGTCGCGAAGTTGCAAGCGCAGCAAGCAAGCATGCTGCTGCCGTGTCCGTTGCGTATAAAAGTGGCAACGCATTCGCTATCGGTTCTCAGTTGTAGTCGACATTTAGGCGCAGAGCATTGCGCGCTTAACGGTAAACCGTAACGGTTGTTTGCGTGCGAAAGTACAACATTTAATTGCAACATTTTGATCAACTTTAAAGTTTTTTTTTTGGCCAAATAGTCCTTTAAACCTTCTAGTCCGCAGTCCGTATTAAATTTCGTGTGTTTGCTGCTGCTGTTGTTGTTATTATTTTCGTGTGCAGCGCGCATAGGTCGAGCGTGCTTCAGCATGTGGCTATTAAAACGCGACATTTAACAACAGCTCGGATTACTTGAAAATTTCGCTTATATTTTTTTTGGTTTTTGTTGTTGTTGTCAATGTTGACAACATTCATTTGTTGCAGTCGCTGGCGTGGTGTGGGCAACAATTGCAGTCGCGGTATGTTTACATTGTGGCCATTCAAGTGGACACTGCTGTTGTTGCTCATGTTTCTCATTAACAAAGGTAAGTGTGTGTGTGTATGAAGTGCGTTCTTACTCATTGGTTAGGTCATTGAGTGCGACTTTTAGCGACGCTGAAAAAATTGTACGCAGAAAAGGGGAAATAAATAAATATAACTTCAAAACAAAAAAACTTCAAAAAAAAAGTTTCTCAACCAGGCGCTAACGGTAATATGATAGTAATTGCTCAAAGCATTTTTAATTACAATTTTTTAATAATGTCACTTCCACGCAAGAAAGTAAAATTTCAGCCAAATTATTATCGTTTACTTGCTTTTAACTTTGTTCCTCTTAAAAATTGAATTTTTCGCAGCTTTTCATCTTTTTTCTTGGTTTTACTGCAAAGAGAGACTTTTACAAGAGTAACACTTTTATCATAATATTAATTCTGGAATACATAAATATTTGTGTAAAAGACCCATTTTATACCTTGTTTTGTACGAAAAATAATTAAATATATACATGATTGATGTAATTTAAAGAACAATTAATAATACATACATATACAATAGTTTATTCTCTCAACTGAAATTATTCAGCATATTTCCGTAAAAATATTCAATATTTATATGAGCCTTTTTAATCATTTGTTCTAATATATAGACAATATATAGAATATATTTTAGAGAAATAGAACTTTTAATCCAAGTAAGGAAAGACTAATTTCGGGTGCAACCGAACATTTTATACTCTCACAAATTATTGAAGAAATTTTATTAAGATAACACACAAATTATCCCATAAATTCCGCATAAAGTTTAATAATAACGAATATCGTTATATATAGTATATGAGAGCTGAGGTAATTCCTGAACCGATTTCATTCATTTTCAAATAAAGCCCACCTAATAAGGTATATGGGAGCTAGGAGATGTTATGAGCCGATTTTAAAAAATTTTTAACAGAAACACACTATTAGAAGAAAACAACTTTCTCTGAATTACATTAAATTATCTAAGAGATTTACCCATATTTTCGGTTAAAATTTACCCTTAGGCGCTGAGTTCAACATGCTCGATATCTGAGGCCTTGAAAAGTTTGAAAAGTAGTCTGTTTTCGACAATTTTTTCACAAGTGAAGCCAGAGATGGTATGCACTATTTGTGTAAAGTTTTATTCCGCTATCTTCATTGGTTCCTTATGTATATCTTATAAAGTGAAGGAATAAGATGGAATTCAAAAGTGAGTTATATGGGAAGTTGTCGTGGTTGTGAACCGATTTCGCCCATTTTTTATCGTTGTCATCAGGATGTCAAGAAAATATTATATATCGAATTTCATTCGAATCGGTCGAGTAGGTCCTGAGATATGTATTTTGGCCCATAAGTGGGCGATGCTACGCCCATTTTCCAATCCGAAAAAATCTGAGTGCAGCTTCCAACTGCCATTTCTTATGTGGAATTTAGTGTTTCTGACGTTTTCGTTAGTGAGTTAACCAACTTTTAGTAATTTTCAACCTAACCTTTGTATGGGAGGTGGGTGTGGTTATTATCCAATTTCAACTGTTTTCATGGTGTGTGGTGGGGTACGTAAGAGAATCGACTGCAGAAAGTTTGCTTTATATAGCTTCATTGGTTCATTGCGAATAAAAAACTTGCCCAAAAAAATTACATCCAAATATGCTCCTTCTTAGTGCGATCCTTTGTTCCAAATTTTACTTTTATAACTTTATTTATGGCTTAGTTATGACAGTTTATTTGTTTTTGGTTTTCGCCATTTTGTGGGCGTGGCAATGATCCGATTTTGCTCATCTTCGAAAGCAACTTCCCCAGAGTGCTAAGGAATACGCGTTCCAAGTTTCGTTAAGATATCTTAAATTTCGTAAGATATTTCAACTCGTCTCGTCATTATGATCATTTTGATATATGTATCTAACTCTTTTAGTTTTATGACTTACAAACGACCGTTATGTGAACCAAACTATTATACTCTCTTTCAACTTTTGTTGCGAGAGTATAAAAAAACAGATAAATGAATAAAACTGACAAATATTTTGCTTTCTTAGTCTCTGAATTTTATGACCTTTAGTGTTTGATAAGAATACCCATTACCCAACGCACCCACGACTTATGTACCAACTCTTTCAGAAATGTTAGTTACTCACTAGTCAGGAGTATCTCAAGACTTTGGTGGCTAACTGACACATCCATTTCTTGATATGATTCGGTCAGTCAAATCCCGATAAAGTGTTGGTTTTAGGTAATGATTCATCCAGATTTAATATTCAGTTTTTAGACGATTAATCTTGATATTGGGTATCAAAAAAGCGTGAATAATTTGACCTTACCACTTACTACTGACTGTATCGTTTTCTTCATCATTTGTTATATGCGTCAGACAGCGACTTTGCAAAAGAGTCTCTTCAGTATTGTTCTCTCCCTAAATACATTTTATGATCTCGACTGTCCAGTTTTGATATTCTATTTAATTAATTCATATAAAAATTAATATCTCGAGTTTTTTAAACTGAATTGTGTTTCGTTGTCAAAATTTTTGAGCAGAACTAGTTGTGGCAAACTTCGCTCTATATTATTTTCCGCCATCCATTCTCAAATTTTTAGTCCATAGAGCAGATATTTTTCAAAATGACCATATTAATTAAACGGAAGAGATAATACATGCTTGAAATTAAAACCCTCAAATTTCGCTTAAGGTGCTAGACCGGTGTGATATTTTCAGAAAATCGTTTTTTTTTAGTTTTTGCTTATTCGATAGTTTATACTTTCAAAAATATCCTACGAAAGTTTTTGAATGACAGCGTTCTAAAGAGTGACTGCTCGCAGGTATAACCCGTTATAGTCGAAACTTTAAACGCGTTTTCTCGAAACAACATTTCTCAAAATTGTTGACATCACAACTCAACGAGAAATTGACCGATCGATCAAACTTAAACTGTGTATTCTCGAATTTATTTACTATTAAAAGACCAAAGATCTTTTTTAATTTGTTGAAAATTGTCAATTTGGCATTAAAAAAACGACCATTTCTTTTACTAAAGAAACAATTTTTTTAGAACTACCCCATTTTGTTAATGTTTGATATATTTCAAAAATCGTAGGTCATTTTATAGAAATACCTTCGACTTTAATAACCTTTTTGAATTTCTTTGTTTCAGCTACTCATTCTGCTGAAATCTTATCAGCAGTTGGGTAACTTTTTTTGACATCTCCGTAGACAGCATATAACTCCGTTATTTTTCAATTTTTTTTGTAAAAAAAATCTTAAAATATAGTTGAAAGTATACCTTATTATGTAAAAAAAAATGTCGAAACATTCGATCGAGTACTTTCTTTAACAAAAAATCACGAGAATCGCCTAATTTTTCATGGGTTTAACTGGTATAGCCCCTTAAGGGTCTCAGATGTTAAAAACGAAACTTCAGACAATTTTTGTTTCGAATTTTGAAACTCACCTAACCCATTAAATCATACTATGAATGATCCTAGAGATCCTAGAGAATGCACAATATATACAGTTTGTTAGTACAATCAGACCCTTTAGTTTAGTTTAGTTCATAATTATTCAGAAATAGTACAGATTGTTATTAGCGGCTTAAGAACTACTTTCTATGGTAATGTTATAAACCTGATTTGTTACCATTCGGACAACATAAAAATTATTTTTTTTTTCTGGACTAGAAAATTTGTTTTACAGAGTTGCGATCAATGGTTTCATGTTAGAGATTTTTCTACTACAATAGAACCACAGATCGTCGCTTTGCTTGACATAATAGATTGATCCCTTACTTTCTTAAGACGATTATTAGAAATAGATGTTTTTTCCCAATTACCAAAATTCGGTAGGACACATTATTAACAAGTAAGGAAGGGCTAAGTTCGGGTGTAACCGAAAATTTTATACTCTCGCAATTTATTTATTTAATTTTATTTATATTATATAATACACAATTTGACCCACATATTCGTCATATATATTTTATAAAGTCCATTGAAAGTTGGAAACCATAATATTAGATTAGAAGCACCGAAGTCCTCATGTTCGATATATGGGGCCTTGAAAACATATGGTCCGATTTTGTCGATTTTTATAATGGGGCTGCTACACTATTAAGGTAGTATTTGTGCAAAGTTCTGCACCGATATCTTCACTAGTGCTTACTTTATGTATTGCAAAGTAAACAATTCAGATCGTCTTCAAAGTTCTGGTATATAGGAAGTAGGCGTGGTTCTAAAGCGATTTGGCCAATTTTCACTCACAACATATTGGAGGTAAGGAAACTATTACAAACCAAGTTTCATTGAAATCGGTCGAGCAGTTCCTGAGATATGGTTTTTGACCCATAAGTGGGCGACGCCACGCCCATTTTCTATTTTGTAAAAAAATCTGAGTGCAGCTTCCTTCTGCAATTTCTTCTGTAAAATTTAGTATTTCTGACGTTTTGCGTTAGTTACTTTTAGTAATTTTCAACCTAAACTTTGTATGGGAGGTGGGTGTGGTTATTAACCGATTTCAACTATTTCCTTGGTGTGTGGTGGGGTACGTAAGAGAACCGACTGCAGAAAGTTTGGTTTATATAGCTTCATTAATTTGCGAATTAAATACAAGTAACCGATTTGTGAGCGGGGCTACGCCCACTTCCCCAAAAAAATTACACCCAAATATGCCCCTTCCTAATGCGATCCCTTATTCCAAATTTTACTTTTATAACTTAATTTAGGGCTTAGTTATGACACTTTATGTGTTTTTTTTTTTCGCCATTTTGTGGGCGTGGCAATGGTCCGATTCCGCTCATTTTCGAAAGCAACCCTCTAACGGTCCCAAGGAATATTTGTGCCAAGTTTAGTCAAGATATATTAATTTTTACTCAAGTTACAGCTTGAACAGACGGACAGACATCCGGATTTCAAATCTACTCGTCACCCTGATCACTTTGGTATATATGACTCTATGCCTAACTCTTTTAGTTTTGGGTGTTACAAACAACCGTTATGTGAACAAAACTACAATACTCTCTTTAGCAACTTTTGTTGCGAGAGTATAAAAACTTCTCACTAATAGGTTTATTCGCTGCATATGCAAAAAAGCATGTCATCGCCTACACTGAAAAATATACAACTTCAATAAATCGTAAATACTCACACACCTATTACTATTTTACCCATACTATGTATGTATTGTATCTATAAATATGCTAACAGAGTTTTTATAACTTCACTGATTTGCACGGCAATTTGCGATTTGATCAAACTTCAATGTGACAAATTTACTTCGTTTTTTTGTCACCTCGATTATCAGCGACCAACAAAGGAAAAAAAACCAATGAAGTGAGTGACTTTTAACGCTCACGTAGTTGGTCGTCATTATCGCTTTTTTACGAGAATGAGTGGGCATTCCTTATATCTTCAATTCAGTAATCAACAGTAACATTAAAAGAAAATATCTTGATTTCAAATAATCTAAATTCAATTCCAAAATGGTATATAATAGAGCTCTTGGTATTCGACTAATCGACTAACCGAATTAACCGAATAGGGCATTATTCGAATAATAATATTCGGTTTGCACTATTCGGATAGTCGTCCGTCATCGACTATTCGATTAACCGCTCATTTTCGACTATTCGGTTAACCGTTCGTTGTCGACTATTCGAATAGTGCAAGTTCATTAATTTTCTTATTTTTATTGAAAAAAGTGAAACATTAAAACTAACAAAAAACTCGCTATTTTTTATGACTGTCATACCAACACTGTTGTTGTTTCGCATGCAAAATTAAAATATGACTGATACAACACTGCGTGGTATGTTTCTTGAGTTCGCTATTCTATACCCCTACCCACTTGCTGCCGAATTTTTTCGGTTTTTTGCGGCATATGCCTAGTACTGCAGTAACCGGTTACTTTTTGGAACCGGTTTTTTTTGGGACACACTCGTGGCAGTGTGGGCGGTTGGTGGGTGGGGCTTTGGGGCGTTTCGGGGCAAAACTTCGACGAGTGGGTAGTCGGTTTTCTGTGAAGAACCGGTTTTTTTGGGTCGGTCAGTGGTCGGTTTTGCTCGTGCCCTTCTGCCCGAACACTTCTCAACCGATTTATACCGCACATTGTATATATCTGGAAAATACGGACATATATCTGGTTTTAGACTGAATTTTCATTTATTCGAATAGTGACAGTATAACTATTCGAATAACCGCAGTAGAACGACTATTCGAATAGTCGGAACATTGCGACTAACCGAATAGTGCTAACCGGTTAATATTCGTACGAACGGTTACAAACCGGATATTCGAATAATCGGTTTTCAGGTTAATCGAATAATTTTAAGAGCCCTAGTATATAACTAATTAGAACAGAAAAAAGGAAATGTGTGGGAAGCGAAGTTTTCCAACGTTTCTTTTGACTAGTTTCAGTTTTTAC
Source organism: Zeugodacus tau (assembly GCA_031772095.1). Lineage (NCBI taxonomy): Eukaryota > Metazoa > Arthropoda > Insecta > Diptera > Tephritidae > Zeugodacus > Zeugodacus tau. The sequence goes on along the minus strand of CM062652.1, from coordinate 13,564,505 downwards.
ATACTTTAACTTGCACTCTACTAGTCTCATTCCCATGAAAATATGAAAAGTTCACGAGAGCACTTCCCTTGCTTTATGAAGTTGCTCATATGCCCCGTTGGTCATTTATTTAAATTGATACTTATTTATTACTTATCAGCCTATTTATATTACTGCCAATAAAAAACGTGTTTATGTGTGCTAAAAATGTTCAATTCAAGTGCAACAACAAAATAAAGCTACAACAATAATTTGTCGGTCTCTAGAGTAAAATGCAACCATAATAAGCATTGGTAAATCAAGTTAAATTTATGCTTTAATCTTTTTTGTACATTCCTCGAACTGTTTTGCATTGTCTGTATGTATTTATGTACATTGGTGAGCGTTAATGATTGGCAGGCAATTTGTTATTTTAATTATAAAATTCAGATATTGTGTGAAAGTTAAATTTGTATGGAACACATTTGTATATACATATATTCGCATTGGTAAATATACAAAAACATTCAAAATAACTGTATTGCTTTAAATTTGTATTAAATTGCTGACATATAGACACATATGTAGGCATGTATGTATGTATGTATTTAATTTTATATTTATTCATTTAAATTGCTTTAATTAAAATTTGGCGTGAATGAACACATGAATATTTATATGTATGTATAGTATGTATATTTGTATGCAGTTATATTTACAATGTGCTACAGTTCCAAATAAAATTTGTAAAATCATAAAAGACACATATAATCACAAAAGAGCCGTCACACATACACACATATAGTACCATATAAAATCACAACATTTGTTTAAGCAAACAATACAAATTTCCCATTAATCAGTTATCACAGCAATACATACCTACATACACATCCACAAATGGGTGGGAAAAAATCGACGTGAAACAATAGGTCAAAAATCGCAACACCTTATCAGCGTATGCCATGCGAAATCAAACAAAACACTGCTCATTAATTTCACTTCAAATGCGCACAATTCGGTTGTCACATAATTGAAAGGGTGTCATAGCAGTCAAATGCGAGGGATCATTTTGAAAAAATATGCAATTTAATTTCCACAATAAAAACTAATTACTCACACAATACATACTCGTGTGTACAGAGAACAACAAAATGAGTAGCATAATACCATTGTGTTACATAAATGAAGAGATAGCAAAATTTGTGTAGGTGTGGGCTTTCAAAACAATTTAACCAAAAAATCATCATACATTTTTAAGTCCAGGGGGCCGACGCGATATCTCACGCAATCTAATAAATTAAGTTCAATTATATTTTCTCATATTCCATAATTTTTGACCTTAATCAAAACTCAGTTCTTGAACATGCCGAAAACCACCTCTTTGGACATTAATATTTTTTGTTTTAGCAGCAAATTCGACTCTGAATATCATATTCCTTTCATTCACCCATTCAACTTTTCCATCCTGGGATCCAGAAATAAAACGGTTATGGTATGGTAAGATTTCTAGTGCTTCTAGTTCGTCAATTGTAAAGAATAAACTTAAACTATTAGGACAATATATTGTAGTGCTGATTGCAGGATCGATCCGGAGGAGAATTGCAAATATTCGTACTCACGACAATCGTACAGTCGATGGCTTTTAAATCGACAACATACCTACTTCAAAATTCTTATACTCTCGCAACATGTTGCACAGAGTATAATAGTTTTGTTCACATAACGGTTGTTTGTGTCAACGGTTGCTTGTGTCAGAAATAAAAAAGCTAGATATGGGGTTATACATATAAAAATTATCAGTATGACGAGTGGAGTTGAAATCCGGATGTCTGTCCGTCCGTCTGTCGTCTGTCTGTCTGTCTGTCCCTCTGTCCGTCTGTCCGTATGTCCGCCTGTCCGTGTATGCGATAACTTGAGTAAAAATTAAGATATCTTAAAGAAACTTGGAACACATATTCCTTGGCATCCTGAGGAGGTTTCTTTCGAAAATAGGCAAAATGGGTCCACTGTCACGCGGAAACCGAAAACATGTACAGTGTCATAATTAAGCCATAAATAAAGTTATGAAAATAAAATTTGGAACATAGGATCACATTAGGAAGGGGCACATTTGGATGTAATTGTTTTTGAAAAGTGGGCGTGACCCCGCTCCCAAATAGGTTTTTTGTATATAACTCGCAAACCAATAAAGCTATATAAACCAAACTTTCTGCAGTCATTTTTTTTAGGCACTTCTTAATACAGTCCGAAAATGAAATTAATCGGATAATAACCACGCCCACCTCCCATACGAAAGTTAGGTTGAAAATTACTAAAAGTGGGTTAACTCACTAACGAAAAACGTCAGATTCACTAAATTTTACAGAAGAAATAGCAAAAAGAAGCTTCACTCAAATTTTTTTTACAAAATGAAAAATGGGCGTATCATCGCCCACTTATGGGTCAAAAACCATATCTCAGGAACTACTCAACCGATTCGAATGAAATTCGGTATATAATATTTTCTTGACACCCTGACAACACGGTTAAGAAATGAGCGCAACCACGACTATTTTCCTTATAACTCAATTTTGAATTCCGTCTGAATCCTTCACTTTATAAAGTATACAGGAGGAACCAACGATGATAGCGAAATTAAACTTTACACAAATACTATATAGGATCTGTGGCATCACTTGTGAAAAAATTGTCGAAAACGGACTATAACTTTTCAAGGGTCACAACATTTCCTAGCTCCCATATACCTAATTATAGGTTTTTCAAAAATTCGTTGGGCTTTAATCTGCATATATGTATTGGTTAATATGTGATATATCTAGCGAAATTAAGTGAGCGTATAGTATTGGATATAGTGTACCTTGCTGGTGAAATTGAATGAAATCGGTTCAGGAATTACCTCAGCCCTCATACACTATATATGACGATATTCGTTTTTCTATTAAACTTTAATCCGAATTTATGGGTAAATTTGTGCGTTATCTTAATAAAATTTCTTCAATAAATTGCGAGAGTATAAAATGTTCGGTTGCACCCGAACTTAGCCTTTCCTTACTTGTTAGGAATGTTTTCAGTCACAGATCGTTCATAGTTGGTGTGAGAGCCCTAACATTTCCTATTTACGCTTCTTTCGTCTTCTGTGACTGACGTTACTTCACAATGTGTGATTTTAAATTCATCTAGATAGATTCCACTACTCAATGTGGTAGACTGTGAGTAAGGATTAAGCAGTGCCTGAAGCTTAAGTTTAAACCTCGGCATCCATCGACTTGGCAAAAGTTCAGTTTGAGGTTCCATAATGGAAAGCATTATTTATACATCTTAAGTTGTTAGTATTTAATTACTGGGAAGAACGGAGTTTTGACGAATCTGTAAAAACCTTGATTGTGTGGGCTTCTACGATGATTAGTAATGGAAATTATAACACTATCGGCATCGGAATTACGTTGTCAGAGATATACTAAATTTTCTATCCGTTAGGCATGATGACAAGCCATTAGGAGTCACTTTCAAACGTGGTTCCAAAACCTTCCACGAAAAACTTGCAATTTGGAGTCTACCATAAAACTCTCCAAAACTAGGCCGAATACAGCATTTCCGTTTTTTGTATATAATAATTTTTATATTTTTTGTTGACATCGGAAATCTAGAACCTTGTAACGACACCAATAATAGTTTGTTTCTGTCCATCCCTCAACCATTTTTTGGTTAATCGGAAAACCCGTATAACATTTCGACCTTCACATCGACTGCTATTGAAAGATCTTCTTTTGGGTTGTTTTTCGTTCTGTTTGGTACTAAAATACACATAATTAACATTCTCACTTTAGATAGTAACATTTGTGAATCATGGTTTCACCATAGGAAGGATTAACCCCCTGTAATTCACCTAATTTAAAAGTTTAAGAACTCCGCGAAATTTAAAGTTCCTCCATTTAATATTTAAACTTATATTCTCTACTCTGTATTTGCCTCCGCAGTGACAGCCAAGTGGCCACCTGACGCACAGCTACGTTACGGCTATCCGCAACATTGGCCACGCCAATACTTTGACGACTTTGCAATTGATTCGCGGAATTTTGATAATGAAAAATCTATAGACGGAAACGGAAATGCTGTATTTGGCAAAACAATCGCCGACGAAATGACGTTGCGAGATTTATTGCCGCCAAATGATATTGAAATTCCTGCCGAGGAAAGACGTCAACGGCAACTGCAATGGCTGGGCAGTTGGCTATTCGGGCGAAGGCGACAGGAAGCGTTGCGAACGCAACAACAAACAAGCGAAGCGAAAACGTCACAACAGCAGCTATCGGCATATGAATCAAGGTTACGTATACCTTTCGAAACTGCTGAACAACAACAACAACTGAAGCAAGAAAATGATTTTGACGCAGACGATATTGTCGTCTACAAGAAAGCACCTGAATTTGTGCCAGGTGAGGAGAAGAAAACTCCAAACGAAGCGGATAAGAGTGAGAATGACGTCAGCGGGTCGAACGCGCTGGAAGAGGAGGAGGAGGATGTGGAGAAACGCAAGAAACCCATAGAAACTCTAACGGATTATGATTATAAACTGGATATGAGTGGTGATAGCGAACGTTATAAAAACGAACAACCGTTACGTACCAAACGTATTTCGTACGCGCGTAATCGTCGCTTGGAGTCCGGTTATATACCCTACACAGCATATCAGCACGATCGTCAGCAAGAGTTTAACGAGGCAAAGAAATTGGCTTACAAGCGTAACAAGACCGGCAATGTGGATCAACGGAACTTTTTGCCCTCCATTAGCGCTGGTGAGTTTGTGCCCGAAATGACTTATGACTAAGAGATTTATATTTTTATAAATTAATCATTAATTCTATAGGCGCCATGACCCATCTGGGCAACTTTTTTACGGATCTCTCGAAGAATGTGCGCTACAATGAGAAATCCCAACCGTTGAATCATGAGGAAGCGAAATTACTAGAAGGTCATCATCCCTTACGGCAGTTGCATGAGCGCATGGCCGGTGAACATGAGGCTAATGCGGGTGGGTACACAAAGATAATTTTCTTAGACTTAAAGATTTAAGAGATTTTTTACTTTCACGGTTCCATTCACAGAGTTACTACACGCGATTCGCACATATCGGCCGTCACAGAAGATACGCTCGCTGGTGGCGATGAATCCGCGCGGCTATCATGGTGCACAATTCATCGATCCCAATTACATGTGGGTGGGTTTGGGTAAATAGCAATACGCGCGGCGGCGTTGTGGTAGCTGGCATTGTGCCATTGATCCACCATGTTGGCATGGAGTTCGAGAATGAGGTTCTCAAGTGCCCTGCTCTCCTTCTCATATACTCCATACATCCCACCACACCCCCACCACACCGCGTTTGAAATGTTACAACGAAACACCATGAATGCAAATACATACATATGTTAATTAGAATGAAGCAAATATGTCTGTGAATATGATTGGCTTAAGTCTTTTCCATCCCAGATTATTGTTTCTTTTTTTGTTTGTATTCTAACTTCTTTTTGACATAATTACGCGTCAAAAGTGTTGTGTGTATGCTCCTGATCCCCACCTAAAATTCAGCTCATTATATATATATCCTTAAAATGTGTGAATTTATTCGTAAACAAAAATATTCAAATATTATATACTATATAGAATTATTAGTAGCTGCAATTCGTGAAAAAATATATAAAATTCACCTAAATTGTTATTTTTGAAGTGTAAAGTTGCAATGCAAATAAATGCGTTTAATATTCTAAAAAAATATATTGAAACAATTTTTGAATTATTTGTGAGTTCGATTTTACTCACCACCAAAATACTCGAACTCGATAACGATAAAAGTGAAAGGTGATATTCGCAGTGGAGAGGAAATAGTTTTGACTACTCAAAAGTATTTTTCGCAATGAAGTAGCCAAGACACGCCGAAATTCTTTTAAAATGGAATCCTGAGGCTGGGTTTAGACGTACAAGTACAGTCGTTCAAGTCTGTACTCAATTATGTTAGACGTCAGTTAAGATTATTTTATAGTTTATGACAGTTTTGTAGTAGTAAATTAAATCTGTTTTACGCTAAATGATTCATACAGCTGGTTTCAACTGATAAGTGGTAAATAAATCTACTGAGATATGTTAGTTTTATGAAAGCTTGTCTAAGAAATATTCAATTTTTTTTTACTGTCCGCCACTGTCCAGCTTTTGCCAGACTGTTGAAACACCTTGAAAAGCGCACCTTCGGCGAACCTAGCGAATTGGCTAGAATTGGCATAAGCCGACTAAAGAAGTTCGAAACAGATTCCAAACATGTTGCTGAATCTTAAGGGTCTTCGATCCATTGGGTGTTTATTGGTATCACAGCGCTCAAAACTTTTTAAGTGAGAACTTCCTGCATATGCAGAGATCTTAGAGTAGCGTTGACAGAAACTTTCTCAGTTCGTGACATTATGAACGGGTTAGCAAATATGTTTATAAACTTATATTTGTTTAGAAAATTCAATTAACCAAAATATAAATAAAACTATTATTTACAGAATACAAAATCTCGGATTAAATAAATAAAATAGTTTTTGAATTTATAAACGAATTTCAAAAACCGCGTAAACTATTCAAGTTTTCGAAATTAAGCAACACTGTTTTTTTATTTCTTTTCGATAAATTGATCTGCGATACCTACACATCCATAAGTTGTGCTCACTATTAATATCACCTTTTCAGCAGGTAACCGCCATATTACACTTTCAACATTTGTACAGAGTTGTTACGTTCGCTACGCGTATATATACCATTATTACTTAGCAATTAACAAAGGTTATATCAGCGTATTAATTTAAACAATAAATAAATTATTAATTAAATTTTATACGAAGATACAAGTGTGTGTGTTAGATATTGTAAATTCGAATAAACGTTTCATGGAAGTTGTACGCCAGTGAATAAGATTTTTTGTCATCAGCTGTTTGGCCGGAGATAATTCTTCATTCATAACTTGGCAGCACTTAATTCGGTTGTAGAAAAATTTGTATTCCATTTTCAAGTAGCGCGCGAATTTAGCTTAAAATGGCAAATAATGGCGAAAGTGCTGATAAAATTGTTCCGAATTCTGTGAATGAAAAAAACAGTCCGAAAAATGTCGAAGCTCCAAATGCATGGGTGCAAGAAATAGTTGATGAAATTCAAGACGCTGCTGTCACTGGATCTGCTGAAAATAATGCTGAGGAAGAAAACTTAAACGCTGCTGTAAGTCCAACACCTCTTGAAAACATGAACGGTTATGAGCAGAATCCTCAAGATGATGAGCAGGACCTTCACGATTATAGTACTTATGATTTACCCTATGTACCCTTGGGGAAGGAGATACCGGAACGTAAATACCCTTTCAGATTAAAGAATGATAAGGGGTAAGTAAACGTTATTGTTGTACAAAAACACATACATATGTACGTGATAATTTTATATTATATTTTATTATTAGCAAAATTCTGACGACGTTTGTAAATCTTGATCGCTATGGAGTTCAATCGTCCCTTATTGTTACGTGCGCTTTTAATCAGAATTGCTCTTTAATTGTTTTAATTGCTGAATGGTAAGTGAACTTGGTAGTAGCTTAATAATTTTTAAGCTTTAATATGTTTATTTGCAGTGGTTATATATACGCTCTCGACTTGGTACACAAACATTACTGGAGATTGAATGAGAAGGCAAATAACGCTACTGTAATAACGACATGGACAAAGAAAAACAATCATTTTCTCATAGGAAATTTGTTAGGAGAGATCGCATTATTGGATTTAGGTACATAAAAATGATTACTTCGACTGAACATAAAATAAACAACCTTTCATTTACAGATAAGTCCAATAAAGTTATAAAAAGGAGGATTATAAGTAAAGATGTATATATATTGTCAATATCAGTACCGGATCCGTCGACAAAACGGCCAAATTTAGTAGTAGTTCAGACTGGCTTAGAAGCAATTATGTTTGATGTAGAGCAGTTCGTTGTAACACATCGTTTGTTGTTTACAAAGAACAAATTGCTACTAAAGTTTGCCTCCTACTTTCCACAATCAGACAAAATTTTTTGCTGTTTTACTAACGATGCTGTTCAAGTGTGGTCAGGTGCCAATTTGCAAAACGTACGCATGATACAGCCTTTAAAAATGCGAGATCGTAAATTGCGTATGCAAGGCGCTGCTGGTTTAGCAGCAGATTTTGTACTGTGCCAAGATTACAAAGATTATTCAAATGTTGACTGTAAGGTCACAAATTACTCAGCTGGTATGATTATGCATTATTGTTTTCATCCCGATAATGGTTTACTGTGCCTTTCAACATTGGACGGTTACTTGTTGCTAATAAACACATACACTTTAGAATTGCAACATATATGCCGGCTACAAGATTTCATTTTAAAAAATTGCGTCTTTCTTAATCAATCAAAAGAGTTATTAATATGTGGCGTAACTCACGCTCGAAGTATTGAAAGTAATATGGTGATTTTGAATTGTCTCAAAAAGGATGTTAAATTGGTAATACCTATAGGTATGTCGCCAAAACTCTCCATTTCCCCTGATGGAAAACTCTTATCGGTAATAACTGCTAACTTAAATATTTGGTCCGTTTGTGATATCTACAATGCGCTGAAGTCACAAGAGGAATGTCTACGGCTGCTAAAGTTGTCTTTTAAACAAAATAAACCAGTATTACTTGGCCCATCACGGCGTCGTAGGTCAGCACTGGCAGCACAGGAGGAAAGCCTAAACGAGGATATTCGAAATTTACTTAGTCGCGAGCGTCTAATAAGTGTACTGCGCGAATTTCATTGGTTCCCATCTAAATATCGCGTACTCATATGGTGTGCACTGCTCCAATTGCCTTATAATCGCACTGAATTCTATCAACTCTTAAAAATGGGCATACCGCCATTGGTAAAGCAACGTGCGCAACAGCTGCAAATACGTAATGGAGCGTTGAAAAATGCGCTTGTACGCATATGGTCTTGCCTGGCACATTGGTGTCCCGTGTTTGCGCATTGCAAGTTCCTGCCACAATTAATATTTCCATTTGTGAAATTGCTACCACGCCATTCGCTTGTAGCCTTCGAGATTTGTGTTACACTGCTGACGAATCATTTTCAATTGTGGTTCGAATTTCATCCATTGGAGCCGAAAAACTATTTGGGCTTATGCGAAAACATATTGCAATACGAATGTCCTAAGTTATGTAAATTTTATGCAAGTATGCATGTAAGTGTCGAACACTACGCCTGGCCATTGCTGTCCACAGCTTTCTCTGAAATCTTTAGCGAAGATGACTGGCTACGCTTATGGGATAACATCCTCACTTCACCACCGTATTACCCAATTTTCATTGTAGTGGCATATAATATTTTGCAGCATAGGGTAATTACACGATTACCCGACAAACCAACAATTTTGGCTTATTTCCATGAACAGAATCCGAGTGATGTGAGACTCTTGATAAAATCAGCTACACGTATTATGAGGGGTTGTCCGAAAACATTACATCCGGAACGTTACATGACGGAGTTGCAGTGTATACCCAAGAAAGTGTATCCGAAATTTTTGAATTACCCACGTGAATGGTTGGCCAAACACGAGCAAGATATAGCCGCGGTACAAAGAGAAAAACAGTGTATTGACGCACGCATAAGACAGTTGGAGCTGGAAGAAATGAAATTAATAGAACGTCTGCAGTGTGGTCTGCGTAGAGAGGAACATGCTAAACAAGTTAAAAGTGTGTGTTGGCAAGCGAAAAAGTTGAGTTTTTTTTTTTCAAATCAATTATATTTTTTTTCTTTTTTTTTTTTTGCAGAAATGGAGAAACTCTATCGTGATTCGCTCAAACGTGAGGAAGAACGTTTGGCTTGTCAACGACAAATGTTGACTGTGTATCAGAAAGAGTTGCGCAATCGCAAAGCCGAAGTTGCGGCACAGGTGCAGGAGTCTGAGCAACGTCAGAGAGCATTGCAAATGGAAAAGGATCTCGAACTATTAATGCAAAGCATAGAGTGTGAAGTGAGTGCAGTAATAATATATTAAAAAGTAATTATTATATAATTATAACATATTTCTCATTGCTTTAGCGCACGCGCAATGACGCCGATTTATTCATGGCTGAAGAGGAGTTGCGTAATCAAGAGATGGAACTATTCGTGCAAAAGTGTTTGACTGACAGCGGCGCTTGTTCGCTGCGTACGAAATATTACAACGATATAAAGAAATTATGCAATGAGCGACGTGAACTTAAGCAGCAAGTCAATGAAGTAAATACATTGCTGCAAGATTTTTTCACGAAAGATTTACTAAATAATTTTTGTTTTCTATTAGCTATCAAATATACCCAAACCAACATACAAAACAAAACAAAATCGACAATTAGATACCATTGAGGAGCGCATTGAGGAGTTACAGAAGGAGTTTAATGAAATACTCAACTCTAAAGAATAAGCAATTACAAGTGGCCTTTAAAGGTTTGCGCATGCTTTCTTTCTTTAAGTAGTTTGTAGTATAAAATTCAAATTTTTTACGCTTAATTTATGCTATTTGCCTTTCTAAGGGTAAATTATGCATTTTTAGTGTTAGTTGAAGCTATAAATTGTAGTTTCAACGCTGTCAATTGAGGAACTCACCATAAACACCGTCCGTGCGAAGTGATTATAACCTAGCTACTCTCTAAATAGAGCTACAGTCCAAATAATTGTGGTTTACTGCAGCAACAAAACGTTTGCGTGCATCATGCTTTTAGACTAATGAACCAAAAACTGATTTTTTTTTATATAATTCTTAGTTAATATTTAAACATAATTTATATTTAATTTTATTTCATGTCATTTAATTTACATACAAATCAAACATAATTGAATTTAGTTCATAATTGATTCAATTTACGTAATTAATAAATGAATTTATCGCATCTAAATATAATAATTTCAAATAATTAAACATATAACATATAATTAATAAATTCATAACCGCCTATTATAATTGCTAAATAAGCATATATTTATAACAAACGCACTTTGTGCTAATACACGCCTAACACTAAACTAGTTTCACTATTTTTTTAAATTGTATATGCATTTAAGTCACATAACCTCAATTTCATGTCTTTATGGAAGACTTCTAAGCTACGTATTTTCCAGTTGTATAAACTTAAAGCTCTCATTTCTTCTCCACACGATATGTTATCGGTTGTACCAGTGATGGTTGTCCACCAGAAGGCACAACCATTGTTGGTATATTCATTACCAGATGCAATGTTGATGGTGGTATTTGTACTTGTGCTGGCACTGTTTGTAAACCACCTGAAATTTTGCATTTTCATTAATTAAATTTTCGAAAAATTTATAAAACAAAAACAGCAACTCACCATTTGTTGCCTGCAGTATTTGCTGCTGTTGTTGTTGTTGTTGACTTTTTGTCAATTCCTGCTGCAGTTGTTTGATGTGCGCGCGTAATTTCTCATTTTCCGCTTGCAGTTCACCATTGCGTCGCCGCAAATCTTTATGTTCGTTACGCATTTTATTGCGATATCGCGTCGCTGCCGCACGTCGACGCACCATGCAGTCCTCATCGTATTTACAGGCACCAGCAGGCGCACCACGTGCACGTTTTGTGTTGCTACTACCCTTGGTGACGGGCAATGGCGCTGTCGGCGCGTGTGTTTTATTGCCCAGACTTAGTATGGCTTTAAGCCGCTCCTTGATGGGCAGCTGTGAAGTGGGTGTAAGGCTGGCGCTACTCGGTTCATGTGGTGTTGATGTCAGCGTTGGTTGATTGGCTGTTGTGGCAGTAACGCTAGCGCTAGTGGCAAGTGTTGTAGTTGTTGTTGTGGTGTTGCTGGAAGTTTTGGTTCTCAACGGTGGCAGTTGTGTTGTTGCTGTTGATTTTTTTGTGGTGACAGTTGTTGGCGCAGGTGCTAATTTTGGCATTATGAATGGTTTGACAGTCTGTATAGGTATTGCATTGGTCGCTAAGGCACCCATTGGTTTGGCTTCTAAAGTATTGCCCAGTGTTTTGTTGGCATTGCTTTCGGGGAAAGTCAGTGTAATCAACTGCGGTTGTATGAACTGTATCGCCGTTGTTGGTAACTGTATGTATGGCAAACGTGCGTCGCTTTGCACTTCTGGTGCTGGTTTTTCGGCGATTGTGCGATATTTATAAATTTTGCCATAACCACCCGACGAAGTGGTCGAATTGTTTGAGTTCTGTCGTGACGTACCGATTTTGTATGCATCCGTTGCCGCGTTCAATATCTCATCCACGACGGGTACGTCCAGCGTCACCGTTGCCGAAGTGGGACTGTCCAGCGGTTTGCTGAGCATTTCTGCACAGCTCTGTATCGCTTCCAGGTGTGGATACACTTGTGGTGTGTGTAGTGAGTCCTCATCGGCATGCACTTCCACTGAATCCAGTTGACGTATGGGTGTCTGGCCGTTGTGCTGCTCACAAGCGCGTCGAAATGTCTCCTCGAAGGGATTGACATGCTGCAGATCTTCGAAAAGTCCCACTTCCTCACAATTGCGTATGAGTCGTGTTGGCGTCGGCGTTTGATCGGCTATGTGTAAATTTAATTATTTACGTAATTTGTGCAATGCACAATGCTCGAATAAGTACTTACAGCCTGCAAAGAGATTCTCTGTTTTCTGATCATTCAAACTCAAATCCAACATCATGTCATGCTTCTTTTCACGTTCACATTCGCTGCCACAGTCAAATACCTTATTGGTAGACAACTCCATACTCCTGCTGTGCGATGACGTCCCAATCCAGTTGTGTATTTGTGATATTTTTGTGCGGAATTTCCTGTACAATTTCACTTTTGTTATTATTCTTTTTTATTACACATTCTCTTTTACAACGTTTTCTTGAAATAGTGATGTGGCAAGTTGGGCGGCAATCATATGTTTTGCGTTCATGTGAATGTATTCGGTTTTTTTTTTTTAATTTGGTGTAAGTAGTTGTTTACGTTTTTGAAATGTCAAAAGTGACGCATTAATAAATGAAATATGTATTTTTTGTTGTATATATTGATGTGAATGAATTGATTCGTCCAAATGTGTTACTTCTGAAAAAAAACTTTAACATAACATACAAATAATTTTTCGCTTAAAAATTAAAATTTTTGAAAAAAAATGGCAAATTTATTTCTTCAAATTTATTACCTCCCAACGAATGACAATCGTCCATAAAAAAGCTTTTCGTAAAAGCTCGGATGTTATTAAGATATCTAGAAAGTGAAAGCTCGAAGCTCAATTTTTCATAAATAGGCCAATCATCCATACTTCGCTACTGTTGAGCTATGTGAATGCCGAAAGGGTCCCCAAATGAACTGATTTATACATATTTGAGCTTGAGCCTACATTTGAAAGTGGTTTAAAGCTCAAACAAGCTTATTTGTGTTAATGTGTAGAATTTTGGGGTTTCGAGTTACGCCTGTCATCTAATAAATAAGAGAAATCATTTACATTTGACTAGCAATTGTTGATGGAACAGCAATAACTTGAGATTTTTCGAGTTATACACATTCTGAACTGCGCTTGGTCAACTTTTTGGAATGGAAATAAATTCAAGCTACTCAATTGAGATGTTGAGAACTCTTTTTATACTGTCGCAACAAATGTTGCTAAAGAGAGTATTATAGTTTTGTTCACATAACGGTTGTTTGTAACACCCAAAACTAACGTAACTAAAGTTAGATATAGGGTTATATATACCAAACTGATCAGGGTGAAGAGTGGAGTTCAAATCCGAATGTCTGTCTGTCCGTTCGTCCGTCCGTCCGTCCGTCCGTCTGTGCAAGCTGTAACTTGAGTAAAAATTAAGATATCGTGATGAAACTTGGCACACTTATTTCTTGGCACCATAGGAAGGTTGCTTTCGAAAATGGGCAAAATCGGACCATTGCCACGCCCACAAAATGGCGAAAACCGAAAACACATAAAGTGCCATAACTAAGCCATAAATAAAGCTATGAAAATACAATTTGGTATGAAGGATCGTACTATGGAGGGGCATATTTGGATGTAATTTTTTTGGGAAAGTGGGCGTGGCCCCGCCTCCTACTAAGTTTTTTGTACATATCTCGCAAAATAATAGAGCTATATAAACCAAACTTTCTGCAGTCGTTTTTTAGCCACTTCCTAATACAGTTCAAACATGAAAGAAATCGGATCATAACCACGCCCACCTCCCATACAAAAGTTAGGTTGAAAATTACTAAAAGTGGGTTAACTCATTAACGAAAAACGTCAGAAACACTTAATTTCACATAAAAAATGGCAGATGTATCTGCACTCAGACTTTTTTACAAAATTGAAAATGGGCGTGGTGTCGCCCACTTATGGGTCAAAAACCATATCTCAGGAACTACTCGACCGATTTCAATGAAACTTGGTTTGTAATAGTTTCCTTTCATCCCAATGATATGTTGTGAAAATAGGTCAAATCGCTTCACAACCGCGGCTACTTCCTATATACCAGAACTTTGAAGACTATCTGAATCGTTTACTTTACTATATATAAAGTAAGTAGTAGTGAAGATATCGGTGCAGCGCTTTGCACAAATACTATGTTAATAGTGTGGCAGCACCATTCTAAAAATCGGACCATAGGTTTTTAAGGCCCTATATATCGAACACGAGGACTTCGGTGCTTCTAACCTAATATTATGGTTTCCAACTTTCAATGGTCTTTATACAATATATATGACGAATATGTGGGTCAATTGTATATTAAATAAAGTTAAATAAATAAATTGCGAGAGTATAAAATGTTCGGTTACACCCGAACTTAGCCCTTCCTTATTTGTTTTCTAAAGATCTTATCTCAATAGCACAGATATGAGGGCGGATATGAAATTTTAAAACCGAAAAAAGTAAAGTAGAATGTGGAATATTGATTTTTTTTTCTTTCTGTTTTATGTTTATATTTTTTTATTTTTTGTTTTCTTTTTTTTCTGTATAATTTATCACCAAGAGAATTTAATGCCTTTTCCAGCTCTTTTGATTTGTAATTTTTCAAATACAAATGACCTCATGCAACAAAATTTATAGCGTCAAGCAAAAAATTTAATTTTCAAAACATATGCTTTCTAAAATGTACAAAAAAAACAATAAAAATTCGGAAAACTATATTTGTTTTTTTTTGCTATTGTTTTTTTTTTACGCTATGCTAAACAATTGCTAATGTCAGCGATGACAGACTTTGCTGGCCGAAATGCCGTCATCACATGTGTTGTAGTGGCGCGCCCACATTTTCAAGTCCCCATATACGAACAATAAGCCAAAAATTGTAAAAACTAAGAAAAACAAAACCAACTGGTATTTTTTGTTTTTGTTTATTTTTTCATTTTTTATTCTTTTAATGTTCAATTTAAGATGTAAAAAATTAGCAGATGTTAAGTAGAGAATGTTGCGACGAAGTCTGCTTAAGCAACCAAGCAATTAGCATATTAATTAGTCAATAAATAAGTCTGTAGTAGTAATGTATACATATATATATGTAAATATACATACATGCATGCAAATATTAATATAAAAGTATATATATAAAAAAAATTAACTAAAAATAATAAAATTTTTTTTTAAATATTTTTTTATATTTTTTATTTATTTTTGAATTTTTTATTTTGTTTTTTTATGTTTTAAATTTTTTTCTTCTGTATATTTATATACATAATTATATATAATCATATAATAATGAATTTCAAAATGCATACATCAAAAATTTCTTACTGCATTAGGGTGGCTACACATTGTCGCCGTAGTATTAAAAACAAAAAATAAAACTTATTTTGGCGTTTTCGATTTTGTACTCATAATGCATTTATATGTATGTAATGTATGTGCCATAGTATATGGATAAGTACATATGTAAACTATGTATTTACACTACAACGCCATGTGGTGTCGCCGACTGACTATTCCGCAATTGATGGAAGTAGGAGTAGACGAGATATGTGCAGTAGCCGAATATCACTGGAAAAAAGAAGATAAAAATCAATCATTGATAATGATAAAAAAGAGATTGTGGGAGGGAAGAAATATATATTTCAGACAATAACAAACAACAATATTTACAACTCAAAGCTTAGATGGTTCTACAACTAACTATTAGTACTACTGAATTAATATATACATTTCATTATATATTTACCTAAAATAATGATATATTCGAAGAGTATGAGAAATACATTGTCGAAGAATGCTGCGGCACGATAATCGCCATAATTGAAAATTACACCCAACACCGCAATGGGCCAATGTATGAAGAACAGCACGGCGACGACGAGCCAAGCCAAGACCAGCCAAGCGTTACTCTGTAAAACATTTTTTTATTAAATTTTTTGAAGGTTAGGAAATATTGTTTTTTAAGAAATATTGTTTTATACACGTGTACATATTTGTATAATAAACTTATATTTTTTTGTATTACTTACCCACAAAACACCGAAAAGTAGCGCCAAATTGGCGAGCAGCTCGATAATGAAGCCGACTAGTGACGAACTGCTGTGCAAGTCTGAAATTCAACCAAAAAAATAAAACAAGTTAATTAAAAGTTATATGTACATTTAACCTCAAAAATTCAGAAAAAAAGTTTAAATTTTATGTTAGTCTCGAGAAAAAATTTAAAATGGAAATTTTTATATATATTTTTTTTGTATCAAAGTATGGTTAATATAGAGATTATAGACTATTTATAGCATAGAATCGTGGTACCAAAATCTCTGTCGAAATGAAATTTATAGAAAAATTAGTCGAATAGAGTGGTCTTTCTTTAACAAGCCATGTAAAAGTAGCACTGAATTCTTAGCTTGAGCGGTATCTTATCATATTCAATATTGTTTCGAAGTCATTGGAATCTTGTAGAATCGTTACCAATATCATGTTACATACTATAAATATGAGGATAAATTTGAATAAATGCGTAACAGAGGTTGAAATTGAGAGATCTAACAGGGAAAGATCTAATCTAAGTTAATAGTATGAGATTTAACATTTTTTAGAAAGTTCTGACTTCGTTATGGTTTTGGAAAAACTAAAATTATAGTCACCAAACGTTCAAAGTGTTGAAATCTCATAAGAATGAAGCATACTTTTCAGCGCGCAAAGCTAATTGAAGCTTGCCATAGGGTGATCTACCTTTAAAACTACATAGTAGGTAAACAATATCTATATTTTCTAGCACCGAGCATATTAAATGACCGTTACTTTTAAAATAACACACAAAGTTTGCCGAAGCAAATGTGTGTCATCAAAACCACCGACGCAATAAAATTGTAAAAAATAAATCATTAAAAGATGCAAAAAGAACAAAAGTGCCGCATAATGAGATCAAGCTAAAATAAAAACAAACAACAAAAAAGTTGACCAAAATGATGTCAACAAATGACAAGCGAAGGCAATAAACTGAAATGCGAATAAAATGAACAATACACGATTTTCACAAAATGTACAAAAAAATGCGAGATATTCTAAAAGCGCCACACAACACATTGATTGCTGCTGTTGTTGTTGTTGTAGACAAAATGACTAAAATGCGCAAATAAGTGAAAAAAAATCGAATATTGTAAAACAGAATATTGTGAAACCGAAAGCACAACAGTGTCACCACAACAACAACCTCCAGCGGTTTGTGACTAGATATCTATTTGTTTTTGTTGTTTTTGTTTTATCATTATTTACTAGTAGCTTCGTCTCACGTTTAGCGTTGAAAATCTGTACGTGTTTACTATTTACTCTTGTATATAAATTCGATACTAATCGGGTCGGTGGAGAGGGTCCTTAGGAAGCTCAGATTACATAGTTTCCATAGAAACTTTATTATTTTTTTCTGTCTGCACGTTTTTACTTTTTCTACAATTTTGTTATTTAATTGCCCTCAATTTCCATTTAATTTCATTTCATCACTTACAACTCGGTCGCGCTACGACGCCCAACACCAGACTGACCAGAAAGAATATCGATATGCCCAAGCAGGCATTACGCAGGCTGACATTGAATAACGCTTTGTCCGTCACGTATTTGGCCATCTTCACACACTTTTGTTTACAAACTGGTTTTCAAAAAGCAAAGAATAACAACGTTTTCTACAAAAAAAGAATTCTTTCTAATTTCCACTTGGGAATTTTTAGTCTTTATAGCAAACAATAAAGGTGACACTTTACACACACTGCTATACCGGTTTGCGTCGCGCGCGTTTCACTTAACAAGACGTACGTGTTCACGTTCTCAACAGAGACTGATCATTGTGGCGGTTGAGCGAGATCGTCAAGGTGGTTGCTTGCGGTCGAGTTTGGAAGCGATGCTTGTGAGCACGAATATGCTCAGAACTTGATCTCTACCAGCGATGTAAGCTATCTATTTTAGATGTGTGTGATCGTATAACGATGATCATTTTAAAAATATATAGGGTGTCACAAGATGTATTACGTATAAACTCTTACTGACATCAGAGATCATAGATCTTTCTTCTCGTTGGTTTTGTTTCAATTATTCCTCTCAAGTTCTTACGGACTACTTATTAACGGTACTATTTCAATTGCTGAGATGTTGAACGTGACGAATCCATTCAGGAGTCAGGAGAGTTCAGGAGAGGCCTTTTAGAAGAGCTGCTAAGAAGTTTCGACTAAATCTTCAAAAATCTTGTAGATCCTTTTGAAGAAGTATGATTTAGAGGAGTCCATGGAAACTCTAGTTAAACCGCGATAATCTTGCAGATCCCTTTAAAAAGATTGATTTAGAAGAGTCGAAACACTTGTTATATCTAGCGTGGAGAGCTAATTTTTCCTAATAAGATATCCACATTAGTATAAAAGAGTCTTTAAGGGTCCATAAGTGACGCAGTATACTTTAGGAATTAAGATAACTTAGAAACTCAATCACACCTTTTATAGACACCCATTGAGTAGTAGCTAACAACGACCTATTCCCCAAACAATTTTTTAGACGCGCTCTTTTTAGAATCGCAGTCTTTATATTTTATAAAAAATAAAGGTCACTGTCTCTTCCCTTGCATAATTAACAGTTCATTAACGAAAATAAAATATTTGTTTAAAAAATTCGAGTATTTTGTGGGTCTGTCTTGACTTTAACGAAGTAGTTATGACTCCTCATTTATAAAAACTTCACAGCAACAAAAAAAAATTATTTATAAATAATTTCTCAGAGAATAATTAGCTTATTAAACGAAAAACAATTATTTCCTTTTAATCTTATAATACCGCAGCTTAAAGTGAACCCCGCCTTTCCAGCTGCGCTTTTGCTGTCTGATATTAGACCGTATCTTTGTATATGCATTGCATTCGTTTTCCAGTTATTTCTTATTTGTTAAAGCGAAATTTGCGCGGTTGTCATTGCTGAATTCAACTATGCAAATTCTTGCCATCATTTTACAGGGTGTTCAGTGGTTGTGACTTCATCGGCGGTTAACCTTCGTTTGCAGCAGCAGCAGCCGCTATGAAATCATTCACTCAATCATCTTCGTTTTAAACGCTTTTAAGCGCGAAAGTGAGAAAACATACAAATTTAGACATGCTCTGTGAAGCCTTATTAGTGCATTTGATGTCTACGCGTTTACCACATACATATATATAGTAAATAATATATATGCAACACACGATCGTATTAATTACTGAGGCAAGATAAGCCAAAGTCCATAGACATTTACAAGATTTCTTAAAATAATGTGTGTGATAATTTGGACGGTCGTCTTAAAACAGAAAAACAAGTTGAAATTAGGGCAGCCCTGAGCTTTAACAAAGAATTTCGATTACAATTTTATATAATATATAAACATATTTATGTATGTAGCCGAGATATTTACTTATCCCAATGTTTATTCCATTGCTTAAAACCCCTACTCCCCTCAGGGCATACGTACAATCTTCTACTTGTTCGCTCCAAATTTTTTTTGTCTTAAGATGTCAAAGAATTGTATATCCGAACTTTTCACATAGTCAAGAATTTTGGTCCGAGAGATTCTGCCTTCCTTTTATTGTTTCTCCTTAGTTCTTCAGTAGTTATTCACCAACCTTTTCAATATTTTTCACTCACAACATGCTGATAAGGTTGGGAAGTAGAAAAGAGGGCAGGAACATATCATGTTTTTTCTTAGAGAATACCCCGAACTTAACGTCTGTATAGCCTCCAGTTCTACCTGTATTCTCTTTATCATTGAGAACATACCACTATCTTCGAAGCGAGTTTGAATCTAGATATAAAGAGTGCTCTATTTGAGGTTCCCGACTTTAAAAAAAAATAAAATTTAATGGGTACTGTTTATTATCATTCGAAACCACATTCTTTGGCATTTATTTTTTAAAGATTATCTCTTTCAAATGTTGTCCGCGGCTACGTCTCAGATGGTTCATCCGTTGAGTCCAATTTTTGTTGGCTCGTTCGAGCATTTCGATTGGTGACTGGCGAATGACACACGTGATATTTTGCTCGAAGGGCTGAAGCAGTATTGTCCGCATAGACTTTAGAATTTACATATCCTCACAGGAAAAAGTCCAACGGTGTGATATTACACGATCTTGGTAGCCAATCCACCTGCCCAAAACGTGAAATTATCTGCTCACCGAAGTGTTTTCTCAATAAATTCATTGATTGATGCGAAGTGTCGCCGTCTTACTGAAACCAAGAGTCATCGAGATCACGAGCTTTGATTTCAGGCAACAAATAGTCAGTTATCATGGTAGTCATTGATGGTTACGTTCTCACCGGCATCATTTTTGTAGAAATATTGACCGATGATTCCACCGGCGCACAAACCACACCAAACCGGAGTTTTTTCTAGATGAAATGGCAGCTCTTGAGTGTCTTCAGATTGCTCTTCTTCCCAAATGTGGCAATTTTGCTTGTTTACATACCCGTTGAGCCCGAAATGGGCCTCATCGCTGAACAGAATTTATCTCGAAAACGTCGGAGCTTCTTGGAACTTTTCAATAGCCCATAGTCGCTTGGGTAGGTTGAGCTGCTTCAGTTCTTGCACAGGCTGCATTTTGTAAGCTTTCAATCTAAGGTTACACTTTTAGCTTCGGCTGCTATATTTTCTTCACTGCGTACTAAACGTGGTCTATTCGGTCGAATATTATCCAATAATGAATGCTAATTGGATGATGGTATTGTGAATAGTACGCTCAGTAGTCCGATAATGTTGACCATAAATCGTGAAAAGTGCGCAAACGTGAATTTTCGTAATAAAGTTGAACAATTTGTAAATGTTGTTCAGGCGTAAGTCTTTCCATGATGAAATGCCAAAAAATACTGTACAAAAATAACATGACTGTTTATTAGACGCGTGATCTGTCAAGAAACAAGTTCTTGAAAAAAGTATCTCTACTTGGATCACCCGTTAGATGGTTAACGGTTTTAACACCATGTTATGCATGCATCCCTTGATTTCGAGGCATATTCATTAGTTTTTCACGCCTGTAAACGAAATGAGTAACGCAACGAAATGGTTTAAAGCGACATTCAAATATGTGCCGTTTTCCAAAAGCTTATTCGAATACAAAACTAGCCTCAATAACCTAATCCCAAAATTTAGTTTATTTGTTCTCTATAATCTGTCATATCTCTATAACGTTGAAATAAAAATAATCGACGCATACAAACATATTTATTGCATTAATTCCATTGACAAATACTACACTCCCACTATATATGTTTGCCTTGCATTGTAATTGTAAATGTCAAAGGTTAATAGCACTCAACTGCTCTCACAAGCGCTTGCCAGCGAAACTCCTATAGTCAATGAGCGCCCCTCGCTTGCAACCCGCATCATAGCTCAGACTAAAATCAATTAAATACACAACGGTTTTTTTATTTAACAAACATAATTGCACACAGTGACAGTTGATGAGGCAATGGGGTGGTGAGGGGGCTGTTTTGAATGCATACTTCTTTCATTTTTTGTTTTTTTTTTATATATATTTGTGATTCATTGCAAACTTCACCGCCAACACCAACACCAACATTGACGCCAACATCGCCGTCTTTCAGCTACTTTATTGTACACGTTTCATTAACATCATCTTCATCATCATCATTATCAAGTTCATCATCTTCTTCTTCATTACATTTAACTGTTTCATTATATACTCGTGTATTGTTGGGTTTTTTGTTTTTTTCTTATGCTTTGAGTTTAAAATTTCTAATCATTCAAATAGTAAGCTGTTGCTTTTGTTGCACTGCCAACACATTTTACACTGCTGAGCAAAAACTCGGAAACAACACTCTATGCACTTATGTGTGTATGTATTATTATTATATTATTATATATATATGTATGTATTATTATTATATTATTATATATATATGTATGTATTATTATTATATTATTATATATATATGTATGTATTTTCTTTTTTTATAATGTATGCATGTATTTAATGTGTAGGTATGTATATAAGTATATCATAGTAATGCAGCGCATGCGCAAACGCACTCTTTATCGCATCTTTTTTATAATAATTTTGTTTTTTTTTTTGTTTCTTTCTCCACGCATATTAGCTAATAGTAATTAATTATATAAATACAGGGCGTTAATATTGGTAGGTATAATTAGTGTGTGTGTGTGTGTGTGTGTGTGATTTTTTCCATTTTTGTCTCCTAATAGCCACATAGCTTAAGTCATTAAAATTGTAGTCCCGTTATGCTTGAATTAATACATTCCTGTCTTCTTGATGCATATATTCACCGTTATTCTACCACTATATACCGCGCTTTCTGCTTTCACTATCTTTGTTCTGCTCTGCTTCTTCTTCTTCTTCAACTGTTCCTCAAACGTAAAATGGGAAATTACTTTTCTTAGTTGTTGTTGTTGTGGTGCTGTGATTACTGCCGAGCGTATAGCTCGTCTCTGCGTGCGTCGACTGTTGCTGCTGTTGCTGTTGTTGGTGATAATGCAATAGTTTGAAGTGACAAGCCGCTGTGACGCGACTGCTGAAAGCGCTACCGCTCGACTCCAGTTCGCCGGCAACTTCACGTATCGCCGTAACTAATTTTCACCTGGGCGTTGTGCTGGTCGGCATCTTCTCGAGAAAATCCTTAGCAAGCACATCTTCGATTTCGGCCAAACAGCTGGCTACCTCCTTATCGATATCGGCATGATTGTGTGGATTGGGACAATTGACGCTCAGCGTCGAGAAGAAACCGTATAAATCTTGCAGCGAATGTATTTGCTGGAAGGTGAGCATTAGGTGGCGGCCACGTTTTACATTGTTGATCTGCAAAGCAAAAATAAGTTGTATTTAATTAAATAAATAAAAAAATATGAACTTCAAGTGATCCTCGTGACACTTACCGGCGAGTGCACTGCATACTTCATGTCCATCAAACGTCCGATGCGTCGTATATGCGGCACATAGATGGTCGTCGGCAATGTGGCGGTTGTCGTCAACTCGTCGCTGCTGCCATTCATAATCGGCACATCTTCGTGCACATCGAATTCGGTGCCCACGAAGGCCCAACGATACATTTGGAAATGTGGCAAATTGGTCGCCGGCAGCACGCAACCCAATTCGAGCAGCTTCGATGCTTCAAGTTGCACCGAACGCCAGTGTGTGACTTGATTTTGTGAACTCAAACCATTGCTGGAGGAGTTGGATGACCACGAAACATCCATGCCGGAAAGTAAACGCATCTGTTGGCTGTATGATGTCGAAAAGTAATAATAAATAAGTTGAAGTTCATCTTAGTTATATTGAGTAACTCACCTCAAGTCCTCACCATCGGATTTCAACTCTTGCTCCATAGCCAAGAACACATGCACCATTTCGGCGATAATAATGGGCCACAGGGATGTCACGTGATCGGCTGACATGCGTAGTAACAGTACGCGGAAGCAAAGAAAGACGGCTGCCTGCACGGAGGGCACCATGGATAGCAGACGTAAACTGTTGGCCAGTTGTTCTGTGAAAGAAATGAGTTCATTGAAATATGTGTTAGCTATAATCTGGCGCCTAAATGTAGGCAATAATTTAAAATACTTCAATAAAACTTTGCCCACATTTAGGGTAACGCTTGATCTGATTCTATCTGCTCACTGATTTGACGAAACTCACCTTGTATTTCGGGCATATACTTGTGGTACTGATCGAATTCACTGCAGAATATCACAAATGCCAAACGTTTCAGCAACATCGAACGCTGTTCGTACTCCTGCTCACGTGACGTGAAGATATTCAAACTGCCGGTTTGCGTGAGCGAGACGCGACTCATCAGTTCGCGGAATGTGGTATTGTCGTAAGTCATCAGGCTGTCCATAATTTGCTTCCAGAAAGGCAGACAGGAAATATCCAACTGGAAGAAGGTAGTGTCCAGCAACAGATCGAGCATGTCTTTGCGCCACGCCTTGCGTGTATACTGATAGCCGCTAAGGCTCGCCAACAGACTGGAGCAGGCATAGAAGGAGGGCACATTGCGCGCAGTGTGATTTTTCAAATACGGCGTAATGTTGTACAACAGTGTCGTGATAATATTCACCACCTTATCTTTCTCCTGCGAGCCATACGCGACATCGAGCAAATTCGCCAATGTGGCGGCTAAAACACTTTGCGCTTGCACGGCATACTGCTGCTGTTGACCACCAATGCTATCACGTAGACTACCCTCTGAGGTGAGCGGCGAAATGTCCTCCTTGACAGCGAGATTGCGACGCAACCATGTGGTTTGTTCCAGACACGAGCCGGCCACATTCGATAGCGAATCGACCAACCGCGCGGTCACATCATGCAAGTCACGTATGTCCTTCTTGTCAGGGAACGGCATTTGCGGACAACGTTGCACGAATTCATTGAGCAACATGAGCAAAACGAATTGCGCTGCCGGCGTGAGGTTGAGACAATCGCGCAACAGCGCCAATAGAGAGCTCCACGAATCGCCAAGTTGTGGCGCTGGTGCGGATTTCATGTAGAAATAGAATAATTCTAAAGCGCTCACCTCGATGGTGAGATGCACCGGCGGCCGATGTATGGGCGGTGGATTGCGCACCACTTGATGCAGTGTCTGCACGAATGAGTCCATCGGCATGACGCGTATACTGGACACGAGCGTAACGAGACTCAACTGCTCGGCGCACGCTTGTGGTGCCGAATTGCGTTGATACTGTTCGGGTATGCTGAGTGAGGAGAGCGGTTTGGCGCGCTTTGCATACGCTTCACCCCGCTCTTGCCAGGTAACTGCAACGGCAGCGAGAAAATTGGCGCCATGATGCAGCGACACTGGCGATAGGAATTCCATGAGCTGTTGCTTCACCGGACGCACTTGACCCAATTCACTGTCCCAGACGGCGGCAACGCTGGTAACGATGCGTGAGAGATGTGACAGCACGGCATTGCGCGCCGCTAGCAGCTGTGGATTGCGTGGCGCCTGCGCTTCGGATGATTGTGATGCGGCGGCAGCGGTGGAAAGGAATGAATGTACAATGCTGTTGAGCAGTTGGCCGGTATTGGAACTCTGCGCTGAGACGCTGGTCTGTGGGTAGGCCTGGTTGAAGAGGTGTGACAGCGTGGTCTGTTGTGTATTGTCGAGCAGACAATAGTGACATAGTATAGTGATGGCCTCCAGCTGGGAGACAACGTAGTCTGGCGGAAAACCGCTCTGTTCCTTCAATGACAACTTCGCTATGCGATCAATATTGTGACACAGTTGATGTACGACGCTGATGACGATGTTTGTAAGCGAACCGCAGCTGAAGCAATTCAGCGATGCAGTCACCAGATCGGTCCAGTTGCGGTGTAGATGCCGCAACTGTTCGTTCTGCAGCGCGCTTAGCACCGCAGCCAGAAACATGGGCTGCTGGCTAATCAGACAGTTGGGCAAGTACTTGACATTCGTGGCGCTTGCTTCGCCACCAATGTTGGAGAGGCGCGTCGGCGATATATTGCCTGAAGTATCTTCCTTGCTGCTGGCAGCGCCATTTGCATTAGCGCCATTGCTCTCCTGTTTCAGCAGCTGCACTTCGTATTCAAGTTTTATCACAGACATGAGTAGGCGCAACAGCTGCAATTGCAGCGATTCCGCATGCAATTGATCGTCCTGTGGATTGTTGAAATTCAGTATGCGCGCAGGCAGCGTATCCGACGCGCGTTGCTTCTGTTGACGCTGTGGGCCACTAAACATGCTCACCGATGAGTTGAGACAATGTAGTATCACTTTTTGTAGCTTGCAACGCGCCATCAAATCGGCAATATAATACGCGAGTCCCTTGCCCATGCCACGCACGATATCAATTAACTC
Organism: Zeugodacus tau; assembly: GCA_031772095.1. Classification (NCBI taxonomy): domain Eukaryota; kingdom Metazoa; phylum Arthropoda; class Insecta; order Diptera; family Tephritidae; genus Zeugodacus; species Zeugodacus tau. Next base: position 13,538,270 of record CM062652.1, on the reverse strand, counting down.
GGCGCATATGAGTGAGAGCAGCTCAACGCTCTCCAACTGCACGCGACAGTTGCCCATAACATCTTCGGCATTGGGCGCGTCTGCGGCGCTATCCGCATAGCGCGCTTCATGATGGAAGAAACCGCGTGCATAATAGAGACAGATTGTGACCAACACCTCGAGATGCATGCAGGCGCGATAGCTCTGCGCGTACTCTGTGTTATTGATGCTGCCGGTGAAGCCTTTGCCCTGCATGCATTTGCGATGACGTATCAGTAGCTGTTTCAGAGTGCCGCTGGCCACGGAGGTAGTGATCGAGAGGCAGAGGAAAGTGCGCGTGTCACAGGTGATGATGTTGCGTAGCGTTTGGAATGCGTACAACGTCTGCTTGGTGTCGTAGGCGCCACTTGCGTAGATCAGCATATGCTGATAGTAGCTGGGCATTTGGTCGGTGGCTAAGCGCGCGGATGCATCGCCGGCGCTTATACTCGAATTGCCGCTCTTCATCGATGAACGCTTACTGCCGCCCGCATCGCCGCCACCGTTGCCATTCTGTTGTTGTTGCTGCGCGGCAGCCGCATTTTGACGTAAAATCTGTAAATTTTGTTTGCTCTTCTCCAGCGTTTCTTGTGTTAGCGCCCACTCCGATTTCTGTGTGTTGGGCTTCTGACTTGTTTCCAAACTGAGCGTGCGCCGCTTATCCTCCACATTTATTGTGGATGCGGTTGTGAGCGAATTGGATTGTGAGCGCGATTCATACAGCTCCTCATCATCGTCATCGCTTTGCAGTGAATTGCAAGTGATGGGCTCCTCCTGCAGACTGTGCGGTCCAGCCAGTCCAGAGTAGCTGTTGTTGCTATCCGTTGAGGTCTTCGAAATGCAGCTCATTCGTTTCTTATCACTGCCGGCAGGGGACTTTTTGCCCGCGCCATGCTTCTTCTTATGCAGTTTTGTTGCGCCATGTGCGCGCTTATGCTTGCCGCTGCCCTCGTTGCGTTGCTGCTGTGTCTGTGGCGGTGTATCAATTGGTTGCGCAGACGTTGGCGCTTCCACATCTTTGACTGTGGTCTCTGCAGCGCCGCTATCGTTGGCGTTTCCATTGTTAGTGCTGAAATACTCATCCGCTGCATGCGCGGAATCATCAAGTGTGCTGGCGGTTTGTGCTGGTGCGCCCAGCGAAGAATGTTCGTCTGTTGTTGACGTGACCGAAGCTAAGCTCGAATCACCTGGCGTCTTCTCGCGCGTCAGCCGATAAGTTTTGCGATTCTTCGTGCGTTCGTGCTGTGAAAGCAACTCAGTTACACGTTCGCAGTCACCTACGAAACGTTTGAGGTTGCCGCCAACAACGGCATTGCCATTCAGAACGGCACCAGCACTGGAGCTGATCGTTAGACTGTCGTCTTTTTCAACGCTTGTTTCGCGATTCTCCGATTCCGAATCGAACATGCTGCTTTCCGAGTCATCCGTGTAGTCGTGTTCGAAGTCATGCGCATCCAACTCTTCCTTGTCATCATCCTCCTCTTCGGCGGCATCATCGTCCTGTTGCTCTTCAGCGCCGCTCTTCACACTTTGTGACTGTTCTGCTGGCTTCGCTGTGGAATGTGCTTCACTCTTCGATGTCAACTCGTGCATTTCACACTCGGTCTCATTGTCTTCGGCATCATCAAAGTCCGGTGAATTGTCTAGTGGATTGACTATGAGCCCGATGGTGGCGTCTGGCAGCTCTGCAGCGGGTATAGTTTGTGTGGGCGTTTTGTCGCTCAAAAAGTTCGATGTTTTATTTTTGCTACTCAAAGCTACACCGAAAATCTTCTTATGGAAACTGCGTATCGGACTGCGTTTCTTGTTACTCGAGGTGTCCATGTGATACTTGATGTTGCCATACTCCGAACTGATGGCATAAATATCACGTTCCAGCGAATTGTCGCTTTGCGCACCACCCGCCTGCAGCTTGTCGCTCGCTTTGGCTTGCCCGACACCCTCTTCGCCGCGTTCCTGTTCCAGCACGTGCAAATGCATTATGCTTATACGCTTCGTCTGTGGACCGAGCAGTATTTTGTAAAGCGGCTTGATGAGACGCGGTAAATCACCGCGCAGCAAAGCTGACTGCAACCATTTGGTGACACAAGTGCGCACAGACATATATTGTGGCAGCGCCAAGGTGTCTAATACCTTCAGCAGCGTTTTCTCGAAACCCTTCGATGGTTGCTTGTCACGCCCCAAATGCCAGAGCAACTCAAATTTGCGAAAACTCTTCGATTCACTCTCTTTCAGCTGTTCAATAGCAGCGCGCGCCACTGGACGCGCTGGCGAAGCGCACACCAATTGCACGTCACGTGCACGATCGTAACGGTAATTACGTAGCGCAGTTTGCGGCAACATGCTGCTGTATTGTTCACTCCAACCGACCGCAGACAATGCATCGGCGGCGGCGAATTGTTGATGCATGCTATGCGCATACATACGATTGCCAATGATGGTCTCCACCAGTCCACTCTCCAAGCAGTTGTGCAGCTGATAGAGCAGCGATGTGATCTGCGCCGGATCAATGCCCTGTTCGCCCAAGTAATTCCACAGCACGGAGGTGATCAGCTGGAAGATGCGCGTTTTGTGTTCAATATAGCTGACATGTCCGAATTTGAGCAGCGGCAGCATCACCACAAAGGTCACACCGGGGCTGGTGGTGTGCTCGATTTGAGACTTTAGTAGACTGAAGAAGAGAGGGATATTATTATTGCTTTATTTTCATTATATTTTACTCTTATCATACCTTATAAGATCGAAAAGCGTCGTGATCGCGGCGATCTGCATTTCCTTGTCGCTTTGCGTGTACGCCGTTACCAGGCAGAGCACCTTCAACCAACTCGGTATCTCCTTGTCATTCTTATCCAGCACGATATTCTTATTGCAATTGGGGAATGTGGACATTTCTACGAGCAAATTGGCGGCCAATTTGATGGCGCTACGTAAACTATTCGACAAACGTAAATCCATTAGCGCTTGTATGCGTCGTTCGGTGCGATCATCGCATGTCACTTGCGCCTCATCGCAATCATCACTCGCATCGCTGGTGGTGGAGTCGGTGCCGTTGGCTGCAGCAGTGGCTTTAGCGTGTCCCAACGAGCGATTCAATAAGCTATGCAGCTGTTTGGAACGACTCATTACATTGACGCGCAACGTGTCGAAAAGACGTTCGATTTCTACGAGCCGTTCCGGGCTTGCGTCTTCATAGATCTGCTCACTTTGGAAAATATGCTCCACACTGAGCGGCTGTTCGCGTTCCACTTCGACTTTAATGCGACATTTCTCCTCGTCCACGGCAGTGGCACGTTTAATTTGCAAAACATGACGTGTCAAATAGAGTTCGAAGAAAATCTCATATTGTCTTATACATTTCTCTAGTATTGAGAATTCTTCTTCGTTGTTAGCATTAGTTTCGTTATAGTCGAAAATTAATTCCTCCACACGATCTTTTGCCAACTGCTCGGTGGCTGGCGCGCTCTTTGGCAAATCATCTGTTTCATCCTTGGCATTTAGTAATGCTGGATCGAGTGATTTGGGTCCAGTGAGTGCTATATCCTTGGGACGCGTCTTCTTGGGACTGGTGCGTATACGCATATACGGTGTTTTGGCTTTCGATTTCAATTTCTTAATGCTCAATGGCGTATCCAAATCGGAGGAGGATTGTGGTTCGATAATTTGACCGGTGTCGGGACAAATCTGGATACAATTAAAATTTTTACATTAGTCTATTAACGTAATAATAACCCTATACGAAAAAATCTACTTTTTTCTGAGTATTGTACAAAACTAATTTTTTCTAGGAGATTGAGTCAGCAAAAAAATTATTCTCCGATTTTCGAAGTTAACCTCTATATTTTTTTAAAGACTTTTTTTTGAACTTCGAATCCAAATATTTCGATTGTAGAAGCTTAATTCGAAAATCGAGGCACCACTCTTTTTTAACTCAATCTCCCGGAAAAATTAGTTTGGTCCAATACCCAGCCTCGTGTTGTACAGTGTAATTGGTGCCTTCCGTACCTCTTTATCCAGTTCCGATAGCTTGGATGTTGACTTGGCCTTCTTCTTCTTCGGACTTTTACGTTCCATATGCTGATTGGAGTTCGAGCGTCGCATTGGTGGCTCTGTGTAGGCGCTATGTGCGAACGCACCCTTATTTTTGCCATGCTGTGATATGCCATTGCTGTCGTCACCCGAAAAATGATTTAACTTCGAATCGGATTTGCTCTTCTCCAGCGCATACATAGCGCCAGCAACTTGCGCAATCGATGTATTCTTCAGTACACTCTTATTGGCGTTGCCAGCTTTCTCATCGGAGGATGAGTAGTAACCGTGATTGGTGCGTGGCACGAGCTTTATGGGGCTACTGTATATAAAAAATTTAAAAAAAGTATAATTTATGAAATATATAATTTTTAGTTTATGATGTGGTTTACTTACGTAATCATCGGCTGTACGCGTGAAACAATTTTCATACATAGCTTCAGTGAAGCGTTCACTTCGTCACTACTTATATAGTCTAGATGTATGGTGAGCATCTGTGTAATAGCGAGAAATACTTTTGGCAAATAAATGCGCGTGGTTTCATTATACATTTCCAAAGAGATGGTTTCCAGTAAAAATTCCGTTAGGTAGCATATTTCCACCAGACTAGGATCTCCAGAGCCGACTTCACATTGAAATTTCGTTTCATTGCTGCTGCGCGAAATGCTGCGTGATAATTTTCCTCTCGACTGTGAACGGCTCATGGTTTTGTTGGACTGCAATATGTGAATATTAAAATATAGGTTAGAAAGAAGCAACGAATGATTAAAATGAATTACTGAGAATGTTCTAATATTATACCTCACTCACCTTCTTACACGATTTATCATACATGCTTGTCATAAAGCTCCAAATATACACTGGATCGAATGTGGCAAATAGTAAATTAGCCGATTTCACCACCTCCGCATTGCTGCTGCTCGACAAGGACATAGTGCGTATAATATCGCACAGCACATGATCTAGCACAGCGCTACCGATTTCCGCTTTATCCAAGAGTGAGACCATAATACGATACGGCTTCACATCCACCGGTGTGCTCTCCAAACTAAATTTGAGGGTACAGATCAACGATTTTATGACAATATGTTTCGAGTGTTTCTCGAAATAGGTTTCCGTCTCTGCGGGTGTGCCATCTAGGGAGGCTGTGTCATATGTGGGTGAATTCTTAGCCACCTCACTGCCAAGCAACCAAGAGTATAAACGTCGATTTAGTGACATATCACGTCGCAAAATCGTATTCAAACCATTCGTAACCAATTTGATGAGATCCGCTTCGGTCAAGTAGATGGTATGCATGGGAAAGCCGAGTAGTAGAAATTCTAAGGTATTACGTTGTACTAAAATAACGCTATCATTGAGACAAGCGCATAGCCCAGACATCATAATATCACGATTGTGACCCATAATAAATACTTGTTCCTGCATGCTCAGGCGTTTATTGAAGTGTTCGAGTAGATAGGTGACGGCGGGCAAGCGTATTGAAGCATTTGTGGCCATACACTCCCAGAGTACAGTGTAAAAGTGTGTCGGATTGACGGCGGTGCAGACTTGCGTAAGCAGTGAATTCGTGCGATCGAAATGATCCAAGCCATTCTCATAGCCGGGCAGTACACCGCTGAGAAAACCACTAAGCGCTGGACGCAATTTATCGCCCAGTGGCACAAAGTAGGTCTCATAAATGCCCAGCAGAGCGGGACGCACATTCATGGCCGCATAACCGAGTAGCGGGAAGAGGCCGGCACTAGAGGGAAATAATACAAAATTGAAATGTATGAATTCAATAATATGTTATAGGATTTAAAGTCAATATCACTTACCTATATATGAAAAGCTCTTGTGCCAAACGCTCTGCGCCCGTTTTGCTGAAGATAACATCGTAGGTCTCCAGCGCTTTTAAATGCACACCAGATGGCAGTGCTGGATGCATGCATTGCGCCAAACGTTTTGAGATTTTTATGCGACGCGGTATAACTTGATATTGTGTATTGCCGGATATAGCCTACAACGAGAAAAATTACAATAAAAAATATAAAATTACATTAAAATAATAAAAAATAGTTCAATGTATGATAAAATAGCCAAGGTTATAAATTATAATACAATTATGGGAATTTACATGCCCACAAAATGCGCTTGTAATTATAAAACAATTATCGTTAAGTTAAGTACAAACCACAACAAAGGGCACATACATTTTTATCAGTATTTTTTTATGTGTATGTATGTATATTTTAACGTCCGAAGCATACGTACATTAACATATGTGTGTCCGTTTGTGTACTTCGTAAGAACAGTTTTCTGACCTTTAACTTGCTTCCCTGATTTTTGCCCACTTATCACCACTCATTTTCGTAAAGTACCAAATTTGCTGCTTAAACAAAGGAATACTTTTTCGCATGCAGAAACGGTTGGCGATAAAAAAAAATCATTAAACGTGTAAATTGATAAGGCAGTGCTCATATAGCGGCCTGAGTAATGACCCAATATAATGTAAGCAGCGCAAATTTGAAAATCTTTAATACTTTTCGTCAATAATAAATAAATTAAATCAAATTTTTATCAATTAACTTTTATTTGGAATTTGTATTATGTTTCGAGTACAGATAGATAATTTTTGAATCTATATGAGCATCTGGTTTAATATTTTTTTTTAATCTCCACTTTTTTTCACTGATCACTATTTATTGCAAAACAGTTTTTCTGTCAGTTGTTGCTATATAGATATATCACTTAACGGCCAGCTGTACTGTGTTAAAATTTATTACTCATCCAGTCAAAATGAAGCACTATTTGTAGCTATTTATCAATAAGCATGAAGTCACACAAGTAATGTAATTCATGCTAGCCAAAAGCGCACGTTCTGTTATCAATATTGCCACTTTTTATCTTTAAGTATATATAAATAACTTTATATGAGTCAGTTGTAAATTATCAGCACATTTATCTGTATCATTCATGCACAATACCTTTAACCAACTGTCAAGCAAATAAATATTTGCGATATATTGCATTGTTTACACATGATTTCCACTTAAATACATATATTTGAAACAGACATTTGGTCAAATACATATAATATTTCAGTTATGTACAATCGGTAGGTCCCCTTACCTTGCTAAGCTTGCCAAGCGCCGATATAAGGTCAGCCCATTCGCTTGAATATTCAAAGTTTCGTAACGCTTTATCAATATTTGACATATAATTACGATATTTTCCTTCCGCCAGCAACTTCTTCTCCTCCATCAAAGCGTCGGCCGTATCCATTTTGCATTTGCTATTTATATTATCTTTCCAATTGTTGAGTTAAATTTCCAATGAAATTAAATGTGATGTGTTGTTGCTTACTGTAGTAAACCTGTAATAATATAGTAAATAATTATAAAGTACAATTCGAATGTGAATATAATTTATGCAAAGGAAATTTATATGTAAAATACGTTGCAAGTATTAACTTGTATTTCCAAAGTAGAGAGCTTAGTGTAGTAGTAGTGGGAGACTTTTAAAAAAGCATGACATGACATCTGCTGTTTCTCATAGCGCTTGAATTCTATAATTGGCATATACACTTAGTATGCAAGGCAACAATTACTGAAACTAATAATGTAACTTTATAGAAAAATCGATTGGCATTGAACTCTTGTCACTCGCAGATTTGCATCGCAAAGAACACTTGTTGCATTGTGACGTGTATGCAGGAGAAAACACCAATTCAATTATGCCACACCAATTACGTCCATAGCAACCAACCACATTGTACATGCATTTTTGCGAAATTTTAACGTTCTCCATGTAGTCTTTTGGAATTTCTCAATTTTGATTACAACACATTTTCTTCGTTAACTTTGGGATTACGTGGTTCCCGATTACTATTTCAGCGGCTGCTGTTTTGTGATAAATGTCGTTTACATATGTGTATTTCCCCTCAATAGCACCAGCGTGTGTCTAGATCAGCGTTAAATTATTAGTGCTCACATATGGCACGAATCGCAACGTCGAGCATTCACTCGAATAACAAACTGTTTGTGTGTGTACGTTTGCCTTCAATTATTGCGAATTTAATTCTATCGCTCACAATCGAGCGGTTGTTTATTTACTTCATTACGTTTCATTCTCAACACAAAGACTAGATGCATGTAAATATCCGCAGTTCTTGTGTGCGTAACATTAATGTTTTGATTTTTTTGTTTGCTCTTTCTTGTTGAATGTATTTTGCTCCGCTCCACTTTCGTTTTTGACCCCCCATCCGCTAGAAAGTGTTGTTTGCCATTAATTCGTATGTCGCGGCGAGGGTGGCTATGTGTAAATCAATGGCAAGTGGGTCCTCAAATTAATGCTTTTTCTCTGAACAGAAAGAACACCTCCATTGCTAGCCATCAGACATATCTGCCTGTCTGGCTATACACAATAGCAACAACTTCGTTATTTGATTCTATACACACCACTGGTTATTGCTGTTGTTAAGTTGTAGGTATTGTTCCATCATAAATCTACTATACCTTTACCGCGTTGTTGCCGATGACACACCAGTCAATCAGCCAATGCCAACCCAATTTACAACTTTCAAGTATTATTTTTATTTTTTACTTCACTTTTTCTTTCTTTCGATTTGCCAAATCCATAAAGTTTTCAACTCATCCTACTTCTATATAAAATTTCTTTCCACCTGCAAAATATACTGCAATTCCTAGAGTTTTAACTAAATTTTATTTCTATCACATAATTGTGGTTTTCGATTATCGTTTTTTCGCAAGAAATGTAAAAATTGCAAACGATTGCAACAACTTCAAAGTGAAAAACAGTGAAAAAATCTGAATGTATATTCACTGACGTAGAATAATCTGTTTGTCAAATATGCGCAGTGCTGCCCAGTTCCAATAATGATGGCTGGCGTTGCCAATTAATCGTTTAAGGGAGTATTATTAATAATTTGGTATTTTTATAATTTTACGTGGAGATTTTCAATCGGGTATGTTTGTATATATGTAGTTTTGAATGCTTCTGCTAATTCTTATTTAGTGATAAGAATTTTATATACAATTTAATTTTTGTTTCTATCTTTGCTTTCTTTAACAAATTTTATTTTTATTCGTGTAAAATTATTTTTCATAATGGTGGTGTGCAGACTTCACCAGAGTTACTTCGGCGACAGTGAGTTCAGCTTGTTTTCGAGTGCCTATTTCTGGGATGTGCAATAATGTTTCCAGTCGATTAGGTTCTGACTTTAAATCCTTTGGAAACAACAGCCATATTATCTACCTCTAAAGTATCTTATGAAAGACACCAGACAAAGAAAAAACGAACATTTCTGGGAAAATACAATTTATTTCTCAATATAATCTTCCTTTCGGTCGGTACTCTTGGTCTAGTAATATTCTAACTTGTTTATCCTTCCAAAAATATCTTTTTTTTTGGTCCGTTCTTCTAACATTTGTCGAATTCGCAAAGTATAACCAGTGACCATTTGGCCTAGGTCAATGTGAATCACACCCTGTGAATCCTAGAAACATCCTTTTGATAGGACAGTCTTCGGTGCATGTTTGCCGATTGAAATCCACTGTTTTGAATATTCCTTAGTCTCTAGTATGTACCAGAGAATCCATGCTTCGTTGATGATCTCGAAACGTCGGAGAAATCATTTCGGATTGCGCCTAAAATGTGTAAAGCCCTATTCTGAAGTGATCTCAAGTTTGCACTTAATGTCCGGATTGAGAGACCGCGCTCAACCGTTTTTCCATGCTCGATGTGGCGTACAATCTATGACTCCTGCGGCGATGCTAACAGCTAATTGGTACATTTTCAATTGGCGGTCTGTGAAAATGAACTCTAGATCTTTTGCCATATTATCCTTCGTGGTAACCATTTTGGAAGAGAATTGGAAAGCATTCCCTTCCAGAAACATTAAGAGAAACTCAACCAGAAAGCCAGTCGAAGCCTTGATAAAGTTTCTTTACGTGATTGATGTTCCTGCAGGTATCCTGTGTCATTGCGGACATAGATTTCGTGTTTTCCCGCCAAGTTTTGGGTAGTGTAGTAGATGAAAGAATCAGTTCCTTCTTTACACTTACCAGCTCTTTGAACTGTATCCTCAACCGAATTTCAGTTCGTTTAGTTCGCTCTTTTTCATAATTCAAAGCCTCCTTATGGCAACTGTGAAACCGCTCGTTGTGTAGTGGCATCAGATGCCGTACGTACCAGTACTCAAAAATGAGAGAAAATCTGTTATCATATAGTTATTGTCCGTTGGCTGAACAACGCTTTGACGTCTTTATGATGAAGCCGCAAGCCGTCATTGCCTAACCACGAGTATCATCACACTGCAAGAAGCCAATGCCCTTCCACAAATTATACAATACTGAACAATACAGTCAATGGAGGTGCGAAACTGTGTCAAATACCCACTTAGAAGACATCGCACTAATTACATTGTTGAAATTCGGAAAAAAATGTGATAAATGAAATGAAGTACCACCCGCAGCTTGAGAGAAGTACGTATGTACATACAAAGCTCGTGTGTATTTCAATTGCTTTTTCAAAGCAGATGTCGGAGCTGTATAGCTTTGACAACTCCAAATATTCCGAACAGCCTTGAACTCTTTTAATACCAAACCAATGTGTCACGTTCGTAATGAATTTACTTTGGAAATTGTTTTTTGAAATTTATTTTAATTACAAAACTACCGAGTCAGCGGCGATTTCGTCCTCATCTTTCTTCTACTTTGCAGGCTTGAAAGCGCGTTTTAATGGTCATTTTGTTGGTGTAAAGTGCGCTTTGATGATTACACTTTGACGCTGTGATTTCGTGATGTCATGACACCTAACGGCTGGCGTGACGTAGCGTCGATTAATCGAATTGGAGCAGAACGCAATGCGTTTTTATTTCTTTCTTTAAATAAATCTATGTATGTATATGTATAAATAATGCAGATTAGTTTATTTTTTACTTTTTTCGTGTGAATTTTTATGCATTTTATTTGATTTTATTTCTGATTATGCAAGTGGCAAGTGCCATTTCGTGCTACTGATGCAGTTTACGAGCGTTGTGGCGTTTGGCGTCACGTATGTTGCGTGATGAATAGGTGTCGATACTGTTATTGTTTAGTAAGTGATATATGCAATGTTTAGTAGTACGTAATAATGCTGGCTTAAATTATGCTGTGTTACACGAGAAGCACACAGCCAATTGTGTGACTCTACGTGAGTTCAATTGGATGAAATAAGCAAATAACTTTTATAAAAAATTTTAAAGTAGTTTGAGATTCAAATAATTCCCCAAAAATTATTAAGAATCTTATCTTTACATAACACTCTATCTCTAATATCTCTGCTAGACGCATCTAGGGGTCTTGAGGTTATATGAAGGTACCAAAGTGGACTCTGTCTAATGAGTTTTATAAGAATTTTTTTCATAACAAAAGTTTGCTCGGAAGTTTGCAGTTTTCTGCCGAAAAGAGACTACCATAACTAGGAGTCTAGTACTGGGTCATCTATCATGACTTAATAATACAATAATAATACGACATCTAAGGTTTAGATGGAAATTTGTATATCCACTCGGCATTATTTAGAATTCCCGATGTCAACGTTGGGAACCGTAAGCAAAACTACTATACCATTTTTGTCATTTCAATAATTCTGGTACTCTCTAGCTCCTTATTACACTCTAGAAGGATGGACTGCACAGTCACTGTTACTTGCGCAATCGCAATATCCTTGTGGACCAAGGTAAATCGCAAAGGATCTAAAAGACTCTTCGTCCTTAGTAAGATCAATCTTACTTAGTCAGAGGGCTTCTAACTGACCATTATCCCATCAGAATTTACCTAGATCTGGAAACAAATTTAAATATAATAATTTTTACTATTACTTTTTTCCTATCCCATCTTTAAATTTTTATAAGGCCTTTATTAAAAAGCCAAAAATAAACAAAAAAACAAGCTACCAATTTTTCTTTAAAAAGGTATATGCTATCAGATATGTATCTTGCCTGTAGATACGCAGATGAGTCCATTAATATTTTTCAGCTTTGAAACCCCAGTAGGAATCATATGCAGTCGCAATTATAAACTTCAAACGATAGTGGTAGATAATGGGACTTTCACAGTGACTTGCGAGTTGTAAGTAGCTAGGGACTCTTTGGAACCTCCTCTGCCTTAATGTGTATATTTTTTTAACCACTTTAAAAAATTATAAGTCAGACATCAATTTCATAAAGTGTTTTTCAATCGGGTAGCTATAAAAGTAAGTTTTGCCATTTCATCTAGGAAAGATATACGATTCAACAACGAGTGGAAATTATTAAAATTTACTACCGAAATTCGGAGTCTGTGGCCTCAACTGAGAGCGCTACGTCCTATGTAGGCATTAGTCTCATTTCTGGCTGAACGGTATCCTCTATGAGTCACCATTGCATCCCGAAAAAATACATGTGTGCGGTGTATGGGCTGGCGGCGTCATTGGGCCGTACTTCTTCCGTGATGATCAAGACCGGCACGTTAATGTGAATGGCAATCGGTACCACTCAATGATAACCGAATAATTTTGGGTCAAATTGGATGACATGGACTTGAACAATATGTGCCCTGCTGGAAGAACGGTGTCACAAGCCACATACGAATGTCACAATCGATTTATGGAAAACCAAGTTTGTTCAACGTGTTATATCAGAAAATGACGCAGTCAATTGGCCGTCTCGGTCGTGCGACTATTTCCTGTGGGGCTACGTCAAGTCTATGGTCTATGCCAACAAGCCAGCGACGATTGTTGAACTTGAATTACCGGTAAATTTATGCTTGAAATCCGTCGAAAGTTGGATTCAACGTCTGGACTTCTGCAAGCGTGCACGTGGTGGCCATGCAAAAGAAATCGAGTTCCATACATAATGGCATCGAATGTACTTTCACAGGAATAAAGAATTTGTTTTATTAAAAAAAAAACTTTTGTTTTGATCTTATTGCAAACCCCTTTCCGTTATATTTTAGGCTTTGGTAGCTTACATTAGCTTCGAGATCTAGCAGATTTTTTGGCTAAATTCCATTGAATTTTTTAAAATAAAGTTTCTCTACTTTTGATTTATTAAACGAGCCGCTCTAGCAAGTTCACTAGTTTCATCGTTTTGGTATATTTTTCTATTATCGATAATCTCGGCCTTAATTGGTTTCTGGTTCGAATTATTCCAGTCGAGTTTGTTAGTTTGAGTAAGAGATAGATATTGGACATGATTAAAATTTGAATTTTTTTAATTTTTTCCTTTATAATTATTTTTATTCAAACTATTGTTCCATATTTTACTGTAACAACATCAACTTGTGATGAATGCCATTTCCTACTGGTCAATCTGCCGCACACATAGGGCAATTAACGATAATGACCGCATGTCAAGTCAACGTCATTTCGAATTATGCGTGACGACAACATAAACGCACAACAGCAACAACAATACGTTAAAGTTTACGCATTTAAAATAGGCAATAAAAACTATAACCTCTGACGAAAATACCAAAAATATTGTCGTCGTGATGTGGGGCAAAACCTTTGCATTTTTTTGATCTCATTTATAAATTTTTGGTTTTTTGTTTTTAACGGTTTTTTCTACGCAAACGCACTTTATTAGCGCTGAACGTGAAGTTCAATGCCAATAATTTGAATGCTTGACGCTAATAACGCCACTGTGTTGCGGCGTGCGAGTGGGTGCGTAAAAAACCGTTAGACCGCTTTTCAGATTAGCTGTAATTTGTTATGCGTAAGCGCATATTTTTTTATAACTCGCAATTGACTTTGATTTTCGACCATTTGCGCATAACTTATTTACAGTTATTGCATTGATTTGTGTTTCATGCTTCGCACCTTCGAACCCCTGGTACAGAGTCTATTTGTACTAAGTGCGTAGTTGCCTTTATGGTTTTATCATTCATTGCAGCTGTGAGTCGTAGGTCAGTAAACAACCGTCAATGACAACAATGTAAATATATTTGTATGTATAAGGGGGCCTACAAGCATTTACAATAGCCGTTTAAAATTGGAGCATTGCTTCGAAATTGAAATTGAATTTGTATTCATTAATTGTGTTTGCTTTGAATATTAATGCGGCACATAAATCAAATGAGCCTAAAAAATAATAAATTTTGCTAATTGGTTGTAAACGGATAATTTATGAACATAGTTGGTTATACATAGTTTATACGATATAGGCTGAGGTGAGACCCTATACCAATAAAATCAGAGGGGATAGAGAAAGAGAGAGAGAGGCTGTAAACCATTGTTCTGCAGTAAGAAAAATGTTAGTGAGAGAGATTAACGTCAAAATCTGCAGGCAAATAATAATCTAGAGTTAGAAGGGGGATAAGTGTGGAAGTATATTATAGGTCACTACAATAGATTCTCATCAAAATACTTTGTTTCTGCGTCTTGAAGATCAGAGCTTGGTTCCGTAGTGTTGACTAGAAGAAGAAGTGATATCTGGTACATGATCTCTATTATTCTAGACAACATCCCCAGCTCAGTCAATATAGAAACGAAGCTCTCCTAAATATCTTACACTGAATGAGTTTTCACACAGAATCAAGATAAAATCATGGACATTGACAAGACGATCCTGAGAACCAATGAAGTTTAGGCTTACACGACTGGCACCACTTTCAACTTGTAAAAAGAATCGTCCATCTTTTGTTATGGATGAGTGTATTCAGGATAGGTTAGGTTGGGAGGCTGATCCTTGCGTTTGAGGTCACAACGGATACCACCTGTACAGCTGTACATGTTGCTTCTTGGTGATGCCGGTCCTTTATGATGTTGTTATGTATCATTCTATGGATCAAGACGAACCTCACGTATCAAGCAAGCGCTTTCGAGTCTTCCACAAATTTCTTAAGTCGACAGCTGGACATGCTGATCCTTTGTGATGCCGATCCTTTATGACGGACACCACTTGGACAGCTGTACATGGTGGTCCTTTGTGGTGCCGGTCCTTTATGATGTTTTATGCATCAATCTATGGATCAAGACGAACTTCGCGTATTAAGGAAACACTTTCGATAGAAATTTTTTTAAGTCGGCTAATAGCAATGACAACAAGTTTGCCGTAGGTGTGCATACCGAGATGCTTCGACCTCAGGCTGACACAGAATACATTCCTGCATGCAATGAGTCCCCGCGTGATACTAGTAACCTCTTTGCATGCCCAACTTATCTAACAACCCTTTCCCTTTGGTCCGACCATATCGAAACAGCATGTTTCCTGGGCCTTCCGTTAGATGACCACGACGACAACTAGACTCATGCTTTCCGTTACAGCAGGGCTGGTTACAACAACAACAACATTAGTTTGATGAACACTGAACATTGCAGGAGAAAGAGGAGAAGGAAGAGAAATCTTTGATCTCACTGCATGCGTGCCTTTCTCCATTGATTGCGGCAAGACGGCTTGCTGAGGCAGAGTGCATTCAGACTATACATAATCTTAAAGAGACCTTTTGGAGTTAAAACAAGTCAAGATTTTAAGGAGATAACACTCAAGTGTCAGAGGTGACGCCCTAATTTTTTGTCTTTAAAAAGCTGTGATCTTTCTTTGAATGTTTCTTTGTTAAAGATGAACTTTGAAAGAGCATTCCGCGAGTTTTAGAAGTCAATGTTATTGAAATGACATCATGATCCACACCCCAAACACAAGCAATGCAAAATTTGTAGTGACATTTTTATGATAATTTAAACATGAATTCCATAACTGCGCTGCAATGAAGAATAAAATATTATACTAAATCAAAAATATTTGGCCCAAATACCTAAAAATCCCCCAATCCATTAGAAGCTCCCAAATTCCGCCAACACCACATTCAAATTAGACCATAAACTACTCCATTGACAAATTTTTATTGTTCAAATAATTGACCACATTTTGGCGTCAATTGCATTTACATACAACCAAAAATAAAACAGCTATGCCAAAACGGTTTCATGTTAACAGATAATCACACAATGTTGCAAACCTAACAAATTTCCGACACTTTGATGAACCAATTCGCAGCAGTTCAGTTTAACTTTATTTACATTTGCGCATAAATAATGCGAATAAACAAAGCAATTTCATTTAATTTAATGCATTTGCAATAAAAACCGATTAAAATGCACATTGTCAAAGCGCCAGCGTTGGGTGGAGGAGGGTGCGATGTGACGCCAGTGTAACGTGCTTCGCGCATGAATTTGCCGCAACAAATATTAATGAACATAAAATTTGAAAAATGCACACAACAACTAACTAACGGTAGTTTTTATTTACCTTTTATTAGTTTTTATACTCTCGCAACAAAGTTGCTACGAGAGTATTATAGTTTTGTCCACATAACGGTTGGTTGTAAGTCCTAAAACTAAACGAGTTAGATATAGGGTTATATATATCAAAATGATCAGGGTGACGAGAAAAGTTCAAATCCGGATGTCTGTCTGTCCGTCCGTCTGTCCGTCCGTCCGTGCAAGCTGTAACTTGAGTAAAAATTGAGATATCTTAATGAAACTTGGAACACGTGTTCCTTGGCACCATAAGAAGGTTAAATTCGAAAATCAGCAAAATCGGACCACTCCCACGCCCACAAAATGGCGATAACCGAAAACACATAAAGTGCCATAACTAAGCCATAAATAAAGCTATGGAAATAAAATTTGGTATGAAGGATCGCACTATGAAGAGGCATATTTGGATGTAATTTTTTTGGGGAAGTGGGCGTGGCCCCTCCCCCTAATAGGTTTTTTGTATATATCTCGCAAACCAATAGAGCTATATAAACCAAACTTTCTGCAGTCGTTTTTTTTAGCCATTTCCCTATACATTCCAAAAATGACAGAAATCGGATAATAACCACGCGCCCCTCCCATACAAAGGTTAGGTTGAAAATTACTAAAAGTGGGTTAGCTCACTAACCAAAAACGTCAGAAACACTAAATTTCACATAGGAAATGGCAGATAGAAGCTACACTCAGATTTTTTTACAAAATGGAAAATGGGCGTGGCGTCGCCCACTTATGGGTCAAAAACCATATCTCAGGAACTACTCGACCGATTTCAATGAAACTTGGTTTGTAATAGTTTTCTTACATCCCAATGATATGTTGTGAAAATAGGCCAAATCGCTTCACAACCACGCCAACTTCCTATATACCAGAACTTTGAAGACGATCTGAATCGTTAACTTTACAATATATAAAGTAAGCACTAGTGAAGATATTGATGCACAACTTTGTACAAATACTACGTTTATAGTGTGGCAGCCCCATTCTAAAAATCACCGAAATCGGACCATAGGTTGTCAAGACCCCATATATCGAACATGAGGACCTCGGTACTTCTAACCTAATATTAGGGTTTCCAACTTTCAATGGACTTTATACAATATATATGACGAATATGTGGGTCAAATTGTGTATTATATAATATAAATAAAGTTAAATAAATAAATTGCGAGAGTATAAAATGTTCGGTTATACCCGAACTTAGCCCTTCCTTACTTGTTTCTTTTGTTTTTCTTTTTTCAATTTATTTATTTTATTTTTTTAATTTTTTCTCAATGTTATTGTTGTTTTTATGCGCTGCTTGTCGTGAGCTCTGCTTATGAGTTTCGTCAATTGCCTGAATTGAGCATTTGAATGCGTGTCTTTTGTCCGTTTGTTTGCTAACGCTGCCCTACATACGAGCAAATTGAGCCAACGCCACTTGCAAGTCAATGCCTGGCTTCAATGCGAGTCCGCCAAATTACCGCCCACTAACAATTGCGGTTTGCCAACTGGCAAATTCGCTGGCTGCTTAACTGTTTGTGGGTGCTCATGCGTATATATGTTTGTAAGTATGTATTTAAGGTGCGAATTTGGCTATTTCCAAACAGTGGAAGGTGTGAAAGTGCGAGATTTATGTAAATGTATGAGGAAGCTGTCAGATTCTTTATCAATGATTTATCTTGTCAAGCTGACTTTGGCTTATAGTGCAAGGTTAGTCATACAAAGAAACGCGTGAGTGAAGTCGTTAACCGCATTAATTGTACTCTTATTTCTGGTGTCTACTTTTAAAATTGAAGAAATTTCGTTTTGGTAATGGTAGATCGTCTGTTTCGATAAGTTTGTGCGCATAGTATTTATTAGTATTGTGCCATACATTGATCCTGTCCCTGTTCACTTTTCATCGGTTCAATTGATCCTGTTATCTATTCATATATTTCCTAAAGACAATCTGAATATGTTATTGTTTTCATGTTCATCTCTGAATTACCGGTAATTTTAAACAGAATTTTTGATAGTGATAGTTAGAATTAGTCAACAAACAATATTTATTAATTTAATCTATCCGCTATCTTGTTGTATGAAGATGAATCTTTGTTTTTTGAGGTTCTCTGATTGTTGGCTATAAGTTTATCTAAGACCAAACAATTCGAAGCCTATTGAAGTGACCCTAAGAAACGCCATGTCTGCATTTATGCCCTCTATTTCTTATAAAATTTTGATTTTTTGTAGCCTCTGCTATTTTCCTCAAGATCAATCATGAGACGTTTAATATCAATACACTTCCCAATAGGCGGTCATGAGAATAGCATCTCAGCACTTTTTCTTCCACTGTCCAGAAGACGAAAACTGAACATCTCCGTATTCATACCTTCAGCAGAAGGGCTGGAATTGATATTAGCTGTCTCAACAAATTTGTGTAAAGCTTAAAGTGTTTCGTCGATTCATTATAGATCCATGCTTAGAAGTTCATGGCAAAGATCGACGTTCTCAGCTGTCCAGTTGGGATCGTTCGTGGCCTTTGACGCGAGGTTCAGTTTCATAACGTTGTTTACACTAATCAATGTGCTATTTACAATATTTTGGATATCAAATAATTTAACTCCACTCAGATCCAGCCAGCCGAATTTTGAAACATAATATTTCTATTTTCCGAAGATGGCGGGAAAATAGGTAGGGTGTTTTCAGTCGGGATCTTCGCCTTAACCTTAGTTTTTGGCTTCCCGACCATTGCAGCGTTTTTAATGCGGAAGTGGCTGTTATTAAAGCAGTGGCGGATTTATTGCTTCGGAACGTAGCAACTTTTAGAAAGGTGGCGTTCCACTCTGATAGTAGAGCGACAATATTAGACTTGAGTTCGCTGACTACGCGCTCAAGGGTGGTTCATGAATGCATATCTTCACTATCAGTGGCATCGTTCTACTTTTTCGATTAGACTGGTCTGGATTCCTGGACACAGAGGAATCGCGAGAAATTATAAAGCTGATAAGCTTTCTGATCAGTCACCAGCACTTGCGCAGTCGCCAGATCCTTCTGGCCAAGGGTGAATCGCTGGAGACGATTGAGTTCTTCGCCCTAAGTAAAGTTCACCTTAGTCGTAAGGGTTCTAACAGGACATTGTCCCATCGGAACCCACACAGTAAGGATTAAAATCTTACCGTATTCTAGCTGTAGAAACTGGCTTGAGGAGGATGATGTGAACTCATCTTATCACTTTCTTTTGGAATGTCCCGTATTTCTGAGGTTAAAAAAGAGAAGTCCGCGAAGCAGCGGATATGGAAGTGAAAAATCTATGCAGATTTGTAGTGGATTCAGGGTGCTTTGTCGAATTGTAATACGTAATAAAGGAGGGGCGACGATTGCAGATACCTCGATTGCAGCGCCATCTATGTCCCGTATTTCTGAGATTAAGAAAGAGAATTCCGCGAAGCAGCGGATATGGAAGTGAAAAATCGATGCAGATTTGTAGTGGATTCAGTGTGATTTGTCGAATTGTAATACCTAATAAAGGAGGGGCGACGATTGCAGATACCTCGATTGCAGCGCCATCTATCTAATATTTGAAAGCTCGACCTTCTCTGTAACAGTCACACATTCGACTCACTCGGCTACTAGATCTTTTGCTATAGATTTCTTATGACATCCTCGAACCTTGTGGGCGTGGTTATTAGCTGATTCATGATTATTCCACTTACTACTTTTGACATTCTCATTTAAGACAAAAGATGATTTATTGGTTACCAGATCTGACTATTTTATTATATTTATAAGTATTTATATGTACATTGAACACATATACAAGTATATACATATATCCATATAACCAAAAAGATAACTCAAAAGATTATTCGAGCAAATGCGGCTAAAGGCTAACCTTGAATCGGCCTCATCTGCTGGCTATAGCACACATAAATATCAGCTATCAACGGTAATTTTTCAAAACAAATACCGACCATCAATAACCACTTAAAATCATAAAACCAATCATAAACATAAAGGTACTCATTATTAAAATATGTTTTGTTTTTGCCGTCTCATTGCAGGTTTCAGCGGCGTTAAATGCAGTTTCTTCTTTCTTTCTCTATTTTTTTTTTCGTCTGCAACGCACAAGGTCTAATCAATAAAGCGGTCGTAAATGCTATGTTATAAACGCTGATTACGTTGTTCATATAGGCATACTACGTAACAATAGGCTTCACCGCCCACAATGAACAACAACAAAAAGCAACGGTTTTGCAACAATGGCGGTTTAATGGCGCTAGAATGGAACTTCGGCTCGGCGCAGCCTCGTTTCGGGATCTTCAAGTAAGTGGTAATTACCTTAAACAACTTAATAAGTTTCTCCCAAATCTAATTTGTTAACTCCCTTAAGGCAATGTAACCTCAAAATGTTTGTAATCAAGCATACTGCTTTGAAGACCCTATTGATGAGCTTTCAAAGAGTAGTACAACAACAAATTTCGTTTAATTTGCCATTATTTGAAAATTGGTGTAAATGCCGTAATTGCGTTGTTAACTTCTATGTGGTTGTTGTAATTTCAAAAATCTATTTTAGTTGAACCTTCGGTTTTTTTAATTTTTTTTTTCAATTTGCTGAACTCTTCTATATAATTTTTTCAGCTTTTTACACCTTTACTAATTTAGTTTTTTGGTAATTTTTGTTGTTTTTGGGTTTTTTGTTGTTGTTTTTTATTTTTATTTTTTTTTTGTTGTTTTAAAACTTTATTACTTTAATGCCTGCCATTAGTTGGTTTCTTCGATTTTTCTTTCATTGGGTTTTTTTGTTTATTTGTTGCTTTTGTTGTTGTGTGTTCAAAGCGCGTTGTTTTGAATAGACAAAACCATCAGCAGACTATTAACAATTTTAACAACAATTTATTAGATATTTTTCGAAATTTCGTTCATGCAGTGGTTTTGTGCGGGCGTTGAGGCGCTCAGCTGATCATTGAACCGCAGGCGATGAAGTGGTTAGCAATCGATTAAATCAATGTCATTGATCGTTATCGCAATTACACTGTGTACTCTGTACAGTGGGTTAAATGAGGTCACTAGTAAGCGGGAAAAATAAGTAAACCACGATTTCGTATTGAAGATATTGAAAATTAGAGAGTTTACTTTTTTTAATTTTTGCACATTTGAAGTCAGTACTTCGACAACTCTATCAAACTAAAAGTAATGCTATGAACCTTCCTTCGTATAATTATTAAATAAAAAAAATATATATAAACACTTTTCTTCACTGACATTGTCTTCTTCTTCTTGACTGGCATAGACACCGCTTACGCGGTTATAGCCGAGTCCACAACAGCGCGCCACGTATCCCTCCTTCTGGCAGTTTGGCGCCAATTGGTTATACCAAGCGAAGCCAGGTCCCTCTCCACCTGGTCCTTCCATCGGAGTGGAGGTCTCCCTCTTCCTCGGCTTCCACCAGCGGGTACTGCATCGAATACTTTCAGAGCTGGAGCACTTTCATCCATTCGAACAACATGACCTAGCCAGCGTAGCCGCTGTCTTTTTATTCGCTGAACTATGTCTATGTCGTCGAATAACACATACAGCTCATCGTTCCATCGCCTGCGGTATTCGCCGTTGCCAATGTTTAAGGGACCATACATCTTCCGCAAAACCTTTCTCTCGAAAACTCCTAGTACCGTCTCATAGGATGTTGACATCGTCCACGCTTCTGCACCGTAAAGTAGGACGGGAATGATGAGAGACTTGTAGAGAGGTCTTCACTTTTCAATTGCCTACCTAGTCCATAGTAGCACCTGTTGGCAAGAGTGATTCTGCGTTGGATTTCCAGGCTGACATTGTTATTGCTGTTAATGCTGGTTCCCAGGTAGACGAAATTATCTACAACTTCAAAGTTATGACTGTCAACAGTGACGTGGGAGCCACGACGCCAATGCGTAAATCCCAAAACTTTTTGAAAATTTAAAAAAATAGATTTTAAATTTATTTTATATTTCGAATTTATTTAGTTTTTTATTTATTTAATAACAGTTAAAACAAATAGTGTGATCTACTATTTTCTTAAGTATTTACAAATGATTTCCATTACTCAAAAAATTTAAAATTTTTTTAAACAAATTAATTAGGCATAGAAGCCACCTATTTATGTTATGAATTTTGAAGTTTAAAAACGCTAAATATTACAACAACTAATGAACCGAGAACCTAAGGTACACAGTAAACCTAACCTAAAAATCTTTCAATTAAATTTTCGCCTCCACACTATTGAAAACGTCTTCGCTTAAACTGTGCTGAGCAGGTGTCATCATCATCATCATCCATGGAAATTGTTGCACGATTTCTTACCAGACCACGTTCCTGTTTGTTCAACTGTTCAAAGTTGATTGGTTTAATAAACTGTGCTGGTGTTGGGAAATCGTCCGCAATACCGACGCGCTTAAAAGATGATTCGAAATCCGCTGAGCTCTCTTCGCTATCGCAATCCATCATATCATAGAATTCCAAACGTTTTCTTGCCGCACCACGTCGATATTTTTCCTGGGTCTTATTTGCGTCGAATGTGCATAGAACTTCTTGTAATTGTCTGAAAGTCGTGTCCTCTTCATAGTTGAATATTTCGTGATGTTTGCTGGCAGCCATCATTAATTCCAAATTGGTTAATCGGTTTGTGAGACTCATGGTTTTGTTTAAAGAAATTTTTGGTTAAAAACTTTGACTTGGTTTGTGGTCTATTTTTTTTGCCGTAGAATGCGTACGATTTCTCGTTGTGGTTCTCAGCTCTGTGTTGGTTGAACTGTGTCTGTGATCTCGAGCAAAGTTTCAGCCTTTTTATACTAAAAGTCCTGCAACCAGGTAACACGGATATTTTGTTCTATGAATGACTTTCGGTTACCTGTCTTAGATTGTCTTTATCTTTGTTTATATAATGTTAGCTTTTCAAACACTAATACAGGTGTACTCTTACGCAACCCTAACTGTTGCAAATACAAAATATACCTGTAAAAGCCTCTTGTTCTTATGAGTTTGTATGTGTATGTGCTATAGGTATAAGTGAGACTTAACCTTTGGACGTATATATGTACGTGTGTATGGATGGGGAAATCATCTTCTTTTTGAGCGTTTACCTTGAGTGATAAGGTTAAGATTGAGTGATAAGGTTCATCTAATGTAAATGCAGTTGCAGTAAATGCGGACGAAAAGTTCTTGAGAGGACCATAGATTTCGACAGTTCATGCAACAGATTTTAATCTGCATTAGGCGTAATTAACCGTTCGTAAGTGGTATGCTAAATAAATCCCGTAAAGGCTATGTGATTACCAAAGGAGATGAGCCCAGTGAGCAATGAGTCCAGTGAGCCATGAAACTGTTAGGAAGGAAAAGCAAGGAAAGGAAAGCATCAAATAATCCAAAAAAATATTTTCGATTTGGTCTTATGAAGGCTGGCACTATAAAGGTATCCAAGGAACGTGTTGGAAATATCGTTCATAATTGTTTGGATATGCAAAAACTATGACAACTGAAATAGGCAGGAGCTTACAATGCAGAAAATTTATCGAATGAGTCAAACCAAAAATTGTCCAACTTCAGATTGATTTCGTTTCCAAAGTGTTCTCCAGATCTTTTAGCCGGCGCCTTTTTACAATCCGGTGGAGAAGCCATACTCTAATCGCTTGTTAATTCCGCTTTGTCTAACGACCATCTTCTCTAACTTCGATTTGGTGAATTCGACCATAAATATATACTAAATCTGGTTCTTACGGTCTACATTCGAAAAGTATTCTCGAATAAAATTTGCTTATCTTCAAGCGACCGAACTGGCGACTTTAAATGTTAAAGTGAGATCCAAGGCGACATCTTGCGCGAGGGTCAGTCTTTGAACATAACCTAACGACCGAAAGAACTCAAATTTGGTAGCAGTAGTTTAGAGACGATTATAATTATCGTAAAAGAAAAATTCTAGTAACGAAGCTGATAGCTAAATTAAAATCAAAATATTAGTTAAAAATTTATTTATTAAAATAATACCCTTTCGTTATACCACTGTTTTGCCTTCCGATGATTTACGATTGACTCAGTGTAGCTTCGAGCAGAATCAACTTAAAACAAAAAAATATTCTAATTCACTTTATTAGTAAACAAAGGTAAAGATGTATTCACTGAACAAGTAGAGGTATAATGACTTGGAAACACCCATGTCCATAACAAACCATTCTGACAAAAGCAAAAAACGGAAGTTCCAGGAAAAGTCAGTGTTTTGGTAGCCATTTTGTTTATTTACAATAATAGCCATATGGTCGCATGATTACGCAGCATTTTTACCTGCAATATAAACAAACACAATAATTAAGAATGTACTAGTATTTATGGTAGCGGTAGTCTATTTTTTTCTTTATAAAACGAGAATCAACAGTTGAGTTGAGAATTGTTAAATCTAAAAATTTCACGCGTTTTGGAGAATCCAATTGTCAAATTTTTTATTATGTTGTATTGTAGATGCCCCTGAAGCACGATAACATTTGCAGCTACATATATTCATTTCTTACTTTGTCTGTAGCAGTTACTAAAGTTAGACGTGTTTTTATGAACTTGGCGATTTTCGTTTGTTAAAAGTTCACACTTCGTTGCTTGTTCGTGAATTCTGGACCAAAAACAATACTGAAACGATGTCCCAGTCTCTGTATTCGTCACACATGACTCCGTGTGACTTTTTCTTCTTTCCGAAAATAAAGAGATCCTTCTTAAAGTGCCGTCGTTCACAAATATATGAGAAATCGCTGAAAGAACCAAATACTATAGATACCAAAAATCGAGTTTGAGAACTGTTTCGACGATTGGAATAAGCGCTGGCATAAATGCATTTTATCGATTGAGGACTATTTTAAAGCGACAACATTAATGTAGACAACTGAATAAATAAAAAAACGAAAATTCCCGTTATTTTTTGAACACACTTGGTATATAATTTTTGTATTTGCTTACATTCGCTTTCGAATACACAAATCCATTATCGTGTTTCGATGCCGATGCGGTTTTTCAATAATTCATGTCAGTGAAATGTCATGTGAAATGTCACCTATCCATCTTAATATCTTGAGATTATACTATAAAAAATATGATTTTTTAAACCGTCAAGTTACCGTTTGATAAGTGATAGTCAGTAAGTCAGCTGTTAGCGATAACCTCAAGACATAGTTTGTGTCGGGTATAAAAACTTTCGGTCCTCTCAAGTAACTACCTCGTGGACTCTGTAGTTTCTTTTTATAAAACGGTCTCTGATTACTATTCGAACTAAACTAAAATAAAAAAATCCAGGACTGTTCTTAAATCAATGGGTTAATAAAAAGCTCAACTCAGAGTATAAGTTTCGATAGTACTTAACAGCAATAACGTCTCAGATGTCAATTATATAGAAAATTTATTTAGTTAATTGTTGGTTAATTTAGATTTTTATAATCTCGCAACAAAAGTTGCTAAAGAGAGTATTATAGTTTTGTTCACATAACGGTTGTTTGTAACACCCAAAACTAAACGAGTTAGATATAGGGTTATATATACCAAAGTGATCAGTGTGAAGAGTGTAGTTCAAATCCGAATGTCTGTCTGTCCGTCCGTCCGTCCGTCTGTGCAAGCTGTAACTTGCGTAAAAATTAAGGTATCTTGATGAAACTTGGCACACTTATTTCTTGGCATCATAGGAAGTTTGCTTTCGAAAAATTCGCAAAATCGGACCACTGCCACGCCCACAAAATGGCGAAAACCGAAAACACATAAAGTGCCATAACTAAGCCATAAATAAAGCTATGGAAATAGAATTTGGTATGAAGGATCGCACTATGAAGGGGCATATTTGGATGTAATTTTTTTGGGGAAGTGGGCGTGGCCCCGCCCCCTACTAAGTTTTTTGTACATATCTCGCAAACCAATAGAGCTATATAAACCAAACTTTCTGCAGTCGTTTTTTTAGCCACTTCCTAATACAGTCCAAAAATGAAAGAAATCGGATCATAACCACGCAAAAGTTAGGTTGAAAATTATAAAAGTATAAATTTCACATAAGCAATGGCGGATAAAAGCTGCACTCAGATTATTTTACAAAATGGAAAATGGGCGTGTGGTCGCCCACTTATGGGTCAAAAACCATATCTCAGGAACTACTCGACCAATTTCAATGAAACTTGGTTTGTAATAGTTTCCTTACATCCCAATGATATATTGTGAAAATAGGCTAAATCGCTTCACAACCACGCCTACTTCCTATATACCAGAACTTTGAAGACGATCTGAATCGTTTACTTAACAATATATAAAGTAAGCACTGGTGAATATATCGGTGCAGCACTTTGCACAAATACTATGTTAATAGTGTGGCAGCCCCATTCTAAAAATCGCCGAAATCGGACCATAGGTTTTTAAGGCCCCATATATGGAACACGAGGACCGCGGTGCTTCTAACCTAATATTATGGTTTCCAACTTTCAATGGACTTTATACAATATATATGACGAATATGTGGGTAAAATTGTGTATTATATATGTAATATAAATAAAGTTAAACAAATAAATTGCGAGAGTATAAAATGTTGGGTTACACCCGAACTTAGCCTTTCCTTACTTGTTTTTTTTATATATTTTTTTCGTCACCCTGTATTAATACTAAGCAATTTAACATCAACTCGCCAAAGTAAAGCGTTTAAATTTTTATTTTTTCCTAAATTTAACATAAATTATGTTTACATATCGTTGCAAGACATATTAGCTCAGCTCGGTTATTCATGTCAAACCACCAAAAAATAATTTAATTATTGCATGAGCCAGCGATCCATTGAGCTGACATGATGAATTGGTAGGCGAGCACTTAAACGATATATACATAGGAGCTACATGCTTGCCAATATGTGTATGTAAATACTTGTGTACAAGCATGTGGGTGTTGCATTTTTATGCTTTTCGCAAATTCCGCCTCGGTTTTGTATTTCATTGATATTTTTCATAATTTTTTTTTTTGCGTTTTTAAAGGTATCTTTATAATTTTTGCTAATTTCTCGAGGCCAAACAAAGTTATTATTGCAGAAATATTTAATAATAAATCATAAAGAAAAAAAGAAGAAAGAAAAATTTTTCGCTAATTAATTTTAACCAAAAAAAAAAATGCGAAAGAAGCGCGTAAAAAACAAAAGCGAAAATTGAATAATTTCATAAAATTTTGTTAATAACATATAATAATAAACCCATTATATTGCTTTTGCTATACATACTACATATGTAGTGCAGTTAGTATAATTAAATAAAAATAATTGAAAATATAATGACAACAACAATTTGTATATATGTACATAAATATATTATATTAGCGCTATAAATGTTTCATGTCATGGTTAAGGTTTTTGGCGAGCATTTAACCACAAATACAAAGATGCAGCAAGCAAAAACAAAAACAAAAACAATAAACTGCACATAAAAATCCACACAAGCTTTAGGCTCCAACGCGCCTGTCTTCAGCTGGGCTCCCACAGCAGCTTGTGCAACTGCATAGCCATTGCAGAGAAAATCAGCTTTAACCGTGTTTGTCTTGAATACCGCTAAGTAATGGTGTTTGTGCTAAAATCAGCTGCACCAGTTGCTTTCCGATCATTATTGTCTGTCTACCAACGGATCTTATGTAATCCTTTGAATGCCAATGTTTTTGGTGAGGCGCATTGGCAAGTTGCTTATGGATGCGCTGCGTCGCCAACCATCCTCGCAACGATTCATTCATTATTATGTCAGTGCTCGTGGCTTATTGTTGTTTTTAGCCAGCACGATCAGACATCATTAAAGTCTTCATTGCTCATCTCGAATCTGCTGCAAGATCGGCTGAAGAGTGCTTGGTTGCGGCGCTTGGAGACGCAATGAGACGCGGCGTGTATTAACAAGTGTGTGGAGTCTCCGTTTTCTTTTTCATTTTTTATTACAAAAACAACAATTTTTAGCAAATTTGGTTTGCTTATCCACCGCAGGCAGGAAGCTTTGTCCATTTATTTAAAAAAAAAAAAACACACACACACACTTGGTCACATTTACCCTTGTAATCTGAACTCTGTCGGACTTTTATGAAACCTTGTTTTGCTGTCACTCGATAAACACATTGTTATTACCTTGACTTTTAGCTCTTTCATACGCTTTTATTTTTAGATCTTTGCTTTAGTTTGTATTTTCTCTTCTTGCTCATACCTCTACTACACTCGCTCTTAATCGCTGGGTCTCGTCATCAATTTTCCCGCATGCAATATTTCTTCCCTTTTGTGCTGAATAAATCGACCATAAAAATAAGGGGCACCAAGTTAGTCACGTTTTTTTGCTGTAAGTTTTGGTATTTTATTTTCAGCTTTTAAGTTGTTTTTCTTGCGGTTTTCAGCGCTGCAGCGCTTATCGATTGATTTGGTAGTGTTTTTTGTTTTTCTTTTTTTTTTTTTGTAAAGCAGTTGGATTAATTAGTTCCGGCATTTGCTGTGAAAAGCTTATATGCTCAATTTTATATAAAGAGGCTTTCATTTATGAAGGGATATTTCGTGTTGAACTGTCATATGTGTCAAAATCTACCGGAAGATCTGAGGAAAATGTTTTCTCTCTAATGTGAGATTATTAATATTGCATTGAAAGTGTTAGATAATTATCCTAAAGTGAAAAAAGAGGGTAACCAAAAGTTGGCAAAAGTAAAAGTCAGGAAGAGTTAACGCTTTTAAAGTGTGATTAAGCTGCATCACTTTATTCAACAAAAAAGTCAACTAATTTCGTTTAGAAGGATAATTTTTTCAAGTTAAGTTAAAAAAATATATTTTTTTATTGCTGTTTTATTCAGTTTATTTAAATTATTGATTATATAACTGGCTACAGATACAGATATTTCAGCAGAAAATTGTCCTTTTAAAAAGTAGTCCGCCTTTCAAATTTGTTGTGTTTTATTTTTTTAATTGTTAGGGGCTTTACAGTAAAAAAAATTAAGTGATTATGAGCTAATATTTCCTTAGCCATATGTTTACGATTATTTAAGAAAAGCTCTGCCTAATTCCTGTTATAAAAATTCAAATACGAGATGTTTTCAAAAATTAACGGGAATTTTGGTTTTTGAAAAAAAAAAAAATTCATTCGTCTACATTAATGTTGTCGCCTTCAAAATAGTTCCCTTTTAATATTATTCACTTTTCCCAGCAATTCATCAAATCTTCGAATCACTGTTCAAAATCGTTTTTGGGAATAGCCTTTTGTTCTTTCATTTCGATTTTTCGTATGCTCTTTACGGTCCTCTTATTTTGTTTTTGAAAATAAGAAAAATTCTCATGGAGCAATGCATGGTGAATACTGAGGTTGGGACATTCGATCAAGCAACGAAGTTTTAGCTTTGAACGCACGAAAATTGCCAAGCTCATAAAAACACGTCTAACCTTAGCATAGATGAAGTAAGAAATTAATATTGCTCAGATTTTTTATCGTACTTCAGAGACATAATAAAAAAACTGTTTGACAATTAGACTCTCCAAACACGTGAAATTTTTAATTTAAAAATTGCCGTTATTTTTCAAACACATTATGCATTTTCTTAGCCATACCCGGATTTAGTAAATAAATCTCTGATTAATTCCTGCTAAACTCCAAATTTAATTTAAGCTTACAATTTCATTAAATTCAAAAAATTAGAATTACTTTCTCTCCATAAACCAATTGAAAAATATACCCAAAATATCCTACTCTACTCGGAGTGTGTATTAACTCCTATAGCAGAGCGGCGATACTCTCTTTGAATTCAATGACAGTTCGCTCTAATATAGTAAGGGAGTGCCTAACATCGTTATCAATCGACTTGTGTGGGTACCCGTCCACCGCGGAAACACAGTGCCTATTGGTAGTTCGTGTGCCAATAGGCACACACGTGGTGAGGCTTGGAATCAAGTCTGACGCTAGTTGACAAAGCTGTTTGAAGGAAGGCGAAGAGGAATCATCCAAGCACTTCCTTCTTCATTGTCCAGCATTCGCCACACTTAGGTTAAAGCACCTCGGTAGGCACATCTTCGGTGAACTCAGTGAAGTGACTGAGATTGACATTAGTCGACTTAAAAACTTGATAATTGAGTCCAAGCGCTTTGTCGTATCATAAGTGTCTTAGAGATCCATCAGGAGAATCCGGATATCACAAAGGGCAGTCGAATCTGTCCAAGCGGGGTTATCCGCAGTATGCGGCGATCTACCCCTTTACCTAACCTAACCTAACCCCTTCTAATTTTCTCATCATGATGTGATGTTTTCCTTCACTAGGATGTACCGTTATGTCTATTCTTGTATGCATTATTCTGCTGTCCTTTGAAATTTGATTTAAAAAAAATTAAGTAATAAAGAAGACCTTATCATGTTTTATCGATCGCCAAATTAATTAAATTTAAATTTATTTAACTATGAAAATTTAATTCATTTAATTTTATTGCTTGCTTTTGCCAACAAAAGTCAACAAATAATTTTTATTTTATTTTAATATCAAGTTCTTATTGTTGTTGTTGTTGTTAAAATGACAAATAATATTTACAACTATTTCCTCGTTTGTCGACATGCACACACAACAGTGCTTGTACATAATCAAATTCAATAAATTACAGCAAACTGGAAACACGCGATGCAAACGAAAGACTTAAGACACAAACCTGCACTGCACGCATTTGTCACACGCGCATTGGTGATGGCTCGTTTTGCTTACTTGCAACTGTTTTTTGTTTGATTTTTCCGCAGCTGAGCAGTTGCCACTACTGACATGCTATGTGTTTTTATACTCTCGCAACAAATGTTGCTAAAGAGAGTATTATAGTTTTGTTCACATAACGGTTGTTTGTAACACCCAAAACTAAACGAGTTAGATATAGGGTTATGTATACCAAAGTGATCAGGGTGAAAAGTGGAGTTCAAATCCGGATATCTGTCTGTCCGTCCGTCCGTCCGTCTGTGCAAGCTGTAACTTGAGTAAAAATTAAGATATCTTGATGAAACTTGGCACACTTATTTCTTGGCACCATAGGAAGGTTGCTTTCGAAAATGAGCAAAATCGGACCACTGCCACGCCCACAAAATGGCGAAAACCGAAAACACATAAAGTGCCATAACTGAGCCATAAATAAAGCTATGGAAATAAAATTTGGTAAGAAGGATCGCACTATGAAGGGGCATACTTGGATGTAATTTCTTTGGAGAAGTGGGCGTGGCCCCGCCCCCTACTAAGTTTTTTGTACATATCTCGCAAACCAATAGAGCTATATAAACTAAACTTTCTGTAGTCGTTTTTTGTAGCCACTTCCTAATACAGTCCAAAAATGAAAGAAATCGGATCATAACCACGCCCACCTCCCATACAAAAGTTAGGTTGAAAATTACTAAAAGTGGGTTAACTCACTAGCGAAAAACGTCAGAAACACTAAATTTCACATAAGAAATGGCAGATGAAAGCTGCACTCAGATTTGTTTACAAAATGTAAAATGGGCGTGGCGTCGCCCACTTATGGGTCAAAAACTATATCTCAGGAACTACTCGACCGATTTCAATGAAACTTGGTTTATAATAGTTTCCTTACATCCCGATGATATGTTGTGAAAATTGGCCAAATCGCTTCACCACCACGCCTACTTCCTATATACCAGAACTTTGAAGACAATCTGAATCGTTTACTTAACAATATATAAAGTAAGCACTGGTGAATATATCGGTGCAGAACTTTGCACAAATACTATGTTAATAGTGCTGCCCCACTCCCACACACACCCGTTCTAAAAATCGCCGAAATCGGACCATAGGTTTTTAAGGCCCCATATATCGAACACGAGGACCTCGGTGCTTCTAACCTAATATTATGGTTTCCAACTTTCAATGGACTTTATACAATATATATGACGAATATGTAGGTCAAATTGTGTATTATATAATATAAATAAAGTTAAATAAATAAATTGCGAGAGTATAAAATGTTCGGTTACACCCGAACTTAGCCCTTCCTTACTTGTTTTTTGTTGTTTTTGTTATTTTTGTGTTGTATTTGCACTGCAAAACAATTCCTTATTCCGCTTCGTAATGAAATCTGCGCAAAAATGCGTAGACCATAATGCAACGAGCACACAAATTAATTAAAACTATGACATAAAGCGCCACTAACACACACACTTGCCACATAAAAACAATATATAAATATACTCATTATGTGTGAAATAAATACAGGCGACAGGCATTTTATTAGCCGCGGCAGTTAACTAGTAGGTAACTAAGTATCAATTAGTGGCGCGGTGAACAATTGTGCAGTGAAAAGCGCAAAACTCCTTGCTGTAAAGACACCCTTGTACACACCCACAAACTGTATGAAGCAAGTGAAGTGCTTTTGTTGTTGGTATGCAACCAAGAAAGTGTGACAACGCAGTGGAAAACGCTAACAAATACCGTTATTTATGTATAATGTACCGCTACCTGCATTGTTTAAGTTTGGCTTACTAGCTCAAATTGAAATTATAAATAAATTATTTATGTTTTGTAGACAAAATGTCGCGTCGCCTCGCCTCTCCCGCCTCATTGCCTTTTACATAAAAGTGATTTTTTTGCCGCGCAATGTTGGCTTTTGTCATTTCATTGTGTGCAAAATATTGATGTGTGTCATGTTTTTCCTCGTGTTTATGTCTGCTTCCTTAAAAAACATCCACTTCATGCATCAATTAACCCACTGGCCATATTGTGCAATGATCATCCTGTTTTTTCTATTGAATTTACTAATTTTAGCTCACCAATGAGTGCATAAATGAATGAATAAATATGTTTTTTATTGTTTTTGAAGGAAGGAAGTGCAAACCTTTGGTAGTGTATTATGAAGATTTTGAATATGACATTATTAGATTTGCACCTTTCACATTTTGAGTTACATGAAAAAGTTGACATTTCAATGATGAAATGGAAGTTTAACTTTAGTTATGTCATATTTATTATTATTAGATATGTTTATTAATATTTTTATAGCATGACATTTACACTACTTATTTATGCAAAATTTAATTATGTAATCCTTACTTTACATTTATTTACTTTACTTGATATTATATAATTTTAAGAACACACTACAACATCAGTTCTGTTACGTTATGATACATGAGCTCAAGTCTTTACTGAATTTTTTATTGAAATTGTCTTATAAGTCCTCTCCAGAGAATACTAGAAATTTATTATTGATAACTATAATAAGCTAATAAAAATTGCCTCATTTATTGTTTAACACTAGATTTAAGAACTGAAACCCGTCATTTTGAATGCGATTTTTTGATGTGAAAATGCAATTTTTTATAAATTATTTATAAAAAAAAACTATAAATTTTTATTCACTATTATTTTCAATATATTTTATATATTTAAACTCCACCTTGGCCGTAACGTAAAGTTCGTAATTAGCTACCCCGTGAACTCTCGAGTAACAAGTTTCAAGCGATTCCAATGAATTTTTCCAAAAAAAAGCGTACGCCATATTGAATTCACCATTATGAATTTTGAAAAACTAACGCCGAATTCGTAATCCGTGACCCCGAAAACCCCTGAGTAACGAGTTTCAAGTGAAACCGATGAATTTGAAAAATCGGAGCCCGCCATATTGTTATACTCTCGCAACAAATGTTGCTAAAGAGAGTATTATAGTTTTGTTCACATAACGGTTGTTTGTAACACCCAAAACTAAACGAGTTAGATATAGGGTTATATGTATATACCAAAGTGATCAGGGTGAAGAGTGGAGTTCAAATCCGAAAGTCTGTCTGTCCGTCCGTCCGTCCGTCTTTCTGCAGTCGTTTTTTTTAGCCACTTCCCAATACAGTCCAAAAATGAAAGAAATCGGATCATAACCACGCCCACTTCCCATACAAAAGTTAGGTTGAAAATTACTAAAAGTGGGTTATCTCATTAACGAAAAACGTCAAAAACACAAAATTTCCCATAAGAAATGGCAGATGGAAGCTGCACTCAGAGTTTTTTACAAAATGAAAAAATGGGCGTGGCGTCGCCCACTTATGGGTCAAAAACCATATCTCAGGAACTACTCGACCGATTTTAGTGAAACTTGGTTTGTAATAGTTTCCTTACCAATAATATGTTGTGAAAATAGGCCAAATCGCTTCACAACCACGTCTACTTCCTATAACCAGAACTTTGAAGACTTCCTAAATAGATTTGCCACAGAGTGACGTGGGATTTTTTCGATTGAACAATTTGAAAAAATTTCATTCAATTTTTATGTGGTATTTTTATCCCAAAATATAAAATAATATTTTGAAGTGCTTCGAAAATTTTGCGTAAAAATTTGTTTTAAAAAAAAACGGCCACGTCACTCTATTCAAAAATTATCACTTTTTAAGAAAATTATTATTTTACTTGGTTCAAACAAAAATTTAAATGCCAATCATGTACGCCATCAAGGAGTGCTGCCGAAAAACTTATCCACGCCAATGCTTCTATCTCTACCATTTTTAACTAAAACCATATTTTTTTTTATATTTATAAAGCTTAAGATATGTATTAAATTAGTAATAAATGGAAAGAAGTCCAAACTCAAATAGTTTTGTCAAAAAAATTCCTAAAAAACATAAGATTTTCATGCGTTCAGGGTGGCGTAACCCCTTAATCTGACATATATAGAGTGTGAGCGAATATAGAAGTCTGATAGAGGTCTGTGGGCAATTAATACATATGAATATCAAAGTGTCCTCCAAGTTTAGATCTAAATCGGTTAAGCCATTTTTGAGTAGTTCTGGACAAGTTTTGTATGGAACATTTATTGGCTATATTTCTTGATAGTCATTAGATTTGCTTTCTAGCTGAATCTGAACTCAGATTTTGGTCTATATAAAAATGGGGGGTTAGATGTCAGTATTTACATTCTTTGAACATTTGTTGATCATATTTCTCGATTAGATTATTTTGTCTCAAGGTCTTCACAATTCGTATCCGGTTTTTTTTTGTTCGGGAACTATTTCTCCATTGTTCGAGACCACCATGCATCGAGCTCGGATTAATTTTCGGAGCTCGGAATAATCGGAGGCTGGATTTTTCTTTAAGGATATCTAATCTCTTGTTGTGCGAGGTTTTTAAAAGTAGTTGTTCAATAACTTGTATTTTTATAGAGACATCAATGAGACATGCTGGAGTAACTGCTCAATTATGAGAGCATATTTCTTCATGTGCCGGCTCATAAATTTTAATATTTACATAGTCATAAAATCTTCGCATTTCAAGCGTCAACACCTGCTACTTAAGTCCAATTTTTTTTTTACTTTTTGTGTCAATTTTTTTAAAAATATTTTTTTAATAAGCAATAAACTAGTAAATCTTTATCAGACAAAATTTGCCACCTTGAGGACCTCTGCATAGTGTTGAATAAACATGAAGCAGCGGTCACAAATTACAGTCAACAAACAACAACTACCGGTTGTGGTGAGTCGGGTTGCCCAATTGGCGGCAATATGTGGTGGCATCTTCACAACTTCGTGTTACTTTTCACTTTTATTTATTTATTGCTTTTTGTTTTTGTTTTTTTTTTTTTTTTGTTTTTATATTACACATTATTTTTGTTGGTGCTGTTGTTGTGATTACTGCTTCGTTAATGTTGCTTTCTTCATTTGTTGTGTTTGAGTGTTGTTGTTGTAGTCATTAGCAAGTGGCATATTGTATAATACTTTCGGTTGCATTTGCTGCTTGCAACTTATTTGCATTCGTGTTGCAAGTTGCCAATGTTGTTGCTGACGGCAATGCGGCTGGACTGCAACTCGTGAGCAGTTGTTGTTGTTGCTTTATGACGATGTGTTGCGATTTTATTTTTAGTTTTTATTTTTTAATTCGTGTTTTATTTCGCAATAAACAGAGGAGCGTATGTTGCTGCGCTTCTTTGCTGTTGTTGTGTGTTATGTAGAGTGTGCCAGTGTGGTCGCTTCATTGAAGACACAAGTCAGCAAGCAATCGGAGATGACTTCTCTGGACCAACTTGCAAGCGACATGCGACCCCACACAGAGCATTACATTGCTAAGCATCTTGAAGACAGAAAGGGAGGTGGGGCGTGTCGTTGCATGTGCAGCTTGCGGGCGGAAGTGTGTGTCTATTAAAAGTGGAAGCCGCAAGTGTTGTACAACATTTTGCCATTATGTTGCATATATTATAAATACGACACATACAGACATACATATCTAAACACTCTTTATGGTAGTCACTTTCGGATCCCACGCCAGCAGTTCGTGCAAACAATTGTTGCAAGTGTCACAAGTTCGCCTCGTCTCTTCTGCAGCGTCTTCGCGCACCCTTGCACTAAACATGTTATTGTTTGTTGTAGATTTTTTGTTATTATGTAGTATTGCTGTTGTTTGTTAATGTTGTTGTTGTTTATTATTGCAGTTGTGAGTAGTTATTGTTGTTGTTGCTGCGCTTGCACCTTCGCACCTTTTGTGGCATTGTGGGCTGTGCGCATCTTGCAAACTTCCGCTTCCTTGTTCGCATTTTGGCATTTCGGCAATTTTGGCCAGCTGCTTGCCACAAAACAAACATGCCACATGCAGTTGCAACAAGTTATCTATGGAGAAATGAAAATGAAACCAATGAATACTTTGTATTGCGCAAACAGACTGTCGAGAGGGGTCTCTTTGGTATGAACTTTGAATTGGTCTAGGTGATAAATTTAATAATGGGAAAAGGTTGAGCTTGTGTAATTCTTGCGAAAAGTGCACTTTCATCTTTAAAAAAGTAGTTTCTTTTATTGCATCCTGCTTAATTATATGCATTGTCTGAGTTTGAATAATAAATGATATCTCCATGTAGCAGACTTTGGTTTAATCAGCTGTAGTATGTAGAGGCACAGATCAAAGAGTTCAAAATATTTCCACTGAAAAATATTTTTTGTCAACGATTTTATACATTAGAAAACTCTTATTACTTCATTTAGTATAGATCAGTAAAACATTTGAGAGCTCTTTGGAAATCGGATAAAATTGAACTACCTAAATTATCAAAAAAAATCCAAAGAACGATCGTCTTAAGTGGAGTTCGAATCCTCAGCTGACATCTATCCCCATCCAAGAAACTACTGTCGATACCGTATACTTTTGAAGGGAGATAGTCTGATGGTTAGCCTCTTCTGAATTTCATATTAGAACTTTTACTTATTAATAAAAAGGAAGGTCTTATTCTCTCAGGGTTAAGATTTAAGCATTTTTTCCCGGTAGATGGCACTGGTAAAGAAATAGAGGAAATATGTAGAAGATGGGCTTATTAAATACTGGCAGAAGCAACTAAATGGGTATCCCTCTTTTCATTTATTAAACCCTACCAGTATTTTCCCAAATGAATGCATACCGATAACAGCATGATTAACTGGTCCAAGGTATAGGTCACTCTTATTAACATATATAATATATCTACATATATATTTTTGGGGGAGGAACCGCTAATGTGATTATATCCTCATCCACCACTGATTCCTACTTTTTGCTATTTGGCACCAACTGGAAATACCAAGTAAACCCCGGTCGCTTTCCACCTGGTCTTTCCGACGGAGTGGGGGTCTTTCTCTGCTTCCATCAGCGGATACTGCATCGAACATTTTCAAAGCTGGAGAGTTTTCGTCCATTCGTACAACATGACCTGGCCAGCGTAGACGCTGTCTTTTTATTCGCTGAACTATGTCAACGTCGTCGTATAACTCGTACAGGTCATCGTTCCATCGTCTGCGGTATTCGTCGTTGCCAATGTTCAGAAGACCATAAATCTTTCTCAAAACCTTTCTCTCGAAAACTGCTAGTGCCGTCTCATCGGATGTCGTCATCGTCCACGCTTCTGCACCATACATCTGGACGGGATAATTAGCGACTTGTAGAGTTTGATTTTGGTTCGTCAATAGAGGGCCGTCCTACATGCTGTAGAAAAGGACCTATACTATTCGAAGTTAGACCATCCAGATGAAATCTGTATAACTCCCACATACTTCAGAAAAAAGAATACAGAATATTAATAGAATGGAAAGATTCAACATCAATGAAGCGTACTCTTAATTTTTTTGCGATATTTACTTTGATTTTATACTATTATTGAAGGCTTATACAAATATTACGTTGACAACTGTGGTCTATAATTTTTTTTATAACAACATGATCTGCTGAGAAAGGACTGTATAAGCGGTTTGGATTCGACTAGCTGGGTGGCAAACGCACATTAACCACTTAACTTAAGCAGACGCCATAAAATCCACTAATAAATAATTCAATTATCTTTGTAGTGTCCTCAAAGCTATTTACATAATTCATACGCACGCATTATCTAACGCACATTCACTTTAATGTTCGCTCATTTCTTTGACAAGCATAAACTTTTGCCAACATTACATAAGCATCATGTGTATATACATATGTATGTGTGTGACAACAACAATTACATAATCATAGAAATACACTGACGTGTAAATAAATGAAAGCAAGCATATTCAATGTAACGGTAAAATGCGTTCCAGGATGCGGCAACTCTTTCGCCGCCGCCCATCAACTGAACCAGTTTGTGCCAATCACCGGCCGCCAAGTGCCAACAGCTGCCCAACAGCCACCATTCGCACTAACACACACACACGTCTTACAGGCTTGAGAAAGCTTCGCCCAGCCCCGCTCAAAGATGCACAGGTGTGTGCTAGACTTGCGACTTGGTCACCGCTTGTTTAACAAGCTCACTCCTGTCTTTTACTTTTTTTCATTTATTTATTTCGTACACTTTCTATTCGTTTTCACTGTGCGTCTCATCCTGCTGCTGCTCCGTGTGTTGTTGTTACTTTTTCTTTGTGTTTATCTGCTTCCTTGGTTAGTTGTCTCTGAGATTGCTCCACTTGCGCCGACGCAACATGATTCCTGCTTGCAGCAACATAAATTCCTTTTTTGTTTTTGTGTGTTGAGGTTGGTTGTTGGTTATTGTACCACATGGTTTTGATACCAATTCTACTGGTTCGCGTCTTCAGTTGTCCACCAACTCGTCGGCCTGCCTGTGATGGAGGAAGAGAGTAGAAGAGAAAGGGGTTAAGTTGTTAGTAATAAGTGCAAATCTCTGTTTGTGTTATGCTATGTATGGCATTGGTTATTCAATCGGAATAACGAGTGTTTTCGCTTGTTACATATAATCGGATATGTGTCAGGCCATAAATGTCTGTTTTGCATTTTTTCGGCCTTGATGGGCTGCCCTGTGGGAAAATTTGAAGTTTCTCAGTTGTTGAGTGTTTTCGGAAAATTAGTCCTTTTGAAGCAGCTCAAAAAAGGCCAAATTTGTGCTAAATTTTTTCAGGTCCAGAATGTGCTAAGCTATTGTAATCTTAATGTTCTTGTTCTATCGATGAATTTGAGACCCGTTATAAAAATAACTTCATATAACATAGTATTTGTGAGCAAAGCGTGTAGATATATAATAGATTCTATTCTTATATTAATGGTGGCTATATATAGGAACTATCTCATTAGGAAAACTAGCTCCAAAAAGCACGAAAAAGTAACAGTATGACAGAAAAACATTGGATTGGTCTGGCATATTTTTTCGAGAGCATTATCTAGATCGCATCGAAAATAATGACTAATAACCTTTTCACACAGGAGCTAATTGAAAAATCACCCGCCGTCTGCTCGATTAAAACGCTGATTAAGATCAATTTACCATACAAAATAAAAATCTTCATTAATTTTCAATTGAATTTTAATCGAGTAATTAAATTATACGGTAGATGTCGCTGCTAAAATCAATCTGCTGATGAAACTTACCAACTTCTTATGAAAAGCAAAAACAAAAATGTGTAACAGCTGATCGGTTATCGAGGCAGTGTGAAGGGCAAAAACTGGTTTCTCAATCAAAATTTTAATTGATCAATTAATTTGGCGATGTGAAAAGGCTATAAAGATAAGAAATTAGGCTTGGATCACTCGATGGAAATATGTTTACTTACCTTGTTTTTACATGCTTGTTTTTGAAAATCGTTCAAAATTGACTGGCAGAATCTTCATAAAATATCTCTTTATCATCTACAAAGGACTGATTATATTACAGTGGTTTAAAACTGCTTTATGCACCAATAACTGGAATCTGTAGTTGATTTCCTGCTGACTTATCACTTAAGCCGCTATTTTTACTTTTAGTGGCATACATGTTTGTATATATGTATATATTTTATATGCTTAAAAATGTGTATGTAGGTTTGTAGGTGATTCCTGTTTCCAGTAAGTGACAGATCGATTTATCATAAAACTGCTTCGTTAAATACTAAATTTTTTGAATATTTCGTTTCCTCTTTCCTGTTTTCCTCTGAAATTAAAAATACATTAATATTATTGTAAAATATTATAGAAATAAATTAATAAACAACAAAACTGCGAGAGCACATTGAGAAGCTTTGTGTAAAATCAGTTGGCTATTAAAAAGCCTTAAACTGGAATAATAGGTTTGCGGCCGTTGAAAAGGGACTATTAAACAAACTTAAACACGGTATAAAGCCCACGTATTTTTGAATGACCTATGGGTGTATATGAAAGCAAAAGGAAGTTGTGAACCCATTTTAATTATTTTTGGCACAGAGACACACATAAAGTTTTTCTCTGTATTAATTAAAATGTCTCAGAGATTTAACGATAATTTCGGTGAAAATTTAACCTTAGGCACTGAGTTCTTCATGTTCGGTTCCTTGAAAAGTTATAGTCAGATTTCGACAAATTTTCTTCCAGTGATGCCACAGATGATATACAGTATTTATGTAAAGTTTTATTTCGCTATATTCATTGGTTCCTTATGTATACATTATAAAGTGATGAAATCAGATGGAATTCAAAATTTAGTTATATGGGAAGTAGGCGTATTCCCCTCCGAATATGCTATTTCCCAGTGCGATCCTTTGTACCGATTTCGCTCATTTTCAATAGCAACCCTCTCTAGGTCCCAAGGAACATGTGTACCAAGTTTCGTCAAGATATATTAATTTTTACTCAAGTTATCCGTTGCATGGACGGACACAACGTTAATGACTTCAATGTCAGGATGACAAGTGTTTTAGGAAATGCTTGGTTGTATTCAATGTAAGGTTCTTCAAAATACTAATCCCTGTAGTTTAAAAAAGCATAAATTTGCATTAAGGTGTAGCCAAAAAAAAATAAAAAAAATATTTATACACTTTTATGCTTTCCGCATGTGGCCCTATGCTCCTAGCAGTAGTAACAGGAATATATATAAATAATATATTTCACCGATAGTTATCGCAAGGTCCATCCATGCAACATGTTGCGAGAGTATAAAATGTCCTTAAGCTTTTAAAAGTACGCCAAGGTTCTACTGTCTTGATACCTGCAATTACTTATTAAATCATTCAACGAAGAAGTGGTTTACATAACAATAAATAACTTTAGGATAGCGTATCTGTATCGAGTTGAGCCAATTAAGGGAAATATGCAAAGTTGTTTTCATACATATGTATATATTGTCGACCCGTAAGCATTTTACTTGTTATCCTTGCTTCCTAGAAACTAGCAATTTAACTTAAGCACTTGCTCATATACATATATGTGCATATACATATATAAACTCACATGTAATACTCTATATATGTATGTATGTGCTTGTATGCTCTTTGCATTAAGTAAGCCAATTTTCCACCTGCAAACCATTGCAATTCAACAACAAATAATCATCAACAACAATGGTCACAAACGGGCGGTCATGGTACGAGTATGTACTACAAACATAAAAACGAAAAAATAAATAAACCAAACCGAGTGGCAACAACAACAAATCGAGTTTAGTGCCGGCACAAGTGACCTACATTTAGTGTTACTCTCATTATCACTGTTGCATGTTCGTTGCATTGTTATTGCACTACCTGTTCATTGGCGCATTGTTGTTGGCATGTTTTATTTGGTTTCACTTGGCCAAGCGAGCAACATTTGTAGGCGCTGCAACAATCGCGCGTTGCACTGAAAATGAAAATTAATGACATACTTCTTCACCGTCGCCGCTGTCAAACTGGCCACTGCGGTGAGCGCACCAGCAACAGCAGCATCTCTTCAGTGCAGACATGCAAGCATTTTTGTACCGCAGCACCTGTTTGTTCGCCGCTTCCATAAAATTTATTTGGGTGTAATATTTTCGGCCTCTCCCTTTCGCGCTGCCATTAAATTACGTAACAGTTGTGGAAAATTTGTTTATAAATGATTATTTCTGGTACTTTGATGAATATGCGGTATGTTTTGGGTCAACAAATTTGTTTTGGGGATTTATCATCGCATTGATGTATGAAGGCGTTGATTTGCTTTAGCATCTTTAGTTCATCGATTCGTTAGGTTGATTCGTTTTTGAAAGGTTTTCATGAAGGAGGGAGAAACCATTTTAAAATAATTTGTAATTAAAGATTTCTTTTTGAAAAAGAAAAGTTTTATATTTCGTTGTATGAACCGATGCTAGTTTCATTCGGATGTGTG
Source organism: Zeugodacus tau (assembly GCA_031772095.1). Lineage (NCBI taxonomy): Eukaryota > Metazoa > Arthropoda > Insecta > Diptera > Tephritidae > Zeugodacus > Zeugodacus tau. The sequence continues at coordinate 13,495,498 of CM062652.1, read as the reverse complement.
AAAAAGAATACTCGCTACAAATGAAATCTCTTTTGGCTTTCCAATTTCCAATGTAGCTTACCTTGTGTTCTTTATAAGAAACGACATATTTTTTAAAGCATTATACTCAAAATGATTACCACTTAGCTGGTACCTTATCTGTACCTTGTTCTCTTAGGGGTTCAGTCGAAACAAATTCCAAATTTGTATTTAAAATTCTCAAAATAGCTCCAGCACAGAACTGCAAGGAAAATAAATTGTATTAAGAAGTTAGGTGATTTTTTTAGTGAAATTTTTATTTAAAACAAGTAAGGAAGGGCTAAGTTCGGGTGTAACCGAACATTTTATACTCTCGCAATTTATATATTTAACTTTATTTATATTATTTAATACACAATTTGACCCACATATTCGTCATATATATTGTATAAAGTCCATTGAAAGTTAGAAACCCTAATATTAGGTTAGAAGCACCGAGGTCCTCGTGTTCGATATATGGGGCCTTAAAAACCTATGGTCCGATTTGGGCGATTTTTAGAATGGGACTGCCACACTATAAACATAGTATTTGTGCAAAGTTCTGCACCGATATCTTCACTAGTGCTTACTTTATATATTGTAAAGTAAACGATTCGGATCGTCTTCAAAGTACTGGTATATAGGAAGTAGGCGTGGTTGTGAAGCGATTTGGCCTATTTTCACAACATATCATTGGGATGTAAGGAAACTATTACAAACCAAGTTACATTGAAATCGGTCGAGTAGTTCCTTAGATATGGTTTTTGACCCATAAGTGGGCGACGCCACTTCCATTTGCCATTTTGTAAAAAATCTGAGTGCAGCTTCCATCTGCCATTTCTTATGTGAAATTTAGTGTTTCTGACGTTTTTCGCTAGTGAGTTAACCCACTTTTAGTAATTTTCAACCTAACTTTTGTATGGGAGGTGGGCGTGGTTATTATCCGATTTCTTTCATTTTTGGACTGTATAAGGAAGTGGCTAAAAAAAACGACTGCAGAAAGTTTGGTTTATATAGCTCTATTGTTTTGCGAGATATGTACAAGAAACTTAGTAGGGGGCGGGGCCATGCCCACTTCTCCTTCATACCAAATTTTATTTCCATAGCTTTATTTATGGCTTAGTTATTGCACTTTATGTCTTTTCGGTTTTCGCCATTTTGTGAGCGTGGCAGTGGTCTGATTTTGCTCATTTTCGAAAGCAACCTTCCTATGGTGCCAAGAAATAAGTGTTCCAAGTTTGATCAAGATAACTTAATTTTTACTCAAGTTACAGCTTGCACAGACGGACGGACGGACGGACAGACAGACATTCGGATTTAAACTCCACTCTTCACCCTGATCACTTTGGTATATATAACCCTATATCTAACTCGTTTAGTTTTGGGTGTTACAAACAACCGTTATGTGAACAAAACTATAATACTCTCTTTAGCAACATTTGTTGCGAGAGTATAAAAATTCTTCGTTCATTAACGAAATAATGTTATTCCAAGGATGTGTGCAAAATTTGAACAAAATCGATTCATAACTTTTCGAGATATCGTGTCCACCGGTTTGAAAAGTTGAGTTTTGAGATAAATGCGTTGAAAGTTTTACATTCGTACTGACGTGGCCTGATGGAAGGAACTGCCAAAGGGTATATCTTCTCTTAGAAAATTACTCGTTTTGATTTGATATTTTTCGATAATATTTTAAGGATATTGCACTATTTAATAAGACAATAAAGTTTTTTTTTTCAAATTTTGAAATTTTGAAACCCACCTAACCTCTAAACTCTGAAAAATATAATGGATTCTGATTCTAATATTATAACGTTACGAAATATTACTACTTATGATCTGGGTTCTATGGGAAATCCAGAAATCCCTTTGAATATGTACAAATGTATTAATTTGTTTCCATTTCTCTCCCCATAAGAAGACAAAGGAGAGTATAAATAACGTCGGCCTTCAGTCTGAAGTCGCAAAATCTTACCCGAAAAATCTGCCTCTCTCACTCTCAGTGATTTTTTTCTCTTTGACAGTCTCTAGCTTTTACTAGAAAAGTTCAGCAAGAAAACTCTCATTTAACTTGAGTACTAAGACTGAATGTATTGCCTAAGATACAATAAAAGCTCAAGAAACCATATACCAGCATAGTGACACACATGTAGTATTGTACTATGTTTACATCCATCAGCTGATACAAATAAATTCAAGCAAAATGTAATTATGAATAACAAGCAGGTAAATTGATCCTGACATAGCTATAACTTCAAGCAATCTTAAATATTATTGTCCATTTTTATTACATTTATTACATATTATTACATACATTACATATTTTTCACATAATTTTTTTTTTCAAATTTTGTTTATTGATTTCAATTAATTTTGAATTTAATTTATTTTCTGTATGTCAAAATGTCAGAAAACATATGATTGTGGCAGAAGAGCTGAAAGCTTTCGGTGTGTCCAATGCAATCCATTGTAGTACATTTCACAACACCACAAACCACAATAGAACTCTATTGTAGTACGGAACACCATTTGCTTTCAAACAAAATTCGGAAAACCGGTGATACGCATATGGTTTCTGAATCATACTACAATATGTACTACATGTCTGTCTCAGGTATATTACGATCTAACCTACCAGCAATCTAAAGTTCAAAATTAACAGTTAAAACTGCACCTCAACATTCTTCTTGAATATTCAACTCTCTCTTTTAACAATCAGTAAAAAGCGCTGCTCTTCGCTGTACGAAATTTTTATTACAACACATGGCGCCACCAATTATTAATAATTATCCGTAAATATGTACATATGTACGCAAACAAGTTTACCAAAAATGCCGTTAAACTTGTAACTAGCTTATTAATGGCAATTGAAACGCATTGCGCTGTCAGTGTTATCTTAATGTTGTAATTAAAGGTCACCGGCAGAAGCGTAATTGACCTTGTAGTGGATACAGCCGTTTAAGTGTATAATTTTGAGCAATTGAAAGATGAAAGAGAAAAAGTGGTTTTGTTGCTGGGTTTCGCAAAAATTTATTACATATATTTCTACCTATTAATATAGTTTTGATAAGTCAATCCATAGAAAACAAGATTTTAACGATGTCTTACTAAAAAGTTTACGCTAAGAACACGATGAATTGATCGTCAGTGGTGTAAAACTATTACAAAATTGGTCCAATATGGCCATTATTACTTCATATTTGTATAGTGAGTTGTGTAGTAAATTAAAATTGCTTGCTTCCTTTTATATACAGAGGTAGTCAAAATTATTTACACATCGGACGTTTTTTTTACAAGTTTTACATAAAAAGCTTTGGCTTGTTGTTGTTGTCTCAGGGTAAAAAAATGCTATGTTGTTGTAAACCTTGATCTATTCCTGAGCCAATAAAGTCGGTTTGGCAATAATAGCTAGAAATATGGCGGAGAAATACGCAAATGAACTGAAGACTCGCAGTAGTCAAAAGTATTTACACAAGGTGATTTAGCCTTTATCCTTGGATTTGGTTTAAGCCAGAGTAGTAATTCGATTCTATTGCATTCATAACAACCTAACTCAGCCATAAAATATAAAAATTAGTAAATAAAAGGTCGAAAACAAAGGAATTATCGATTATAACTAGATTGGAGACTGTTACTAAGTTTAAGACTCGGGTTTCGGCTTCGGAGTTAGTAAAACTTTATAGAATTTAAAGGAATATTGTTTATAATGTTATTAAAAAGAAGGACATGAAATATTACAAGGGCAATTTAAAGATAATTGCGCGGAAACCTGTGATAACTCAAAGAGAATGCAGAAGATTAGTAGGAACTGTCATACAAAATCCCACAATTAGTCCTGTTAATATTGCATTTAAAAATAGTAACATAAATAACTACGTTGTGCATAAATTTGATCACTTCCGAAACCATGAAAGCTTTATTTCCGAAACCAAAAAAGCGATAAGCCTCTCATTTGCCTTAAAATGCATTCTGTCGTGGGCAGATAAGGCTGAATTTTAGTTCCAGGGCTTCTTTAGTAAATGCTTTATGCATTTACCACGTGAAAAGAAGAATAATGCAGTTTTGATGCTATTTGGAAATTTTTTTTGGAAATTTTTCTTACGTCTGTTTTGAAGATTTGGTACTAATTTAGGGACCCTAAATCATCCGGATATATCAGAATTCACATGACCATGTCATTATAGTGGTTAGTCGGCCTTTTCCAACTATTTACTACATTTTACAACAGGACAATGCTCCATTTCATAAAGGATCTTTACCTACAATAGTTTTAAGTGAAGCAAATCAAGTTGACCTGCGCCCAGCCCTGACCAAAACTTTAGTCAAAATTATTGATGCCAATGGTAATGTAACCAATTATGAATTTATCGCCTTATAATAGTAACTTAGACTAAACATTAAAATTTAAAAATTGATCATTAAAAACTAACAGGATAATCCATTTCATGTTGTGTGTAAATACTTTTGACTACTGCGAGTCTTCAGTTCATTTGCTTATATCTCCGCCATATTTCTAGCTATTCTAGCCAAACTGACTTCATTCGCTCAGGAATAGATCAAGGTTTACAACAACATAGCATTTTGTTACCCTGCGACAACAACAACAACAAACAAAATCTTTTTATGTGAAACTTGTTAAAAAACGTCCGATGTGTAAATAATTTTGACTACCTCTGTATTTATACGGCCTTAGCGCTACATTGACTTAAATCTTAACTTTTTATGTTTGTAGAAACATTTATATATATGCTTATATAAATATTTGGTGAATTAACTATAAAATTCAGCAATCTTCTTATATTATGAACTCTCTTCCGTATATGAACTTACGAAGATTGAGCTAAAACATTAAAATATTTATTGCTTTGAAACAAGCTAGCAAACTCTGCATAGATTTAAATGAAAATGTATTATGTTACATCACTTACATACATACATATACACTTAAAAATGCATTCGAAGAAAAATTAGTAAATGAAAATCCTGCAAAAAATCAAAAATAATGAATTTGCCATTTCTCCTACAAATCACTTACGTCAAAAGTCTTACGAAACACGAAATTCATTGTACTGTTATAAAAAAGGAGAAAAATGTAACACAAAATAAAAGTGACAATAAAATTTTTAATTACAAAACTGTTATTAGCGTATGTTGCAGACATGAAAGGAGCTTAAACCGAAGAAATTATGAAATTTTTATTGGCTTTGCCGCGTGCTTCTGCACTTAGTTATATGTATATAAAGTATCGAGGTGGGTGTATATTTTTGTATATATTTACACACATACACACGTGGATATATATTTTTATATAAGTATTTTCCGATACCGTAGCAACTAAAATATATTGACGATGATACTACAAAGTAATCCCACAAAGTTCAAACTCATCCTCACAATCAGAATATTGCTCCCTGATACTCTACTTGATTAACTATGTGCTTAGCCTTAGTCAAGACTGTATTGTCCTATATTTCTTTATAAAACAATCGGTTCAAAGAGATCTGACCTCAAACACAAACTCAAGCTTCAACTTAAAACTCATATGATACGAGGGCTGCTATATATATTTCTGGCCTAATAATGAAAATAGGAATATTTATCAACGAAAATGGTTTTATTGTTTTTTAAAATATTCTCCATCAAGATTTATACACTTTTGCATGCGCTCAAACCAATTTTCGAAGCACTTTTTTTGAGCATTTTTTTGAGTGATTGTCAAATTGTGCGAGACCCAACGAGAACAAATCTTTTTTACGGCCAGGTGTTCATGCAATATCTAATGTATGCTGGTGGGAGAAATGCATAGGCATGCCTCTATCTGAAGGTATGTTATATGACGGTCTTGCATTATCAGTTCACGTACGGCATCGATGTTTTCTGGCACAACGGCTGTTTTTGGACGACCTTCACGGAATTCGTCTTTGAGCGAGCGTCGGCCAAGATTGAATTCGTTGTACCAGGTTTCACAGTGCTATAGGATGGTGCTTCATAGACATACAAAGATTTTAGTTCATCGATGCACTCTTGTCGCGATAATCCACGTCGAAAGTTGTGAAAAATGATCGCACGAAAATGTTCACGAGTTAATTCCATTTTTTGGCCGAGATGAATTTTTTAATTCCCTGTAAATAAAACAATTCACGATTAAATGACAAAGCGCTCTGAGTGATGTTATGCTAAAAAATGTCAAACTTTCCAATGGAAATGTCAGATTCCACCTGGCAACACTTAGTGTTGCCTAGGCCAGAAATATATATAGCAGCCCTCGTATATGCACTCATGTAGTAGTAGTCTCAACAAATCAACAACAACAACAACAATTGTAAACCAGTCAAAGTCAATATTTATGCGCATACCTGCACATATATTTCCATATCATTTCTTTATGGTTGATTCCATTTAATTGATAGCGTCAACATATTCGATTTGCTTCAACTGCGTTGGCTAACAGTTTGCAACGAATCTAAAACAAATAAACGCCACATGCCACAATATGTGGCAAATAGCGTTGGTACTTGTTTATGCACACTTTAATGGTACAAAATCTTAATAAAGAAATAATAATAAATGAAATAAAAATAGTAAGACAGTGGTAAAATGCCAATACCTTCATGGGTTTGGCGATAAATGTCACAACTAAATATTTATGTATTTCGCATTATATATAAACATAAGCATATATGTATATAATGTCTATATAAATATATTCACACTTCTTTCATTTGTTTACTTAATATTTAATTACAAACATAACGGCGCCATCACTAAGTGTCACCGAAAATTAGTAAGCAAAATACAAATAATTTACAAGAGAAAAAAAACTGTAATAATATTATTATAAAAATGCCAACGGTGAAGACAATTCCTATTTCAATTTGTACCGTAAATAAAGATTACGTCACACGCGCATTTTAGTCGAGCCAGTCGAACGGACAGTGAGTTGAGCAGTTAGTCAGTTAGTGAATTCCACATAACTCTTCACTTACTTACTTAGTTAGTTAGCGCAACTAACGTTATTGGCTTCATAGTTGTCATCAACTATTTCTATACATGCCTTGTGAGAAAAATTTTAAATCGTAAGCCAAATTCACAATTTTATTTAAATATATAAATATATCGAGTGACCACAAGATTGATATCATTTGACTCCCCAAAATCAGAATAAATACGTAAGGTTTGGGTGAATATTGAAATCGTAAGTAAACATGACGCCAAGAGACCTCTGCAAATGAAAACAAACCTAATTCCACGTCAAAATAAAAACAAACCAGACCTCAACATACAAATATTTAAACTCACCTCACTCTTCGTACCACTTCATACCTAAACCTGATCTCACGCGACTCCTCAAAATATAAACAAACCTCATATCATATGATCCCAAAATGTATACAAACCTCTATTAAAGCTCAATAACATCAACCAAAATGTAAACAAACCTTTGCCCGAGGTCATTGACCTTTGGCCGGGGTTTGTTTACCTTTTGGCCGAGGTCATTGACCTTTGGACGGAGTTTGTTTACCTTTTGGCCGATGTCATTGACCTTTGGCCGGGGTTTGTTTACATTTTGGTCGAGGTCATTGACCTTTGGCCGGGGTTTGCTTACGTTTTGGTTGAGGTCATTGGCCTTTGGCCGGGGTTTGTTTACCTTTTGGCCGAGGTCATTGACCTTTGGACGGAGTTTGTTTACCTTTTGGCCGAAGTCATTGACCTTTGGCCGGGGTTTGTTTACATTTTGGTCGAGGTCATTGACCTTTGGCCAGGGTTTGTTTACATTTTGACCGAGGTCATTGATGTTATTGAGCTTTTGATGAGGTCAATGGTATTTATCTGGGAGCGACTGTAATAATTATATGCCAGACTTTTCCCAATATCGGCAAAGTTCTCTTTAGATTTAGAGATTTGATTGGTACTTCCATCATATATTACAAAATGAAAGAATTGGTCGAAAGGATGTAAGTGATTGTTGAATGATATATTAATTTGCATATTGGGATAATTTAAGACAGATAACTTATAATTGAGGATTTACAGTTAGCATTTAAAGATTAGTCGAAAATATCGAAATAAAGGCAAATAATATTTAAAATTCGAAATACCAAAAAGATTTGATTTACTATTATTCTTACATGTAAATATCATATCTAGGGCGATGGATGTTTGCTTATTCAGAATAATATTTTATTTTTTACCAATACATTTTTCCTACAGGGAACACTTGCATTCAAAGCATTAAACGTCCTTCAAGTACGCCGCTGAGCACAACATTTCGTAAAGCGAAATTCATTGCAAAAGCACGTGGCTAACATTAATGAATGAAAGTAGTCAAAGTAGTTAGCGAAAAAGTGGAGAAACGAAATAAGAGTTAAGGTATGCAGAAAATTAAAAGCGATACAAAATATGAAAACACAAAAAGTAAAAAAAAAATCAAAAAATAAAAGAAAAATTCACAAATCAAAAGTAATTCAACTGCAATTATGGCATAACCGTCATCTGATGGCACATGGAGAAAATAATAAAGTGAATAAAAAAGACGGCTTGGTCAGAAACTGCAGTTGCATCCGCGAAATGGATGGAAAAAGAAAAGGTACCGAAATGAAAAGTAACAATTATTTTTAGAGGATCTCTCGGAAATATTTTTATATTTTATAGTTGGATGTTAAGATTCCATAGGTGTGAGACTTTACTAATATATGATTTATGCACCTAAATCTAGGCAACAAATTATTTGAAATACCGAACCAGAGTCCAAACTTCTGAATTTTATTTACATAAATTTACCATTGAATTCCAACAAAATCAAAAAATTTCTACCAAATCGAAAATCACTCGCAGACATTGAATTTCGTATTATTTCTCCAACGAGTATATCTTAATAAAAAATAATAATCTCTGTCTTCTCGCTGCCCTCTGAACTTTCACAGCAAGCATTACATGCCAGTTGTTGCATGTCCGCATTCGCGTGTTGTTCGTATAACCAATAAACGATGTCCATAGCCAGCGGCCGCATCACAACTGCCAATGCGACACTTCACTTATCGGCGCCTTCCTGCTGCCTGCAGACTCCTTTACATTTTCTTTTTTTCTGTTGCTGCTCATCTTCTTTTTTCCCACATTTGTTTCGCTTGCCTGCCGCTTTTGGTCTTGCTTGTTTTGGTTGCGTGCCTGTGTTAGTGTTGATTGTTGCACAACACCTCTGCTCATAAATGGACGCAAATTTATATTGAGACAGCAAAATGATTACTTTTACATCTTCTTCTTCTTTTTAATGCCGACATGTCATTTGGTTTTGATTGCTGCGCCCACGTGACATTCACAGACATTAAGGTCAAGAGGCAGTGATTTTAGTGCGCAGGCGATTTCCGTTTTATTTTTTAATTTATTGGAAAAAAAGAATTGAACAGGAGGTATATGATGGGCTGGATTGTTGTTGTTTAAAGATGGGAGTTTGTGTCATGTTAGTCTGTTGGTATACATGTGGCGGATGTTGAGATTTGATTGCTTAGTTGATTAAGTTTAGTAATGTTATTTAATTCAATACCATTTCTAAATTAGAAGTATTTTGGGTGTTTTAATTGGGTTTTTGGAAAGTAATGACTTCTGATTTTATATATTGGCAGAGTTGTGGGATTGTCAAAAATTCGGCATTATCTTAAGTTTTTTTATTCATTCTGTCAAGTAAGGGATTCCAAGGATTCCACGTTGCTTAGTAGACAATCATAAGTAGTGAGTGAAGACCTACCTCAGACATGTATCTCCTTGAAACTGATTTGATTAATAGTGGCAAATCTCGCTGTCATATTGTTAAATTGGACAGTGAAGATCAAACCTGACTGACTGACTGGTTGACTTTCTTGACAAACTAGTTCCGTTAGCGAATCCTAATCACCTGTGAAAGCGGTAAAGTCGTATCTTGAATATTTTTTGAATGGTAGCGTTCCAAAGAGCGACCGTTCGCTGGTATAAGCAGCTATAATCGGAACTTTAGACACGTTTTTCTCGAAACGACATTTCTCAAAATTGCTGACATCATAACTCAATGAGATTATTCAAATTTAAGCTGAATATTCTTGAATATATTTACTATATAATGACCTACAATCTTTTTGATTAGTTGAAAATTGTCAAATTGGCATTAAAAAATACCATTTTTTTACTCAAAAAACGATTTTTTTTTTTCAGAACTACGCCATTTTGTAAATTTTTGATATTTTCCAAAAATCGGTTAATATCCACGCCCACCTCCCTTACAAAGGTTAGGTTGAAAATTACTAAAAGTGGGTTAACTCACTAACGAAAAACGTCAGAAATACTAAATTTTACAGAAGAAATTGCAGAAGGAAGCTACACTCAGATTTTTTTACAAAATGGAAAATGGGCGTGGCATCGCCCACTTATGTGTCAAAAACCATATCTCAGGAACTATACGACCGATTCGAATGAAATTCGGTATGTAATATTTTCTTGACACCCTGATGACACGGGTGAATGGACGAAATTGGTTCACAACCACGACAACTTCCCATATAACTCAATTTTGAATTTCATCTTATTCCTTCACTTTATAATATATAAGGAACCAATGAATATAGCGAAATAAAACTTTATACAAATACTGTATATGATATGTGGCATCACTTGTGAAAAAATTTTCGAAATCGTACTATAACTTTTCAAAGCCCCGAATATCGAATATGAAGAATTCAGTGCCCCATGGTAATTTTTCACCAAAAATTTCGGTAAATCTCTCAGGTATCAAAATTTAATTTAGAGGAAATATTTTTCTTCTAATAGTGTAACTTCCCCTATCTCTCATATACCTAATTATAGGATTTTCAAATTGTCAAATTATCTTAATAAAAATATATCAATAAATTGCGGAAGTATGTTCGGTTGCACCCGAATTTAGCCTTTCCTTACTTGTTTTCATTTTATTTTCTCTTCTATGTTCTTATATACCAAGAAGTCACAGTTACTTCTGGGCTCCTCACCTAACCTCATCTATTGGATTTTTTTTTTTTTTAAGTTTTCGCATATTTCGAACTCGAAAAAAATTAAGTCACCTTTAAAAAACGCTTCCACTTATAGTCCTAATAATAAAATGAATTTCGCAAATATCTGAATTTCAATTAAAAGCCTCTTACCCACACAATTTAGTATGTTGAATGAATAGTATGATATAAGTGTGGTGAATGAAACTTCGTAGTCACAACGTACATATTTCAAACTACATTTGTAATTGCGACCTAAATCTGCGGCACAACCACTCATCCGTCACTCATTCCCTACATTTTGCTATTCAACTGCTTGATAGTATGCATTACAATTGTTGTTGTTGTTGTTGTTATATGTGTTGCCTATTTTTCTTGGCTACCGCATTACACTTGCACTTATTACGTGCTCACCTAAATTTCCGTTAACAATAGTATAAACAAAAACAAAATCTAAATAAATAAGATGCGTGGTATTAAAATGTTAAAGTCAGCTGCAAAAAACACCACAAAAAGTGAGATGAGAAAAAAATCATAAAAAAGTTGTATTAAAAATCACTGAAATGGAAATGAATCATAAAAACTAAAAGCCGTATAAACTAAAGGCAATAAAAGGAGACGAAAGAGACTTAAAAACTGAAGCAAAAACAACAACAACTGAGTTATTGCATTAGAGCTTATGGAGATTGCAGAAAAAAACCCACAAACAAACACATATACAGGCGTTTATTTGCTTTTGCTTTTTGGAGCCACTCTAGTGTCTGTCTAAGCGCGCGCTAGTTTATAGCCGCCGCGTTCGTTTCACCCCGCAAAGGTCGTTTGCAAATGAGAGTGAAATTTACGAGTTGACAAAGAGTCGATAAAAATACGCTAAAATAGACAAATCAGTAGCAACAGCTGACTACAGCAAAGAAGTAAATAAAAGAGTCGTGCAAAAAATTATACAAAAAAATCCATTATTCGAGTAGAAAAAGATGAATAACTAAGCAAATAAGCGCGAAAACCGGTAGCTACAAGTTGGTAGATAACAACAAAAAATCTTCCATAGATAGAAGTTCGGATAAAAAGTTAGCAAATAACAAAAAAAGTGCTGCTGTTGACGGAACTGGCGCCACTGAATCAGCGAACAACTTGCCACAAAAGTGAAATACCAATTAGCAATGGAGAAAAAACCATCTAAAGCGGCCACATTTCTGGGGCATTAGCAGCATCTTTGCTTTGCTTTTTGTCTACGTAATTCTGTTTTGTTAACTAATTCGTTCCACTTGCCTGCAATTTTCTCACTCTTACAACATTTAGCTCTTCACTTGCACTTTTCATTGAATGTTAGATGAAGTATGTTTTTCATTTTTATACCCCACATGAATATTAGATAAATTTTAATTTTGCTTAAATTTTTGTTAATCGTGGAAGCTGCTGAAGTATTGAATTTTGTAAATTTTTTAATGCAGCTTAACTCTACTTATAACATATTCGTACAAGGGTTAATTAATGATTCAGCTGGCCTTTACTTAAAGCGCTGGTTTAGATCGATTTACCATAGAGAAAGATAATCATATTTTACATTAATTTTTAATTTAATACAAAGCTAGTTGAAACTACCAACTTCTAATGAAGAGCAACAAAAAAAAAATTATAACAGCTGATCGTTAATCGAGTAGCCGGAAAAATTCATTTCTAAATTATAATCTTAATATATTAAATTAATTTGACTGTGCGAAAAAGATATTAGTCTAATTTAGGAGTTCGGCAATTTATACAAATTTTCTAGGAGGAGGAGTTTCGAAAGTAATGTTCAGATAACCCAAATTGAGTTCATTATATATATTACTTTTAATATTTCTTTAAACTTTCTAGAGACGTTTCTTTTACGTACTACCTTATACAGTCGAAAAAAGGAGGAAATCAGAACGCCCACCACCCATACAAAGGTTATGTTGAAAACTACTAAAAATGCTTTAAGTTAATAAGAAAAAACACCAAAAGACTTACATTTCATCATAAAGAAGGTACATAAGGGCTTCACTCAAATTGGTATACGCCCACTTATGTATCAAAAACCATTTCTCAGAACCTACTCGTCCAATTTTAATGAACTTCGGTTTGTAATATTTGCCTTGCATCCCAATGATATGTTCTGAAAATAGGCCAAATCGCTTCATAACCACGCCTACTTCCTATATACCAGAACTTTGAAGACGATCTGAATCGTTTACTTTACAATATATAAAGTAAGTACTAGTGAAGATATCGGTGCAGAACTTTGCACAAATACTATGTTTATAGAGTGACATCACCCTTCTAAAAATCACGAAATCGGACCATATATCGAAACCTCAACTTTTTTTCCGAAAATATAAGTAAGTTTCTCTGATATTTTGAAGCAATTTATAGAGAATATTTGTCTTCTATTATTAGATCCGTGCCAAAAATGGGTGAAAGCGGGTTATAACTTCACCTAGCTCTCATATACCTGGTATTAGGGTTTCAACTTTCAATGGATTTTATACCATATGTACATACGAATATGTGAGTCTTACTTACTTGTTTTTTTACCATATTTGTGCTGTCCCTTATAAAGTTATTTTTTTTTTTTACTTTGAAGGTATAAATAGCATATTTTGATTGGAATTCCGTGATCTCTTTGCTGAAATGCGATTAAAGAAATTCGTTATATGATACTTATTGATTTTGAATTTGGGGTTTTTCGATCAGTAGAGTTTTGCTTAACCCCTCAAAAGCTATGTCATTAAATTTAAAGTATTTAAAAAAATTTTAAAATCTTTCTGTTAGGGGATATTTGCTTTTTGATTTTTAAGGAATATTTTAGGAATTTTTTTATATTTTTTTTTATTTTAAGGAATTTTTATAATTAGTTCACGGAACCCAACTCAAATATCTAAATAAATTGACTTCGAAACTCTTATAAAAAATGAATTATATTAGGTCTTCTTAATGATTAATCTCTTTAAAATTATTTTTTATAAGCTGTATGGGAGTTGATGAATTTGGTGTATATAATGTTAATGAAACCTATAATAATTTCAAAAACCTTGTCGACGCTTCATTATACACGTATAGTTTCAATTCTTTTAAATTACAAATCGCAATACTATCGTTACCTCATAATAAAGTATGTCATTAAAAGTTTTGAATTTATCATTTATTATTTTTCTATCTTTCTTTCTTCTTTTGTGATTTCCATTCGCATAAAATATGATAGTAAAAATGTCACATATCGCAATGGCAGGGTTAAGCCTTTCTGTAAAGCACTACCACGTGCTGCGTTGATCAGCTTAGTTTTAGATTGATTGATGAAATTATTTCGCATTTTTTGGTGATTTTTGTTAATGGCGAATTAGGGCAATGACATTGAATATGAAAAGTCATAATTTCGGCATGTGTCAACATAAGTTTTTAAGCTGTGAAAACGTCATTTGAGAAGGTGAAGAAGATATAATTGCAAAAAAAAAATGAATAAGGGGTTTTTCAATTAATAAAATATTTTTTTTGTTTCGGTATTGAAATTTTTTTTGAATAGAAGTAACTTTGAAGACTCTTTAGGTAATTAAATGTATTATACCTGATATCCATAACTAGGTCAGTAGTTTATAATACATATACTTAGCCACAATATTTGATAGGAAAAAGCTCGAGATTTATAAAGTTATGGTCAACTCAAATAGAAGTGACTAGTTTTAGTTGTGGTCTATTATCCCATCCGTTCTTCTTCCCAGTATCTTATCCAGTCCAATCTATCTAATAAATTCTAACTTTGTGCTTGTGCCAAAAAGCTGTTCTGTTCCGTACTTTGAGAATTCGAAAATTTTACTCACCCTACTAATTTCTATACAATTAGGAAGCAAGTGCTCTGCTGTTTCAGTATCTATGTCGTATAGGCTACAATAATCTGATGGGATTATGGCCATATTGTACAAATAGCTTTTATGTCTGCAATGGTCTATGTATTTTTATTGATTTATCCCAATTTATGTCTTATTTTCTCATAAGGTTTCTTTCTTCATCCCCTCATATTTGCAAACTAAATAAGTTCAAAATAAGTCAATGATCCAGCTGAAAGGTATAAAGCCTCGAGCACAAGAAAATCAAACTTATTGTTTGTTATTCGATTAATAGTGTTTAAAAGTCCTTGAATAACTACTTGAGTTTCCACTTTCTCACAAGCTTCTCCATACATATAATATTTCCAAAACTATATCCTCATCTCATTTCACTGCTCTCCTGAACTCAAATAAGCACCTGCACATTCATTATGTTACATTTACACCAAAGTAACAGCAGCAACAACAGCAAATATGATAAATAACATTGCTGCGTTGACCTTCTTACAACATCCATCATACATCATATTCCACACCAAACACATATCCACTCCATCAACACTCCACTCCACTTAATTTCATATCAAATTGTGCATGGCACCTCAAGTGGAGCATTCGCACTCGCCGAAGGTGCGGCGCCGACTGCAGAGTGGTGTCGCAGCGCCAGAGTTGGTGTTAATGCCACCACTTCAAGCGGCGACATTGGCAGCAGCGCCTATGAAGAAGTGCCATCCATTCAACAGCAGCGGCGCTAAGCCGAATTCAAATTTAACGACTCTCACTTTTGAGCGCCGGCTTGTGGAATTCACTCTCACTCTCGTTCACAACGCGAAGGTGTATCAACAGCGCGCCGGCTTAAAAGTGTGGTGAATTCGTGATGAAGCACTGCATTTGCGGGCCCCACGACGGCGCAGCGCGTGTTGAATTCTCATTTCGTTCCACAAGTTCAGCGAAGAGTTTGATTTGGCCAAATTTTGTGCTTTTAAACCAGCAGTGTTGTTGTTGCTGTAAATGCGTTTGCGGTAGGTTCGGGCCGAACGCGCGATTTTCGGCAACTTTTCGATTACGCTCCGCTATTAATTCACGAATTGTTGGTTGGTGGGCGCCTTTGTATGATGACCAACAACAGCGCTGAGACTGACCTGACCGACTGCGCGACTGCGCGCATACTTGAGATCAGCGGCTGCAGCGAGACCGTTATGATCGCTCGTAAGCGTTTGGCAGCGCTGTGAATTTAAGCTTTTGTTGTTGTTTGGCTTCAGTTGCTTTGCATTTTTGGTTTAGTGTGGAGTATACGCTCATTTAATTGTTGTTGGTTTCGTTGGCGTTGTTGTTGTACGGGCTTTAACGCGCACGTCGCTGCCACACAACTTGGCTGTCGTCGGTGTTTATCGGCGATTTTTGTTTTCCAAAATATAAATAGATGTGCAGCAGAGAAATGTGGGTAGTGTTTTTGGAAGACCTCAACAGAGGCATACATTCACTGGTGTTTAACAGTTATCAAGGGGTTCAAGCGATGAGATCCCTAAAATTATTGGTGGGTGTTTGAGCAAATTGGAAAAATGTTAAATTAAATATAAAGAAATATATTTAAAAAAAAATAAAAAAATATTTTGAAAAAAATATATATATCCAAAAATATAAAAAATGGGAAAATATAGTAATGAGTGTTGGTTGAACAATAATAAAAATAAAGTGAAAAATATTAAAAGTGCTAAAAAATCTAAAAATATAAATGTTAATATTTTTTTAAAGAATGATAAACATTATAAAAATAAACAAATTAATAATAAAATAAAAAAATATATGTATTTTTTAAATAATATAAATGATTGATAAAGTATAAAAAAATAAATATTTTTTTTTATAAAATAAAAGAAAAAATAAAATAAAGTTTTACGAAAACAAGGAGCTTTCTGCCAGACAAGGATAATAAATAAAATAAAAAAATTCAAATTATAAAAAATGTAATTTATTTCGGATAATTTATATAAGACCAAGACGTCCTTAGAATTTTGTGCTGATATTTTCATCATACATATATTTATCTACGTTGACTATAAAATTTAACAAAAATTGTGTAATTAAAATAAAGCAAATTTCGTTGCTATGACATTTTCAAAACTGAACATCAACTTTATTATCAACATATTTACTGAAATTTTTCAAAAATATAAAAGTTCGAATTTTTGGAACTAAATTTTCACTTTAATAATTGTTTTTAACTAACTTTCAACATGTCTCTATATCGAATAATTTTTTCTAAAATAAATATTAAAATTTTTTCCATAACTTTTTAGTAAAAAATAAAAAAAAAAATTTCTTGGATTTTTTTTGAATATTGGAAATTTAAATTTTATAATTCAATTTTTTTTTCATATATGTATTTGAAATTATTTTTTTCATTATAATTTTTTCTAAGTTTTAAATATAAAGGTCATCTTTTGAAATAATTTTCCCCATAAAACAATAAAAAAAAACATTTTTTCTATTGGGTTCGTGGAATTTATTATAAAATATCGATATTTTCGTTCCAAATAAAAGTTATCGATATTCGCAATCAATTCACGATATTTTTCAATGTCAATAACAACAACAAATTACCACGCCTCTCAGCTCCATAAAAAAATAACAAAATAATACAAAAATAACATCAAATAAATAGAAAACAAATCATATAAACAACGTCCAGATAAAAAAAATCGTTATAACCTCAAATATCACCTTTCCAATTCTGTCTTACAGCTTTTAGGCGCCAGCTGCGCGCTTATCGTAAGCCTAACATTTGCGCATCCGCCCGAGGGTGTGTGGAAGAAGAAGCTCACATGGAAGGAGGACTGGGTGCAGGTCTGGAAAACGATAAAGAAGGAGGCCTGGGAAACGAAATGGAAGAAAATACAAGTACCCATCTGGAAGGAGGTGCAGGTGCCCATTTGGAAGGAGGTACAAGTGCCCGATTGGAAAATCGTGAAGAAGCCACACATCGAGGAGCGTGAAGTGCCCGCCTGGAAGGAGGAAAAAGTGCCGGAATGGAAGAAAATCACCAAACCCATCTGGAAAGAAATACAAGTACCCATTTGGCGTGAGATCCAAGTGCCCGTGTGGAAGGAAATCAAGGTACCGGTGTGGCGTGAAATAAAAGTGCCCGTCTGGAAGGAGATACAAGTGCCCATCTGGCGTGACATACAGGTGCCGGTGTGGCGCGAAGTGCAAGTGCCCGACTGGAAGCAAATGTTCGTGCCCGAATGGGTGAAGATGGGCGTACCCGGCGAGAAATACTTGGGCAAAGATCACGAAGGTTGGGAGTACACCAGTCACGATTTGTGGCGCAAGAAGCTCATCTGGAAGCCCGTATGGAAGAAGGTGTGGCGCACCGAGAAGAAGCAGGAATGGAAAACCGAGAAGAAACAAGAATGGAAGACCGAAAAGGTACAAGAGTGGAAGATCGAAAAGAAGCAAGAATGGGAAACAAAGAAGGTGCAAGAATGGAAGACAGAGAAACAGCAAGCCTGGAAACCGGAGAAGAAGTTGGAATGGAAAATCGAATGGGTGCAAATCTGGAAGCCAGTGAAGAAACAAATTTGGGTTAAGGAGAAGCGCGAAACATGGGTAGAGGAGAAAGTGCAAATCTGGCGTACGGAGAAGAAGCAAGCGTGGGCCACCGAAAAGAAGCAGGCGTGGAAGGACGAATGGAAAGCCATTCAAGTGCCCGTGTGGAAGGAGGTTAAAGTGCAGGAATGGAAGCGCGTGTGGAAGCCCGTATGGGAGAAGGTGTGGGTGCCCGCCAGCCATGGTTGGGACTGAGCGCGTTACAACGAGACCTGAGCACTAGAACCCCCCCTAATTGTTATTAAGCGTATACGTAAGCATTAAGGCACTCAACACTCAAACAACAAGAATGTGTGTAAATGTAGGCGTGGCGCGTACATATACACCCTGACTGACTAGATGATTGTTAAGCAAATGTACGTTTCAGCTGCTCGAAGCTCTCTCCAGCGTTGTGTGTGCGACTTCTCCTTACTGTTCTCTTTGTATTTGTAAATATTGCACATTCTTCTGCTATCCGGGAATGCCTCAGCTGAGGTCTTTCACATATTTTTATATATGTAGAGACGTCTTAAGCTGCTAAACACCAAATCTTCGCGCCTTTATTTTTGCACCACTTTGTTTTGTTTGAGTTCTTTGTTTCGAATTTATATTTTATTTTTCTTCTTCTGCTCTCCATTATTATAATTTCCAACGTGTACAAATTAGTCATGATGCTATACATCACTTTATTACCGCTATTTTATATACATACGTACGTATTTACATACATCAATTTTTTGTTTAAAATTTGTTTTTGTATTTTCTGTTATTTTTAATTTAATTTTTTTTCTTTGAAATTCAGCGATTCTTTCACACGATTTTTGTGTTACGCTCCCATTAAGACCATTCACAATTCTTTAGTTTTTCATCATTCAATGGTCTTATTGTGCGTAACTGTTATAATTTAAATGTTAAAATTTTTGTTTTTAGGTTTTAGAAAAAAATTTAAATCAAAAAATTAATTTTTATATAACGATTGTACATAGCTATAAAAAATATGTGTAACATGTGTACATAAATTAAGTAAAATAAAAATAAATTACAAATAATTTTTTTTTTAAATATCCGATTTTTATTTTTATGAAAATATTTTATTTTTGTTAAGAAAATTTGTTTGAACTTTATAATTGGTTTCAAATATCTCCATTACGCCTTTTCGTCTTTTGAAATTCGCGGCTGTGTATATAGCGAAATCTTCTGGACCGAATCAAAGCCTGCGATATGCTGCTGAAACGGAACGAACTCGAGCCATTTTTGAAGCGGATGGTGACTGGCGACGAAAAATGGATCACATACGACAATATCAAGCGAAAACGGTCGTGGTCGAAGGCCAGTGAATCGCCAAAAACAGTGGCCAAGCCGCTATTGACGGCCAAGAAGGTTTTGCTGTGTGTTTGGTGGGATTGGAAAGAAATCATCCTCTATGAGCTGCTCCCATATGACCAGACGCTTAATTCTACCATCTACTGCGAACAACTGGACCGCTTGAAGCAGGCGATCGACCAAAAGCGTCCAGAATTGGCCGACAGGAAGGGTGTAGTGTTCCACCAGGACAATACCAGACCACACACTTCGCAAATAAGGAGAGGGGCTTCTACGAGGGGGTATTAGAAATTTGCCATCTAGTTGGAAACAGATTATCGAACAAAACGGCGCATATTTTAATTAAATCCGATCACTGCAACACTTTTTATAAAGTATTGAAAAAAGAGCAAAAAAGTGGAAGGCCAACCTAATATTTGTTAATTAATGATTTTTTTAATTTTGCTGATAAATTCAGAAATATTTATGAGTTCTCACCAAATGTTAAAATTCAAAGGTTGAAACCTCTATATTTTGGTCTATTTTCTCTATTTTTTCGAAGTATATTTTGGAAAAAATATGAAATATCATTTCGGTAACGAAATATTTGTATGGACCTCCTTGATTGTCTAAATTATTGATTTCCATCTGGATTTTGAAAAACCCCTATTTTAGCTATCAGATTCCCACAGAACTTAGTTTTCGAAACTGAAAAACGGCATGTATTTGTAAATGTACTACATGAGCTAAAAGAACCTTAGTTTGAATGAACAGACATAATCTCCATCTAGAGTAATGCGTTTGTTGCCAATACTTCAATACCGGGTCGAAAGTGTGAAGCTTCGAGACCTAACAAACAAAATAGGTTTTTGTTTTCATGTTGACCACCTCATCTGACTGATATTTATTTTTGCGACTCACTTCTTGAGTTTAGGATACAGAATTTATTTAATTTAAAAATAATCTATCGGATCAAGAATATGAGCACTTAATACTTGATGGGCAATGGGGGTATGGCAGTTGGTACATTTAGTAACAGTTAAAAGTTAAAAATGTTCTAATTTTAAAAGATGTCTCAAAGATAATATATCTATGCTTAAAATTAATGAAACAACTATGGTCTTTCATTAACTACTGAACTCATAAAAGTAGTCGTGTCTCTTTTAATAAAAGTTAATTATTTTAAGTTTTTCTTAAATTGTGTTACAAAGCGGTTTCTTATCTCGTATATTCCCAGCATTTTATCTCGTATTGTGGCAATTTCAAATTCAAAAAAAAAGCTCTCTCTTGTACTCAATCAAATGGATCGAGCTTAAAGGAAGCTAACTGAGTTATAAGGCCCTCTCATGACTCAAAATTAACCTATAATGTTACCTAATTAATCAAAAGAACCCATGAAGAACAAACTTAGAAAACTTAAGCATGCGCACTGGGATAAGGCATCTTCTAATTGAGAAAAGTTTTTTTTTAATTATTTGGTGTAGAGATTTATCCGTCCGTCCTTGCAAAGGATAACTTAATAATTAATAATTTTAATTTTTTTGAGGAAGTGGGCATGGCCAGCCCCAAATAGGGTTTTGTATATATCTCGAAAACCGATAAAGCTAAATCTGCGTCGTTTATTTTAGTTACTTCTTAATACAGTCCAAAAATGAAAGAAATGGGATAATAACCATGCCCATCTGCCATACAAACGAAAAACGACAGAAACACTAAATTTTACACAAGAAATAGCAGAAAGAAGCGGCACTCAGATTTTTTTACAAGATGAAAAATGGGCGTGGCATCGCCCACTTATGGGTCAAAAACTATATCTCAGGAAATACTCGACAGATTTCAATGAAATTCGGTATATAATATTTTCTTGACACCCTGATGACACGTGTAAAATCGGTTCACAAGCACGACTTCTTCCCATATAACTCAATTTTGAACTTCATCTCATTCCTTCACTTTATAATATATACATAAGGAACCAATGAAGATAGCGGAATAAAACTTGACATAAATACTGTATATGATCTGTGGCATCACTTGTGAAAAAATTGTCGAAATCGGACTATAACTTTTCAATGGCCCGGATATCGAATATGAAGAACTCAGTGCCTTATGGTAATTTAGCCAAATTAAATGAGCATATAATCTTAGATATAATGTATGTTGGTGGTGAAAATATGTGAAATCGGTTCAGGAATTATCTCAGCCCTCATATACTATTTATGCTGATTTTCGTTTTTCTATTGGACTTTATGCCGAACGCATGGGGCAAATTGTGTGTTATCTTAATAAAAATATAGCAATAAATAGCGAGAGTATAAAACGAACTTAGCCTTTCCTTACTTGTTATATTATTAATTTTTAATCAGATATCATTTTCTGATCACAAAAGAGTTAAAGTCAGTTTTTAATGCAAGCGCCATTCCCTTTTAAGTCCCAGTCGATATTTTTGATACGATTAAATAATCTCTGCTATTTTTGTTGAAGTGATATAAAAATTTCCTAATAAGCTTTTGATGAAAATATTTCCATTGACGCGATTAATTTTAAATTTTACCTATTGACTTTTAACTACCGTTATTTTAATGATCTTAATTAAGATAGATGCATTCCACAAAACTGCATTTAATTAATTAAAATATCAAAATGCGGAAATAAAATAAAAATTAAAATACAGTAAATTCAACTTCAACCAAATTAAAAGCATTCCACATGAATTTTTGTGCCAAAAGCCGCATAATCGCATGTGAAAAAAGTACTCAACAAATTTCATTTCCTCAACTTTATCGACACCACAATCACCAACCGTAGTTAGCATCTGCTTTGCGGCAGCAACGGCAGTGCACTGTGGCAAGTTGTTGTTTGCCGACAATCGACGAAATCGGACAAATGCGCGCTTGAATGCTGGCGTCGGAAAGACAGACGCTGACAAAGTACAAACAAACACATTGACATATTCAGCTGTATACATGTAAACACACACTGTTGCACAGCGTTGCATTCGCTGCATTCAATGGCACATAAATCTCAAGGAAGCAACAGACACTTTTTCACTTGCTATCAACTCAATTGCAATTGAACTTTGCTGAAGAAGTTCGCAAAAAGAAGATGTTAATGACAACAACAAACCAATGGCAGTAACATTAACCAAATAACGTATGGTAGCAGACAGCTTCCTGCTTGACTACTGCAGATGCGCACAATCAAAATGCATTGCACTCACACATAGACACAGCAATGCTTAGGTAAACAAAATAAAAGAAACAAAAAAAGAATTATTTGCAAAACAAATGACTTAAGACACAAACTTGTTACATACAAATGAAAACAAGAAGGGATTTACTTAGGCGGGTGCGTTGCTTGGATACCCGAGGCGAATAAATTTGGAAGTGACTGTGACATAACTTTGAAGAAGTCGATTCTTTAGCCTTATTAGCTAATAGTACAAGCGTTTCTTTATCGATATGTTTCTTTCAAGTTTTATTATATTTCCACTCTCTTAAAGTATGAACCTGGTTTGTTAAAATATAATCTTATGGTTTTTGATTATACACAGTTATTTTTATGTTCAAGGATCGTTAAATATTATATACACATTTGGAAGATTTCGTGAAGCAATGCATTTCACTTCTATATGATTTTTAGCCTTTAATCAACTTAGGGCAGGTTCTCTGGAGGGGGTGTTTTAGATCCGGAAGGAGAAAAAGCCCAAGATTGCTTGATTTTGGAAATAGAGTAGTTGAGGGTTTCCTCTTGTCTATATTTCTATGGATTTGTCTTCTGACTCTTCTGCGAATCAAATTGTTTCGAATCGTCTTACCAAAAATAGTTTATATTCTCTTTCCACTGTGAAGCTAATATTAAAAAAACAATTTCGTTGAGGTTTTCGTTGTTTGTATAAAGTCCACACTTAGTTATCACTTTTGTGTAAAAACCGGCAATAGACTTACTAATGTCTAACTTTGGTCTTTGGGGGTCTGTAAATTGATTTATGAAACTAATCAGGTAGTTTCTATTGTAGAAAAACTGTGTAGCTCTATTAATAAGGATACTAACACATGTCCTTCATTAAAATATGTTTTGAACTACAGTTGAACTTTCATATCTCGAACTCTTGAAATGGCAATAGAAGTCAAATTTCATACAAATTGCCTTCCATAACTCGAGGCCTTCCGCCACGGTGCCGTGGTTGGGACTGAACGCGTTACAACGAGACCTGAGCACTAGAACCCCCCTAAGTTTTTTTATGGATTATGGTGATTCGAGTGCGGTAAGTTCAACTGTAATTCAAAAGAGGTTTTAATGAAGGATATATTAGAAGTTGGCTTATGAAAAAAATCTCAGTATAAAAAATCCTATGAATTATATCAGCAAGTCCCCTCAGAACGAAATGCGTTGAAACAAGTAAGGAAGGGCTAAGTTCGGGTGTAACCGAACATTTTATACTCTCGCAATTTATTTATTTAACTTTATTTATATTATATAATACACAATTTTACCCACATATTCGTCATATATATTGTATAAAGTCCATTGAAAGTTGGAAACCATAATATTAGGTTAGAAGCACCGAGGTCCACATGTTCGATATATGGGGCCTTGAAAACCTATGGTCCGATTTCGGCAATTTTTAGAATGGAGCTGCAGCACTATTAACATAGTATTTGTGCAAAGTTCTGCACCGATATCTTCACTAGTACTTACTTTATATATTGTAAGGTAAAAGATTCAGATCGTCTTCAAAGTTCTGGTATATAGGAAGTAGGCCTGGTTGTGAACCGATTTGGGATGTAAGGAAACTATTACAAACCAAGTTTCATTGAAATCGGTCGAGTAGTTCCTGAGATATAGTTTTTGACCCATAAGTGGGCAAAGCCACCCCCATTTTCCATTTTGTAAAAAAATCTGAGTGCAGCTTTCATCTGCCATTTCTTATGTGAAATTTAGTGTTTCTGACGTTTTCCGTTAATGAGTTAACCCACTTTTAGTAATTTTCAACCTAACTTTTGTATGGGAGGTGGGCGTGGTTATAATCCGATTTTTTTCATTTTTGGACTGTATTAGGAAGTGGCTAAAAAAAACGACTGCAGAAAGTTTGGTTTATATAGCTCTATTGGTTTGCGAGATATGTACAAAAAACTTAGTAGGGGGCGGGGCCACGCCCACTTCCCCAAAAAAATTACATCCAAATATGCCCCTTCATAGTACGATCCTTCATACCAAATTTTAGCTTAGTTATGGCACTTTATGTGTTTTCGGTTTTCGCCATTTTGTGGGCGTGGCAGTGGTCCGATTTTGCTCATTTTCGAAAGCAACCTTCCTATGGTGCCAAGAAATAAGTGTGCCAAGTTTCATCAAGATATCTTAATTTTTACTCAAGTTACAGCTTGCACAGACGGACGGACGGACGGACGGACAGACAGATTCGGATTTGAACTCCACTCTATATCTATATAAACTCGTTTAGTTTTGGGTGTTACAAACAACCGTTATGTGAACAAAACTATAATACTCTCTTTAGCAACATTTGTTGCGAGAGTATAAAAATAATGGTGAGGTTGTAGGTCTCTAAGGTGAGACTTATTTTTATGAGCATTGCGAGTTTCTTTTGGTAAAAGCCCACATTTTGTTGCTTGTTCGTGATTTGATGTAGTGACCAAAAACAATACATGGCGCCTTGTGACTTTTCCCTATTTCCAAAAATTCTCAAAAACCTTAAAAGGCCTTCACTTTACAAGCATACGAGGAATAGCTGAAAGAGCCAAAGACTATCTCAAAAAATCGAGTTTGAGAACTGTTTCGACGATTGGAAGAATCACTGGCATAGGTGCATAATATTGAATGAGGACTATTTTTCAAAAAATGAAAATTATCGTTAGTTCAGTGAAAACACTTCTAATATAAAACTATAAGAACTTCAAACACCCTACTATCAATAAGACCTGCTGGGTATAAAAAAGTTATAAATAAACAAGGGAAACAAAAACATGGCAACAAAACAAACAAATTGCAAAATCGCTAACTCGTTGGAAACTAAAAAAAGCAACAGCAACGACACAACGCTAACAGCATAAGTTCGAGTTCAAGCAAAAACTGTTGGTTGCAACAGCCGAACAGTGACGGAAAACCGTTTGTTGAAAGATGCCAAAAACTAACAAGAATCACTGCGGCGTGATGGCTAAAATCAACACGAGTACCTTGACTGTGTGCCACCGAGAGCCGCACGCCACACACACACCACTCGCTGCATTGCCACAGACTACTGTTGCGCGTCGGCTGCTGCTGCCGTTTTTATTACAGTTGAAATTAAGTTTGGCGGCAAAAAATTAACCAAACGTTGTTGTTACTTCACCACTCCATGCAGTGCAAATTTTACCGGCCGTCCGCTGCCGCCTTGACAGTTGCCGCCGCCGCTGCGGAAATTGCAGTTTTTCTGCTTGTTTTTCATTTCAATTTTCATGTTTGTTGTTACTGTTATTGTTGTTGTGTATGCATAGTCATTTTGAAATACTGGTTTCTATGTAAATATTGTTGCTATTGTTGTTGTTTTTCGTTTTTTTGCTTTTGCGTCACATCACTTGCTGTGTATGTACGTATATTGACCGCTTGCTTTATTGCCACGGCATTTTCCAGCATTTTTTGCGCTTTTGAATTCGCAGCGCGCCCGCTTATTTGCCAACATGTACGCATTTTTATTTGTATGTATGTATGTTTGTTGGTGTGTTTGTATTTATTGTTCAATAAAGCGGTTGTAAATTTTCGCAAATGTTGTCATTGTCAAATGGCAAATTGTTCACATAAGCTTTAATTTGTACGACGCCTTGCCGGTGGTATACGACTTTATGCCTGGCGGCGACCGATAAATGTGAGTGGTGGGTCTAGTGGGCGTTAAATAGGGGAAAACTGTGATGAAATAGGTGGAAAAGAGGTGGTTGAAATAAGAAATATGCACACATGGGTGTAATCAGTGAAGAAGATGGTGTGGTGATGGTGTTTTTTAATAGTAAAATGCGGAGATAAAAGAAAAAAACTATTACGAAAGCTAATACTCAACCAGTTTCTACGATATTATTGAAAAATTGTCAAAATCGGACTATAACTTTTCAAGACCTCTGGTACCTAATATGAGGACCTCGAAGCTTGCGCCAAATTTTTTTTATTGAAAATAACGGTAAATCTATTAGATACTCGTATTATAAAGAAATTCAAGGAGATGTGAAAAATGGGCACATTTCTCTAGACCCCAGATATCTCATATACGTCCAGTGGACTTTATACCGTATGTGTCAGTTAATATCAGATATCTGAGACCTTCGCAAACTTAAGGGGCTATACCAGTGTAACCCATGAAAAATTTGGTGATTTTTTTAAAGAAAGTACTCGATCGATTGTTTCTTTTTTTTCTAAATATTGAAAAATAACTGAGTTATATGCAGTCTTTGGAGGTGCCCAAAAAAGGTCCCTAACTGCTGACATGATTCCGGCCGAATGAGTTGCTGAAACAAAAAAATTCAAAAAGCTTATTAAAGTTGAATATATTTCCTATACAATGGCTTCCGATTTTTGAAAAATACCAAAAATGGACAAAATCACGTAATTCTGAAAAAATATCGTTTTTTAGGTAAAAAAAATTGTCTCTCTTTTAATGCCTAATTGACAATTTTCAACCAATCAAAGATATCGTAGGTCATTATATAGCAAATATATTCAAGAATAATAAGTTTAAATTTGAAGTCGATCGGTCAATTTCTTGTTGAGTTGTTAAGTCAGCAATTTTGAGAAATGTCGATTCGACAAAAACGTGTTTAAAGTTTCGACTATAACGGCTTATACTTGCGAGCGGTCGTTCTTTAGAACGCTGCCACTCAAAAATTATTCAAGATACAATCTTTCCGCTTTTGCAGGATATTTTTGAATATATAAACTATCGAATAAGCAAAAAAAAAAAATAAATAAATTCTTTGAAAATTTGAAAATTAGTGAAATCGGTCGACGAACTATGCAAATTCTAGTACGAGGGCTGCTATATATATTTCTGGCCTAATAATGAAAATAGGAATATTTATCAACGAAAATGGTTTTATTGTTTTTCAAAATATTCTCCATCAAGATTTATACACTTTTGCATGCGCTCAAACCAATCTTCGAAGCACTTTTTTTAGCCTTTTTTGAGCGATTGTCAAATTGTGCGGTATCCAACGAGAACAAACCTTTTTTACGTCCAGGTGTTCATGCAATATAGAATGTATGCTAGTGGGAGAAATGCATAGGCATGCCTCTATCTGAAGGTATGTTACATGACGGTCTTGCATTATCAGTTCACGTACGGCATCGATGTTTTCTGACACAACGGCTGTTTTTGGACGACCTTCACGGAATTCGTCTTTGAGCGAGCGTCGTCCACGATTGAATTCGTTGTACCAGTTTTTCACAGTGCTATAGGATGGTGCTTCATAGCCATACAAAGATTTTAGTTCATCGATGCACTCTTGTCGCGATAATCCACGTCGAAAGTTGTGAAAAATTATCGCACCATTTTAATTCCATTTTTTGGCCGAGATGAATTTTTTAATTCCCTGTAAATAAAACAATTCACAATTAAATGACAAAACGTTCTGAGTGGTGCTATGCTAAAAAATGTCAAACTTTCCAATGGAAATGTCAGATAGCACCTGGCAACACTTAGTGTTGCCTAGGCCAGAAATATATATAGCAGCCCTCGTATGCAATGATTTTCGTCAAATTGTGTGCTATCTTGATATAACTACACAAATAAATAGCGAGTGCTTAAAATATTGGGTTACACCCGCACTAAGTACTTCCATATTTATAATTATTTTTATATATTTAACTTTTTTAAGATAGTTATACTAAAAATTGTGTAAAATCTTTCTTATTTAAGTATTATAAGATCTGTACTGTATATTTCTCTTACACGAATTCGAGCTGAACTAGAAACAAAATTCTCATTTTTCTTATAAACTTCATGTAATTGTTAATTATTATGATTTTCTTATAAAATACCAAACAACACAATTAAGCTTTTAAGATTTACCACATTCATTACCACATTTCGACCTTGAAAATTTCCTATGCAAATTACCCAACATTCAAATGAGTATTTCTCAACTCACGACTTTATCCAATTACATTTCTCCTTAAGCTTTTATGGTTTTAATTTAATTTTAATGACAGCGTGTCGTATTTGCGGTTATTGCTTCACTGTGGAAATTCCTGGGGAGCAGAAATGCAGACGCGAATGTATTACACGCAATTTCTTTACTTTCGATTTAGCGCCTTATTCATTTGCATTTGACAAATAGTTAAGCCACTCTTGTTGTTTTTCTATATTTTCCAACATCCAAATCTGCAAACAAGTTAAATCCAAGCTTAGCTAAGCCTGGCGCATACATGTGCACATATGGATTTTTGATTTTTATACACGTATACTTTCATAATAGTTGAGGGTGTGTCATGGCGTATGCGTAATGTCATCTTTTTATTACAATAATTGTGATGTAAGACGCATCTGCTTTGAAGGAGTGTGCTCACCTGCTGGCGCTAACTTGTTTTAGTTGTGTGTGCAACAAAGTCAGCTGACTTCTTCAAATTGTTACACGTGCACTTGCAACATGCCAAATAAAAGCTGCATATTCGATATTACGAAATACATAAGTCTATCACATCTCTTTAAGGAAAAAATTAACTAAATCTGGAGGATATGTTGCATTAGACATTGGCTGATTTTGGATGCGTTCATTTTTCTTACATACTGGCACTCTGAGAGAGGCTGTTGTCGACAAAAACTTTGAAAAATCGAAATCGAAAAATTTCTGAAGCGGTAAATGAAGTTAAATTTTATTGCAGAAACTCTAAAAATATCGAAAGAGCTTATTGTTAAAGCCAATAATGGGAAACAAGGTGTCTCACAAACAAAACAATGTACCATAACACAATTAACCAACAAATTAAATCGTAAAATTATTTCGAATTGCTGCCGCATTCACCGTGATCTCTGGTCGTCGTCTGGTTCATAGCAATTTTTTCCTGTTGTCAGATCTTATGTTCTCAGACCTTGCGACATAAATTTATAAGTTCGGTCAAAAATTTCGGCAACCGATATAAAGACATATTATCCTCGATACTTCCATCTTTTGTAAATTTTCGAACTCTTTGAATGAATTTTCGATCGAAATCTCTTCTTCATCGTTTGGCAATAGCGTTCCTATTCCACTCATTTGTATCATAGCTGGGTTAGCAGCCACTTTGCTTCGGGTCGGAATTCCACTTCGTACCAATGGTTACAACAGAAAACAAGTAAGGAAAGGCTAAGTTCGGGTGCAACCGAACATTTTATACTCTCACAATTTATTGCTATATTTTTATTAAGACAACACACAATTTGATGAATTTCATTCGAATCGGTCGAGTAGTTCCTGAGATATGGTTTTTGACCCATAAGTGGGCGATGTCACGCCCATTTTCCATTTTGTAAACAAATCTGAGTGCAGGTTCCTTCACTTCTGTAAATTTTAGTATTTCTGACATTTTTCGTTAGTAAGACAACCCGCTTTTAGTAATTTTCAACGTAACCTTTGTATGGGAGGTGGGCGTGGTTATTATCCAAATATACCCCTTCCTAGTACGCTCATGTGTTCCAAATTTTACTTTTATAACTTTATTTATGGCTTAATTATAACACTTTATGTGTTTTCAGTTTTAGCCATTTTTTGGGCGTGGCAGTGGTCCGATTTGCGATTCATTTTCGAAAGCAACCCTCTCACGGTACCAAGGAACATGTGTTCCAAGTTTCATCAAGATATCTAAATTTTTACTCAAGTTATCGGTTGCACGGACGGACGGACGGACAGACAGACATTCGGATTTTGACTCGTCTCGTCACCCTGATCATTGTGATATATATAACCCTATAACCCTATATCTAACTCGTTTAGTTTTATGACTTACAAACAACCGTTATGTGTCTCTTAGCAACTTTTGTTGCGAGAGTATAAATATATATTATTTTCTTAAATGAAATTCCTCAAGAGAAGTAAAGTTGTACTTTAATTAATTGAATTCACTTGAGAGCTGCACCAATCATCTTCGATTACGACTGCCTACAGTAATTTATGTAACAAGTTGAATTACCGCATATCAAATCGGACTTTTTCAATCACTGTGTGAAAATACCAATCAAAAACACGCATATCAACAAAAAAAAAAAATAACAACAATTACAATAAAATAAGCGCATTGATAACAATATCATTCATTACCAAGCAGACCAAATCAACTTACAGTAAGTAACAAAAACAACAAGTGCCTATGTATGTTTATTTAAGTGCGAAGCTTAACCTCAATACGTAAAGTACGCAAGCAAGTGCAAGTAATGATATCAAAATAATGGTCAAAATACTACAAATGTAACAGAAATGAGAAAATACGGCTAACAGATGTAAGTGTGTAAAGTTTATATGCTCGCAAAGCTTATTTTGAAAATTACTTTTATTTAATTTTTTTTTTAATTTTTATTTTTTTTTTTATATTTTTATTGTTATATATTTTTTAATTTTTGTTTTTGTTTTTTTTTTTTAATTTTATAATTTTATTTTTATTTTATTTTATTTTTTCATAACAAAATGTTTCTTAATAATCACTGTCTGTAATAATATTATCATTTTTTTTGCAATTAAAATAGTTTTGTTATTGTTGTTGTTTTTCTTGTGTTGAACCTGAACTTGTTTGGCACTGAGCCATTACACCAGTTGCGCTCATTTTTATTATGCCACAGTTAACAATTAACATTTTTGCGCGTAAAAACAAAAGCAGAGCAAGAAGAAGAAGAGAAATAAAAAGGAGAAGCTGAGGAGCTGCTAAAGAGATATTTACTTATTGCGGAAAAAATTATAAATATATCTTTTTTTATGAATGCAATGTTTACATTTCCACTCATTAAATGTGCGCTTACTGGCTCATACAAGCATATCTATACACACTCTCATAACAGCATATCTCAAGCTTTCTGCTGCAGTTTTGCAAGATCTTTTGTTTTAATTGCGCGCATCCCATATCTCAAACACACACATACATACAAAGATTACTTGGTCTTTATATTGCCATTACTGCTGGCGCGGCCGCCGAAATGCCGGCTACTGGTTACACTTGCCAGATAGGCGCACATGCGCAATAAAACGCGTTGAATTGCCTGTCGGTATGCACGTATGTATGTTTGTATATTTATATGTGCGCATGCGTAAACAACCTTCTCCAGAGTCGAAAGTGCGCATCTGCAATTGCTGCGTGTTGCGTGTTGCTCATCGCCGCCCAGCATGTCAGGTGTGTCGGCATTGTTGGCAACTTACACAGCTCTGCGTTTGCAGCTATTAAAATCGTTTCGCATTGCAGGTGCTATTTGTTGTTGGTGTGACTTTTATTTATCACACTCACTCACACAGCGCTTACGTAGCTGCATTACAACGTTGGCTTTCAGTGCGAATCTTATGCAATTTGGTGCTGTGCTTTGGTGTGCGCTGCATTGCGTTGGGTTTAACTGATTGTTGCCACTTCTTCTGCCTCACAAAAGCCTATTTACGGTTGACGCGACACAGCGACATCACGCGCTTGACACAAACATGTGTCTGTGGTACACAAACACGTACACATGCGTATATACATACATTATGAGTGTTGCATATTGCGATTTGAATCATTTATTGCCATGAGTTCGCTTTTCTACGTGCAATTATGAGCATTTATTGCTTTCAATTAAAGCAACAACAATTTTATTTTTCAATTAAAACAACAAAAAAAAAATTATTTTTTCTTTTAATTTTTTTATTTTTTTCTTTTAATATTTTTTTCTTAAATTTTATAAACAACTAGTATGTTAAATGCCTATATGCCTTTGGAAGGTCATTCAGCCACTTAACAAACTGTGTCATTTACACTTTTGCTTCAATACTTGTGTTGGAATGCCGCCGATCGGTTGTTGGCCTCCTGCCCATCTCAGACATGCAGAAAATTAGCCTCACAAGCACACATACAGTCGCACTTTTATATTGACATGTCCATCCATTGCTGCCAACAAAAAAGCTACGAAATTGTAATGTAGGAAGCACTTGAATAAGTTAAACGCCTGCCAAGCTATTAAAGTTGACTTGATACGGTAGCATTTAAATGCGTTTTAATATCAAACAATTATTTAAACAAGTATAATAAAATACCAGCGCGTTCAATGAGGCCTTCTTTAAATGCTCGTTGGCAATATAAAGCGCATAAGTCGATTAGTTAAAATTTATTTTTGATAAAAAAACAGGCTGAAAATAAAGCATTTCATAATATTTTCTGTAATAGCCTTTCCGCACAGGTGTTAATTAATCAATTAACCAGCCTTTGCTCGATTAAAGCACTGATTTAGACTTTACGTTACTAAAGAAAACTTTTATTTTATTACATTAATTTTTAATCGAATACAAATCGAATTGAAAGTGGAATGCAGCTCAGCGCGTTGTTTTCGAGCTGCAAATTTGGCTGTGTTTATTGAATAATAGCAATAAGCTGATGAAATTATCAACTTCTTATGAACACCAAAAACAGAAATATATAACAGCTGATATCGTTAATCGAGTAGCCGGCTGTGCGAACGGCTGAAACTGGTTTCGCAATTATAATCTCAATATATTAAATTAATTTAGCTGTGCGAAAAGGCCGTAAGACCCTTTTTTGGCATATTTTACTTTTGATTCATGTTTATTTCATTTCATTTTGGCACGATATTTGATTAAAAAAAAAAAAAACGTAGTTCAGCGGATGGCAACGCTATTCCAAAATGTATCTGTATTTTTATTTATATTTATTAATAATATTTTCGTATGACTTTTATACTGAGTTTGATACTAATTTTTCAATATTTTCAAATTTATTTTTTGATTGCTGGCAACTCTCTTTCAATATAATCATACTTTAAATTTTTTAGAATACGTTCAAAAATATAAAACGAGATAAATATAGCTTGAAGAGTTATATAATAGAAATATAAATCAACTTAAGTCGACTTAAGCTTTTTTTTAGCAGTCAAATACTGTTTGATTGAATTTGTTATTTCCCGATGGTTAAAAAATTTTATGAAGTCAAATATGTGTGACTTTTCATCACTACATATTTAAAAATAGGGACGGGTTTGCTCTTGTGCAAATTTAGGTTATAGGTAAACTCCGATCTGTGCAACATATAGGGTAATTCCTTTAGGTATAAGTCTGCGACTACTGTCATAACCTCACGATCATGCATAATATTCTCTGAAGGTCACAAATATATCGTTCGCATTGGTAATAAAATTATTTCTGAAAGTTCTTAATAATTATGTTTCAAGGCAATCTTTATTGAGATCCAAGATGTGGATTCAGCAAGTAAAACTACGCGAACGATCTGACCATTCATTGAGATTGAAGTCTTATTTTCTATCCAATCGGTTATCTGAGGCTCGATGCGAAGCTCATTAGAGCTGCAGGGAACCCAAAAGATTATGCTTAGAAATATTTCCATTTTATAAATTTTTCGGAAGATTGAAATATCTGTGATCTTTTATAATATACAGCTTCTAAAAATATTGAAATATCTTTGTGAATATCGAGGTGCGAAGTGAAATGTCTACTTGCTAAGACGTAAGCAAACGTAGTGACCCACATTTTTGAATTTTAATTCAAATAATTTTACACTACAGACCGCAGAGTTGAACATGTTATACATATTAAAATAAAATAATTAAAAAATTCCGCAATATTTATATCTGCAGAGTGGACAAAAATCGCAGGCGCTTTAACAGGAACTAAGCTAATTTGCAATTCATAATTTATGCAACTAATTGAAATACAATATCAACTAAATTAAAACGAAATGAAATTTCTATTTTAAAACACATATATATTTTAATATAAACAGGTCAAAGTGGCGAGTGGTGACTGGCGTCAGACAAAACAAAGAGTATAATGAAACACAAAAGGAAAAGGAAGAATGAGAAAATGCTGACTAAGAGAGCTATGGTTACATTTCTTAAGCGCGAAGATTAAGCATTTCATAATAGCGAAAAAAATTCCATGCAATTTGTATTTTCGTACAATATATTATGAGTAAACTTATTTCTTATGAAAACATATATACCTACGCATATACGCTTGTAAACTTTATTTATTTAGTGTGTGTATGTATATGTCTTCTGGTACTATACAATCATCACATTCTTGACTCTTGTTTGTTTTAATTTGCATTAATTATCGTGTAACATCGTCGTTTGGTCCATGCCGTGAGGTGTGAAGCAGACAAGAAGATAAGAGGTTACTGCTGCCAAATTGTTGGCGAATCTATAGCAGGCGCATTGAGTTGCCAAGAGCAATCACATTAAAAAAACTATTAGTTAGTTAATTTGAACATTTGTGAAATCTATAAAAATGTATTTTTAACTTCACACTGCAGCACGTAGTATTTTATGTTTGAAAATAATATTAAGGTAACAATAGTTTTAGTTGAAAAGTAAGGTTTCCAAAATTATCTCCAGGGATTTGTTTAGTAATAAACTGTATACAAAATAAAATTTATTTATTGGATTTTGAGGACAGGTCCGTTAAAATCAATTATAATCTATAATCAACAATCTTTAATCAATAATTCATCAAACATAATCTATAATTTTTATTCTTTAATATTTAATCGTTAATATTTAATTGTTAATGTTTAATCGTTTCTATTTAATCGTTAATATTTAATCTTTAATCTGTAACCGTTAATCTTTAATATTTAATCTTTATTTTTTAATTTTTAATTTTTAATCTTTAATATTTAATCTTGAATCTATAATCTCAATCATTAACCATTAATCTTTAATTTTTAGTCTTTAATCTTAAGTTTTTAATTTTTAATCTTTAATCTTTAGTCTTTAATTTTTAATCTTCTATCTTTAATTTTTAATCTTTAATCTTCATTCTTTAATTTTTAATCTTTAATCTTTAGTCTTTAATCTTTAATTTTCAATCTTTAATTTGTAATCTTTAATCTTTTATTTTTAATTTTTAATTTTTAATCTTTAATCTTTAGTCTTTTATCTTTTATCTTTAATCTTTAATATTTAATCTTTAATCTTCATTCTTTAATTTTTAATCTTTAGTCTTAAATCTTTAATTTTTAATCTTTAATTTGTAATATTTAATCTTTAGTCTTTTATTTTTAATTTTTTATCTTTAATCTTTAGTCTTTTATCTTTTATCTTCAATTTTTAATTTTTATTCTTTCATCCATAATTCATAATATTTAATCTTTAATCTTACATTTTTAGAAACAAAAATCTGTATCTTTAATCTTTTCTTTGCAATAACAATTTTAATCCATGAAAAATCGGTTACCTTAATGGTAATAGCTATATATATATTCAAAACAGTAGTTAGTCCACTTATTGCCTGCGAAAAATTTGCATTTGTATGAACAGCAGCAACAATAACAACACCAAAAATCGAATCAACTACGTCATTATATGCAAATTTCATGCTGTAAATTGTGCGGGCGCTGCGGTTGTTATGACTTTGCCTCCAGCTCCCATGTCCAACTCAAGTGTGTGCGCAAGTGTGGAATTGTTGCTTTCGCTTTGTCATCGTTGCCTTGGTTCCGCGTGTTTTTGTTGCTTTTGTTTTTGTGCTTGAAATTTATTACAACATGTTGTTATGCCCTAAACAACATGAAACAACAATGAGAAACGCAGCCAATGAACAGCGAAATGACAATGTCATTAATGGCGGCAGCAACAACGGCTAGACAACAACAGCAACAAGAATAGCCGGTCGCTGAGCGCTGCTGAGCGCATTTTTATGACTTCCTTAGCTCGACGATTTACGCGCCCTTTTTTTGCATTGACATCGCCGCAATTGTCATTGTTCCTCACATGCTGTTAGTGTTGTTGTTGTTGTTGTTTTTACATTACTTGCTGTTGCAGCAAATCGAGTGTGGCAATTACTGCGTAATGAGAATATAATAAGCGTAAAACAAGTGAAAAGCATCGCGCTTCAACACCACCACTGTCATTGCCACCTCCACCCACCTACGCAGTGGCAGCGGCCGGCCAGCCCGTCAATGCGACTGCGCACTGCGTGTGAGAAAACTTTGTTGCGGGAAATTAGTGTGTGTTTGTTGTTGAAATTATATAAGTTTAGTCACGGGATGTTTGCTTTTGTTTTTGTTTTTATGCAGTTGAAAACCTCTTGTGCTGATGCTGCTGAGAAGCGCATCACATCATGATTCGTAACACTCACTTGTGATTTTTTACACGCATCAAAAAGTAAAACCACGGCGTCTGTAATTTCTTCGGAAAGCGTAACACAAGTGTGTCAAATTTAAATTTAACGCTTTTTCCTCTTTTGTTTTTCTTTTTTTTGTTTTTGCATATACTCTTATTTCCAACGCGTGTCGGAAGTTAGATTCTGATAATTTGAATAAATTGATACCCATGACATATACTTTATCTAATAAGATTACTATAATAATTTAATAATCATGTTGATCATGTTACGATAATTTCTATCTAAACACATTTATATGGGTAAGCTGAGTGGTCCATCATTTTCTTTGAAAACGTAATAAATAAGAACTCTCGAGCTCCGTTATATCTAAAATTCGTGCAGGTATATATTGAAAAGTCACCCAGAAGAAGCTGGTGATTTAATTAGTGTGAAGTCATAGTCGCGTCGCGTCGCGTGGAATAATGAGGTATCAGGAACCAACATTCCCCATTAGGCGACGTGATATCTCACATTATATTTTTGAGTTACCGTCTTTTTATACTCTCGCAACAAAGTTGCTAGGAGAGTATTATAGTTTTGTTCACATAACGGTTGTTTGTGTCACCAAGAAATATAAGAGTTAGATATGGGGTTATATATACATAAATGATCAGGATGACGAGTGGATTTGAAATCCGGATGTCTGTCCGTCCGTCTGTCCGTCCGTCCGTCTGTCCGTCTGTCCGTCTGTCCGTGCAAGCGATAACTTGAGTAAAAATTAAGATATCTTAATGAAACTTGGAACACATGTTCCTTGGCACCCTGAGGAGGTTGCTTTCGAAAATGGGCAAAATCGGTCCACTGCCACGCCCACAAAATGGTGGAAACCGAAAACCTATACTGTGTCATTACTAAGCCATAAATAAAGTTATGAAAATGAAATTTGAAACATAGGATCCCATTAGGGAGGGGCACATTTGGATGTTTTTGGAAAAGTGGGAGTGACCCCGCCCCCAAATAGGTTTTTTGTATATAACTCGCAAACCAATAAAGCTATATAAACCAAACTTTCTGCAGTCGTTTATTTTAGCCATTTCCTTATACAGTCCAAAAAATCGGATAATAACCACGCCCACCTCCCATACAAAGGTTAGGTTGAAAATTACTAAAAGTGGGTTAACTCACTAACGAAAAACGGCAGAAACACCAAATTTTACATAAGAAATGGCAGAAGGAAGCTGTACTGAGATTTTTTTACAAAATGGAAAATGGGCGTGGCGTCGCCCACTTATGGGTCAAAAACCATATCTCAGGAACTACTCGACCGATTTCAATGCTAACATCCCAATGATATGTTGTGAAAATTGGCCAAATCGCTTCACAACCACGCCTACTTCCTATATACCAGAACTTTGAAAACGATCTGAATCGGTTACTTTACAATATATAATGTTAGCACTAGTGAAGATATCGGTGCAGAACTTTGCACAAATACTACGTTTATAGTGTGACAGCCTCTTTCTAAAAATCGCCAAAATCGGACCATAGGTTTTCAAGGCCCCATATATCGAACATGAGGACCTCGGTACTTCTAACCTAATATTAGGGTTTCCAACTTTCAATGGACTTTATACAATATATATGACGAATATGTGGGTCAAATTGTGTATTATATAATATAAATAAAATTACATCAATAAATTGCGAGAGTATAAAATGTTCGGTTACACCCGAACTTAGCCTTTCCTTACTTGTTTTTTTTTGTTTTTGCATATACTCTTACTTCTAACGCGTGTCGGAAGTTAGATTGTGATAATTTGAATAAAGTGATACCCATTACATATACTGTATCTAATAAGATTACTATAATAATCATGTTGATCATGTTACGATAATTTCTATCTAAATACATTTATATGGGAAAGCTGAGTGGTTCATCATTTTGTTTGAAAACGTAATAAATAAGAACTCTCGAGCTCTGTTATATCTAAAATTCGTGCAGGTATATATTGAAAAGTCTCTCAGAAGAAGCTGGTGATTTAATTAGTGTCAACCCATGGAAGATCTCTCTTAATAAATCAAATAAGTAAGGAAGACTTAATTCGCGTGGAATAATGAGGTATCAAGATTAAACTTTACCCATTAGGCGACGTGATATCTCACATTATATTTTCGAGTTACTTTTTTTTTGTATTTAATTTTTAATTAAACATAATCTTTTAAACCACATATAGGCAAATAAATATCTCCCTTCCGCCTTTTTGCCTTTTGAATTTCGCGGCTATGTATAAAGCGCTACAGAGCTCGGATCTGGCAATACTATACATCTTTGAAAGGTCTTGGCATAACCTACAAAACGACGCTATGCATGATTAGTTTGGATATTGCGCTCAACGGTTCAATATGGGGTTCAGTAATGCCGAAATTCGCGTTATTTTAAAGTTTTCATTCACTATAAATTGCTCTCATATGGCCAGACGCTTAATTCTACCATCTACTGCGAACAACTGGACCGCTTGATGCAGGCGATCGACCAGAAGCTTCCAGAGTTGGACAACAGGAAGGGTTTAGTGTTTCACCAAGCCAAAGACAGGCCACACATTTCGTTGATGACTCGACAGAAGCTACGGGAGACCGGTTGGGAGGTTTTATCACATCCACCATATAGCCCGGGCTATGTCCAATTGATTACCACCTGTTCCTGTCCATGACGAACGCCATTGATGGTGTAAAGTTGAACTCAAAAGCGGCTTGTGAAAAGTAGTTGTCTGAGTTCTTCGCAAATAAGGATAGGAGGGGGGGGGGGGGGCTTCTACGAAGGAGGTATTATGAAGTTGTCGTCTGGATGGAAACAGATTTTCGAACGAAACGGCGCATATTTGAACTAAATCCGATCACCGTAACACTTTTTATAAAGCATTGAATAAAGAGCATAAAAGCGAAAGGGAGATATTTGCCAACCAATATATAATGAGAAGTGTTTTTTTTTTCAAATATAAAAAATTTGTCTCATCTCTTCTTATAAAGCTTTATAAACTGATTTGATACGAGCGTTGATCATCTACAAACCCTTATCATTACTACGACTCATTATTACATTACCACCGAACTTCATTAAGAGCGCCATCTGTTTGTTAAGTTTTGAGTCCAGCTAAACCAATATGAAATTCACTCGGGTTTGCTACTAAGAAATATAAGGTTAAAGCAGACTACACAACTTTACTTGGGCTGCCAAACGTGGCTTAATTTTGGCTTACACGCCATGATTCATCTCAACCAAAACTACGCCTAATTGTAGGCTATAAGAAGTTGTTGTTTTCTCTCAATTCAATTTTAAATCATGCCACGAAAAATGAAGTAAATATGGCAACCATTTTCCAGTAAACTTTTATGAGAAAGTGTGTCTATATATAAAATAAAATAATTCTCTGTCGAGAAAGAAATTTAAAGCCTACTAATGTTAATAGTAGCCGTGGAAAATGCTTATGCCTCTCTATTGTTGGAAAAATTTAAATGAAAAAACATTTTGATAATATTATTGCTTACTAACTAGCCTAAGTGTATCATTTGTTTTGCTATCTCTCTAATCCTATAGCTGTATTCACTCACCAGTTCTCCCATGACACTTTCCAAATGTTGAGACATTATTTTTCCTAGAATTCCCTCTTTTTTTGTTTGAAATAACTATTTTAATAAATCTTAAATTGATTTTCTGTTTCCAAAAAGTGGCTATTTTGCCTCTTTTAGCTTCCAGCCATTTTTTTGCTAATCAAAATGTGTCTAACATTAGAGCGATTACTATACCATATTCCAATCGATTTCGAGGATTACTCCATACTGATTTTAGCAAAGCCTCCTTACTGCCATTTCTCTATCCCAGAATAAAATAATACAACATTATAATACTAAATATATTTTATTTCTCATTTAAAATGTTTACATTGTTTATGTAAATATATGCTTATGCTAATTATGGGTATATAAAATATATAACATACAAAATATTTATATATTTATTAATATATTCGTATACAGTACACAATAATTCATATACATACATACAATTTTCATTTATATAATATGTATAAGGTATGCATTTTTTATAGTCATACATATGGAAAAAAATTAAATGACATTTTGAGCATTGAAAGGATAGACTAATACTATGATAAAACTAAAAAATATCAATTGTGGGATCAAATATACAAGTTCTTTTTTTAATATTATTTATTTATATACATATTTTTACGTTTTTTGTTTATTTAAATAAATTGTAATTTGTCCCATAACCTTCACTTAACTATTTTATTTAGCTATGAAATAAGCAATTTTAGTTACTGCTAATATAATTTTAGTTTATTTAGGCTGCAGAAGTATTTTGCAGAATTAAAAAAAAAAATATTTTTTAATAAAAGAGAGTCAGCAAAATTATGTATATTAAACTAAAATAAAAGGACAATAAATTATAATAGAGGTTAAATGAAATTTTTAAAAGCAAGCAATATTAATTAAATATATTTTGATATAATTCTTCACATATATTCAATATAAAACTTTTTTCTCGCATGATATTTTTTTATAATAATATGCATTTGTTAAAATTTTCTTTTGACCTTTGCATTGCCGCTTAAAATTAAATATTCATATAAATGTTTATATGCTACTTACTAAGATTTTTTTATAAACTATTGAATATTAACAATGGCGATTAACTTAATTTAACTTTTTTAAGTATATTTTTTTCATTTCCTTCAAAATGAAAATTTAATTTTTTTTAATATAATATTCATTTGATATTAGAAATCAATATTCAAAATCCTTTAAATTCTGCTAAGCTAATTTATTTTTTATTTAAGCCATAATCTCGTAAATATTTAACGTTATAATGAAGCTAAGGCGTAAAGGAAGCATAAAAGTGGCTTGTATGAATGTCTTATTAAATTTGAGTGCGATTAAGTGATTTTACTTCAAACCAAAAACTATTGAGGCTCTGAGAAATTGATAAAATTTGCATCAGAAGTATATATTTAACAAAAAAATAAAATAAATTAAAGTTAGTTTAGAAAATCCTACAAAACTGTGTACTGAAACTAGTTGAAAGGGAACTAAAAAAAATTTATTATTAAGGACTTTCTAATGGATAATATTGAGTATACAACATATCTGTGGCATATCTTAGAATATCATAAGTCGACTTAACACATTTTGAATAACTCTCACAAACTCAGTCGAGATAACACCTTGTATGGTTTCATTTAAATATTTTTTTAGAATTGAAAATTTAAATTATGACTAAAGAGTGGACAGATTTTTGCCGAAAACCAAAATATTAATTTTAGTCTAAGTCGTCTTAAGCTGATTGGACATATCGCCACATATTTAAGTTGTCGTGGGTAAAAAAAAAAACTTTTGAAAATTAAAATTGATTGATATTGAAGCCTTGAGAAATATATTCTATATTTTAGAAAATCACTTAATCGCACTTGAATAAATAAATTTATATGTACATATGTGCCATGTATAAAAAATTAATAAAATGTGCTTATTCATCAAATAAATTAGCTCCAAAAATTCAGAGAAAATCTCATCAACTTATTTTTAATAATTTAGTTCCTCAGTTGCACAGTGCGTATACGCAACATTTATGTTTGGAGTAAAGAGAAGCACATTAAGCAACATCAGCAATGGCTACAGCTTTCGATATACGAGAAAGTTCTATACCAAAATATAGGCTTTTACCATAGCTGTATAACTATTTTGCCAGTTACATATGTACATACAAATATATAAATAATTGTGAATTTATAAAAAAAAAATTTAAGTGATATTATAAGCTCATATACAGTAAAATGTAATGCGAACCTTTCGTCGACAGCTACCAAAGAAGAAGAACAAGCGGGCGCGCTAAATATGAATATAATCAAATATATTTTAGAAATCTCTTTCTTGCTAATTCCTTGTATGCTTAACATATTTACGTTTGTCTGTGTATACTTGAACTTAGTAAATACTAAATATTTCGTATTTTTAGCTTAATATTACCGTTATACGTTTTCTATAATAACATTTTTTTTAATATGCATGTGTTTGTATATCAACTCCTTAGACTTTGCTACTCAGTTACATACATATATATAGATTAGCTTACAATTAGTTAATAAATGTTGCATATAAATTATGCAAAATATTCTCTCTCTTATACGCGTGTTACATAATAAATGTGAGCATATACACACATACAAATATTCATCTGAATTACTTATTTTGAGTATATAGAGCAAAGTCATAGACACACATATATACACGTATGTATATGGCTATATGCAATTATTGTTTTTAATTGTTATGCTTCGAATACATCCCATCCAATTGCTTATCAATCCCATTCGCCAATGTACATGGTGCGCGGTGTGGGCACGTAACCACGCGTTGGCAGCGGCAAACGTCCATAAATGTGATTGTATGGTGATTCAACTAAGTCCGCATCTGTAAATGGAATTCGGTTTAGTAAAATATAATCGAAAGTATTTAAATATAAAATCGAAAAAAAATATAATATATTTTTATGAAAACAACAACAGTAACTGGGAGTGTGTAGGTGAAAGCATAACAGTTTTGAAATGCTGTATTGTTTTATTTTTGTTTTTGTTTTTGTGTAAAGGAATGTCTAACTACATATGTCCAAGTCCCAGTTCCAGTCCCAGTCCAAGTTCGCCAAATTATTGTTTATGTATTTATAGTGTTATTTTTTGTAAATATCAAGATTCTTCAACATAATTTCTAAACTTATTTAAAAAATCAAAAATGCGCTTTAAACAAAATAAAAGCAATATATTTTACACAGTTAGGCTCGAGGCATTAAATTATGCTCCTTTAGTTTTCATCTATTAAATTATATTTACAATCTTTTATATGCTTTCGGTTCTCTTTGTTATTATAGAGATTTTGATCTCACATGATTTCATTGATGTTTGAACCTTAAACGCATGAGCTCTTCTACAATTTGGAGACTTCCGACCACTTCGTTAGGTCACTGTCAGCTGAGTATAAACTTCTGAAAGCTGCGGTAATTTTTAAATAACCGTTAGCATTTATCACACCCACTGTGAGTAAACCAAACAGATACAGTTTAATTTGCTCGAATTACGAAGCCTTAAATGCCTTATATCACATGTTCCATATATGGTACGCCATGCATTTAAAGATTAAAAATGTGAAACAGAGAATGCTAATGCTAGTTTGTTGTATTACTCCTCAAA
Organism: Zeugodacus tau; assembly: GCA_031772095.1. NCBI lineage: Eukaryota > Metazoa > Arthropoda > Insecta > Diptera > Tephritidae > Zeugodacus > Zeugodacus tau. The sequence continues at coordinate 13,451,258 of CM062652.1, read as the reverse complement.
AGATAGACAACATCAAAAAAAAATATTGTATATAAAGACGCTTATAATAAAGATAAATTAATTAGCCTCAATTAAGGCAATTAGTAATTTTTTCCTATAGAAAATTTGTTAATTTTACTCTTAATTAAGTCAATTAATATTTTTCTCATATATGCATAATTGAGTCGATTGGTAATTTTTCCTAAAGACACTTTGTTAAATGACACTTATTTAAGTAATTGAGTAATTTCTTCTAATATATATAAGATAACATCTATTAAGTCAATCCGCTCTAATTGAGTCGAGTGACAATTTTTTTATGTGCAATTTGTTAATTGACTTTTAATTAAGTTTATTAGTAATTTCCTATTTTATTCCTAAGATGCATCGATTGAGTCAATTAGGTCTTAATTGAGTCAATTAGTAATTTTTTTTCTGAAGAAAATTTGTTAATTGACACTCAATGAAATCAATTAGAATTTTCTTCTTATATGCAGAAAGTAGACATTTTATTAAATAACTGAATAAATGGAATGTCTATCATCTGATCTTCATATGGAGGCTATGAGAAGTACATATATCATTTTATACTTGTATAACAGTATAGACTTTATCTTTAACTTTTCCGAATTGCCGATATTTATCAATAAACCTGTAACTATAAAGAGAAGACTAACGCTACCAAAACCCAAAAATCAACACCACAACCCTATATAAATAGTATGAGAACAGTAGGCGAATGAAGTCAAACCTATTAGGTAAACTGTATTTTTCTTGCTTGAGTTCAGTTTTCGTCCAGTTTTCAACGATACTGGTGAGTTCGATAGTTGATATTGTTGTACTGGTTGTTCGATTGAGAGGTGTCCGGTCGCAGTGCAATGGAGTTGTCAAGCTGTTCAACGAGTAGTCGTAGTTGTTGGGGAACAAATATTTTCGCAGCACAAGCACATTATATATTGTATTGTTGTTTTTGTAGCGTTTGATTTTGTTTAATAGTCGAGTATTTGAATTCGTTTGAGACTTAGACTGCGCGGTTTGCGTGGCTTTAAATAGCCATAAATGGATTCTATGTCGCTGGCGTCCACGCGACTATCGGAACGACTGAGACGGCTTTGCTGTTGGTGCTTTTGTATTTGTTGTTGTTGTTGGTGTAGCGCTTCCAAATTTGCCCTTTTCGGCATTTGTTGTTGCGCGCTTGCATGCGCATTTGTTGTTGTAACATTTGTATTTTTTACGGTATTGCTTTTTTGGCATTTGCTATTATTCAACAGGAAATTCTTATTCTCTTTACTATTATTGTTTTTGTTATCTAATTTGTTAATTTGCGCCTGCGCCTCAGCGTTTGCCATTTTCGCCGATTGCTCGCAATTATTCAAATGTTGTTGCTTTTGTTGTTTCTTTTGTTGCTTTTGTTTTTGTTGCATTTGCTTAATTTCCGCTTGTTGCTTCAGCTTCTCCTGTTGCTGCTGACGCTTCTGATTATGCACTTTCATTTCGAACGCCGCCGTGGTAGCGGCGACTATGCTGCCGCCTAGCTGTTTAAAAGATGTGGATCTTGTTGGTGTTGCATTTGTGTTTTTTGTAGTTGTTGGTGTTTTTGTATTTTCAATCGCTATTTTGCTGTCCATAACAAATTGCTCACTACTACAATTGCTGCTCTTCTTACCGCGCCAGCAGGGCGGCGGCAACATTGGTTTCTCCAGCGGCGCCGCGTTATCTTCTCTGTTCTTCTGTAGCTTATGCATGCCTAATTTGTGGCGCTTAATCTCTTGCAAATCATATAGATTCTCGTCGTGATATTTCCTATTTTCACTCTCCTTACGCGCGCGTTTCATATCAAGCGCTGTAATTGGCGACGCGCCACGCGCTTCTTTGCCGCGCAAGCGATCGTACAGTATGGTGGTGGATGGCGCTTTCACAATGCGCTTGCGCCCGCCATACATGTAAAGAGAACCCTCTTCGTTTGGTTGTTCGAAGAAACTTTCGATCGACAGTGATTTGTGGCGCAGTAGCGCGGGCGAGTGCACGAAACCCGACCTGTTACCGGCACCGCCGCGTCGCCCATCAATCTGCATTTCATCGACGTCTGTACGCTCAAAGTGCGATTGCGATGGTGATGGCGTACCCAACTGCCGTTGTCTATTAGTGTAGCGGTCAAAATGTGTGGCGTCCCAGTCCGTTTCGTCGGCGGTGTACAGGCTGTCACCGTAGCGTCGCGTCTGCATGGCGTACTCGTTATAGGTCTTCTTTTTGCCACCAATGCGTTCGTGTGCTTCTCTGTCACGCGTTTGCTCTTTGTGTTCATTATAAAGCGGCACCGTGTCTGCGCGTCGGTAGTCGCAATCATTGACGTAATGCGGCGATTCTGGTTTCTCGTGCCTACAAGGACTCTCTGTGTTGCGCGCGCCTCCAACATCATACAAGTTTTCGACTACATCCGCTTCGCCAAAACCTTCGTCGTAAGTGCAGCTATCACTGGGCGCTAAATAACGTTTGCGGCGCGGATTCAAAAACGATACATCGCTTTCGCTACACCACTTCACCAAATTTCCACCGCTCTGACCAAACGCTTTGTTCCGCGACGCACCCGAAGCTTCGCGTCTACCGCCATCGGCACCGTCAGGGCCAGCGCCGTTCTCTGCATGCGTCGCACGCATTTGCACTGCCGACAACGGCGGTAGTGGCGGTGGTGGCGGCGGCGGCGGTATATCCGCCAAACTACCACTTAACTGCTGGTGCAAGCGCAATTGCTGCTGACTGAGACTGCGCGGTGGCCGCGCTGGTTGCGCAACACCGAACAGTGGCGCCAGCGTATAACAGCTAACGCAATTGCAATTACTGCCCACCGCGCTACCCGCGTGGCGTCGTGTGCGACTCGTACGCAAGCGGTGCGGCGAAAGCGTTTGCTGCAATTCGCGTGTGATGCGACGAAAGCACGAACGACTTGAGCGCATGTTCGATGGCAATGGCGGCGGATGTGCATCAGCGTAGATCAAATCAGGATCGGGGTAGTCGGAGTCAGTGTGTGGCGGCGCGAAGCAGTCGCGCATACTCGGCGGTAGTTGGCGACGTGCGCAATTGCGACTGTGATGACGATGGTTGTTGTGATGATGGCTGTTGTTGTTGTTGGGATCTTGTGACTCTTCCTCATTGTGATGGTGATGATGATGGCGCTGGCGTGTTTCTTCTAAATTCGGAAAGTGGTGTTGGCGCTGTCGCTGTTGTTGTTGTGGCTGTTGTTGTTGCTGTACGCTAAAGTATATGTTACTGTTATGGTTTTTGTTATTGTTGCTGTTATTGAGTACGTGTTCGTGTTCGTGTCCGTCCATGCCGTGTGCTGTGTCCGCTGGCAGGCGCATTGGCGCTGCGGCAGACAACAACTGTGGCAGTGCATTGTGCAATTGTTGTTTCTGTTGTTGTAGTTGTTGTGCTTGTGCTTGTGCCTGTGCCTGTGCCTGTGCCTGTGCCTGTGCCTGTGCCTGTACTTGTGATTGTGCTTGTGCATGTAAGGTGATTTGTTGTGCCTGTGCGTGATTCATTTGATTGTTGTTGTTGTTCTTGTTTTTGTTCTTTTTGTTGTTCTTATTGTTATTGCTGTTGTTGTGATGGTCCATTAGAAAATTCGCAGTCACTGCATTCAATTGCTGTTGTTGCTGTTGCTGCTGCTGCTGCGGCTGACAACCAATACCAATACTACTACTATCATAAATACCTATGCCGCTCTCGAAGCTGCGCGTCTGCCACATCGGATGCTGTGGCACCAGATGTGCTGCTGCCGCTGCCGGATGGTGATGATGCACGGCATGTGCCGCAGCGGCGGCCATCATCTGCTGTTGCTGTATGTGATGTGGATGCATGTGCGGTGGCGGCTGTGGTGCTGCCACGTGCATCGCATGCAAATTGGGCGCTGTCATCGACATGTGGATCATGGAGTTCTTCTTCTGGCTGAGCGTGTTCATGTTGCTGCCGTTTGAGTTGCCATTCGTGTTGCCTGCGTTGCCATTAACCAGCGTACCATTGTTGGCATGCTCTTTGTGCTCCTTGCTGGATTTTGAAGTCTTCACGAAGTTCGGTACGCGTGCGCGCAAGCCACAGTAGTAAGGATCATCTGAAATGAAATGCGGTAGCGATTTGCAATCGCAGGTTTAAGTAATATTTCATTGAAAAATGTAAATTCCTTTGCGATAACTTACCATATTTCTTGTTATCCTTGCCTTTGTCCGATTTGCCACGTGACAATTTGATTCTGGTATCTACCTCGATGTCATCGTAATCGGGCTAAAAAGTAAAAAAAAATATTAAAATTTCAAATAATGTGTAAAAATTGGAATTTCTATTATTACTGATACTGTTATTACAGCTAAAAAAAAATGAATAATTATTATAATTTTGTGATAGTAGCGCAAATGAATCTGCTTTACTTAAACTTGAGTTTTCTTAGGTCTTCCGCCTACCAGCCACTTCCTCTACGGTAATTAACTAGTTAAGCCAGTTGCTTGTTGATTTTGATTCAAAATTTTTCAAGTATAAATAATATGAATCTAATCGAATCTCCTATTTTATTTTATATTTTTTTTTAATTATACGTTATGTTATTCTTGATAGTTAATGTTTCAGTCTAAATAAAACAGTAATCTTAAAATTGGTTTTTCATACCACAAACAAACAGGTGATATCCTTCATAAAATGAATTCCACGCAATTAAACGACTTAGACAACTAAATCTTCGGTTCAATTTTATTGTGTTTGAAAGCGATATTATTAGCTAGATGAATCGAACAAGCAATTCGCTTAATTCATTATACAACGATGACGAAATTCACTGAGTTTCTGTCGTAGTAGTTATATATAATGAATTAAGCGAGCTGGTTGTTCGATTCGTCCAGTTAACAATATCGCTTTCCAACTGAATAAAATTGAACAGAAGATTTAGGTTGTCTAAGGCCAATAATTGCGTGGAACTCATTTTATGAAAATATGAAAAGGGTAGAGGACAAATTCAATAGGTTCGTAAAAAATTAAAGCGCAGTGAACAGTTTAAAGAACTGACTCGAGCTTATTTTGGAAGTAAAGTAAGTGTGAATTACTTTATGGGACTTCATTATTTTAATGTGCCTAATAGCCTATTCGCACAGGAGTTAATTGAGCAATTAACCGGCCTTTGCTCGATTAAAGCGCTGAATTAGATCGCTTTAACAAACAAAGGAAAATTCTTATTTTACTACATTAATTATTAATCGCATACAAATCGACTTGATAATGGAATGCAGCTCTGCGGGTTGCTGTCTACGCTTTAAATTTGTATATGTTTATTTATAAAATTGAAATCAGCTCAAATTGAAACTCACAAACTTCTTATGAACATCAAAACCAAAAATGTACGACAGCTGATCGTTAATCGAGTAGCCGCCTGTGCGAAAGCCAAAAACTGGTTTCTTAATTATAAACTTAATGTATGAAATTAATTTGGCTGTTCGAAAAGACTATAAGAGGGATTTATTTTAATTACCATAATGAAAGTTGCCAGTTTTTGATTCTTTATTGAATGTTGGCAACCCTATATTGTGCAAAAGCGGTTTAAATAGTGGAATGGTCCTCGAAAGTTATATTTGCGACTATTTTTGGTGTCAAGAAATTTATTTTTCACGTCTATTTTTACTTAAAACTTAATGTAGATGGCGCTGTGGCACATTTTCTGATATTTCTTCATGATTTTTCATCGAAAAGTTGGAAAATTCCTCTTGCCTTTTAATTTCACAACTAAAGTGTATCAATAGGCGTGCCACAAATGCCTTAACCATGTATTATTTTTATTTTAAAATTATTTTAACAGCACATTATGGTTACTGAAGCCACTAAATCAAAAAATAACAACAATTGCAACAACACTGCAATTACAAATATTTACATAGTAAGCTCTTACATATATTTATATATAAACTCATACTCATATGCCCTAAATATTTGTTTTACCTTGCAATATTGATATTTATAAGTGTATATGAGTGTGTGTGTGTCTGTTGGTGTGCGCCTGCGCAACAAATGCAACATTCTTCGCATATTAATTACACGCGATATCGAGCGATAAATGCAGTTATTTTGACATACTATCAACGAACTACACTTCGGTATAAGTTTACATCTATATGTGTGTGCTTTAATTACATATGCACATAAATTTAATTGTTTGTATGTATGTTTGAGAGTGCCAGTACTCAAAGAACGAGTTTTGCATTTCGAAATTAATGCATTGATTATTGTATTTAAGTGGCGTTTGTAATGTGAATTACAGCAATTGTTTTTGTTGTTATTTTAAGGTTTATTGCTTTGCGTTGCCCTTCTTCGCTTGAAACGTTTCAGTGGTTCCTTGAAGTGCAGAAAATTTTTATTTGTAATAAAAATATTGGAAAGCCACATAAGACTGAATTGTGGAAGTATTGAAGGCACAGTGAGTATTTTTCTAGTAATTGGTATAGTTTTTGTATGCCATAAAGAGTATTTTTTGCAATGATTTCTGAATTTTAAAAGCCTTAGATCTTATACAGACTCGTATTAATTTTATTTTTACATAATTATATGAAAGCTCAGTACGGTAGTAATGACCCAAAATCGATATATTTATACCAATCTCCAAAGTTTGACAATTCGAACAAGTAACTGGTATAAATACAATAGACTGGCACAATGAAACGGATGACGATATTTGCGAGATGTTTTGGAGAAATTTTATTTTTAATTAGCCTCCAGAATCGTCTATATTCTCTATAATATTCTGAGAATTTTTGAATCATTTTAGTTTTCAGCCAAAAAGTAGGCAACGCATATATGAACCAGTGATTTTTTGAAAAAGTACTTATATACAGTTGAACTTTCTTAACTCGAATCACCGTAATCCACAAAAAAACTACGAGTTAGAGAGACTTCCGAGTAACGGAAGGTAATTTGTATGAAATTTAACTTATATTTAGCCAATTCAAAAGTTCGAGTTACGGAGAACTTTGAGTTATAGACGTACGAGTTATAGAAGTTCAACTGTATATTTATGAAATTTTGGTTGCCAAAATAACTTTAAAAATTTCAACAACAATTTCCAACAACAAAATGCATATTTTAAGCACTCATACTCATATACAACTCCAACCACTCACCTTCGGTATAATATCATGCGAGTAAATATTATCGCGTGGCGGCAATTTCGGCGGCTTCTCGCTGCGTTTATGAGCCAATTGTTGTGTCTGCAATAGCAACTGTTCGCGTGTGGCGGCCACATGGCCGGCCACGGCGGGGCCACCATTCATGCCGGCGCCGTTCATAGTGTGCATACCAAGGCCCATGCCAGCGGCTGCGGCCTGCTGCTGTTGTTGTGAATGATGTCCCGAACTGCTGCCTGCACCAAAACCAGAGCTGCCCGAACTGCCGCCGCTGCCATTGCCGGCTACGCTGTAAGGATCCTCGTCCGGTATGGGGATTCTAGGGCGATTCTTGATGTCCACAATGGGGCGTTGCACTGCAAGAGGAGAGAGAGAGCAAAAGAGAGGGAATTAGCATAAACTGTCATGTGATAAAAATTAAGATTAAGAAATGTGCAATGTTAGAACGCATAAATCATTTATTGCTGTCAATTGTTTGCATAAGCATAATTTAGCCGATTTTTGTTATTTTTATTTTTCTTGTATTCGGCGTATAAAAATATGCAAATTTCTGGCTTTGTGCCTAGCATTGTTATTGCGGCGCTGATATGGTCTATGCCAAAATGCGTTGACATGCGTTCTATGCGTAGCTATTACAACAACACACACACCACAACAACAACAACAAAGTGAAATCCATTTTTGATTTATGCGGCAAACGCTTGCTAAGACAATGCGTGCGGCTGCTGTGCATGCGCACTTTTGTTGCTGCCGCCGCCCTTTATCTCCGACACAAACCGAACGCAGGCCAAAACGCTGACACTTTGACATTTCAAAAGCGAAATGAAAATGTTGTCTCTTGGCATTTGAAATTTACCGCAAAATTTACCTATGCATGCCACATTCACAGATCCATACATATGTAAGGTTGGTGTGTGTGCGCGCAAAAGCGAAAGGCCAACAACAGTGCAGAGTTGCAGCTGCAACAACAACAAACGTCGCTAAGCTAAGCTCATGTGAGCGCCGGCTGCTGGCAACCTTGAACCGCTTGTCGAACGAGTGAAGAGGGAAGTGTAGGGCCAGCGCAGTTCGAAATAGAAAAATGAAAACTAGAAAAATCGCATACAAAGTTGCATAAAGTTGTTCTGTGAATATATGTGTGTGTGTGTGCGCTTAGTTATTATTGCATTCGTCTTGTTTCGTTATGGCAGCGCAAAAATGAGATCTTCGTGCAGATGCTTGAGATCCATGCATGCACTTGCAACCTCAGCCAACAACAACGATGTAGAACAAGTATTAATATAAACCTGCTCTAATGGCAAAGCGCAAGCTCAGCGCCCAACCTAATAAATTACTAAGATTTTGCAGCCGTAACAAATGAATGCTTAGCTTATTAAGCTAGTTGGCGATAAGCTCTTAGCTTGCTTAGAAAAAGTGTGTGTGTGCACATATGCATGGAAATGTTATTTTAATATTATATTAATAACCTCAATTTATTGCTAGAACTTTTATTTATTTTGTGTATTAGCTGCTTTTTATGTTCTTTGCCTTCCCTTTTTCCCTTGTCACTTACCTGGTGGCAATTTGCTCTTTAACATATCCATTGCGACCACATTGACAATGAGCACCCAAACGGGACAATCGAGTATATCATTCTCTGATTTGACAAAAGCCACAACGGACAGACATTGTGTCTCCAGGCGTCGACGATCGGGATAAGCACGACGAAGTTCACGATTTACATTCGATTGGAATTTTTTCATATCGAATAACTGCAAGAGTGGAAAGTTGTAGAATGAATTATTAAAATTAACATGAAATTCTTAATAAAATAATAATAAAAGAATAGCAAAAAAAATAATTATAATAAAAAATATCAAAATATTAAATTAATTAAAATTGAAATGAAAATAAAAAATTATATAAAACTATAATTATAAATAAAACATGAACAACTTTAATGTTATTTAATATTTTTTAGAAACTATGAAATTATTTTAGTAACTAAAAATTTAAAATATTATTTTTTTATAAAAAAAGTATTTTCCATGACATAATTTCAGATGTTGGAGAATTTTTTTCATTACAGTTAAATATTTTCATATAAACATACACACATATTTTTTTTAATAAACTTAAATATTGTGGTGAAAAATATTAAATAAATTTAAAATAAAAAAAAATAGAAAATTTAATTTTAGTTTAAAAACATTTTTTTAAATGTACTAAAAGTTAAAAGTTGAAAATATATTTGAGAAGTGCTAACGCCTGATAAAAATTTCAATCTGAAAAAAAAAATAGAAATTTCGTTTTTTTTTTATTTTTTCATATTTTTGTTTGTCGTTAAAAATCTAAATTTTATGCTATCCCTCCTTTTTAAATGTCCATACTTTTTGCTTTTAAATATCAACAATTTTTTTTAATATCAAACATTTTTTTTAATATTTAAAAATATCAAGTTTTACGTTTAATAAACTCTGTAGACAGAATACATAAACAAATATTTTTAAAAATTTCTAAGATACCAAATATTTTGGAATAAATTTTTTAATATTTCTTTCTCAGACATCTTAAAAATCTGAATAAAAATTATTTTAGGAATATTTGATCAAATCATTCAATTAAAACAATTTTTTTTTAAGAATAATAGACCTATTTTATTTTTTATTAAGAAAAATTTTTTTTATTAAATACTCACTTTGACTATTTTTTCACTTTCCAATGCTTGATTTGGCAATTTGAGTATGTCGGCACCAATGGATGTCTCCTCGTTGGGGGCGCTCGCTGTGCTCTTGACGTAAACATTACTCTTGGCATAGCGGCGAACGAGTATATTGCCAGCGTCATCCATTTTGATTTTGACACCCTGTAATTTTAAAGTAAAATATTTAGAAATAAAAAATAATAATTAGACAAACAGAATACAAAAAATAATTTTCAAAAGTTCAATACTTGAGAATTATAATAAAACGAAATTAGAGATTAAGCGAAAATGGTCCTAATCAATCAAATAATTTTAGAGTTTCTTCTTATAAGCATATATTCAATATATACTTTTTTTAAATCTACAAATCAACGAGCAATTACTTATCACAACGCCCTATCTGATTCCTCTACTTCTAAGACGGCAATAGTCACAAGTTCCAATTAACAACAACATTTTTTTAATCGCAAATGAACCCGAACGCACGCGAGGCGTAATAAGACTGGGCGCAACCGCAGGCCATGTCCACAACAATAGTGTGTTAATTCTAATATGCGTTTGCTGGCCATTCATTTCACTCAACACACTCACCCATGCATACAAACATTATGTAAACAAATAGCGTTTTGTAATGAAATTACCGAAATTCATTTAGCCCATGGGCAAAATCTAGAAAAATATATTTATTCTTTTATACTCTTTATCTATGAACATTTTTCATTGTTCGCATTTATTATCGGGTTAAGTGTGGCCCGTGCATTATGTGGACAATAATGATTGTATAAATATCAAAGTCAGCGCAGAGATTTGCCTTAATGGACATAACTTGTACGCTCGAGTGCATATTTGGGGCCAAATGTAATCGATTAATCGCACTCAAGGGTTCTTTTTATGCTTTTGTAAATTTGAGATTTATTTATTTTTTTCACTTACGTGAGTACAAACCGCGTGATTCATGCACAATATTTTTCAAGCATATTCGGAATAACAATTTTTTTATTTTAGTTCTCTCATTTTGTTTATCTAACTACCCTTTGATTAATGTTCTTTTGTGGTAGCACAATTGTGCTCATTAATTTCTGCCAACTACTTTGACCTGAAGTCAGTTATTTCTCCCTACGATTGCTGATCGAATGCTGTCATTTATTTTTATTACGGCTCTCGACTAGTTATACTACTGTTGTGCGAATTTAGGGGCGTGTTGAAATATTAGTCTTTTGGACACTTTGTTACAAATACCAAAATAGAAGGTTTTTCGGCAGTACAAATTTAATAAATTAACCATGGACAGTATGGTAGTTAAATCGTTGGAGTATAAAGAAATTGTGTTGCCACATGTTTGAAAACTTTAAGAAGTGTTCTTAATATTATTATACGTTATGACGGCAAACTTAAATTGATTGAGTTTCATAAATCTTACAGAAAAAAAAATTGAAAAGGGTTGCCAGATTTTTCAAATGTCAATTCCTTTATATTAACAGACATTATGCTAAGAGCATTAAAATGTTGAGGTTTTAGTAAGCTTGCAGTTGAAAAAAAATTTCGAGGGGGTTGCCAGATTTTTATAAAATTTAATTCAAAGAAATTGTTGAGGTTAAATAAATTATTGCAAAATGGGTATCAAATTAAAGAGGTTTAAAAATATTTATAGATCAAAAATTATTTGGGAAAAGGTTGCCATCTGTTTCATTAAAGTTACAAACAAAAATTACTATTACAATTTGGGTATCAAGTTAAAGAGGTTTAGGCTAGTTTACAGGCGAAAATAAAGTTGAGAAGCATATTTTTGAAAAATGTTGCCACCTGTTTGAAATTTAAATTTTGTAAATTGACCACCTAAATTCCATGAAAATTTTAAATTTGAGATATAAAATTACGAAGTAAAGCAAAAATAAATATGAGTGACAATGATAATAATTAAAAGATTTACGCACCTGTCCGATATGCCGCTTATATTCCTCGGTCTTTTGATCGCGCATTGGATTATCAAAACCGCACAAGCCGATGCTGTAAATATAAGGAAATATAGGATAAAATTACTAAAAATTGTTGATAAATAATAATTACAAATATATATTATATTAGTAATTTTAGTTTAAATTAGGAAAAATACTCAAGAAACTAACCTAACCTCTGTGTTTAAAACAATAGCAATAATCTTCATATTTCATGTTTATTTATTTTTTTAATAAAATTTAATATCAAACTTTTCCAATATAATTAAAATAATACCAATTTTGAGTAAAAATTTAAATAATTTCTTTTCTTTCCATATCTGTCCATCAACCAAAGTGTCAGACTGCAAATTGCAATAAATTACTCATACGCCCTGTCACCCAATTTACATTTGACAGCGAAACTTATGACTTATGCGCTCGCAATGCTGGCTGTCAAAAATGTCTGCGCACAATTACCTGATATTTATTGGTTTTGAGCATATGTTTGTACCTTCACTATGACTCATAGAACAGAAAAAGGAGGAAAAACTCATGTCAAACACCCCCAAAAACCTGTCAACATTCATACGCGTTTAATTGGCTGACAAAATTCGAATATACACTTAAATTTTCGCCAACCTGCAAATGCTAAAATGCTATTGTAAAGTGGTACAGTTTTACACCCAAACATATATAATAACAACAACAAGTGTAATCAATACAAGACATGTGCTCCATAAATTAGTTAAACACGCCCACTGCACCACAAGTGAAGGCGAACGTGCCACCATTTCTACTTTTTTGTTGTTAATTTTTCATTTTTCTAAGCTCGAGTTGCACGTGCAAACCTTTGACCATGCAGGAAATAACATAACATTCATAAGACAAATATGCCACATATTGTGGCAAGCATTCATTCATATGTACACGAATGAAAAATACTTTTTGAAAAATTCAAAAAAAAAATTTTCGAAATTTTAGTGTCACGTCAGTTAACCGTTTTAACGCCGACGCCACATTAATCATTAGCCCCACAGCCATTGGCAGCGGTGACGTTGGCACTCAATCAACGCTTATATGCAAATTTCGTGCAACACCGTATGCAGCTTATCTTGCAACGAGCTTTTTGTTTTTGTTGTTTTTGTTGTTTTATTTGTATTTATTTTTTTAATTATTTTCCATTTGTACAGCAAACATTTTGTAGCGTTTAGTGTTTTTCGGAAAAACAGAACCCAAATAACTGCGCATAGCATTCCAATTTGTGGCTTTGAGCAAATGCCGCTTTGTGTTGCAACACATGCAACGTGGCAGCGCGCAACATGCCATGTGCTAAATGCACAAGTGTTGTCGTATAATAAATATATATATATATATATATAATTATATATATATTTATGTTCAAACATATTACTTGACTTTGTGGCAGCTGCATTGTGGCACTCGCCTCGTTCGCCTCAGTCAATTTTGTGGGTCTCCTTAATGGACTATTTTATTATTTGATTGCAAACAGCAATTTTGTGTGCCATTTTTTTCTGTTTTAATATAATTTATTTTTATTAATATTGCATGTGTGGTACAAAGTGCACCGCTGTTGCAGATTGTAATGCAATATGAGTCATTGAGTATTTTTTGGAAGAAAAAAATTATAATACTTTTTTAGATTTTGTTGTAGATTATTTGTATCATGCAATAAATTTTTATGAGAATATTTATTTTTTAAACGTTTCTGATTATTAAAAATTATTGTAGAAATAATAAAAATATTTTATATAAAAAAATTTTCAAAAAAGTTAAAGCTCAATGAAAGCTTTGTTCAAAGTAACCTTAAGTATACTGCAAAATTTAAAGAAAATTAATTCAAACATGCAGCCAAGCCGCATCAAAAACAATACTAGCTATATTTAATAAGTAAGATGGCTTGCTTATCTTAACTTCAGCGCCATGTTTATTAGCTAAAATCATAGCTTTGATACTGCCAGCGGGAGAAGCTTTGAGCTTTCATTATGAAAGCTACATTGTATTTCACATTTTTGATTTTTATGCTGTTTAAGACGAGTTTTATTCACAACATATCTTCTGAAATGTAGCTTATTTGTAGTTAGTAAGCTTTTTACCTTTTTCGAGCCTTTGCAACAATAGATCATGTGATGTGAAATTTAATAATTGCAAATAGAATAATATATGATGAAATGAATTCCCCGAGCTTTTTCTTGATCATATGAATTTTACTTTCGATTTATAGCCTTTTTACACAGAAGCTAATTGATCAATTAACCGGCCTCTGCTCGATTAAAATGCTTATTAAGATAGATTTACAATACAAAATAAAAATCTACATTAATTTTTAATTGAATGTTAATAGACTTGAAAATCAAATGCAACTCTGCGACAAAGACGTACGATATACGTTCTTTGTCTGCGATTAGCTGAATTTTTTGATGATGCCGCTGCTAAAAAAATATCGATCAGCTGATGAAACTTACCAATTTCTTATGAAAAGCAAAAACAAAAATGTATAACAGCTGATCCTTTATCGAGTAACCGGAGGTGTAAAAGGCAAAAAAGGGTTGCTCAACTGTCTAAAAACGATATTACGCTAAAATGTAGGCAACATTTTACGTAATTAAAATATTGCTATTGCATACTTATAGGTGTAATAATAATAACAGCGTTTTTCCATATACCAAGTCTTTGAACATAACCATGATTTATGACGCCTGCTACACATTAATGGGGATGGGGTCATATGTAGAAGTTCACGCAAGTGAGGAAAGTTTCTGATTGCCATTCACTTGGGAGTGGCCAGGAACGATTCTTTTACATGTGGCTCAAGCAGCTCACGATTTCCGGTTTTAGACCAAGTATCCCCTGGGTAGCTAACAGACATCCGTTTGGAGGCGAGCTAAAGTGAGAAGGCGAAGCCCGCTTCTGCGGTTGTGCGTAGGGCTTGGGACCCACCACATAAAAAATCTCCCCAATGAAAACAAACACAGAGATCCCTGCAAAACTAATACGGCTTTGTAAGCTGACGTTGAGCAACACCAAAAGCTCCGTCAGGATCGGGAAGGACCTCTCCGAGCCGTTCGATACCAAACGAGGCTTCAGACAGGGTGACTCACTATCGTGCGACTTCTTCAATCTATTGCTGGAAAAAATAATACGAGCTGCAGAGCTAAATAGAGAGTGTACAACCTTCTACAAGAGTGTACAGCTCCTGGCGTATGCCGATTATATTGATATCATCGGAAGCAACAACCGCGCCGTTTGTTCTGCGTTTTCCAGACTAGATAAAGAAGCTAAGCGTATGGGTCTGGTGGTGAATGAGGACAAGACGAAATATCTCCTGTCATCAAACAAACAGTCAGCGCATTCGCGTCTTGGTTCCCACGTCACTGTTGACAGTCATAACTTTGAAGTTGTAGATAATTTCGTGTATCTGGGAACCAGCATTAACAACACCAACAATGTCAGCCTTGAAATCCAACGCAGAATCACTCTTGCCAACAGGTGCTACTTTGGACTGAGTAGGCAATTGAAAAGTAAAGTCCTCTCTCGACGAACCAAAATCAAACTCTATAAGTCGCTCATTATTCCCGTCCTGATGTATGGCGCTGAAGCGTGGACGATGACAACATCCGATGAGACGACTCTTGGGGTTTTCGAGAGAAAGGTTTTGCGCAAGATTTATGGTCCTCTAAACATTGGCAACGGCGAATACCGTAGCCGATGGAACGATGAGCTGTACGAGTTATACGACGACATTGACATAGTTCAGCGAATAAAAAGACAGCGGCTACGCTGGCTAGGTCATGTTGTACGGATGGAAGAAAACACTCCAGCTCTGTAAGTATTCGTTGCAGTACCCGCTGGAGGAAGCCGCGGAAGAGGACGACCTCCACTCCGGTGGAAAGACCAAGTGCAAAGTGACCTGGCTTCACTTGGTGTTTCCAGTTGGCGCCAAAAAGCAAAAAGGAGGAATGAGTGGCGCGCTCTGGTGGATTCGGCTATAATCGCTTAAAGCGGTTCCTACGCCAAATATATATATATATTAACGCAGTCGCGAAGCATCCACTCGCAATCCATCAGTATTCAATGTAGATCGCAATTCAAACATCACGGCAAATATTGAATGTGTGGCAGCCGCCTATAGGTAAACTTCGCTGCACACAAAATCTTCTCATTGCATATTTTTAGGCTCAGTCGATTATGTCACATGACCTGGCATAAATTAAAATGAAGACGACATAAATTTTGTATCGATTTGAGTATGAAAACAATTTGTCGAATAAGAGATTATGCGAAATCCAAAAAAGAAACAAACAAATCAAAAATTGTTGGTGTCTTTTTTACCAGTGCATCCATACAAATTTAGGTCTTACCACGAAAGCCACATTTTATAATAAAACTCCATTCTAATGATCATCATATTTTAAGATTTCGTAATCTCTGTGCCAAACGATAACTGCTACACAGCAATGTAATATTTTACACGAAAATCTGCGCCTTAATCGTTGTACCGGTACAAGTTAATTAAAATTCCAAATAAAGATTTTTAATCTTCAACGACCATAAATGAAAAAGCCACAAAATTTTGCAAAAAATACTTTTCACAAATGTTACGCTTGAATGCCTGCGTGCATTCAGAACTTTTATAACGCCATTTTATTGGCGTATTAATTAAGAAACACACCGTTAAAGGTAACTGCCACAATTTGTAAGCGAATAAAATGTGTTCTTTCAGTTTTTTGTCGGTCATTAACTGTTAAATGAGCGTTCTTCTCACCATTGCTGCTTTGAGTTTAATACTCACACTGACCATATACGCGGCAAATGATTTCATATAACTGATAATACAGCATTTAACGATTTAAGCATTTGGCGGATAATGCGATTACAATGTGAAGGTTGTGAAGGTAGGAAGATTTGAGAATTTTTTGGGTGAAAAAAAATATTTTGTGAAGATGCTGGTACTTATGCCAATGGATTCTTCTGTGTACATAGCTAACTAAGTGACCAATACAGGAATTTTTATAAAAATATGCCAAGGAAGTACCAAGGAGCGTATAAAAAGTTCAAAAAAGTATTCAACATTCACCACCACTCATTCGGTGTTCACCTTTAAAATTATAAGCGGTTGTTTCTATTGCCTCTCTGAAGGTTTGCGTCTTTGCTGTTTGCTTTATTTACCGCTCCTAACAGAACCTTGAACGCAATCAATTCAAACCAAAAGAAACAAAAATACCTTTTTAGGCAAATCTAAAAGCATTTACCATTAAAAAGTTGAAAAGACAACAATAATAAGGTACATTCGAAAAAACAACAACAATTTGAAATCGAAAATACAACAACATAATAGTTAAATTAGCAACATCTTTGACACAGTTTCGAGCGCACCTCTTCTACAGAGTAACTCTGATTTTTGTTGGCATTGTTGTTGTACTGTTGCTTGCCACTTGCCACTCGACACTTGCCACCCGGATCAACAACCGTAATTGCCAGGCAAATAGCAGTGCAGCTACAACAATATCCGCTTGAATTGCAGATGCGGCAACAAGATTAACAGAACAACAACACCGGCAGCATGAGTAGAACAAGAGCCATGTAATCATAGCAACAACAACAATAATAGTATTGTAGAATAATAACAGTTCATTATGGTGATGACGCGCTCTGTGGCCGCGCTAGAATTGTATTTGGCCAATAAATCAAGCGGCATTCAGACGTCAGCGGCACACAAAGAGGCAGACAACAAATGCAAATGCAGACAACAACAACAAAAAAAAACAAAAAAATCTTTATAAACAGTTAAAATCGCTGTGCGAGTAGTGAATATGGTAAAAACGGAAAAACTGAAAGACCGTAGCATAAATAGGCAACAAGAGGGCATTAGAAAGATGCAAACAGCAATGCCAAAGTTGTTAACTATAATCGCAGCAACAACAACAACAAACAGTAATTACATACAAACTCACAGTAGCAGCTATTATAGCTGAGCACAGCAGTGGCATTGCTGTTGGCAATAAGAAGAAGAAGAACGTTGGATGGCAGCAAAGTTAAAATTTAAATTGAGAAAAGCAACAACAACCAACAACAAAGTCGTAAACGTTTAATTAACAAAATTAGCATAACGCGCAGAAGGACAATTTGCTTGTAGAAGAAGAAGAAGAAACATTTAACCAGAAAAGTAATTTGTATGAAATCTTTGCGGTTGAAGTGATGATACAAGCATATAAAACAGTGAAGCCTCGATATTGTAAACTCGATAGAAAGAGAACTTAATAGAAGGTGGATTCTAATAAGGATCGAATAAGAATACAACTTTCGGCCAAAACCATGTCCCAGCAGTGCTCTATCTTGACTAAAATTTCGTTAAAAAATATCAAAAGCTTATTCTAGCATCGCTTTAAACTTGGCTCTAAGCTAAGCATTACTGAGGATGCTTTGGTTTTCCAATCCTCAGAACTGTCAAAGGTCTCTGATCAAAACTGAGGTGTGTTTAAGAAACAGTAGATGCTTGGGCACTTCGACTTTGAGAGAGCAATAGAGTATGAGAGAGGCCAGCGTTGATTAAATGAGCTCAGTGGTTAGTCGAAAACTATATAGATCACACTTTAAGACACCATGTATCAACCGTTTGAGAGAGACACTCAATTGAGTGATTACTGCAAGTTGATTATCACATCGCAGATTAAATTTTGCTGCTACTTTGTTCGGAATGCTGAAACTGTTCAAGAATTGGAACCAATCGGGGATCATGAACAACTAAGAACCATATTCCGGTATAGAATAGTTCTCCACAAAGCCTCTAATGACTTTTAAATTTGTCATGAGTGGCTTTAACATGATTAATTGAAAGTGAAGCTGTAGAAATCAGAGTTTGAAATAAGAACTTGGATCATCAATAGGATTGTCTTTCAGAAGCTTTTCTTGGAACCAATTTCTTGACTTTTAAGAAAATACATATTTTAACCAAAAATAAACAATTCGTTGCTGTTTCAAAGCAACTCTTACTTTCAAAATTACAATAATTAGACAACAACAACAAATGTGCTGATGCACTTGAGTTGTAGCGTGGTAATTGCACGAAACCTGCAAAATGCAATGCAAATCTAACGCCAAAAGCAGAAGAAGCAGCCGAAGAAGAAGCAGCTTGGTTTGCTGTTTCTGAGCACACCGAAGAGCTAAGAAAAAAACAAGTACAATAAAACGCAAACAAGAACATTAGCGAAGCGTAAACATGACCCAAAACTAAAACACCACAAGCCGCTGGCGATGGCGTTGGTGTTGGTGGTGGTGTTGCGGCGCTGACGGCTAACAACGGTTGGTGGTTAGCGGTGGATGGTTGTTGGTTAGTGGCTTTAGACCGCAGGCAGCAAGCTTTTTTGTTTGCTGTTGACTGATGCTTGACGTCTTGCTGCAGCCATCAGCCGCTTACAAAAACAATATGCAGTAATAGCTTACAGTTACAACAACAGTTGAAGTACCCACTAGCTTACTAGCTGACTGTTAATGTCTACATGTATGTATGTGTGTAAGGTACTGTAAACTACAGTCAAATCGAGTGACTGGCTACGCTCTACCAAGCGATCAGCAAAGCGTTATTCCTAAGTGAACTATCTTTGCCGTTCGAATCGGACCGGACCGGACAGACCGGTGAATTGCAGTTGTGCTGAAAAGCGTCGTGGATTCGTTGCAAGGTCGTCCGGTGTTGAATGGGCGCGAGTGAGCACGCGTGCAAGTTACATACTAGTATGTACATATAACATACAGACAAACGAAGTACCAACAACCTACATGTGAGCGCCGCTATGAGAATACATTTATAGTGTGTAAGTGTGTGGCTTTGCTGTTGGGTGCCTTTGCACAGCGCGACTTGAGCTGTTAGTGGAACGCGCTGTGAAGCACCGATAAAGCTGTTGCTTGACCAGCTTGCAACCTGAACGCTGCGGCGGTAATAAAATGCCAATCGCTGGAGTGTGTAGCGGGAAATATGCAACTACCGATATACTTATATACATACACACATGCATACATGTGTTGGTATATGTACACACGTTTTTATACAATAAATGCTTTTCAGATATCTTTTTTTAAATAATAAATAAAAAATAGCGAAAACTTGTCTTGGCGCGCCTAAATGGGTTATTTGCAGTATTTTTGCTTTTAAAATGCAATTCTTAATTTTTATTATTTTTATTTTTATTACAAATAAATATGCAAGCTTGTCTGCTACATTTAAGCTTGATTTTTAATACAAAATATTTATTTTTTAATAATAAAAAAATAAAATTTTTACTTCTCCTTATTCAAACTCTTCGTAAAAAAAATATATAATATTATTATTCAATAAAGAAAAAATCAAAAAGTTTTTTCTCAAGTGCTGTCGCATGGCTTTAATAATGTTGTTGTTGTGCCATGTAATATGTGAAAGGAAATGCCATATTTGTGCAGAAGAAAAAATCAACTGACATTTTTTGCTAATTAATTGGAAGAGATACATACTCGTATGCAAGTGTATAGGTATATGTGTGTTTAGCAAAAACAAAATAGGAAATGTTACAAATTCATATTATATAATTAGCAATGTTTGTAAAACACATATGCATATACGAATCTATGTATGTAATTACAACAACTGTAAATTGTATCATTTGTCTTTTAATAGTTCGAAATTTCAGACCTTAAGAAAAATGAAATGAGGTCTGTTCAAAAAATAACGGGAATTTTCGTTTTTGAAAAAATATCCCTAACCTCGATTTCTTTCGTATGCTTAAAAAGCGACGGTCCTTTATATTTTATTTTTGAAAAGGCGTTTGAGATTATTTCCACTGTAAGTTTGACTTTAAGCTATTCTCAACTCTTACATGTATCTTTTACCACTCGGATAACTGAAAAGTTGCCAATCAAATCATGAATATGGTTTGAGAACAGTTGTGTGCATGTATTTCGTTTTAATAATTAACATTAACCTAGAAAGCCAAGATGGCGGACAGCGTTTTCAAAATTTCATCGGAATAGCTTGAAACTTCGATTTTTTTAATTCAAAATGACGGATCCAATATGGCGGACGCTATTTTCAAATCTTCATTTGATTTGCTTGAAGCCCTTCTTGAGTTTCTGCAGCTATGTCAAGACACTGATCTGATGGGGTTAAATGGGCTTCAGATTCGGACCTCAAAAACATAACGCAAAAACATAGTAAGACTCCCAGGTCATGGCAAAAAAGTGTGGCTGTGATATTAAGCAAGAAAAATGAGTATTGAATACCTCAGAAATTATTTAAATAGTTTGAACTTGCTTTTGGTATGTTTCTAAATGAAAACAAGAAAGAAATATACAAAATATCTTAAAATCAGATGAGTGCGCTTCTAAACAAATTGTTTGCCTTTGGCGAATTAGAAATTCATTTAAATAAGACTCCCAGGTCATGGCAAAAAAGTGTGGCTGTGATATTAAGCAAGAAAAATGAGTATTGAATACCTCAGAAATTATATAAATAGTTTGAACTTGCTTTTGGTATGTTTCTAAATGAAAACAAGAAAGAAATATACAAAATATCTTAAAATCAGATGAGTGCGCTTCTAAACAAATTGTTTGCCTTTGGCGAATTAGAAATTCATTTAATTATATTTCCGAATGAAAATCCATCTTCAAAATCTATAAAAAATAATTATTTATTGCCTTCAGCAAGCATTCTCACTTCCTATTTTCTCATGAGCACAACACATCAGCATTATTTCACAGTTGATCGATTGCCTCATTTCAAGGCGAATTCGCAGTCGGCCGCAAGCGTTTAATGGCTTTAATGTACCGCCGCGGCGCGAAGACAGTCAGTCAGCAGTTGTGGCAAGTTGTCGAATTTGATTTATTTAATTGCGAATGAATGATGAACGAATGTAGAACATGCCATGCAATGCCGTGCCGCAGCGAGTGATGGCACACCGGAAGTGCGACGCGCTGAAGCAGCAATGAGCAGAAGTGATGATGAGCGCGAATGAGCGCGCGTGCAAGCGAGTGACGTGTGCAAAACATAATTTATATGGAAAGCTGTGGGCAAAATGGGAGTGTGGTCTTCATACCGAAGATGATGATGATGATGTGATGGCATTGTAAGCAAACATTAATAGTTGTAAGAAGAAGAAGAATTGTGTGTTTGTAGAAATGAACTTGAAGTGTTAAAGGCGTGTAAAGGGTTGGGTAGCGCTTGCGGTACTTAATTGCTTTATTTGGCATTCGATTTTAACTGTGAGCGGCATGGAATTAAAGTAATTGGACGGTTTAGTGATTTGAAAGGTTTTACATCTAATTTTGTAATGCAAAATTAAGTTCAATCTTTACAATGCAAAATATGCCGCCATGAGCAAATCCATTATCTAATTATTTATTTGGTATGTAATTATACTCCATGGATGTATAAATCATATATTTTTTGCATGAGAAATAGGCTCAAAATATGTGGCATTGCGAAACCGTTATATCCGATGACCGCATAGTTGATGTGAGACCTTCAATCACGCATGCCTTGGAATTTTAAGCCTTCAGGTAATATGTCTTCTTATAATTTGCATGCGGAGATACGAAGTTTTTGGGGGAGGTTTAAGATTTTACGAAGATCTTTGACATATAAACTACAGATCTAAAGAATTTAATAAAAAAAATACTTTTGAAAATTATAAAAAAAAAAAATATTTTCCTTTTTCGACTACCATGTAAATTTTCTAATTTCGGGATTTCCATCTTACAATTTCGGGATCCCGAAAATTTGGTGCAGTAAATTCATGATTCGGGATTTGTTGAATTTTTGGTAAATTTCTGCAATTTTTCATATAGTTAGAAATTTTATATTATTTTTCGGGATCCCGAAATTTTTTCGGGGTTATTATTATATTTAAATGAATTCAAATTGGATTTCATAAATCATTTACAATGTATTGTAGTCGATAATATCACTGCCAACAAATTGTTGCATGCTGTTCGGTAATAAATTCTGCAAACCTAACCTTAAAACTAAGCTAACCTAACCTTAATTTCTGCATAAATGCATTATATAAGGCACCTAATACAAGATAGATATATTATCTATGAATTTGCATTTATGCAAATGAAAAGTTTCATCTAACAAGCCTGCAGCGCAATAGGCGCCTGCGTTGTCTGTCCGCCAAGCCCGCTGCTCCGCCATTGCAATTTATCGCATTATGTGTTTTGCGACAATTTTAGTTGCATTACAGTTATCGGCGACAACCAGATAAGGTATTGTCACCGCCACAGTTATAATGCGCAAATTTACAGCGACAATTTGACCGGCGGCGACAGCAGTCAGCGATTGTCGCATTCAAAGCTTTGAAAACTAAACTAAAGTAAATAAATGTATGTATGTATGTGTGAATGCAAGTAATTGCCGATTTGGGAGCGCGCTTTGATTTATGACTTAACGGTTAGCAGCCGTGCGACGCCCACGGCAAAGCGCGGTGAGAGCCGGACCAACTGCTAGCGATTGAAATGGTTGAGGGACTATTTTTGCTGTTGTTGTTGTTGTTATTGGTAACATGAAATTTTGTAAAATTTTTTAAAATTGCTTAAATAATGATTTTTGCCAAAGTAAATAAGGTAGCTCTGCCATTTTCGATATGTCTGTGTGTGTAATATTTTGCACATGAGTGTAGTATGTGTGTGCAGCATTTTCATTCTGCCGTGAATTTATTTTTTTTATGTGCAAAATGTCAGTATGCTGCGCCAAACAATAATTTAGACAGGCGCCAGTGGCGTTTAGAGCACTTTGATTGATTGGCAGAATTTTAATTTTGCAACAAAAACAAAAAAAAAAAAAAACAAAAATAAAATTTAAAATTTAATAAGCAAATATGTTTGAACATAGATAGAGATACAAGCGATAAAAAGCATCTACATGCTTACGAATTTCATATAATTTTGCAAGCCAAACAGAAGACTTAAGCAACGAACTCGCTGGCAGAGCAGTTAATTGCTTGGCTTATATCTATTATACCGTAATGTCGTATGCAATTGCAAAATAATACACACTAAATAAAATCGACTGCCAGTTAGCAATCGAAAAACAACAACAATAATAATAGTAATATAGAAAACAACAACAAAAGCAAAAATTTAAAACAACAACAAGTACAAATACAAAAACAACTACAAATTATAAAACAAATATTTCCAGACAATCTATCAATTACCAGCGTCCATTTGTTGCTGCTGCTCGCTACTCGCTGCTCACTGCTTGCTGACGTTAAAGAGTAGCGTGTGGCAGCGGTCAGCACCAGCTAGCAAATAGCTAATGAAAATTGGACAAGACATGACATGTGTGTGCTGTTTGTAGACGACAGTGTTAAATTCGATTTGTTGTTGTTGTTGTTGTTATTGTCATTAGTGTTGTTTATGTTTATTGCTGTTTTTTTTATTTGCAGTTTTTGCAATTACTTATAGTTGTTGTTTATTTGCTTACTTATATATTTTTAGTATTGTACACCATTGTTGTTTTTGCTGTCATTGTTGTTGCTTGTGCGCCACCCTTGTTGCTGTTGTTGTTATTACTGCAATTGACAACTGTCGTTGCTGTGTGGTCTGCGCATAAATTAAAAGCACCAACACCTTCGCTTCACATCGTTCTCATTGCTGCTCGTTTCATTTCATTTCATTAGCTTCGTTTCATTTGTGTGAGACCGAAGGCGTTTAATGTGTTCGCTTATACAAAATGGCAGCAGCGCGCATAAAAAAACATGCAAATCTACGATTTTATATTAAAGTTTAGTTAGCACGCGCTGGACAGGATGTGCAACAGTGGTGGCGAATGTGAAGTGGGTGTGGTGTGATATGGAAGGAGTGTTGTTTTGATATTTTCTTGTAATAATGGTTTGTTGTTGTAGAGAAGAAAAAATTTATTTCAGAAAAAAATCGTTAAATTTAACGGAATTATTAGTATTATTTATATTTCTATAAAATTTAAAAAAAAAATCTTTGAAAAAAAATAAAAAAAAGTTTTGAAATTTTTTTTTTTTAATTTTATAGAAATATAAATAATAATAATATAATTCCGTTAAATTTAACGATTTTTTCATATTCGATGTATCAAGATCGAGAGATAATATACAAATGAGATTCACCGATTTTCGAGTAGTTTTATACATAGAATATAAAAAATAAAAAAATAAAAAGTTGAAAAAAAATTAAAAAAAAAAAAAAAAAAAAAAAATAAAAAAAAGTTTTGAAAAATTTTTTTTTAATTTTTTTTTTTCAAATTTTTTTTTTTTAATTTTTTATATTCTATGTATAAAACTACTCGAAAATCGGTGAATCTCAATAATATACAAATTATCTCTCGATCTTGATACATCGAATCTGAAGATATTCTTCGTGATATTTATAGCTCTTAAGCACCTTCGCTTCATAGGCACCAAATCACTAGCTGCTACTTAAGCAATTATTTGTACAAAGGTGACTAACTGTTGAGCAACTAATGATTGTTTTTTTATACATATATAAAATATTTTGACCATTGCTTAATTTGCATGACAAAAGTCTTTCGGCACGGTCTTTTTTTATTTTGTATTATTTTATGTCTACGCAAATGTGCTTTTTTTGTAATTTGTAGTGTTTTTTTATTTTTATTTAATTTATTTTTGTTTCTCAACAAGTGCTACTAATTAAATTACACGGCTAATGTGCGCACTAACTATGCGTGATTAATCGGTGGATGAGCTGAACTGAGCTACGCAATCAGAATGACATCAGACACTAAACGACGACGACGACACAACATGATGACCACTGATTAGCGTGGCGGCGCAAATGATTTAAGGGCCAGCAGCCAAGGGAAATTATTTTTCAATTATTGAGTAACAAGGTGGGGCAGCTAAAGTGGCGTCAATGAGAAAAATACTAATTGAAAATAAATAAAATGTGAAATAAAATCTATTTTGAGCGAGTATTCTTCAGCTAAACACAAATCCCGAAAATTTTCGGCATCCCGAAATCAACAAATTCTGATCCCAAATTTTCGATATACATCAAAAAGTTGTTTTCTTCGAAGACATTCATTAGTAAAATTAAATCTCTTACAATTTGTTAAGCTAAAGTCGAATCCCGTAAAATGTCGGTATCCCGAAATCAATATTTTTTGATCCCGAAAATTTTGGTATACACATAATATCTTTTTCTTCAATTAAACTCATTAGTAAAGTAAAATCCCTCACGAATCCAACAAATCACCACCTGCAAATGAAAGTGAAGCCACAAGAGCTCATGAGCTCAATTTATCTGCACTTTCGAATCCAATTTCTCATTGGTAACCCACTTCACTGCCGCGGCGCACGGAAGCCGTTGTCACAAGCACAATTATTATTAATAATTTTTCACACCACATAGTCGTAATCGTGGCACATGTCGATCGGTCGGTCGGAACGGCGCCGCTCAAGAGCCACATTATGGCCCTTGGACGCGTGTTGCAGTTGTGACCCGCTTGTTGTGTTGGGTTAACATGTCGGCGCACGACGGCTCGCATAAAACAGAAGAAAGAGAGAAAAAGCATCCCAGCAATAACAACAATGATATTTGTCTAAATCACATAATTTCCAAATTTATCAAACGTGCGGCAAATCAATAACTGTTTTTTTGTTGTTGTTGTCTTTTATTTACCTAAATCAAACATAATTTAAGTCGTGATGGCACTTACTCATCGCGCTGCTGTTGTTGTTGTTGTTTTCACTCAATCTTATTTACATGTCTTGAATTGGCAGGAAATTATGAAATTTTATTGCCCCTTCGAGTATTTTTATGGCAGCGCTTGTGGACGCTTGAAAATCTCGCAGATTAAAGGAAAAAGCGCGAAAAAAGCAAAAAGCGTTTGACTGACGTTCACATATGACGAAGAGGCTGGAGATGAGATTTTATGATTTTTTATTGCTGGCGTTTGCTTTGGATTATTCAATAATTTTCATAAGCGCTTTTTTATTTGATTGCTATTGTTTTAGTGTTTTTTAATTTAATTTTTCAATCACTATTATTATTTGATATCAACGAAGTGGTGTGAACCTCGTCTTTGCGGAGGCAAATATGAAATTATAGCTTATGAAACTTGATTAGATGAAAGCAATGGAAATTACCATTATTAAATGCATTATTTTTGCATTCGAAACTAAATTGCATTCAATATTAAAAAAAATGTTTTGTTATGATAAAAAATAACAAAAATAAAAAAAAATAAACTTTTTTTTACTCTAATATTGCCTATTGATAATTTATATCATGAGATATATATGTGGTACACATAATTTATATCATGAGATAAACATGTCAACGGATTTTTGGTTCGAAAAGTTAATTTTCCAAAATAAATAGCCAAAAATTACATATTACTATTTAAATATTTTTTGTTTATATGTGTAATTTATATGCTTGCTTCTGTATGCCACTGTAATAATTTTAAATATTTGTTTACATTTAAATTATATAATATACTAGTGGCCGGGCCATGCACTGCTATGAATAAGTTATATGTATGTTAAATTCTATTCTGGTTAACTATATGATAATATCTTGAGAAGACTCTACTACTGTCACTACTTTCGGTCAGTTTTAGTGGCTCGTGATATACCAAAACTAATTCTTTGGTCTTTCTCGCGAATTTATCAAACAATTAATCACATATGCCCTTCCCTACCTAGAAACCAAAACTAACTCTTTGGTTTTTCTCGCGAATTTATCAAACAATTAACCACACATGCCCTTCCATACCTAGATCATATGTTCCGATTTTTATAGCTTAAATTGTAGCTTTGTTATATCCCTGTTTGTTCAACTACTATATTTTAGTCGTTGCATAAGTCCGATTTTGGCCATCAAGAATACTAACCTTGTCATAATATCAATTTAAATATGAGCTGAGTTATATTAGAAATTCCAGACCGGACGGGCGGATGTTGAGCTGTGACCAGGCCCCTTACCTAAAAATGTATATATCCTAATGTCTTTCCGTGCTGTGAATATCTGTTGCAAAATTATTTTTTTTTTCGTAGCTTCTTCTTTTTATTTTTTGCATTTGCCCGGCTTTCCCTATCTACAACACAATCTAATTTTGCTAATTGTAATGGGTACGAAGTTTTATTAAGATATCAAGATTTCAATCAATTCAAATTATCGCTTGACCGAATGGCGGAATGGACAGACGGATGGACATTGCGACTAAAATTTGAATTATAAACTGTCCTTTCTTTTAAGTTGGACCAAACAGCAGACGTGTGCAAAATTTCATTAAAATCGGTTCAGTAGTTTAGGCGCCAATCCCGGACATACAACGTGACGTGAAATTTTTATATGTATAGAAGAAAGATAGAAGAAGATATAAATTTCACGAAAATATTTTCTGTCTCTTCTACTTTATTTTTTTCTTAATAATAAAACCATAGAATCATTTAAGACTGTTAAATAGTCTGGTAATTGGAGTTACCTATCGAGTTCGTTGCTTAAGTCTTTCGTCTAATCAGCCTTTTCGTATGCATGTGTGTTTTCATCACACTAATTGCATATTCATATTTGGAAATTGACTGCCTTAGACACAAATATCTAAATCTAAAGAAGTTTCCAAGTCAATTAATCATACCAATTTTAAACCAAAGGGCTAACTTCACCATACTTCTTCTACCAACCATTTTAATAGCGCAAGAAAAGCCATTTATGCATATTTAAATAAACTAGCTAATAAAATAAAACTCCTTTAACTTAAGTTCTAAGAAATGCCACGTTTCACGCTTATCAGATGATGTGTGTTGCGCTTTTTCGTATTTGCATATGCAACATCTCTGCTGTGGGCGATGAGCCGCAACATTTGACCAAAGCAATTGCTATTAGTTGCCTACGCTTTTTGGATTTTTGTATCTGCCGATTAGCATTTGTGGGCATGGACACGCAATTACGAACATTAAACAATGAAAAGATCGTCTGTAGGCTAGGATGGACATATTTAGAGCTAAGATAAGTGTGGAAGATAGGTCATGGAAAGTGAAATTTGCAGTCTATGACACTTTTTACAAAGCTAAGTTTATCTACAAATACAAGTTTATAGTTTATAGTCAAATACAATTTTATGTACAGGATGGGTCATAATCAAATTTAAAAAAAAAATTTTAATTAAAATTATTTTAAAAGACACTTACAAACTACTTGCTTATTGCTTCTTTAACTTTATTATTTCTTTTTAAAAAATTTTTAAACATGTATGTTGAAATCTATGAACTCCTTTTCATGCTGAAATACAATGGCGAATTGTTTGGTCTCGAATTTACAAAAGTATTTCGAAATATAGTTAAAGAGATTTTGGAAGAAATACATATTTGCAGCAATTCGTTTTTACTACAGAGACCACATTCATATATAATGATGCCGTCTGCATTCGCTTTGATGAAAATGAAAATCAGACAATTCGACTCTTCTTCTTCCGCTGCTGCTGTTGCCGCTTTTATGCAATTTGTTGTTATTGTTGTGCATTGTGTTGGCGCGAGCGCACCTTAAGGCCAAGCCTCGGCGCATAAATAATTTTCAATTAAGAACAACACACGAGCATTCGAGCAGCTCATTTGGCGTTTTCTTCGACTTATTTTCATTTTACTATTTGCTGCCGCAACTGCAGTCGGTGGCTATCGCTGAAATGCAATCGGTAGAGTAGAGCGCGCGGCGCAGAGTTGCATTTTTTTTTCGCAAAGCTTCACGTGGCCGCGCACGGTAGCGCACAGAAGAGCCGCCGCGGCGACCACAAATGTCAAGTCGGTCATGTAATGCCTGACAACACGGTCGACACCGACCGCACTACACGATGGGTGTCTGAGTGTGTGTGCGCACTCTTGAGCTCGCTTGGGCGCATGCCACAGTGCACACAAGCGTGCATCAGCGAGTGTCGAAATGTCAATGCGGTCAAACACTGACAATGTGCCATGATGATTTCCAAGCAAATGATGCTTGTCTCTGCGTGTGTGTGTGAGCTTGTGGACATGTGTTCGACTGATAAGTACATAAATATTTGTAGTTAAAGCTAACGAGCTTGTCTTAGCTGCCACTTGCCTCGACTGACTGACTGCCTTACCCACCTATTTTCCATAAGAAGCCACTTTTTTATAGTCTTCTATGTACTTTTCTACTTTATTTTGCTGATTTTGGGCTTCAATTGTGTCACCAGGATGCAACGGCGCACACATATTCAGCCATACATATGTATATACGAGTTTGTGCCACTTGCTGGCTGCCTGTGTTGAAACTCAACCACGAAATGCACGAATTAGTTTGCATATTCCACAGCACAGACATTCGGTGGCGCATCTTCAATCGGTTGCCCTTCCACCATACTTCTACCTCCTCTTCTTCTACTACTACTCACTTGTTGCACTAACGAACAGCAGAACTGCAAATAATAATCGAAAGTCACGCGGACGTTGACGAGGTCAGGCAGCCAGAGCAGCAGCATTTCATACCTTGTTGTTGTTGTTGTAGTTGTTTTTGATATGTTGCCAATGTCTTTGCGCCGCATTTTGTTGCAAATGATGATTTGGAAATTTTTTTTCTATTAATTCCTTTTTCATTTATTGTTTTAGCCATTGTGGCAGTCAACTCAGCCAGCGCCGACTGTCATTGCTACTTGTTGGCACGTTTATTTGCTCCGTGGCAGACGGAAGTCTTTGAAGTTTCTAAAGTCTTTAATTTTCATGTCAGCAGCGGTTAGTTGTTGTATTTGTTTTTATTTTTATAATATGTTCATGTAACAGGTGATTTTTGTGGGTTTATCGGCTCAGAGAGATTTGGTGTGGGAAAAGAAAATAATTAATTTATCTAAGCTTGCTGTTGTATTTGTTGTTAAGATTATGAAAAATTTTATTTTCTAGTTTATTGAAAGAGTTTAACAGAGAATAGCCTTGCTGCTGAGATGAAGCACGGAGAATTATCAATGTTTCCTAACAAAAAAAAATAAATTATGTTTTTTGCACGAGTGTAGATCGTGAGAAACTAAACTTCTTGCCTTGATTCTCTAAATAAACTTAAATCACTTACTTGCAGACCGCACCAATAAAGTGGGAAAACAAATGCGTAAATCACTTCATTAAAAGCTTGTTTAAAAAATTTGCGATAAATCCATAATTGTATTTGTAATTAGTATCTGTTAAAGTTGATAAAGCCTTTCAAAATAAAATCGGCGCTGCTGGAAATCACAGCAAATAATTACAACACAAAAACCCTAAAACCAATTATGTAATTTAGCGTAATTAAATATGAATTACACTATTTAACTCCAGTTTGAAGCACTCATAGCAGCAACAGAGCTTTGATGAATTTGACCCATCAAAAGGTGATCACCGACCGACGAGACACTCGAACCGAATATATCTCAAATGTTTGTTTGTGTATGCGTAGATGTGCCGCTTTAAATGACAGTAATTACAATTATCGGTGTTGTGTAGCTGTTTATTGTGGCTTTTCAAGGGAATAACAACAACAACAACAACAACAACAATACTCTAGACAAGCGCAAATATCCAAGCTCATCTCGCATTATTTACTGTAATTTGTTAATCTCATGAAGGTTGCACGAGGCTTATTGTGCGCTCTTATCGCAGCATAATTTGTAAACAACATAATAGCATTAAGAAGGTGAATGAAAAGGAAACAAAAGCGGCACATAATGCCAGAGATTTTGATATGACAAATAGTATTAAATTATTTATGAGTATAAACTATTGCATTCGAGTGCTTATTTGGGTGTTTTAAAATAATTCATTTAATTAAAAAAATATATACATATAATATACAAATAGAAATATAACAAACTAATGTTATTGCCGTTGAAATTCCCTTTCATTTGACATCAAAATCGGTTTAGATTTAGCGGAGTTCTGCCCATCCAAAGTCTTCTGGCATTCCATCTCTGTTCCGGTGGAACTTAAAAATTGATTTTCAGTTCCGGCACATCCGTTTCAGTTACACAACGGCACAAGAGCGTTTCAGTTACACAACTTCCGGTTCCTTTAACTGACATCCAGTTCAATGTGGTGTAACATTCATATCCTTTGCGGTCATTTCCGTTGCCGATACCCGACGGCGGCATATATACATATTTACATGTCTACCAGCCAATTTTTTTTCGCCATTTACCTGCTGCACATTTCTGATACCCTATTGGAAACTTTGCAAAAATCAGAGCTTTGTTGCGCTGCTCCGCCCACCGGAGCAGAACAATGCCATGGAAAACAAGAAGACTTTGAGTGGGCATAACTCCGCTAAATCTAAACCGATTTAGATGATTTTGGTGTCAAATTGAAGAGAATTTTTCCGGCAATATCAACAGATTCCATATTTGTGTAACGTGTAATTTCTTTACATGTTTTGTATTCAACTTATACTCACTATATCTATTTCAGATGTATGTATGAAACTATCATAAATTTTTTATTTTCAATGTGTATTGACGACGAAAATATAGTGGTTAGTAAACCAACCACCGTGACTGTTGCAGGTTTATAGGTTTAATCTACACATATGAGTTAGACATGTAAGTATTGATGCATTTTTTTATATTTATTTCAGTAAAAAATGTCGCGCAAGCTAAATAATAGACAAATCGAAAATACTGGTTTGAAGATATTCCTTCAGATAGTGAAAGTATTGCTGAGCGATGAGGATACAGAAGATCAGTCAAAATCCGCTGGTGTTAGGCGATTCGTTTGGGGAAGATCAAATGACTGATTATGACAACTCTAATTCCGATGATGACATCCCTCTGTCTAACTTAGTAACACTTTCGGAATCCTGAATCTACAAAGCCTAACACTGTAAACTCACACAGACCGGCTGTATGGCAGTGGAGTACATGCAAAGTGACTCTTTGTCTACGCAAGGGAAAAGCTTGTTTTTCAGATTTTCATAAAAAAAACAATTTACCTTAGTTTCTTTCCGGAGAATTTCATTATATCATTTAATCATTAGTAAACAATATAAGTAACTCATAATTGTTTTGTTTCTATCAATAGTCACGGTGGTTAGCGTGCCACTAACCACCATACCTCGAAAACCTTCATACGTAGATTTTTTTTTCATACTTTCAATGATATTTCAGCTAGATAATGCCAAAACAATAATAATCGCAAAGCGTGACTGAAAGAGTTAAACCACAAACCACCGCAAAAGCACTCAACACAGTCGTGTACTAAAAGAAATGTACCTGTGAAGGGTATATTAGCTTCGGTACAGCCGAAGTTAACGTTTTTTCTTGTTTTTTTATTAATTTTGGAAACAACAAAAATAGTCACGCCTTTAAATAGTCATCAATACCCATCTTCCACGCCGCTGTCAACACCAAAATTATAAGAAATCTTTCAGTAGCCACAGAATGCCAAAAGCAAACATAACTTACAAAAACAAAACACCAAAAAAACAGAGATCAATAATGGTCACAGTCACCCTTGACCTAGTGCACCAAAGCTACTAAAAAAAGAAATAAATTGAATGAAAGAGGCAAGAAGACACACAGAATCAAACATCGAAATTAAAAATTGAAGACACAAAAAGACGACAGAAGAGATCTCCCTTATTTGTCATAATTAATAGCTACTCGTGTTTTTTCGAAGTTTTGATTATTTGATTTCACTGCTATGGGTAAAGCAATCGCGGTGGCAGCGTCGTCAGCTGCGCAGTCATAAAATATGTAATTTTATTATAAGATGAGTGTGTGTGCAGATATCTAATTGCAATGACGTGTAACTGTGGTTGTAATGCATCTGAGCTGTGCTTGTGTGTCTGTTTGTATTGAGTAATATCAGCGTTTAAATAGCCATCATTAGCCATAAACTATACTCGACACCTCACCATAACACACACAGACACACAATCAAACATCTGAAATACAAACACAAGCGATTGCAACACTCAGCAATCGGCACTCGGCTGTCTTATCAACGATCGCAAAGCGCCGGTCGCGCGGTCTACGGCACTGGACCACCGCTGAGCAGCCACTGTTTAGTCCAATGGAACTGCATCGCCGCTAATTCATCTCTTTTTGTGTGTCGATTGATGGGCCACGTCCATCAGCCGGTCATAGAAAAAACCGCATTGGGACAACAACAAAAACAACAACCACAGATTGTATTTAGTTGAAACAACAGGTATTCATTGAACACGAGCAGCTCAGTGACAAATTGTAGCCTCGGACAAGGGTTTTATATTACATTTGTAATTTCAGTTTTTTGTTTGTTCTTTTTTTCTTTTTGAAAGTTTTTTGTTTGCGTTTGTTGTTTTTTTAGTTAGCTTATGAATACTAATACGAACTTTGCATAGATAACTGGTCATTGCAATAAATGCATTCCCCTTGAGAATTATTAAAAATCTATGAAGGCCCTTAACTTTAAGTAATATCTAATTTTGGGGTTAAATAACTACTGCTCAATGAATGAAAAATTACAGAATTTCTTTCGTAGAAGTTCATCTCTTAAATTACAATAGTCTTTTACTAATACTTTGTGATTTATAAAATAATATTATGGTAAGGAGAATATTGATTTAAAATTTTTTATACCAATTTGGGTGGAGCCCTTCTGTACCTTCTTTTTAGTGTAATTTAAGGTTCCTGGTGTTTTCCTTTACTGAATTAAAGCATTTTTTGTAGTTTTCAACATAACCTTTGTATGGGAGGTGGCCGTGGTTAAAATTCGATTTCCTCCATTTTTGGACTGTATAAGGAAATGCCTGAAAAAAACGACTCCTGAAAGTTTCGTTGATTTAGCTTTAGTAGTTTACGAGATATGTGCAAAAAACTTAGAAGGGGGAGGGGGCCACGCCCATTTTCCAAAAAAAGTTCATAGTTCGATCCTTTGTACCAAATTTGATTTCCATAGCTTTACTTATGGCTTAGTTATGGCACTTTTCGAAAGCAACCTTCCTATGGTGCCAAGAAACAAGTGTGTTAAGTTTCATCAAGATATCTTTTACTCAAATTACAGCTTACACAGACGGACGGACGGACAGACAGATATCCGGATTTGAACTCCACTCTGCACCCTCATCACTTTGGTATATATAACCTCTACTCGTTTAGTTTTGGGTGTTACAAACAACCGTTATGTGAACAAAACTATAATAATCCTTAGCAACTTTGTTGCTAGCAACATTGTTGCGAGAGTATCAGTAAATCAATTGAATTTAATTGTGTATCTTGCAGAGCCTACTACTCTCTTCTTCTCTTCTTCTTCTTTTCCTTTAGTGAACTTTAATGTACGCACATACCTCATTATTGTTTTGCCCAATATTTTTAGGTAATTTTCTTCATGAGGTAATTTTCATTAATTATATTATTTAAAATCCATTACATCTTCATTACAATTAAATACTTCAAAGAAGTTACTGTTGAAGGGAATCCAATACCATAAATAAATGGCAAAATAAGTTATGAAACTCAATGTGTAATCAGGTATGTACTGCTGTACGTAAACATGTAATGTAAAAGACATGTAAAAGTAAATATGCTGCTTAATGACAAGGATGATATTTAAATTACGCATTTCCGATGAATTTAAACCAAAAGAAATAATTCATGTGCCTATTACCGACATAAAATGTATATGAATATTTATTCTACATACATAAGCACCAAAAAAAAACTTAACAACAACAAAATAATATAACATACAGGCTGTAGTGGGATAATTGAGGTATCTACTCGCAGAAGTATGTATTTAGCTTAGAAAGAGCTGTCTCAAGAGTTTAATTCTTAATGGTAAAAGCCCATTATATGAAATATTGTGTTACAGTATTTTTTTTAGAAAATTTCCATATAACTACTGGTATAAATATGTGAAATGTCGTATGTCCATGTCCATCGTATGCTGGCACCGCATTATAAATATGTGAGTGGATTAAGAAAATATTTTCAAATGAAAGCTTAATTTTCATAAAAAGCTGAATTTCTTTTAAATTGCTTTAACTTTACGTTGGAAAAATATAAAGAAAATAAGTCGAAAAATCTGAGAATATTAAAAAATATTTGAAATTTTTAAAAATATTTGTACGATTTCGTAGCTAATTATGAAATCTATGCAATTCTGATATGAAATAGTAACTCGATAACCTTAATGAAATTGGCATGTTTCACTTACGTGACTAAACCACAATTTTAGTTATTTAAGAACTAGATATTTAAGCAAACATATGCTTGAAAGCCTTAGCAAATGTCATAAATATTTATGGAAAAGTAGAAACACAAATATATACATACATTTATGTTTCCATGGAATTGTCCCAAATATATGCACACGTGTATAATTGCCTACATGTGTATACTTGTATATTTATAAGTACATATGTACATAAACACATATCTGTATAAGTGCCTGTGTATTTAGTTGTTCAAGTTATTTGCATTGACGTCAACTTCTGTCAAGACTGCCATGACTCGTTTAGTGGGTATTATGAAATCGAAACCGAAAAACCAGTTCACTAACTAATTTTATTTATGTTTTTGCTGTTATTTTTGTTTTTATTTCAAATGAAAGTGTATATATTTGTTTTAAGTTAGTAAAACATGAAAATGGAACAACAGCAAATGTGTGGTACATAAATGAGTTGTTGTAGGCCTAAAAGAAATGTGCGAATAAGTTATATATATAGTAGTTAAAGTATATGTAAACATGTATTTATTATAAATGAATGGAAAAAATATTACATTTAATTTGTTTGAAGCTTTTCTAGAGTGAGCTTTATAAATTTATGATTTATTTTTTATATACTAATATATGCATATAGTAGTACATAATGTATCAAGTTACAGTTGTATAGACTTATAAAAACCAAGAAAGCACCTTTCTTAGGAACATACATATAACTTCTCACATATTTTTATGCACCATTTTGTTAATGCGTACGAAAGCTCAGTACCAATACAAGCTGTCTTACTTTCAATCCCAAAGTAGTTAAATATTTTATTTGAACTTAAAATTAATTTATATCAGTAATCTAGATATTAGTAACACAATTTAAACCGAGTTTATATACTTGTGAATTCTAAATTCCCTAGTAATAATCACCAAAAGCTTTTAGTTGCGTCTTTCATCTTCTTCTTATTCATTAATTTTGCTTATTAAGTTAGTGAAATCCGGTCACATTAGCATAACATACCAGTTTGCTTATGAGTTATCTACCAATATAATTATCCAAAAATATAAATAAGTATCAATTTACTAGAATTTGAGAATGTTTGTGGTTTAAAAGCTTTTGTGGTATTATTGGAAGTGAATATTCGTTTCAAAAATTATAAACTTCTAGAAGAATTAGAAAGAAATATGCAAAATTAACTGAGAATAACAGAATGGGTACTGAATACATACAAAACACATTTCTCACATAATAAAAAATTAAAAATAAAAATTAAAAAATAAAATTTAAATTTAATTTTAAATTAAAAATTAAATTTATTTCTAAAATTTTAAGAATTTTTTTTTCAATTTTTTTTTAAGAAGTGTATTTATGCAAATCAACTATTTTTATTTACACAGCCAGTTAATGATTTTCTCGCTAAAATGTCTCATATTCGTTGCTTCACTTACCGCATGCCATCGAAGCCGTCATCCGAACCATTTATGGTGAGCACTGGCGCGCGTGCATATGCTTTCGCTACGCGTCGATTGCGTTCGAAAACAATCACTTTAGCCCAGATCTCATCGTCGATTTGTGTCCATTTGTCTAAAACTTCTTGTATGTGCTCCTGAAAAAAAGAGAACAATGAAATGAAAAAAAAAGAAAATAATAGAGTAATAAAGTACTGAAACAAAAGACTTAAGCAACGAACTCGTTGCCAAATTAATGGCACTTTTCTTCAATAAACAAAAATACTTAATGTTTTCACACTTTAACCACTTGCTGTTTTATCTGGCGCTTTCAATCTTATTACACAAAATTCGCACTTTCATTTTCCAGCGCTCGCTTTTGTCAACAAAAGTGCGGCCAAATGTGGAATAAATGATAAATTGCAACACCCGTGTGCAGCTGGTTTGCATAAATGCACACATGCATACTTCGATACATACAAACATACAAAAACATTAGATACAACAAACACAAAAATATGCAAAGCGCTGCAAAAAGCCGCTCCTAATGCTGGCTTATTGCGCTTGCAGTGCTTTACTGTTGCCATAATAGCTGTTGTTGTTGTTGCTATTGTTGCAGTGAACGGCCTTGTATGCAATTTAACTTTTACTCTCAGTGCAACAAAAATAACTACAAGAACAACAACATTTTGCTAATCTAAAATATATCACAACAGCGTAACAACAACCACAAGCGCAATCGCTGCAGCCGCCTGCTGTCGTCGCCGAATGCACTCGTTTGGCATTTTGTATATATTTTTCATATTTTTTCTGCTGCTGTGATTTCTTTGTGGGTTTTCACTGGTTTTTTCGTTGTTACATTGCCAGTTGTTAAATGCTTCGGCTCTTGGCGCACATTTGCATGGCTAAGCTGAGTAAGCGCCTGCAGCTGCTTGCAACGCTATTGTTGTTGTAGCTGTTATTTCACTTTTTTGAGTTCGAATCACTTTTTTCGACTTTTCGCCGCAATAGACAAATGCTTGTGGCGTCCATAAGGCACCATAATCAATATAAACATATTTGCAACAGTAGATACATACATATATTTTGAGTACAACAACAAAATATATTTATTTTAAGCATTTTCGCTTACTTCATGCTCAGCTGCACTGATTTCATTTCATTTCATTGCTTTCCTTGCCTACATTTCTCCACTTGCCATTATTTGCTGTGCTTAAGGGTGTTTTCGAAAGATTTTGACTTAGTTTATGGCGCACCGAATGCGTCGCATTTATCAGTTTGTGGGATAAAGGCAGTTTTCACCTTGCGTGTCAAATTTGATCAATTTTTATCTGATTTATTTTATTCCGTTCGTTTTTGTGATTTTTCTCTAGTTATACTGTTTATACATTAGACTTAAGCAACGAACTTGAATGAAGTTTTTCACTTAAAAATTACGCCAGGTGGCGCTATGGTGCTGGTTTTGCAATTTTTACGATTTTCCAGCGAATAATAATATTTTTTTAAGGGATTTGAGGCTGGGTTATACACTATGTATGCTTAATTATATAGCGAAGTCTAATCAATGAAGCAAAACTGCAAAAATAAATTTAGTAATTTGTAGAAATTAAAAATGAAGTTCTTCTCGTCACCATTTCATAAAATCTCAGGCTCTATTATATTAATGACTAGCTGACTCCGCAGTCGTTGCACTGCGTGAAATTATTTGTTTTGAAAACAAAGTTGAATTTGTATAGTGTTGGAAAACATTTATTTGCGATTTTTCTACATTTTTTTTTCAATGTAACTCAGCTTAATAAACAACATTTTTTGTTTTCTGTTCCGGTGCGTAAATGTACAGAGAAGATGATTTTTCAACTCGTGAATGAAATTTATGCCACACACCTCCAGCGACTGTCTTTGAGACCTGTAGATTGTCATCCCAAATGCAAGTCTCATTGGAAACTGAATACGTTTGAACTGAAATGGCAAATCGTTGGAACTCAAAGAAATTCGTGGAATCAAGCATTCTGCCCCCTTGTAAGTCCCTTTAAAAAATTCTTGCAACTATTACATTATTCGATAGCTGCTTGAAGATTACGAAGCATAATAAATGACAAAGCATTATAATGACAAAGAATTTAGAAATTTCACTGGATAATTCAAAGCTTCGTCTTCATTTTCAACATGATCGATCGATGTGTATGAACACAAATCTCCCGGAAGTTGACTTTAAGTCGTATAGATTAAATCATCGACATCGGTATTTTTGGCAGTTAAAAATCTGCGTGCACTCAACCAATCGTAGTTACGATACATTTGGTTAATGTTCGGATTGATATCAAACCATTAGAAGTATTAACCAGAATTTGCCCAGTTCTTTGCAAATCTTCTGCGGTGCTTTCCTGTTGCAGGAACACACACATATTCATGGTCAGTCATATGGTTTTCGTGTGCCACCACAAGTACGATGACTTAAGACATGCGTTCAATTCCTCCGCCGCTATTGATTTCGAAATAATAGAATGTGTTTGTCAATAACAGTATCATTACGCCACCAAAGCGATGATTATTATTCCACAGATCTTTAATTGTTCTGTCAATTGCTTCTTGAAAACTGCGCTCATCTCATAGATTTTTCATAGATTTGCATGTTTAACTGAAGCTACAGTGTCGAATGTGCTGTTCTTCACACTTCAAGTAGCGTTGCTGCAATTCCAGTAGATGCGAGAGCCAACGTAATGCCATTTTAAGATCGTATTGTTGCCAACATCAATGATATCAGAATCAATCAGGATTCTCAGTACCATAGTGCGTATCAAGAAATAAAAGTCCACCATTTCCATCATGGACAGCCTTAATCAATTCATCATAGGTTGTCTTTTGCTGTTCATTAAATAATGGAACATTTATTTATACTTGTTGTTCCAAAGTTATTCTGTTGTAGGCACGATGCAGTACATCTCAAATTTGACGATTTGGTGATGGCATATGAATTTCAATGCTTCATTGTAGATGTCACCGTTCATTTGCAATTCTGAATTCTCTGTTGCCACTTGCCAATTTCCGACTTTTCCGAATTGTTTTGTTTTTAAGATAGTTTGAAAAAAAAGAAATGTATGGAAAAAAACACTTTTTGGAATTTTACAATTTTCCGACTAAACCTTTCAAGATCCACAACGAACAACCTCTGAACATTTCATCAAGAATGGTCCAACCGTTCTCGATCCTTAGCGTATCTAATCTTGAACCGCTTTCGCAGCGCAAGGAACGGAAGCCCTCAAAGATAAATAATTTCCCCCGTTTTTTACACATTTACCACTGTATCTTCGCTCCTGATGCTATATAGCCTATAGCCTTCCTCGATAAACGGACTATCCAACAGAAAAAGAATTATTCAATTCGAACCAGTAGTTTAAGAGATTAGCGCGTTCAAACAAACAAACTCTTCAGCTTTATAATATTAGTATAGATTTATAGTTCAATTTTGGTTTAGGTGTCTCTTCGTGCAGCTTTTTGATCTCCGTTAAATATTAACACCTAAAATGAGTCATAAGTCATGCTTTTATAAAACCTTCAATATCAGAGAAGATTTGTTACTTTGAATTGCACCTAAGTTGCTAAGTGAACTGGTGTAAACCAATCAATAGAAATAAGAAAATATCAAAACGTACTGCTCCCATAAATCTTTAAACAAAATAAAGTAAAAACAATTCGAAAACACAAAATTTAACCTTATTTCATATTTCCAATAAGAAACACTAAATTTGAGGTATTTATGCCGCCGATGACTTGCCTCACAGCTTCACACAAACTTTACTAACCTCTGCTTGGCTTTAGTTCTGCTTTTCTGCAAGATGTCAAGATGCCGCAGTGAGCATATCTAAGCAAGCGATTTACTTGGGTGCAGCAAAAGTGCACGATTTTGAGCAGCGCGCCCCGAAAACCAACTCTAGAGGTGAAATTTTTTTTTTTGTGGAATTTAAGATTTCTTTTTTATTTCATTAATTTTTTTTTTTTAGAAAATTATTATTTTTAGTAGATTTAATTTTAATTATTATAGATATTTCATCAATACACTTAAGGGGTTACATGGGATTTGTCAGGTAAAAAATGGCCTATTTTCAATATTTTTTATATAAAAAATATATTTATTTAATTCAAACTTTTTTCTGTCTTATAGATACATATTTAAAGAATAATTTCACACCTTCCAAAGGCTGTATCACCGAAACTATTATTCAGTTCGAAAATTTAGGATAATATTCTTGAGATGTTGTAGAAATTAATAAGCCAAAACAGCAAAAAATCGATTTTTTGAACACACAAAACCCCTGTAACCGATTAATGTAAGTTTCTTATATTTTTATACTCTTTGGTTTTCTATTTAGTCCCTCTCTAAGTTGTTAAAATTGTTTAGTTCACAAATTTCAAAATGTTGTACCAAATGAACGTCTGCTAGTACTGTCTACATTGTGCACGTTAGCTAGTAGTTTACTAACCTTATCACTATTCACTATGACTACGTGGTGTTCCACTCTACGAAACTTTGAAATTATTCTCTTTAGTCTACCATCATCTATGCTTCAACGCCACGATACTCAAAGTCATAAATAAATTCTTACTGGCCTCGCAACCTTTTGTAGTTATTCTCATAAATATGTATGTATATATACTCTATACTAATGTA
This sequence comes from Zeugodacus tau, assembly GCA_031772095.1. NCBI lineage: Eukaryota > Metazoa > Arthropoda > Insecta > Diptera > Tephritidae > Zeugodacus > Zeugodacus tau. The sequence goes on along the minus strand of CM062652.1, from coordinate 13,409,247 downwards.
TGTAAAGCGATAAAAATGCAAATAAATCAAGTGACTAAACTTGTTAACCTTTTCATTAAATTTTGTATCAAATTATATAAAAACACAGTATAAGCATACATCAGTGAGTGTATAAGTATCTGTGAATACAAATACATATGTGTATGTAGAAAATACATACATATGCATATATCAGACATTCTTGTCAGTTGAGCATTGTGCTTTTCAAATTTTGTATTTTTTTCTAAAAATGTTTTCAGTTTTTTATAAAATTATTTTTTTCTTTAGTGTTTCTAAATATTATTTTACTATTTGCCTATAAAACAAGAGACATAAAGACCTAAAGACTCGGCTTCAATTTCATTTTCATTTAAAGAAGTAGAGAAAAAAACACACTTCCAACTCAAGACAAATGAACAAGTGTTTGTTGTTAGTGTTGTTGTTCATGTTTTTAGTGTGTGTTTGCATACGAGCAACAAATACAAGAGTAACATCAATGGCATTAATGGCATTAAAATAATAATCTCGCTATCTGCCACTACTATTTTAATTTATTTTTATATTTGTTGCTTTTGTTTTTTAATTTTTGTTGTTATTTTTATTTTTTATTTTTTACGCTAGCGAAACTTGAAATCGAAAACAAAACCACTTTTGATTTTTATGAACTGAAGATGAGCCAGCCATCCGCAGCAGCGCGATGCTCTCAGTCTGGCTAAGACAAGTCAAATCAAGTCGCGCTGCCAAGCCAAGCTTCTCGCCGTTGCGCTACAAGCTGCAGCCGCCTTCCAAGCGCCTTCTATGGAAATATGCCGTTTTTCTTGTTTCTTGTACAGTTTCTTGTACATATTTGTTACTGCTGTTGTTGTTGTTGTTTACAACAACATTTACTACATTTTGCTTGTAGTTGCTCTCTAGTAGTTCGCTGTTGTTCTGATTATATTGTTGTTGTTTTCATTGTAGAAGCAACGGCAGGTTTCTGCTCGTTTTCATTTTCATTTGGCCTCTCTGCTGTTTGTTGTTTTTGTTGTTGTCGTTGATCTTTTTGGCTTGTCGCTTTACAACAGTAAAACTTGTACTATAAATTGTAGATGTGTGTGTGTTGGCGCTTGTAGCAACGCTTCTTTTGTTGTGGCAACGCTTTAGCTGTTGTTGCTGCCGCTTCTTCTACTGCGACTCTACCTCTACTTGCCGTGCTGTAGGCCTGTTTAGTGCTCGCATTAAAAAAATTTCGATTTCGTTTTTCATGTTTTTCTGCTTGAACGCTTGAACCTGTTGACCTTCTTTTCCAGCGCACAATGTGTGTTTTCATATTTTTTCGGTTTGTAATTTTTAGCGGCGTTTACTTGCCCCTCACGAACGCCTTAACCGCACTTCCGTTGCCCTCAACAACGGTCTCTGCTCGTGTGTGTGTGTGCCTCTTCTCTAGTAACTACGTGTTTATTAAGTATTTATTATTATTGTTGTTCTTGTTGTTGTGCTGTTTTTTATGCGTTCTTTGTCTGGCGGCGCATTTGCTTTTAATGTAAAAAAATTAAATTGCTGTCTGTCGAGCGGCTCCATCAATGACATTTACCATTATATTGCATTGATGTTGTTATTAACACCGTTTTGGCTTTTTTCACTTCTGTTATTGTTGTTTTGCAAATAAAGCATTTTTTGTTGCAAATTCTAATTTTTAGCCAAAGTTAATTTCATGCCATTTTGACTCTGGCCCATCACTCAAGGTGCCATGTTGCTATTGCTTGCAATTCCGAATGTTGTTTCTTTAATTATTGTTGTAATTGGCGTTTTAATTTGAATTCTTCTGAACTTTTATGTGTCTAAATCTTATATATGCAGAAAGCTTATTTTTAAAAATGACATAATTGGCATGAATAACACCAAGTCTTCAGCGGAGTTGGTTGAAACCGGCAATATATGTAAGTATTGAGTTCAAAGAATGCGATTTTTTTTTAATAAACAGTTAAATACTCAATTATAACAGAGTATTGTCCAAATGGTTAGAATTTTAACCTCCTCTTCCTCTCTCTCTCTCTCTTTATCTGTCCCTCTCTACTTCACTTTCACTCTCTATCTTTATCTACAAAACTATGCACATATCACCGCATCATGACCGTTGCTTAATAAGCTTGTAATAAAAAGCTTTAAAAGCTTCATTGAAAAAGTTTTAAGCTTTCTAGCTCGTCTTGTTTTTCGAAGCCACTTAAGTATGACTTATACAAAATTATTGTTAATAACATTACCAATTTCTGCAACACTTGAAAGCTTTCAAAAAGCTATAAATTTTCCACTAATTAACTTTTTTGTGTTGCTTAAAGTGCTATATAACTTTTATAAACAACTATTTTATATAATAATAAATTTATGCATGCATTCTTTGAAGCTTAATAAAAAGCTTCGTTAAAAAGCTAAAAAGTATCATCTTTATATTACTCCTTCCATGTTATACTTAAAACATGTCTTAGGTGGTATTGCTAGAATGAATTATAAAGAGTTTAAAATGCCTTGAAAGCTTGTATATAAAAAAAGCTTTGGTTTACTTCCTGAACTATTGCTTCATTTACTTATTTTTAGGTTATAAAATATTTATATAATTATAATTCATTTATTAATTTATTCAACTCAGAAATTTTTCGAAAAGCTAATCAAAAGCTCCGCTAGAAATTGAAGAGCTTTTATGACTATAAAATATTTTCGTGTCTAATCACATATCGCACAAATTACAATTTCTTAGTATACTTAACCAGCCTCTGTACTCCCAAGCTTATACTGTCTTGCTCTTTATACTCTTGTAAACTCGCTTGATTTATCCAAAAAGCTAAAGCAATTGCTTGTTGTTATGTAAATATATTTAGCTATTGTATTATATACACTCGCTCCTACTAACCCAACTCTGACTTGACTGCATGCTAAATTTAGTATAAGTAGATGCATAACGGTAAAATCTAGGTAATTTCATTTAACCCAATGTATGTGAGTACTGTGTATGTTTGCGGCGTGCAAATGAGTGCCAGTTACCAACACAACAAGTTTTACAAACAAGTTCCTGTTACAAATCCAGTGCCAGGGGGTGAGGAGTGATGGCGGGTGTCTGTCTAGCTTGACGGCGAAATAAAAGGAGCATTTAGTGAAACAGAAACCACAGCGGAGTGGCTAAAAATGCAATAAGAATGTCAACTCATTAGAAGCGTGAAACGGTGAAAACGTGTTTAAATTTGTATTTTTTGTTTTTGTTTTTGAAGTCTTTGTTTCAGAAAAAATAGCATAAAGCGAGTTGAGGGAATGAGTTGCAGTGTTTGCGCTGTAAAAAATGCAGACAGTCTATAGAAAAAAAGTAAAAGTAAGAATTTAATACTCGCATTATAATAATGAAAAGGGAGAGTTTGGTTTGTGATGCTTATAAATGGCACTTAAGCTTATTAAATTTTATTGGTTTTGTCTCACAGTCGCTTAAGCATACATTATATCTATATGATATATATTTATGCGGTTACTAAGTGCATATCGTTTTGACGGCCTTGCAAGGTGACTATCCGGTTTGACCTTTGTTGAATACGTTAATTTTGAACAAGTAAGGGAAATTGTATTTAAAAGTCAAACTTATGTCACTGAAAAGTTAGCAGAAGGAGACTTGGAGACTTATTTGGGTTGAGGCTACAGTACCCTTGAATGTTCAATTACCTTATGAGAAAGCTAGCTTAGCTCTTTTTTTGTTTCTGGAACTTTCATTTGTGACGAGAGAAATGATTGGATCGATTAAGCTAAATAAGGAATTAGGGGACCTAAGGCTACTTAACCCGAAACTTATTAAGACTATATCAATAATCTATTTTTTGCCATGAAAATAATTTTTGTAATTTTTTTTCACTGTAAAGTTTGCTGTGTTAAGCTCTTAACAACTTATTTGGGTTGAGGCAACAGGCAATAGGCAATAGTGTGAATACAGACAGTACCCTTGAATATTTAGCTAGCTCATTAGAAAGATTTGGCTCCATACGGCTTTTTTCCTATTCCTAGAACTTTCATTTGTGCCAAGAGAAGTGATAGAATGGATTAAGCTAATTAAAGAAATAGGAGACCTAAAGCTAATTCAGCCGGAGCTACTTAGCTATATCAACAATCGATTTTTTGTCAATAATAATTTTTTGTAATTTGAAGAAGTCAACCAAGCAAGTTTTTGACACATTATATAACAAAAAAATGGTTTAAGTGGAGTTATTGGATTTTTTTTAGATGACGTCATATTTGTGGGTATTGCTTATCGCTGAACGCCATAATTACCAATAAACACGAGTTTAATGCATATATTAGGTCTACAACTTTGCTTCCGTCGTTTTCCAATAGATGTCTCTAGGGTCAAGCACTGGTCGATTAAATCGATTAAACCGTTTTATATCGATCTTGAACATTTGTGTCAACATTAACCCAACAAAATATTTGTAGAGATCTGTTTGCATCCCAAACTTATTCTCAACTGAAAATGTAACTTTTCGAGCCGAATTCTCGACATTTGCAGGAAATTTTGCTTTTCTTTTTTAATGTCAATAAAAGTGCGGCTGAGGCTCATCGACATTTGTAACCGTTTTTTATACAAAAAAACTTAAATTTACTATAAAAAAGTAAGGAAAGGCTAAGTTCGGGTGTAACCGAACTTTTTATACTCTCGCAATTTATTTATTTAACTTTATTTATATTATATAATACACAATTTGACCCACATATTCATCATATATATTGTATAAAGTCCATTGAAAGTTGGAAACCCTAATATTAGGTTAGAAGCACCGAGGTCCTCATGTTCGATACATGGGGCCTTGAAAACCTAGGGTCCGATTTCGGCGAGTTTTAGAATGGGGCTTCCACACTATAAAGGTAGTATTTGTGCAAAGTTCTGCATCGATATCTTCACTAGTGCTTCCTTTATATATTGTAAAGTTAACGATTCATATCGTCTTCAAAGTTCTGGTATATAGGAAGTTGGCGTGGTTGTGAAGCGATTTGGCCTATTTTCACAGCATATCATAGGGATGTAAGAAAACTATTACAAACCAAGTTTCATTGAAATCGGTCGAGTAGTTCCTGAGATATGGTTTTTGACCCATAAGTGGGCGACGCCACGCCCATTTTCCATTTTGTAAAAAAATCTGAGTGCAGCTTCCATCTGCCAATTCTTATGTGAAATTTAGTGTTTCTGACGTTATTCGTTGGTGAGTTAACCCACTTTTTGTAATTTTCAACCTAACTTTTGTATGGGAGGTGGGCGTGGTTATGATCCGATTTCTTTCATTTTTGGACTGTATTAAGAAGTGGTTAAAAAAAACGACTGCAGAAAGTTTGGTTTATATAGCTCTATTGGTTTGCGAGATATGTACAAAAAACTTAGTAGGGGGCGGGGCCACGCCCACTTCCACAAAAAAATTACATCCAAATATGCCCCTTCATAGTGCGATCCTTCATACCAAATTTTATTTCTATAGCATTATTTATGGCTTAGTTATGGCACTTTATGTGTTTTCGGTTTTCGCCATTTTGTGGGCGTGGCAGTGGTCCGATTTTGCTCATTTTCGAAAGCAACCTTCCTATGGTGCCAAGAAATAAGTGTTCCAAGTTTCATTAAGATATCTTAATTTTTACTCAAGTTACAGCTTGCACAGACGGACGGACGGACGGACGGACGGACGGACAGACAGACATTCGGATTTGAATTCCACTCTTCACCCTGATCACTTTGGTATATATAACCCTATATCTAACTCGTTTAGTTTTGGGTGTTACAAACAACCGTTATGTGAACAAAACTATAATACTCTCTTAGCAACTTTGTTGCGAGAGTATAAAAACGGCGGAAGCAAAGTTATAGACCTAATATATATATAAATTTTTCGATTTTCTTAAATGGAGTCTTTATTCTATTGAATTTCCTTTCGTATAACTAAAATAAAATTTTTACTTTGTTACATAGTATTCCGTTATTGTTTATGTCTTTATGTTATTAGAAGCATATTCAAAAAATCATCTTTTTTGGAAATAAAATTTGTTGATTAATTGAACATTCATTACCCGAAGCCAAATAATTTATGATCACTTGGCCGAAAATATTTAATGTACAATTAATGCAGTCGTGCTAACGGTGAAGTAATCGAAATAAAAAAATAATATTTTTTTTGTTATCAAATCAGCATTCTTTAAAACCTGATGCGGCACCTGTTAGTGTCTCGAACACACTTACATATATACAGACTGGTTACAAAAGCTCAAAAGCTATGCAATAATTATATAAAGTAATGATGAGAGTGTGTGTGTGTGTGACATGCAGTTAAGTATATACTCAGTAAATATATGTATATGCGTGTATCTAAAAATTAAGCTGACGAATTTTCGAACGAATGCTGTCCCAACTGAACCGCTGCGGGCATTAATGTCAAATTAAATTCAATTAATTACAAATATTTATTAAATTGTCTTTATTTTTTATTTTAACTTTTTTTGCAATTTTGAATAAAAAAAATATAAGACGATGCCGCTCAAAGCAGCTTAATTGACATTATACATGAGTTGAACGCACAGGCCGCAAGTATATACTTACATATGTAATGTACAGTTATACATGCACGTTTGCATAAATTAACAGAATTTAATATTTATTTATTATTGCGACACGAGTCTTCAATCACATCGCAGCTGCAACTACAGTCAGCATCCGTTGACTGACACTTTGTAACGTACCGCTGTACCGTTAGTTGCATACACACATGTGTGTGGCACGCTTATTGTACGTGCATACATAAAACGGTATTGCACTCAACTGCCAGATTTTCTCACAATTAACACATCAATTTTTTATAGTCGCTTTTATTGCAACAGCATTTAACGCAGACGTAGATGTTAGCCGCTCGTGTCAGCTGAGAGCGTGCGCGAATGTTGAAATGTAGCTAAGTGCAACAACCGCTCGGAAATTCGTTGTGGCATGTGCAACTCACTCACTCAAATGCCATGTGTTGTTTGTATGTATGTATGTGCACGCACTTTCAATGTGAGTTGGGGCAGAGGTTGTTGCGACGATTATCATTTCAAGTCACAGCGCAAATATTTAACGGTTCATTGATATCGTGTATTAAATATACGAATATTTAAAGGGGAATGTTGTGAAATTCGTTTTTAAGTAATTTCATAAATTATTAAATTCATGTGGTAAAATAAAACTGAAAATCGCATGATGTACCACAGAAGAGTTTGATTATCTATTGAAGACTCAGAAAATAGTTGAAGAAGTGATCAATAGATATAAAATCGGAATTGCCTATTATGAACGGTGGAGAATGAGCACAAATGTTGAAAGTAAACTCTCTTCCTGCTGATTCCTATACTTTTTATAAAGAAATATATTGTATAAGATCAGATCGATCGATTTTCACAACATTGGTAAAGGCCGTGCAGCAAGATATACCAAGTCATGGTAACGAAAACTAATTCACCAGCAGACTCCACGATTGTAACTGTGTCAGTTTTTTCAACAATACCAGAAAGAGAGAGAGAGATAGATAGAGAAAGGAAGACGTAGATGTAGACAAGAAGTTAGAAAGAGAAAAATGGTATGAGAGAGACATATAGATAAATAGATAGAGAGAGAAAGAACATTTGAGAGGGAGATAAAGACAGAATGAGAAGGATAGCTAGTTAGAAAAGTAGATGAAGTTAGAAAAAAAATCAAAGGAAGGATCCATATAAATCCTTAGTATATGAACTTAAGAAGCTTATTATAAAAAAATGTGAAAATGCATTAATCTTAAACTGAAGGACTGAACATTTTTAAAGGACGCTGTGGTGAAGAAGATGGGAGAAGAAAAATAAAGACTTGAGTACTGTTTGTGAACATATCCTGCCAAAAATATATATTATTAGATTTAGTGACTTCGATGGATCAGAAATTTATGATTCTCGAGTATTGAATTTCATCATCACTTAATTCATGATATATTAGCCACATTAGTTTAATATTACAACTAATTTTTGTAGTCACGAATTTACGGTTCTTCTCGTGTCTCTTCTTTTTAGCAAAAACTTCATTTCAGTTCCACCGGTGGTGTAATATGAGTTTAGCGCAAAAGTACCAAACAAACCAGATGTGCTAAACACGCATTGACGTTGCCACCAAATGCACATTTAGCTTTTCAAATTTCAATAAACGTGCCACAGAAATCGACGCTCTGTGACTAAGGTAAATAATTTGACATTTTCTTTGAGTTTAAGGGAGTGGCGATAAGCGCAAAGAAACCGCAAGTAAGACGTCTAAGCTTCGTTATTTTACAAAATACCAAATTTAGACCATCGTGATGGCAGCTCCTTTTTTAATAAAAGAAGTCCAAAGAAGAAACCCAAGCTTATTACACCTTTTTCCTTGTTTAGCAATTTTTTGTGTTGCATTTTTTTTTGTAATTTTTGTAACACGATTTCCTATATTTTCAAACATTTCGCGCTGCAACCGACGCATTTGTTTGCGAGAATCGCTTACTTGCACGTTCGCACAAAACCACAACTAATATGGCAATTAGCGGTATAACGGCAATTATGTTGCACACTACTATATTATTTATACATAAAGTGTAAATGTATTTACAATCGGTTGTGGCAAGTGTTGCAACTTTCGCTGACTGCTGCTTGCAACACTTTTGCTCTCACAAAGCGGCTTAGTGTATATGTATATGTGTGTGAGTAACTAACGTTAGGTGCTTTTAGTTTGACGACTACAAATCGGAAAATAACGACAACAACAATGCCAACAATAATAGCAACGGCTATTAAAACCATTTACGCCACATTAGTTTCTAATTCCACGCGCTAAATCAGCTGCAGCCGTCACTAAAACAGACGCGTTCACTTGTTTTCCACCACAGTTGAAGTTGTTGCTACAGGAGTTGTTGTTACTCTTGCGGCTTCCGCGTTTTCCATAGCAATTGCGTTTCTATATCCATATGACTTGCTTACAGTGCAACAAATTGAATTTATTGTTGTCAAACAGTCAAAATGGCATATTGAATGATTGAATTTAATTTTAATTTTTTGTTAATAAATAATATATGTGTTCAAAAAATAACGGGAATTTTTTCGTTTTTTGAAAAAAATAATTTTTTTGATTTAATGTTGTCGCCATTCGTTATTATGTAGTTGAGCCAGCGCAATTGGAAATTTATTATTTTTATGACTATTGGAAATTTCATAATTCCCGTTATTTTTTGAACACACCTCGTTTAGCCTAAAGTCGCCTAAAACTTTGAACTTCCCATCAGTACAAATACAACAATTCGCTTTTCATCGCGTCGCCTCTAATTTGATATACTAAACGTTGCAGCGGCATTATGTCACCCGATTTGCATTTGCGACACACGAAGCATGAGCACGACTACGCCGATTTGTTTTTCTTTAGCACTTTTATTATTCCCTCCCCAGCAGACTATTGCATTTCCACAGAGCCTATTGCTGCTCGATAGTGTCTATTTTACAACTTTTCCAGTCTTCGCTTTCTCAGCGCTGTCCTGCCCCTACAAATGTATATAGTTATAAACATATGTAGGTTTCTAAACCTGCCTGGCTTTGTTTGGCTCTTCTCACTTCTTTCTTTCTTTGTTGGCGACTTCGTTGACTTCCTTTTCTTATTGTCGTCGATTTTCCACAGCCATTGCGGCACCAAGTTGAGGTACTATAACTTGTATACAGATATATATGTATATATAGCTTTGTTTAACAGTTATTTGCATGTGTGTTGTTGTTGTTGCTGACTGCTTGATTTTCTATTTCTCTTCGCTTTATTTTTTTATTTTGCATTTGCAATAGTTTCAGTTACTTTTTTGTTTTTTGTTTTTTTTTTATAGCATTGTTGTTGTTGCTCTGTATTATTCCTTTGTTTTGATAACCCTTTTTGTTCCCATCGTAAACTGTTGCGCCTGAGAACTGTGCCTTAGTTTGTCTGGAAAATCTGCAGGCCTCCAGCTGTTGTCTGTTGTCTGCTGCGCATATTTTACTTGGCTGATACGTCTTCTATTGTTATTGTTGTTGTTGTTGCTTTAGTTTTATTGTTCGCTATTTGTTGGAAAGCGCTGCCATTTAGCATCAGCGCACAGTAACTGTTGATTGAGTAATTTCGCTGCGCTGCGGCCGTTGACGTTGCTTACAGCTTACAATTTGTTGTTGTTGCTGGTTTTTCTTTTGTTTTGCTCTTTGATTTCTATTATTATTGTTCCTTACAGCAAAGTATTAGTTTCGGTTTCCATGTTTCCCTTAGCGGCTTTTAGGCTTCACTTTTGTGTATTTTCCTCAACTTTTTCCCACTTAAATCACCGAAATGTTTGTTTTTGTTGGTTTTCGTTTTCTATTTTTGCTTTCAAATTTTCTTTTCGTGTATTACGTTAGTGAAGAAACTAGAAAAATTTGTTTTTTTTTTGTATTATAAAAAGTGCCTTGAATTAGTTGTGTGTGAAAACATAAATTTGTCAAGCTTTTATAGTCACACACACATAGCCATACAAACATACATATACATATATATATATGTATAGATAATTGAATGAATTCAAGCGTTAGGAATTAGGTTAGCAGCTCATATTGCCACATGCATACAAAACATAAACACAACAACAGCTGCTGAAAGAACAATGGCAATTGAGGTAATATGGTCTATATACATATATACATAAGTATATACTTATATACTCGTATAAGTACATATGAATGTATGTATGTATATTCAACTAATATTTATGTGCGCACGCCTACCCAGCTGCTACCATTTTCGGTTTAACCATTTGCCATATGCAAGCGCGCGCACAAGCTGCCCGCTCTAATTCTGCGCTAGTCAAAGCTCACACCTCAAACGAACAGAAGACTTAAGCGCGAAACTTTTTTCATTGTTTTTATTTTTTTCATATTTCTCAATTCACACTCCCATTCATGCATATTTTTGTTCTTTTTCTGCTTTGCTTTGTTATTGTAAATGTCACTTGCACTGCAACATTTAAAATTTATGACTTTTGTCATAAAGTTTTGCAAATTTATGAGACAATTGTCTCTCGTTGCTGCTGCTGCTGCTACCGTTGTTACCCAGTGCTGTAATATTGCTGCTGATAACTTGTTGTTGCTGTGTTGTAACTATTAAGTTGATTGAATATTTCACAGTTTGTTGTTGCTTTAGCGCATACAACCCGCCAACGAAATGAAAGTTGTTTTTGTCAATGCAACGTAGCAAATGTAAAGCATAAATACTATATGTATGTGGCACACTGTTGCATTCAACTGTAGGCGGTTATACGTTGAAATTGTATTACAAACATACACTGGTGGCTAATTTTTGCGCACTTTGTGAATAAAGTATAAAAAAATCCAGAATATCTTAAGAAACTCGACTAGTTAAGAAACACTTTAATCTATTAGGTCTACAACTTTGCTTCCGCCGTTTTCCAATAGATGTCTCTAGGGTCAAGCACTGGTCGATTAAATCGTTTTATATCGATCTTGGATATTTGTGTCAACATTAACCCAAAACAAAATTTTTGTAGAGATCTGTTTGCATCCCAAACTTATTCTCAACTGAAAATGTCACTTTTTGAGCCGAATTCTCGTAATTTGCACGGAATACGCATGCTGCCAGAGAGATGGTCAAAAGTAGTAACTAGCGACGGCCAATATTTTGAATAAAATTTTTGTTAAAAAAAGCCTTAAATTAAAAAAAAAACGGCGGAAGCAAAGTTGTAGACCAATAACTATTCTAACTAGAATTAATCAGGCAATTATTATTATTTTTCTCCATATCATTTTAGCTTAACAATAGATCCCTTCCCACTTTTGTATAAAATAAAAAAAAACAAGTAAGGAAGGGCTAAGTTCGGGTGTAACCGAACATTTTATACTCTCGCAATTTATTTATTTAACTTAATTAATATTATATAATACACAATTTGACCTACATATTCGTCATATATATTGTATGAAGTCCATTGAAAGTTGGAAACCCTAATATTAGGTTAGAAGCACCGAGGTCCTCATGTTCGATATATGGGGCCTTGAAAACCTATGGTCCGATTTCGGCGATTTTTAGAAATGGGCTGCCACACTATAAATACAGTATTTGTGCAAAGTTTTGCACCGATATCTTCACTAGTGCTTACTTTATATATTGTAAAGTAAACGATTCAGATCATCTTCTAAGTTCTGGTATATAGGAAGTAGGCGTGGTTGCGAAGCGATTTGGCCAATTTTCACAACATATTATTGGGAGGTAAGGAAACTATTACAAACCAAGTTTCATTGAAATCGGTCCAGTAGTTCCTGAGATATGGTTTTTGACCCATAAGTGGGCGACGCCACGCCCATTTTCCATTTTGTAAAAAAATCTGAGTGCAGCTTCCATCTGCCATTCCTTATGTGAAATTTAGTGTTTCTGGCGTTTTTCGTTATTGAGTTAACCCACTTTTAGTAATTTTCAACCTAACCTTTGTATGGGAGGTGGGCGTGGTTATTATCCGATTTCTTTCATTTTTGGACTGTATTAAGAAGTGGCTAAAAAAAACGACTGCAGAGAGTTTGGTTTATATAACTTTATTGGTTTGCGAGATATATATAAATAACCGATTTGGGGGCGGGACCACGCCCACTTCCCCAAAACAATTACATCCAGATATGCCCCTTCCTGTTGCGATCCTTTATTCCAAATTTTACTATTATAACTTTATTTATGGCTTAGTTATGACACTTTACGTGTTTTTGGTTTTCGCCATTTTGTGGGCGTGGCAGTGGACCGATTTTGCCCATTTTCGAAAGCAACCCTCTCACGGTCCCAAGGAACATGTGTTCCAAGTTTCATTAAGATATCTCAATTTTTACTCAAGTTACAGCTTGCACGGACGGACGGACGGACAGACGGACAGACGGACAGACGGACGGACAGACATCCGGATTTCAACTCCACTCGTCATCCTGATCATTTATATATATATAACCCCATATCTAACTCTTTTATTTCTTGGTGACACAAACAACCGTTATGTGAACAAAACTATGATACTCTGTGCAACAGGTTGCGAGAGTATAAAAATTAAATTTATAAGCAAAAGAGATATATGTAACGCCAGACGATTATATCGATTTATGGCTGTTTTTCGATTAAAAATAATTATCGATTATTTGAAGCTATCGAATTTGTCGAAAGTGCAATATGAGAACGTTTTGAGATGATGGCATGTAGGTTGAAATCGAAATGAAAAGCTAATGAACAAATAGTTATGTATTCAAACACATACAGGCAGATTCTGCAATCCGAGTGAAAGTGAAAATTACAAAAAAATGTGGAATTTGAAAAGTAAAATCGAAATTCAGTACACCAAATATACCAAATATCGGATTGAAAGTGAATTTGATTGAATTTCACACGGAAATGAATTACAAAACCTGCCTGATAACTCAAAATTTTTTTACATAAATACTCGTTTAACAAAATAAATATGCGGATTTTCCAAAGAGTTTAATCTATAGTAATTTTTAGTTTTTATATCAACACAGAATAGCAATAAATATCGATAGTTGATTGTCTGCGATTTTTTTCTATGAGTTTAGAAACCAACTAATTTAAAAGAGAACAACGTACATAGCTATCGCTATTTAACTATTAATCGTTCTCTATCTCTCTAACTACTCAAAATCACAAATATTACTTTCAATTATTTGAGAAATAGTAAATATAGCATTTCTCAATACGGAAAAAATTATTTAGGCTCGATTGCACAAGTAAATATATCTATATAAATATGTCTTCATATATAAATGTTAACTAAAACCAATAACCTCAGTAGATTAATAATCCAGATACTGGTTAATTTTTTAATGAAAAATAAAACATGTCTGACAGGTTTAATTAGTTGGTGACAGCTTGTCAAATTTTGAAAATATTTTATATTGAAAATAACTAAGCGGCAATGTGTGCTGGGTTGAAATTTAATAGGCCAATGAATATTCATAAACTAGTACGCATGTGGTAACTAGATACTGATTTACCTACAATTTACATTTTTATACTCTCGCAACAAAAGTTGCTAAGAGAGTATTATAGTTTTGTTCACATAACGGTTGTTTGTAAGTCATAAAACTAAACGAGTTAGATATAGGGTTATATATATCAAAATGATCAGGGTGACGAGACGAGTCAAAATCCGAATGTCTGTCTGTCCGTCCGTCTGTCCGTCCGTCCGTCCGTGCAACGGATAACTTGTGTAAAAATTGAGATATCTTGATGAAACTTGGAACACACGTTCCTTGGGACCGTGAGAGGGTTGCTTTCGAAAATGGGCAAAATCGGACCACTGCCACGCCCACAAAATGGCGAAAACCGAAAACACATAAAATGTCATAACTAAGACATAAATAAAGTTATAAAAGTAAAATTTGGAATAGAGGATCGCACTAGGAAGGGGCATATTTGGATGTAATTTTTTTGGGAAAGTGGGCGTGGCCCCGCCCCCAAATCGGTTATTTGTATATAACTCGCAAACCAATAAAGCTATATAAACCAAACTTCCTACAGTCAGTTCTCTTACGTACCCCACCACACACCATGAAAATAGTTGAAATCGGATAATAACCACGCCCACCTCCCATACAAAGGTTAGGTTGAAACTTACTAAAAGTGAGTTAACTCAGTAACGAAAAACGCCAGAAACACTAAATTTCACATAAGAAATGGCAGATAGAAGTTGCACTCAGATTTTTTTACAAAATGGAAAATGGGCGTGGCATCGCCCACTTATGGGTCAAAAACCATATCTTAGGAACTGCTCGACCGATTTCAATGAAACTTGGTTTGTAATAGTTTTCTTACATCCCAATGATATGTTGTGAAAATAGGCCAAATCGCTTCACAACCACGCCCACTTTCTATATACCAGAACTTTGAAGACGATCTGAATCGTTTCCTTTACAATATATAAAGTAAGCACTAGTGAAGATATCGGTGCAGAACTTTGCACAAATACTACCTTTATAGTGTGGAAGCCCCATTCTAAAAATCGCCGAAATCGGACCATAGGTTTTCAAGGCCCCATGTATCGAACATGAGGACCTCGGTGCTTCTAACCTAATATTAGGGTTTCCAACTTTCAATGGACTTTATACAATATATATGATGAATATGTGGGTCAAATTGTGTATTATATAATATAAATAAAGTTAAATAAATAAATTGCGAGAGTATAAAATGTTCGGTTACACCCGAACTTAGCCCTTCCTTACTTGTTAGTTTTTATATCAGCACAGAATAGTATTAATTATCGGTAGTGGATTATCTGCGATTTTTTTCTATGAGTTTAGAAACCAAACTAATTTCCAAAAAAACAACAACGTAGCTATCGCTATTTAACTATTAATCGTTCTCTATCTTTCTAACTACTCAAATTCACAAATATTACTTTCATATTATTTGGGAAATAGTAAATATATCATTCCTGAATACCGAAAAAAGTATTTTGGCCACCACTGTATAGACTCAATTGCACAAATATATATATCTATATAAATATGTCTTCATATATAAATGTTAACTTAAACCAATAACCTCAATAGATTAATAATACAAATACTGGTTCATTTTTTTAATGAAAAATAAAACATGACTGACAGGTTTAATTAGTTGGTGACAGCTTGTCAAAATTTGAAAATATTTTATATTGAAAATAACTAAGCGGCAATGTGTGCTGGGTCGAAATTTAAAAAGTCTATGAATATTCATAAACTAGTACGCATGTGGTAACTAGATACTGATTTACCTACAATTTAGATTTTTTAAAGTAATTTTCCTAAACAGCTTTTCATAAATATGTTTTAAAATAATAAATCAATTTCAATAAAAAAAGTCTCCAAAAGTAGATTGACCTAAATTATTACATTTACTATTTTGTTGTTTTTCTCACAACTGCAGCAATTAAATTAAAGAGTTTTTATAATATATTGCTGAGATCACATTAATTAACCCGATAGGAAATCTCCATGGACCCCAATTTATTAGTGCTTATTATTAGCTTTCTCACTTTTAAGTTCATTCAATTAAGTTTTTCTACAACTCTTTTTGTTTTGTTTATTTATTATTATTGAATGAAAGTGAAAATAAAAGTGTATATCATATATATACAATACAAACAGACACACACACACAGACCAGCACAAACAGCAAACAAATGCCGCATAGCATCAGCACTTTTCATTAGCACAATGAACACAATCAGCGACTGCTTGCTTACACACACACATACACACAGTTAATATTTAGTATTTCCATTTGGACGCAGCATAATCACTTGCATTTTCATTATGCGCGTCGTTTATATGTATTTCATCATCGAGAAGAGGCTAGTCATTCATTCAAACTCAAATTCAAAGCAAATTTAGATTCAAAAGCGCTGCAGCAGCGTCCGCCTGGCGCAAGTCAGCCAATCAAGCTTTTAATTTCCGCCCATCCCGCTATTCACGCGCCGTCGCGTGTCGTGTTGATTTTGATTTTGATGGATATGAAATTACAGTCGCCGCCGCCGCTGCAGCGATTGGTAATTGTCAGTTTTTTTTAAATTCTCTTGCATTTCATTTTCTAATCATAAATAAATGAGCATTTTCCGCCAGCACGTCAACACACCAACAAATACAGCAACAACAACACAATTGTTGTCTGATGAAAATGAAAATTGTAAAGATCCATTGATGTTGCGCCGTTATTGAAGCTGCAGCGAGTGTTGAGTGGCAATTAATTGCATTTGCTGCGCCTCGGAAATTGTGACTTGCTTGAGAGTGCATGTGTGTTTGTATGTGTGGGTGAAAAGCAACAGAGGTCAGTTAATAATAATTTGCATAATACCTATGGGTATGTAAATAAATCTCCATATGCCTATAAAAAAGTTTGTTTGTTTGACTTTTTGAACTTTTTGCCGCTTTCATTTGCTTTGTGGCAACAACAAAGCGTCACCTCAAAATTGCATAACTACATTTTGTTGTTGTTGTTGGGTCAAAATGTCAACAAGCAATGGTTTATTTACATGTTGGCGCGAAGAAAACTGCCATTAACTGTTGTTGTGAAGCGCCACCGAAAAAGGAAAATTATATAATTTCCATGAAGTATGTATATGTGTCTTCTGCTTTATTGAGTTATCTCCTACTCGTGCTGAGCAGCGTTGCATATAAAATATTTATGGTTGCATAAGTGATGATGGATTTATCAATATAAAGCAGGGACCGGAAATAAGAGTTATTTTACAATTTTTAATCAAAAAAATCATACATAAAGGAACATCGTAGAAAAGTTTTGATTACACCATCATGATTTTTAGGTGAACTATATGCGAAATATTGTATGATTTTTAAATTTTGATTTTTATATATTTAGATCAAAAATAAAAGTTATTTTTGATTTTTATTTTTTTAGATCAAAAAATAAGAATTATTTTTGATTTTTATATTTTTAAATCAATAATAAAAATCAATTCAAAATTTGTGACATAATATGTTTCTTAATCTCTGTTAAGCTTTAAAGTAAAACTAAGGTGTACGGTTATAATAACAACAAAATGTTATGCCCCTGAACTTGATAATGGATAGAACGCATATATTCATATATAAAAATTGGAATCATGCAGCATATTGTAATACATACGGCATAAATAACGGCATTCTCCATAACTCGAACTTTTGAATTGGCAATAGAAGTAAAATTTCTTGCAAATTACGTTCCATAACTCGAAGTCTCTCTAACTCCAATTTTTTTTGTGGATTATGGTAAATCGAGTTTGGGAAGTTCAACTGTATATAAATTCGTAAATAAATCGTTAGGTTTGGTTCCATAGGTGCTACCAAAGAAGGAATACTTTGAAAAAAAATTTAGAGAAGTCAGAAAACTCCTATAGTCAGATGAAATGTGAGGAAAAAGTGCCTTCAGCCAATGAAGGAACTGTTACGGCTGTTTTGTTTGTGTTCCTGCTAGTTAACCTGTCTCTTCGAAGGTGTGAAACCTAATATATTTTAGCCTGGATCTCGAACAGAACAGTCAAGTAGCAAGTGTTGAGGTTATTCTACCGCTAATTCTTCCAAACAACTTGTACAACTGGCTCACCAATTGGCAATAACTACTAAAAATACAAAAAAAGGGGATAGATGAACATTTCCGAGAGCGAAGAGACCTAGAACTAAGAAAAAAATGTCACTCGATCGTAAACTACAACTCTTCAGCGAATAAAAAAGAAGAGTACACTAAAAAAAAAAGATTTAAAAAGGAATTTCTTTTTGGACGTTATACTGTTCCTACAATTTGATTGAGGATCTTTCTAATATTAGGTCTACAACTTTGCTTCCGCCGTTTTCCAAAAGATGTCTCTAGGGTCAAGCACTGGTCGATTAAATCGATTTAATCGTTTTATATCGATCTTGGACATTTGTGTCAACATTAACCCAACAAAATATTTGTAGAGATCTGTTTGCATCCCAAACTTATTCTCAACTGAAAATGTCACTTTTTGAGCCGAATTCTCGAAATTTGCACGGAATACGCATGCTGCCAAAAAGATGGCAGATGGCATCTAAATTTCTAATTCATTCCAGACTTTTCTAGAAGAAATGTTGAAAATACATATATCATCTTCTTCGAGTATACTGTGGATCCAGTCCTTTTTTTATATAATGACCTTATCTTAATTATAAGAAACTGGTGCCAATATGGTCTATTGAATTTTTTTTTTACAATTGTACCTAGTATACAATGATTAAATACTTACAACAATTCAATTCTAATAACTTAAAAATAATAATTAAAAGCTAAATGTTAGAGAAATTCATTTGCTGTTACAGTTGCCTTGCTAAGTCTGAAGGCCTCTTACGTTTCAGTCGGTTTTCTCGTTCAGCAGTACCGATGAGTCTGGATGCCTCTTCATTTACATGCTGTAAATGTCTTGTCATTTCGTGAGTCTTCGCAAGTTTGGTTATTTCGTTTACTACTGAATTCACACCAAGATCACGGTGAAGGTCAGCAGATCTGACATACCAAGGAGCATTAACTATACTTCTTAGTACCTTATTTTGGAAGCGCTGAATGCAGGCAATACTGTTTTGACTTGAGCAACCCCATAATCTATTGAAATATTGTTCCATAAGTTGGTATGTAAGGTTTATTACAAAGATCGAAAGTTCGAAAGTCCGCAAGATCTATTTGATCTATTAGCTTAAATGCAAATTAGCCTTACAGATTAAACCATAAAAATAGAAACCAAATATACCAAACTACCAAAAGATGCTTTAATTTCACTCTCACCAACCCGCAGAGGCATTTGTTGGCCGAAAATTACTAACGGGCGAAACAAAATGAAATTTCTCTCAGCTGTTTAGTAAGCTGCGTGCCTTTTCATTTTTATGCGAAATAATTTTTTTTGTATCCAAAACAGCCTACCTTTTTGTGTACATATTTATGAGAGTATGTATATCCATCTATCAGAGCTTGCGTTTCGCAACGCTGATCAAAAGCATTTAACTGAGATTAATTGTAGCGGCTTAGCGTTTTACTACACGCAATTAAAAAGCACAAACATTGAACAGAAGTTGGCAGCAGCGCAATATAATAATAAGAAAGTGAAAAAGAAATAAATAAAAAAATATTAAAAAAAAAAAAATTGTTTTCAAAAAAAAAATTGTTGAAAAAAATTGAACACAAAAAACTTAAAAAAAGAAACACAAAAAAAATTAAAAACCGAATCACAGAAAAATGGAAAACATTAAAAATCATCAGCAAATCGCTTACTAACCAGCCAATTGTAGCAGCGGTTGGCATAAAGCGTGAATTGCAAAAAGAAAGTTGTCACACAAAAACCATAAATACGAAGCTACAGCAACAACAAAAGCTATAATAAACTTGATTTGTTGTAATATAAATTTTCATTCGGAAAAAAATGAATGAAAAAGAGAAAGAAACAATTTAAACTAATAGCTAGTTAGGCAGCGGCGGCGTCGGCGCTGAGAAACTAGCCGAACGCTAGCAGTTAGTTGCAACAAATAAATATTGAGTGGCCTGAAATGAGTGCAGTGTATGCATGATTAGCCGATTTGAGTGTAAGAGTTGAGTGATGTAGCGCCAATTGAGTGTTTGAGCAGTTTGGCTGGCGGCGGCGGGAGACAATGACTCGCAAATCAGCGAAATGGTCTGCCACAGCGTTTGATGACCAAAGTGAAATTACGTAAGAAGCGCTTGTTAGCGCAGCTCATTGCGTTCACCGCCTTCCAGCAGAGTCACACGATAAATGAATACTCACACATAGACAATCAACTTCCACAGCAATAATTTAGCATTTCGCTCGAGGCAAAGCACGTACGCTAATGAAATACTTGCATACTAGTTACTTTAATAAACATAATCAACTTGCAGGCTCACAATATGTCAGAGTGTGTGTGTGTTTACTTGCACACTAGACTAACAACAACAATCAATGCTTTCGTTGATGATGACGATGATTGTGATGATAATATATATGTATTTAAGAGAGTATTTATTGACAGGTGAAATGACGACATGCGTTGTGTATACAAATTTGCACACACACACACACACACAAACAAATAAACAGTCACACACACTTACATACTCTCACATACATAATATATGCGCTGAGCAAAGCACTTATGCGGCAGTCATACCAAAGTTGAGCTTTTCAAGCTGTCAATGCTTCAATGTTTTTTTTTTCTTTGCTTTTTCTAATTTTTTCTATCACTATTCCTCTTTTTGCTGTCTTTTCCGCCTTAGCAGCGCATGTGTGAAATCTTCGCTAGCCTGCTTGTTTGCTTACTTCTTCGCTTACTGACTCGAGCGCTAATAAATGCCAAATTAAAGCGCGATAATGTCGCTTTGACAACGCGAAATGCACACGAAATAGTCATAACGATAAAAATAAACGCACCGCAAATAAACGCAAACACACACACACACATACGCATGCGATCGCGTACACACAGCTTTTGCGATTATAATACTTGGAAGTTGTTGAAAATAGTTTGCAAATATCTTTTAAATACAATAAACAAATAAATTGCGTTTTTTAGCGATTTTTTTTGTTTTTTTTTTTTGGTTTAAAGTTTTTTGAAAATTTATGCGCAGCGCAATTTATTTGTCGCGGAAGTGTTGTTTTGTTTAGCTGTTAATAGGCGCTTACTTGCTTTATTGTTGTTTTAGTGGAGTTTATGATGTTTATGATATTTTTTTAGCAAATTAAACTCTTAATTGCAAGTGGCTATTGGTTGCAATGTTTATTTTTAGTTGTCTTTAGTTTGGTTAAAAAATATATTTTATTTGCATTAAAAATAATTGCTTTGCCATGAGTTTCCTTATGAGTTGCCTTAATAACAATTCAAAAAAAAATTTCAAATATATTTGTTTACTTATTAAAGATGATGAATTGAAGTCCTATCTCAATCTATCTTCTAAAGATTATGTTACTTTATTGGTATTATTTCATCTTCTGATGGTCTTCAAGGGTATTTTATCTAAATTGAGCTAAAGCCACACACTGGCTTCGAATATGAAAATTTTTTTTGCGACGTCAAAATTCAAGTAAAGTCTTTTGTTTTGAGTAGAGAATTATGTAGAAATTATCAGTGTCTTTTAAATGTATTTGCGAGTCTGTATATACTTGTTCTGGGCATTATGATAAGATGTAATTCTTTCTCTTTCTACCAAAACCGTCGATTGTCTTGTCGATAAATTTAACCTCATTTATCAATACAAAATTTTTTTTAAATTTAAATTTTTATTTTTTCGAGTTTTCTGAAAATTTTTGAGTCTACAACTTTGCTTCCGGCGTTTTTTTGTAAATTTAATTTTTTTTTTATAAAAACGGTTACAAATGTCGATGAGCCTCAGCCGCAATTTTCTTGGATTTAAAAAAGAAAAGCAAAATTTCCACGAATGTCGAGAATTTGGCTCAAAAAGTGATATTTTCAGTTGAGAATGAGTTTGGGATGCAAACAGATCTCTACAAATATTTTGTTGGTTTGATGTTGACACAAATGTCCAAGATCGATATAAATATAAAAACGATTTAATCGATCCGTGCTTGACCCTAGAGACATCTATTGGAAAACGGCGGTTGTTTCTTTGCGTACAAATTGCCATATTTTTCTTCTGCGAAATTTAAATTTTCAACAATATTCGGTATTTTCTTGAAAGACCTAACTCACTAATTTCGAACTCAGTCTCGAATTTTTTGTTAATTTAAGCAATCTATTGACCACCTTATGCTTAATTTTTTTATAATCAATTTTTTTTTATCTCTTCCTATACATATTACTTATGCATGTATGTCTTATGCTTCATATCGCATATATTCTTAAAAAGTGTTGTGCTACCAACAATACTCTTCCTCAGAATACGAGTATATTTTCGCCCATAAACCTAATTCGTCACAGCTACGCATAATTCACTCACTTTTATTAAAGCCAACTCTCTTCAGCTGCATAATTTGTGCTTCAACTGTTAGTTTTAAGTGATTTTCCATAATTTGTTATGCATAGTTAACCCAATTTGTAAATTTAAATATTTATGACAGCTCATTATGACAGCAAAAACAAACTTTGCATCGAACAAACGAAAGAGAAAAGTAAAAAAAATGGGCCAACAAGAATCAGATATGAGTAAATATAAAAGAATGTTTGCGCGCGAGCACAAACAAGTGTATTTTTGTTTGAACTTATGTACTTACATGAAGTATGAAGTAGTGAAAGAATAAATTAGAAATATACGAAACATATAAAAAAGTTCTAAAGCTTCGAGACTTTGTTAAGGTATTTCGATTTTTTTATTTTCAGTTGAAGTTTTTGGTCAATAATCGAAGACTATTTATTTTTTTAAATATTATTGCATATTATTATATATTATTGTATATATATATAAGCAACTAACTTGTTGCTTGTCAATATTTTCAAACATTTGTTGTTATTGTATATTTAAATATACATTACATTTGGCTGGAACGTGCCGTTTTGTTAATGGGGTCAATACTATGGAAGCGCCCGCTGCAATGCGGACACAATAATTAATAAACTGCCAGCAAAATATTGCGTATGATTGCACGCGTGCCAATAAGCACGCATAATTTAATGCAGTATTTAGTCAAAAATATAAAAAAAAAATCATAAAAATGAGACATCGTTTGTTGACAATATCATTAAGGTATTTCAATTCAGAAGAAAGCAAACTTTTTTTATAACACTTAGCTTTTTATATTTGTTTAAAGCAATAAAATGTGCACTATCAACTTGATTATCATGCGGAATTACAACAAACGATAAACGATAAATTTATATATGAAAAGTTCCTTAATAAAGTACAAGAAAGGCAAATGGTACATGGCGTATGAGTAACCAAAGTGCACATAACATCTACACTGTGAAAAAAACTTCACATTTGACACTAAAACACCTAAAAAAGTTTTCAAAACGATCTTTTGTTCGCTAAATAACAGCAAGAATTCACATTCCATCTCCCACTTACCTTATATAATTTCTCCTTTTGATACCACACATCCTCCTCCTCTTCCTGTGGACTAAAAGTCTGATCCAAATTCAGATCATCTCTAGAACGTGAAAGAATCTTGCGGCGTGACACCATGATGCTGCAAAGAGAAAGAGAAAAAGAAAAGAAAAAATATTAAAAATAAAAATAAAGAAAAACAACAACAATTGAACAAAATATCATAACAATAACCTCAATTTCCGAGAAAGCGATTCAATGAATATAATTTAAGTTAAATTACAGCCGTGCCAAATTGCATTGTACAATAATAAAAACAACAATTTATGAATGGCAATGAAGCGTGAAATTGGCGCAACAAACAGCAGAGTGACACGGCAGAATTTTTTGGCCAAATTCTTGCAGCGTCACATTTAGAATGAGAATAACATTTTTTGAATGGGATTAATAAATTAAGCAACACACACAGAGGGCGGACAAGAACTTGAGAAGCAAAATGCAAAAATAAAAACAAAAACAAATAATAATTGGAAATTAAGAATTATAAATATTGCATTTGCGGTTGCGGTTGCTTGCATTGCACACTAATTGCTGTTGTTGTTGTTTTTTTTCTTCTGCAATTCTTTCTGCCGCCAACAAAGTAAAGGATCTCAAATTAATGAATCCCTGCTAACTTTTGTTTGTTCGCCATAATTCGCGAGTATGCATGCGCTTTTTTTGTTGTTGTTTTAATTTTGTTCTTTGTGTTGCTGCACATTTGCTTGACCCTTTACTTGTCCAAAAAGTCATAATAATAATAAGCACATATTTATTTATTGAAGTGAGTGAAGTGTGTGAGGTGCTGAGTGTTTATCCCCTTGAGCAGTTGTGCAGTGGTTGGCGGCACGCACACTCCATGCGAGAGGTGAAAGACCTCTTTAGCCGTTGCTTGGAACACCAGGAAGTGCACCGCAATGCGACATTGTCCAGCTGCGTGTGTTTTGTTTTTATGGCTATCTTCAAAGCGAATGCCGCCAACATTCGATGATTGACTGTCGACATGCAGTGGCCGTGGGCATTACAATGACAACGCAGTGGTTTTGTGGAAAAAGTTGTTAGTGTTCTTTTGTGCTGTATCGATTGGAATGCATAATTCAAGTATGTGTGGGTAAGAATTTTGTTAAAAGGGGTGTTGAATTGTTGCTTTTATATAAATATTTGGTAGATTTGTTATAGCAGAGGCAAACATTGAGCTTACAACTTTTTTTTTGAATATGCAGAAGTTTCTTTATGAAAATTTAGATGCGAAAGTGTGTATTTGACTGCAAGATCTAACTAGCATGCAATATTTAGTTTATAGTATGTATTTATGACTTTAAGAGATTTATCATGAATATCTTGAAAGAACCTACCTTCTTGACAGTATAATTTGATTTCCAAAAACTAATTTGTGTATATATAATAGCAAAGTTCATTAAATAACTAACATATTGACATAATCGAGGAAACCCCCAAAATAAATTTTTTAACTTTAAGTCCATTGAATGACTATGGAATGTCGTTTCCTTCCAGCCACAGTAGATTTTTTCAAATATTTTGATGTTGCGGCTACTTCTGTTCGACTGTACTTGTTTTGGTATGCATAAAAGATAATTTATAAAGTCATATGCAATTTCAGTAACTTCTCGCCATTAAATTGATGATTTGAGAACAATTTGTTTACTAATTTCCTTCTATTAAAGCTTACATTCCTTGTTATGAAATATAATAAAGAAGATATTAGTAAGTTTCATTGAAAGTTGATCAGCTAAATTTCTCTACACTGTATGAAATGAGCTTACTAGTAAGTAAATATGTCTACTGTGTATTGGAGACTAGTTGTGAAGTACATTATACAATTAAGAATGAGTTAAAGAACCTTAACCTAACACAAATCGGTGTTCTTTTCATTAAATTCGTGAGTCAATAAAAACTAGCCACTGTCGTAACGATTTGCCAATTTTTGTTAAATTACGAATCGAACAAACAACTGATATAAATGCAATAGACTGGTATAAATTAAGTAGAAATAGAGTAGTAGTTATTGAATACAGAGTAAATATTAATATAACTAAATCCAGCTACATATATTATATCAAAGAGCTGCTTCAAAGCCTTTAGCGTTTTTTGACAGGAACTAATTGATCAATTAACCGGCCTCTGCTCGATTAAAACGCTTATTAAGATCGATTTACCATACAAAATAAAATCTACATTAATTTTAAATTGAATTTTAATCGATTGCAAATCAAATGTAACTCTGCGACAAACATGTACAAAATACGGTTTTTGTCTGCGACTGGCTGAATTTTTTGATAAAAAAAGCTACTATAAATGTCGCTGATAAAAATATTAATCAGCTAATGAAACTTACCAACTGCTTATGAAAAGCAAAAATAAAATGGCATAACAGCTGATCAGTTATCGAGTAGCCGTCAGTATAAAAGGCAAAAAAGGGTTTCTCATTAAAAATTTTAATTGATAGATTTGGCTGTCTAAACACGCTATTAAATTGTTCGATTATAATTTTTTTGGTTTGAATAGTTAATAATTTGATTGTAACTGATTGTGAAAACAAAGTTCATAATTTGTCACTATTTAATTAGAGTATTTTGCAAGTAAATTCATTTTCTTTTCCCGGTAAATTTTCTATTCCAGTCTTCTATCAAATTGGATACACTTTCGAAAAGTATTTTTATCAAGCAAAATATGACCAAAGATAGAATTAACTTATTTTTCCAATCCTTCAAAGTTCGTTTGAATTAAAAAAAAAACTATTTTTGATATAAAATAATCTTAATCAATTCGTAAGACCAATCTATTAAAGAAGCATATGACAGAAATGAAGAAAAAATGCATTTGTATAAAAATAATCAGAAAAACTCAGATAGCACTCTCTCTCTCTACTCTCATTTATAGAGTATGAAAACGAATTAACGAACGGTTTATATAATTTTCAAAGTTAGTTCACATGAAGATTTTGTGAAATATATACAGTGGAACTTGTATAACTCAAACTTCTCTAACTCGATGTTCTCCATAACTTGAACTCTTGAATTAGCAACAGAAGTCAAATACAAATTACCTTCAGTTAAATTCCCTTTCCCGAAGTTTTTTTTATAGATTACTGTGATTCGAATTAGGGAAGTTCATCTGAATTCTCAATTACTACCTGTAGGAAAATAAAAATAAATATTTTCCAAAATATATGTCATTCTCATCTCCGACTTTTAATATTAAAATAAAATATTAAATATGCCAACGCTTTTGTCATAAAAAGTACTAAACTGACGCGCTCTCAATATTCTGAATACAACAAAAAAACGGTGAAACAAATTCTTCTTCAATAAAATCCCGGCTTCCAGGTCATTCACTGAATCACTTAACAATAAAAAAACGCAATTCAGAAAGATAAAAAATCACTTAAAAAATACCAAAATGAAACGTGAAACACCTGTGAATGTGGAGAAAGTTGGACGAATGACAAAAGCACAACAACAACAACAAATCGAAGTAAAATATGTCGTTAAAAATACAAGAGTAATTGCTAACAAGTGTACTGCGTATACTCATATTTGTAGTAACGAGTGTGTTTATAGAACAGTATGAGTGTGAAACTAAACCACCCACCTGCTGAAGGCATATGTAGAACACGCATAAAGAATGTTTGTAGAACACATAAAAGCAGACGGACGGACGCACGGATGGAGGGACAATATAAAGTTGTAAAGAAGCAGCAATAAATACGCATATTCTTTTTTTTATTACCGAGCACATGGCAGGTACTTTGCAATGAGCCACAGCACGCCCATTCTCTGTTGTCTGATGGTGATAACGCGCGAAGATGCAGACGTCGACGAAGGACGGAGGCAAAACGTAGCGGCAGCAAGTAATAAATCACGAGATATAGCAGCGAACTGCCGGCTGTTGACCGAGTGTTGTGACGAATTGTATACAAATTGCTCGCGGTATGTACGTACTGTTAAACAATTTGTAGGCGAATCAAAAGACTTAAGCGACGAACGCGCGCACGTAGAATTCTTCTATGTAGGTATGAATGTGCGACGAGTTGGAATGGTTTGAGAATTCTACAAAGAACTTGTTACACTATGTATGCTTGTATGTGAGAGTATACACAAAAAAATAACAGGAAAAAAGTGGAAAGTAAAATATAAATAACAAAAAAAAACAAATTTTATTTGTCAACGAGCACTGGCACTTGTTACTTTTGCTGGCTCATAAGCCACACACAGCTGCTTATGTACATGTGTATGTATGTATGCACAAGGGAAAGCACAAAAACACCAACAAACACACTGCAGTTGTTGTCACATTTAATTGTAAAATTATGCACTTGTAATATTTTCCACAAATGTAATGTAATACAAATTAAGAATTCTTAACGGCAACGCGCAACGAGAATGAACGACAACGACGTCAGCGACAAAATGCACTTTTTACGGTGAAAATTTTCGATTTTTCAATTTTTATTTTATTTTTCTCTATACAAACGTGTGTGTTTAATTTTTATTAAAATCAATTTCCGATGCGTTTGTGCGATTAACGCGTCTCGTTTAGCGCGCTAGTGTACTTCACCAACTGACAGCGAATGAGTTGTGTGTGGCTTTGCGGCCATAAAGACGGTGAAATAATTGAGCGACGTTTTGGCGACTGGCCCATACCCATAAGTGCGCGCCCAAAAAAAAGCGTCTAAAAGCAGAAGGCGGCCAAGTTAAGGCAGGCGCAGTGGCAGTGACAGTAGCTGGAAAGCGGGTCGCGGCGCGCTGCCTGAATGTGAGTGAGTGAGTGAGTGAATGAAGACCAACCTTCGATTAATTTGTTAAACGCAATGCCACGCAAAAAATATGCACGCAGACACATACACCCAAACATATATATAACCACAATAAGCAGACACAATATATTTGCCTACTGCATTGCCCACCCGCGCGTTTTTCACTGTAAGCAACGCCTGCGCGCTATGCAATGAGCGGAAGACAGGCGCAGCCGCAGCGCCGGCGTAGTGACAAAGCTGACGTGCGCCGAACGCCGAGCGCTTCGCAAGAATTATTTCCAAACGCATATGTGTGTCTGTATATATAAGTTTACGGTGAAGCGTCAATCAGGTGAGTAACGGCGTTACTTGGCGTCACCACGTTAGACCCGCAACACCTGTGCTTCACATTCCTGAGCGGTGCTCAAATAAATTCAATATTTTTTTGTTCATACATATTTATTTGTAATGCCCACTTTGCGCTCCCCACCTTCACTCCTCGCTTTTACATATTTTTAGCTTTGATTCTCCTTGTTGTTGTTGTTGTCATGTTGTACTGTTTCTGTTGTCGCTGAGTTTGTCGTTTGTGTCAGCCAACAACAGCAAAGCAAATACATGCATTGCATAATAAACAGCCAACACAGATTACAAGTGAACGCACCTTCAAATCGAGTTTATCACATGTGAGGTATTTAAAAATCTATAAATTTCATATTTGAAATGAAGCGGTTTTTGATTTGAAATGAAATTGTGTAAATAAATGAAAAATACATTATAGAGCTTAATAGAGTAGATATTTTTAATAGAATAGAGTAAAGATAAGTAGATTGCAGAGGAGTAGTCTAGAGTAGAGTAAAATCGAGTAGAATTGGATATATTAGCTTAGAGGAGAGTCGAGTAGCATAGAGTATAGTAAAATAGGATCGAATACGGTATAGTATAGTCGAATAGAAACGAGTACAATCGAGTAGTATCGAGTAAAATCGATTAGTGTCGAGTAGTACGGAGTATAGTCGTGTAGTATCGTGAAGAGTCGAGTATAATCGATAAAATTTGAGTAGAGTTGAGTATAATAGGGAAATAAGAATATTAAAATATTAATCGTGCAAAATATTAACCCTTTCGCGGACACGTCGGTATATGCCGGCATAGAAAAAATGAAATAGGACATGTCGGCTCTGTCTGACGTCGAGCATATCCGACGTGTCCCTATAACAAATCAAAATCCCTAACTAGGACACGTCGGTGTATGTCGACATTCTATAATTTTTTTGTTTTGAGTAAAAATTAAATATTCAATAAACCATAAACCCAAAACTGAAATCGGAATTCAATTATCGGTTTTATAAGCCAAATAAATGCATGTGTCATTCTGATAACATTCACTAAATTTCGTGTTTCCGCGAAAGGGTTAACCACCAACACTCCTTTCAACAACATTGAATCCATTTAATTGAAGAATACTTATAAATCAATGAGTCTACCTTAAAATAAAGCCATCACAAATGCAGCTCGGCTCACACCAAAAGTACTTGAGAACCACTTTTGATATTCTTTATTTATTTTTTAGCATGATTTTCAGCTTCCTGTAGTCCCAGCGCAATCCAAAGGCAATTCTGGCATAATTCTTACAGAATTGACTGGCAAATTTGAGTACTCACTCAAGTTGCTATGGAAAAAGTCAAGTGTGCACCGGCGGTATTTTTATTGTTTTCTTCCGCGCTTAATTCTATGGGCACTCTTATTATATATTATACACTTATTCGCCACTCAAATATGATTCTGATTTTATTTATACGCCAGCGGCACTGGACTACTGTTTATTTACATATTGAGTTATTTCAGTAGATTTGTTTTGGTTTTGGGTTATTTTTAATTGATTAATATTAAGAAATTGAAAATGACATTTTGAAATAATTGTAGATATTTAAGTCCAAAATGTAGCTTTGGAATATAAAATTCTGAAATTCTAAGAAAAATATTTTGAAAAATGCTATTAATTAAAAGTCCGCCGTTAAGGACCTCAGTCACCTTTTTAAATTGTCGAAGTGATCTTCGACTGCCATGAAATATGCTATGACTAACTATATTATACATGTATTGTTCTCTTTACATTGGCTTTTCTTTACATTGACTAACCATAACAACCGTTACTCAGACTGCCGGGGAACATTTAATCAAAATTTGCTTAAGAATATTTACATTTCAATTAAGCGCTGGGAAGCACTTCAAGAAAACCAAATATGCTTTATTTACAAAAGCAAAACAAAACTGTGATAAATAATAAATTCAAAAAGTCAAAAGAGTTCCTTGAATTCATTAAAACTTGCAGACCGCAGACCAGTGCTGAAATTCTTGATGGAAATGCATAAATAACTACAAGTATATATGCAGTTGTAGCTTCCTCGAGGCGGCGATGAGTGATTTGTCTTATTTATGTAGCCCACTTTGAGGCAAAAGAACACTCATACCAAAATGCAACGTACAACAACAACAAAACAATTAAATGTGTGACTTGAAGTGCCAAAAGCAATAAATTTACGCCAAAAAGCGCTTCAAAAATGAAGTTATCAAAAGTGCTCATTTATGCATTTCTGCTCTCTAAAAATATATATATTTACACATATACATACACATGAATAGTTGCATATTCTGTGCACTATAGTCCGCTTGAGGCACAGACAAAGTGCACTTGAGTGTGGCATGCATTAAAGCAGTTGCCATTTTAATTATGCATTTGCGGCGGCAAATGATTTTTTTTTTTTTCACTTAAAAATTTTATTATTTTTCTTCATCCTCACCCACCACAATGCAGTTTGTCATCTCAAAGAAGTGGCAATTTTTATGATTAAATGCATTCTGTTTCTTCAGTGGTCCGTCTACAGCAAGCACTTAGCTGCGTCCAACGGTTTGCATTAATCCATAAAAAATTCGCATCAAGTTTTATTTAAAATTTTCGAAAAACCCATAAAAAAGTTGTTGTTTTTTTTGAAAAATACCTCAAGTTGTTGTTGTTGCTTTTGAAAAATCTCAAGTTATTGTTGTTGTTTTTGAAAAATATCTCAAGTTGTTGCTTTTGAAAGATAACACTCTTTATATGCAAACAATAGCTCTTGTACACTCAATCTTTCGAAGATTTCGCACAAACCGTGAGCTGCGCATGCGCAACGACTTCGCCTTTGTTGATAATTAATGAAATGCCATTTGTGCGGTACAAATTTGTCAAATTTTATTGCAATACACTTTTAGTACCTATAGAAGGAAGTTGAAACAACAAAGATGAGGTGTTTTAAGTCCTTTCTTCAGAAAGTTCGGGTCGTAAATTTTGCACTCCAAAGATAAATGGCTGAGAATTTATTTTTATGTCTCTGTTGGATTTATGTGTGTAAATATTTGAGATTTGGTGGAATGAACAAAGTGTTTGAAGACGGAAGCGATTTGTTCTTTCGTTATTTATGTGTGGGCTTAAGAGTGTGAGCTGTGCAGTGGATTATTATTAATTTGGGATTTAAAACATACAGCAAGTGTTTTCTGTATGAGAATTGTTTTTTTTTTTATAGTTCATTTTTTTTAAAGATCAACTTTTCAAAATTTAATTACTCATATTTTTTATTAATTTTTTAATAATTTTAATACTATTAAATTGTTATAGTTTTTTTATTTATTTCCTATAATTTATTTTATATATATTTTTTTTTTAATTTTTGTTATTTTTATTGTTTTACCTAAAAATTTAAAATATAATAATATTTTTTAAATTCTGACATTTTTATACAGAAATTGTGTATAATTTAATTTGAGATATAAATAGGTGCTTTAGGTCAAAACTGGCCTCAAAATAGATATTGAAGCAGAGTATAAGGATTAAATAAATCGAAAAAATTTGAGAATTAAAAATTTTCTATTTTTGTTGCTGTTATTACAATATTATTACTTTTTAAGATCTTTTGCCTCTGTAAGCCATATAACATTCATTACATATTCTCATCTTTCACCTTCTCTCAACTTCCACTCCCAATACAGCAATACATATGTATTTGTCCTCCTCCTCCAAATACATAAATCTCCTCCTCCCAACATATCGAAAATTCTCAAAACAGCGCTACATTCTCCCCACGTACCCTTTCAAGTCACATACAATAACACGAAAAAAAGCGAAGCAACAAGCATTGCTGACATAATTAAATCAAAACATGCCTGAACATTGCCACTAATTCTAGTGTAAAGCAATGCCTACGAACAAAAGACTTAAGACACGAACTTGTCAGCCGAGCGGAGCAGTATATGTAACACTTGCATTTAAATGCAAAGTGCATATTAAAATAAATAACAAAAATACAAAAACAACAACAACATACATGCATATATCAGTTTATCTCTATAAATTTTTTAGTGCGAAGGCGACGCCGAACAGAAGGCTACAAACCGCTATCACAGCCAATCAGCAGCACAGCAACTAACTAGTCAAGCAAAGCAGAGCAGCGCACCGCACTCATATAAGCAAACTAGAATGCAATGAAAACGCCTACACACCAGCTAAACGCTTACGAATGCATTTACATTGCAAAACTGTTATCCACCACAACAACACAAGTTGATCTACGCGTCACATATAAAAAAAATAGAGAGAACAAAAACAAAAGAGGCGCAATGAAACAGAATTTAATGCATACAATGTCAACAAATTTTCAAGGCACTCGAGCATACAAATGAGACTGAAAAGTTAAAATGTTGCCAACAACGGTTGAGTGCGCTACAAAGGTATGTATTTAAATATATATATATAATTCCATATATTTTTTTTTAATTTTGTAGCATGTATGCATGCTTTATTCATGATCTAGAACAGCAGTGCTTGACAGCGACATTTACATATCTGTATTTAGTGCTGGCGATCAACCGTTGCAGTCCCTTCAAGTTTTTATAAAAAATCTAAAAAAAAATTTAAAAATCTGAAAATTGTTTTTAAATTGTGAAGCCTACTTGAATAAGTGCATAAGTGTCATGTGATTATAAAGTGCTCAGAATTTTAAGCGAGTAGTGCTTAGGTAGTTCTCGGAATGAGGAAAGGAAGTTGAGTCTTCGTAAGCAAATTAAATGATTATTTAATGTTTTTATTAATTTCTTTTGATAAAAGGAATGCATAGATTTTACATGCATTAAGTACTGAAACTTCGTGCTGCTGAAACGGAAAATTCAGAGAGCTGCGATTTTGAATTAACAATTGATTAAAAATACTTTGTTGAGCTGAGATAAGTCTCAAAAGTCTCCAACTCGACTGACTGACTAATAAAGTTAGGTTAAGTGGCTGTCAAACGACGCACCTAGGCCTTTGGGAGGTCCATTGTGATACCACTGGGACTGAGATCCCTCACACTATCGAGTCATCATTGAACCACCTTGTGGTCCTGATAAAGTGAAAAAGTTCACACAATTTGACATGATCAACTTCGCCCACATCCTCGAGAAAACCGCGTCCAATAGTTGAGATGCTTTTTCTGTACAGAGCCTTGCATCCACAAAGATGTGTAATCGTTTCTTCTTCTTGGCAGCTCCTGCAGTAATCATTAAAAGATAGCCCCAGTCTGCTGGAGTGTCTCCCAATCAGACAGTGTCCTGTTAACACCCCTACAAGGGTTCTTGTTTCATTCATCTTAAATTTCAATAAGCGACAAGTACGGCTCTTATTCCACTGTGGCCACGTTTGTTTGCTTACGGAGCAAGTCGTTACTTGTTTCCATTATGATTCAGCCGTATCTACTGCATGTTTATCGATTAAGTATTTGCTGGTTGCCAGAGGTATATAGATTGCCACTTTATCGGCCTCCAACTTCAGTGTGGTGCCCAATCTGGCTAGTTCATCTGCCAAACAGTTCCCAGGGATGTCACTGACTGACTGAATAAACATATTTTTTTCAGAAATTTTTAAGTATGAGCTTTCAAATGTCTATTTCCCAAATAGATCTCAGATCAGATCTCTATTATCTAAAAAAAAAAAAACAAAAATGTTGAAATCAATATGCTAACCTTCTTCCACATAATCAACCCCAATTGAAGGCGCCTCAGAATTCAAAACAAAAAACAAAAAAGAAGAAAAGAAATCGCGGTTTCGCTGCTTGTGAGAATTTCACACTACAATAAAAGACTATTTCATAACACTTAAATTAATAAATTAATATTATTTACGCCATAACTTGCGCTTATTGTTTTGATAACTGTAATAAACACCACACCACAACAATAGCGAGAACAATAAAAATCAAAGCGGCAAAGTAAGGCGAAGAAGTCGAAGAAGCGCTTAGCATTCATGTCAATAATTTGACACTTGCGGTCAGTACACCTAACGGTAAAGCTATCGCTTACTTAAAAAACCAAAAGGCAAACAACAATAAATGCGAAATGCAAATAACAAATAAACAAAAAACCAATGAGCAAATATCAAAATCAAATAATAATGAATGACAAAAGGCTCGTCGCACGGCACGCACTTCGCACCCTATCTGTCTTAACTGGCGGCATTCTGGCATGAAGCTTACACACACACACACGTGAGTGTTTATATTTACATGAGCGCCTGGTGCATTGTTGTTTTTGTGCGAAAATTAAAGATTTTTAGCGTTATTCGCTTTTGTTTAAATATAAATATTGTTTATTATGAATATTTGCATTTGACACTTTGTTGTATTGCTTGTGAAATTCGCACTTCACATGCACAAACACACACATACAAGCACTAAATGTTCCAACAGTGGGAATTAGCAGTTGCTTGGAACTGGGCGAATGTACGCTCGAGTGTTGACAGTTTAAGGCCGCCGACGCTGACAGTGACGTGAATCGGTGAAGTTGACACTGCTGTGTGAGGTGCGCTGTACATGGTTAACGGTTTTTGGGATAAGCGATCTGTTGTGTGTGGGCATTGCAGAACGCTTTCTTGTTGCTGTCGACATACTCAGAGTGGATAGTTGGTGGCTTTAAAGTGGATTTGTGTGTATGCAAGAATTTAGTAGTAATGAAAAGAAATGTTTAAGTGAAATTATATATTTTTTTATTAAATAATTTCGGAGAAATATTTTTTTTCACCTGAGTAACAAAATTTAAAAATTATATTAAACAAAAAGCTATAATTTCAAACTAAAATAAACTATTTTTTAATTAAATATATATTCTTAATACAAATATAAATATTTTTAATATAATTTTTATATCAAAAATATGTTATATTTTTATATAACTACACTATACCATTTAATTATTAAATATTAAATCCAAGTGATGCTTATAATTTTAATACTAAAATACGTTTAATATGAAGACTTGGCCAAAATTTGAAGTAAGCTGATCAAAATTTAAAGAAAATAAATTTCGAATCGTACAAATTTTCGCTGTAGTCTCTCATAGATAATATTTGTCATAAAAAGATCATAAATCCATAATTTTTTTATAGCTTTGAGTTTGAATAACAATTATATTGCCTTCTTAATCGCAGTATCATAAAATAACACCTCACATTTGATTGCTTGAAAAATTTGTTTATTGATATGCACTTAATTACAATCACTCTATCATACAATTTCATTGTTTTTTTAGTTTAATTAATAAGAAAAATAAAACTGCCAGCTTTCAATAGAATTCGTGTTCGTTTTTCCACTTTTACTTTCATTCATTGTTTTGGGTGCAGCAATTGCAAAATCTTTTATTGATTCCAAACTGCAGCCTGGGAAACAATTCAAGTGTAAAATGGCAAAGAAGGAGCGATGTACAACGAGGTAGACAGTAGGTAGCTGAGTGACAGCTGGTGACATTTGCAATGTACAATACTATAAAGTTACATAATTGATTTATAGTTGCATAATAGTTTAAACTGTGAGTTAATTTAAAATATTTATATTTGAAATAAAAGAGCAAATATTTGCAAAAAAAAATATTTATAGTTATTTAATAATTATAAAAAACTTAAAAAAAATATATTTTAGTTTTTTAAATGCACATTTTTTTCTGAGACAAAACCAATGTTAGGAAATGCAAGGAAATTTTTAGTAGTCTAAACTGACTCACCGGCTATATTATTCTATATTTTATTACGAAATTGTTAATCACAATGTTGACGCTACCTGTAAAGAAAACAGAAAAAATAAAATTTAATATTATAGTATATTAAATTTAATAAAATATGTATCATAAATAAATCCTATGAAAAAATGCGCATATCGTAAGTATTGGTTTGGTATTAAAATCCGTTAAATAAATTTTAATATCCTATAATTTACCATTATTTTTTGCTATAAAAATAATTTTGAACTTCCTATAATTCCATAACATTTTTTATTATAAAATCCGTTAAATAATTTTGAATTACCTATAAACTACTAACGATAAAAATAATAGTATAAACAATTTTCGTACAAAAATTGTATTGAATATTAACATAAGCTATTAATTTTAATTTCAAATAAATTTACGCCAGCTTGTGATTTTTTCAACAAAAAAAAATCAGTAAAAACATTTCTATAATAACTTTCAAATTCTTAGAAAATATCGCCGTAATTGACATTAATTTAATTATTGCATCAGCTATGAAATACCACGCTAAATAAAAATTTATATAAAAATTCCTATACAGATTTTGAATTTCCTATAAAATTTCCAGGCATATCAAACATGATTAGAAGGAAACGATTTCATTGTAAGCAATCAAAGTCTGGTTCCATAAACATTTTAATTATTGACACTTATTTTTTATATATTAATTTTTTAATCCCTCTCAACTCCAAAAAAAATCCATTTTACCTTACACCTATACCACTGTGCACATCAAATCACTAAGAGCCATTATCCACAACTCACCCACTCGCCTACTCATCCACACACATTCACCCACACGCAGGCGCGCTTCAACATGCCTCTTTATGCCAATTACAGCAGCTAATCGCAATGTTGACATTTTGTCAACAAACGCTAAATAACAAACAACAACAACAATAGAAGCTATTGACAAAAAACCCACAATCCTCTCGTCAAACAACAAATAAACCAAACAAACGATAACGGTGTAATCGTAATAATGCTGCGCCGATTACAAGTCAACACGAGCACGATTTGCAAGCTGCCAGCGAATGTGGGCGCCACACCGCGCTGCTACTGTAGTTGTTGTTGTTGCTAAATATTAGCAAAAATCGACTGTCAACCCACCGGCTGTTGGCTTGCGTGAATCGCGCATTTGTCGCATAATAATATTTCTACTCTTCGCTTCTCGCTTGAATTTGATGAATTTCATTGATTTTTATCTGCCGCACGGCGATACTACTTCTAAGGCTCAAGCATCGATTTTTTACTTAATTTGACTCGTATGTTTGTTGCTAAGCACTGCTTTGACTTCGGAAGCACCAAGACTCCAGCGGCTCAAATGAAATAGAAAGTATTTGTTGTTGTGCAATAATATGTGTTGTTGTTGTTTTTGTTGGTGGCATGCATGCAACGAGAGTGAGTGAAGATGCGCTTATCGAACGCACCGATCGCAGTCATCTGTCGCTGTCAATCGGTAATCGGCATTCGATTGCCACAAAAATCGTGACGTATGCCTTTTTTCTAAAACAAAATTTCAATATTTTGCTGTTGTTGGTTTGCGTTATTGTGCTTGTGTTTGTTTTTGCAAAAGGTGCGACAACTATAAATGTCAGCAAATTTTATCCCACTAGTTTTGAGTGTAATAAATGCTTGTAATATGTGTAAGAAATAGGAATGTTAGCCTTAGGCAACACACTTGCATAGAATTTACGTAAGCCGTGTTTCAAAGTGAAGGGAATGCATTAGAAATTTTGTTTCAACAACTTTGGAACCGTCCCCAAATATTTTTTTATAAGCCTACTAGACACATTTCCTTTTACACTATGAAAATAGGTGAAATCCACACACAAATTATTAAAACTATGTTAACTTACTAAGGAAAAATATCAAAAACACCAGATTTTATAGAAGAAATAGCAGAAAACAGCTGCACTCAGTTTTTTTATAAAAAATGAAAAATGGGCATGGCGTCCTCCTCTCATGGATCAAAATCATAACTCAGGAAATACTCGACCGATTTGATGAAATTTTATACATAATATTTTCTTGAAGCTTTGATGATATCGATGAAATAGGGCGAAGTCGGTTAAAAACCACGCCTACTTCCCATATAATAAATTTTAGGAGCTAATCTGATTTGATCACTTTACAATATATAAATAAAGAACCAATGAAGACACCGGAAAAAAAAACTTTACCTTCATTTAAGCATTGTCGAAAACGGACTATACATTTCACGGCCCCAGATATCAAACTTTAAGACCCCAGCGCCATTGGAAAAAATAATAGTTTATCGAAAATACAGGTTAATATATCAAAAATCGGCAAAATCAGATCAATAATCTTAGATATAATGTAGCTATATAGATAACTTAGGGGCAAAAGTAGTTAAAATCGGTGCAGGATACTACCAGTTTCCAAATACTACAATATAGGTCAAGTTGTGTGTTATTTTAATAGAATTACATATATAAATTGCGAGAGTATAAAATGTTAGGTTACTTCCGAACTTAGCCCTTCCTCACTTGTTTACTTAATTGTTTCAGAAAAAAGCTGCAAGAACTTGTGAAAGTAAAAAACTTAATTTCAAGAATTTCTTATAAAATTTGCATTAGACATACTGATTTTACTAAACCAAAATAGTATTGGTTGCCAATTAAACTTTCACGAAATAACCGCCATACAAGCAATTCGCAACCAATATGTACTCTGACATTCTATACGAAATGCAAAAATGTTTATGAATGAATGCGAGTATCGGCCGTAAGTTAGTTATAAATAATACTTACATATATAAACGAATAGCAATTCGAGTATAGCACAGTGAGTACTAATAGTCAGCTTTGCTAAAGACCGTAGAAAAGCGTTGAAGTGGGCCAAGCATTCTGCCAACCATAGTAACTATTCTTGGCTTGTATTCTATATACATGACTTTTTACATTACTTTTTATCACTTATATAAGTACGAGTGCCATATGCTTAGTTGGCGATTTATGTGCCTTGCATATATAATTTATAGCTGATTCTGGCAGACAAGTCGCTTTCTACATATCAAAAAATTTTTTGTCCAGCTGTCAAAATGACTGTGAATGAAAGAGTTGCAAGTGAAGTGAAAACTTTTTTTATTATTATTTTTCTTTTTTTCTACATTGCTTTTATCAACGACATATTTGAGAAGTCAATTGCTGGTTATGATTTTTTTTTTAATAGTTGGCTGGCATTATATGCACATGTATAAATATTTATGAGTGTCTTTCCAGTTAGTTATTGTTATAAGCATAATGCGTTGTTTTTGTTTTTGTTTTTTGATTAACAAGTTGTTTCTAATATTTCTAGCAATGTCTTTGCCATTCATTAGATGCGCTCTGTTATTGCAGCAGTGATTGTTTATTGTTGTTGCTTTACTACAGTGTAAACACACGAGTTAAGCGGTCAATCACCTGTAGGCCGTCTTGCTACTCACATATGTATATCCACTTTTTATATTTTTTGTTGAGGCTATGAGACATCATAGCAACCCCTACTCTATCATCACACATATAGTTTTTAGTATTGGATTTTAGTCACTACCGCTCGGCGTGTAGCATGCGTCATTGCACGCTTAAATTGTTGCTTTTATTACAATTGTTTTATTGCCTACTTGCTACTTACTTACTTACTTTCCTACATGCTACTTTTTATGGCTTGCACGTGCTTTTCTCTCTCTCTACACAAGCGATATGCATCTGCCACGCATCTCATGTGCACTTACTTCCATACATTCCTATGAAAGTATATAGTATGTATATACATATGTACATATATGTATGTATGTCTGCCTCGTCGTTTGTACTTTTAACTGCTGCAAAGTGTTGTAGTTAAATAGAATGTATAAGAAACCTGTAGATATTTTCCCACTTTAAAGCGCTTTGTTTTAAGCTTATTGTCATTTTAATGCACGTCTTTGCATATTTACTCGTCCGTCATATCTTATCACTAAACCTTTGAAGTTTTTATTGTCGTAAATCATAGTGAATTTGTGAAAGTACATATTTGCATGCAGTTAATAATTATAAAAACACATACCAATTTATACAGCTGCATATAATCTATAATATAAAAATGAATCGAAAAATGTGTTGCTAAGCGCATAACTCGAGAACCGCTGAACCGATTTCGCAAATTCTTTGTTCAGAATGTTTTTAGAGGTACCGGGATGGTTCATACGGAGAGAAAAATTAGAAAAATTGCCTGAAAAAGTCTTTATCCACAATTTTCTAATCACCCATACAAACAATTTGTGTCGTTAGTCTCGAAAAAAGTCGAGAAGGGCCAAACCGATCTGGTTAATTTTAGTTTTGAAATATTTATGGAAGGCCAGGGAAGGATTAGAAAGTAAGTATATATCGAAATATTCTGAGGAATATAACAAGAAGATGATTTTATTTGAATTGACAACAAAATTATAAAAAATAAATACAAAAAAAAATAATAATATTTTGAAAGTTGTCATTGTTGCTTTGTTAAAATATTTTTATCATTGTTCAATTGTATAAGGCTCTGTCGATAGCCCAAAACAATTTGTAACAAGTTGGGAAAGGCAACCGAACATTTTATACTCTCGCAATTTATTGATGTAATTTTATTACACACAATTTGAAATAAAGTCCAATAGAATAACGAAATTCAGCATATATAGTACATGAGGGTTGAGGTAATTCCTGAACCGATTTCACTCATTTTCAACGCCCAGTTATAATGGGAATGGGGGCAACTTGGCACCTGTTAGTAGGCAGACAAACTGCAATTCGGCCTTGAAATTACTCCTAATTTACAAATCAACGAAACACCAGTCTGCAAAATCGCCAAAAAAAGAGCTATAAAGAAGATTTTACAGATATTCAAGTCGCTGGAGGTACTGCACAGGACTTTAAAAGATTTACGCGACAACGTAAATATTTTTGGTGAAGCCATGATTCTGTTGGCAGGTGATTTTCGCCAGACTATTCCTGGATCAACTGTTGCTGACGAACTAATCACATTCCTAAAATCATCTAATTTGTGGCGACACATAAAGAATCGCCAATTAACAAATAACATACGAGTGTTTTTCCAACAATATCATACTGCGATTGAAGAAATAGTTTAAAATGGTAGCGACGCAGTTGACACCACGATGGATTAATAACAAATTTAACGGGTTTCTGTCACTTCATGGCCTCGAAAGAGGAGCTTATTCATCGTGTTTTTCCTGACATGAAACCATAATATAATAAACATAAATGGCTGATTGAATGACCTATATTGGTGGTAAAAAAACAAAGATCTCTTTGATCTTAATGCGACAATTTAGAATTTCGTTAAAGGAGAGTTGACACAGCTACAAACCAGGATGACGTATTCAATTATCCCACGGACTATTTAAAATTGCTGGACTATCCCCACTCACTTGCAATTAAAAGTAGTGTGAGTTGTCATCATGCTGCGTAACATAAATCAACATCAAACTTTGCAAAAGAACAAGACTTGCTGTGAAGAAGGTCATCAATATTGTCACCAAAGCCAAGATAAAGCCTATGAAATTTGGTCACCAAAGCCAAGATAAAGCCTATGAAATTTGATCATTTGTTACTTTCTCCAATATACGATTAAAAAAATCAAAGTTTTACAAATTATGATGATTTAATTATCACATCATTTTAAAATTTATCGGCTATAACGTTTTCGTCTTTATGCGTAAGAATTTTTTCTCTGCATTGAAAGATTTACTAATTTAATGTATACCTTTGCCACAAAAACGTGTGGCCGGGTCTGCTAGTTTTTTATATAAAATATAGTGTACTGCTAAGGTATGCAGTATTAACATTAATTTCCATAACCAGATTGAATTCAATTGTATTAAGTGGATAATGTTAACTATTTCCTCTCAAACACGTACTATCTTAATATGACAAACTACAAAATAAACTGTAAAACTAAAAACAAATTAGAAAAGTTTTAGTAATAGGAAATTAAATATTTTTCCAATATATGGGTTTATTTATGTCTCGCGTTGTATAAGTAAGACGGTAGAAAGATAAGATTTCGTGCTAAAAAGCTGTTCAGACAGTTTTATCATTGCTTAACTCTATATTTTTTGAGTAACGGTCATAGATGGACACCCCTAAAGTGAAATTCGCCATATTTACATCTTTCCTTCGATAAGGCAACATATGAGTAGGGTATGTGGGTCTGATACTGTTAAAAGCAATCAATCAATTCGTTTATGTAATTTTGATAGTCTGGAAAGACAAGGGAAATTTCGATCAAATAATGGAAATCGTCGAGTTCGACCGTCCCTAAGCACTATTTCGTCTACCCAGCATCTAAACCTTGTACAAAAATCTATTTAAAACCATTTTAAAAAGGAAAGAGATTCGCAAAAATCTCAAGACCTCACAGACCGGATTTTTATTTGTGAATTGCTGATGAGCCGCAACAAAATCAATCAATTTCTAAAGTAGATGCTTATTGGTGATGGAAAGTGGTTCAGAAAAGAAAATGTCAAGCGAAAACGGTCCTAGTCGTATCACGGTGAACCGACGCAAACGGTGGTTCAGCAAAGATTGACGATGAAGAGTGTTTTGCTATGTGCCAGGGAATATTCTACTATACGTTCCTACTTTACAGCCAAACTCTTACTGCGAACCTCTAGTGTTAACAATTAGACCGTCTAAAGGAATCAAAAAACTGAACTGAAATAAATGGTATTCCATCAGGGCAACGGCAGGCCACACATATCTATGGTGACTCGACAGAAGCTCCGGAAGCTTGTTTAGAAGGTTATTAGGAGGTATCCATCTTATAGCCCGGACCTGGCACCGAGTGATGACTATCTGTTTCTGTTTATGGGAAATGATTATGCTCATGAAAAAATCTAAGTCTAAAATCTAGTCTAAGCTTATGAATATCTACTGTCACAGCTTCTTATCCATAGGAGGAGAGTTTCTATGAAAGAGGCATTATGAACTTATCCTCAAAATGCCAACAAAATATCAACACATTCATCAATTTAATGCAAAGCTAATGCATTTGACTTTATATTATTTACAAGACAATATCATTTTCTTTATCACAGTATTATGCTTAGCAACATGAAAGTTATGCAAGTTGAATGAAAAAACGATTGAACTAAATAAAGAAAAATTTACAATATAAACGCGTACCCCCATATTTACCTTATTTAAATACCAACGCTTAACTAAAGCACCCTAACTTACATTTCAAATAAGCACCCAAGACAAAAGCCGCACATGCGCCTACAATTATCATACCAATGGTAATGCATGTCGCATGTTGCATGTAGGCGGCGTTGCACAATTCAAATATTTTGTTCGACATTTTGAATATTGCCCACAGACAACTGTCACTTATGCGCTTACAAAGCTATTTTACACACATGCCACAGATAATAAACGCAAACAATGCGCACACAAATCTCACCGAAATTTATCTTTATAGCCGTCGCTGCTGCTGCTACTGCACTACTGCCAATATTATAGTTGACATATGTGTGTCAATTTTTATGGCCAACAGACAAACGTATGCAACTTTATGCCTTTGAGGTGCAGCAGCAGCCGTAGAAATGCAGGCGCGCACCAAGTTAATTCGAGCAAAAATGGAAACGCCCACATGTGAGCACTCAAAATGCGCATAACTTTTATACAATCTAAAGAAAATATGTTTGAAAACATTTACGGCAAATCCTCCATGACATAAACTTAACTTTCGCAGCTTTTGTTTAGTCCGTTTTGTAAGCTTCTTTTTTTTCTCTTGGCTTGAGCTGAATGTCATCATTATGGATTTGGTATTTCACTGTTGCATTTCAACATGCAAATGCCTCTATTTTTTTCAAATGTTTGTTTCATTGTTCTTTATTTGAACGCTTGTCGCTGTGTTTTCCACGCTTTGTCACCAGCAACAAGCACAATAAGTCTCGCATTTTTGTTGTTCGTGTCATGACATGACACACGCATGCGCATGCGCCGCGTCAATTTCCATATGTGTGGGTGGAAAAGTGGCTAATGTAAGTGAGTACTTAGGGAAATTAATATGCGCAACAGAAATTGTTAGGATTGTCAACGAAATTGTTGGAAATTACAATGCAAATGCCGAATGTAGTCAAATCATGCAACACATGCCACAAAGTACTCGTACAAGCTGTCTAAAGCTTTGACATTTCGCTTAAGCGCTTTGCTGCCTACTCAATCACTTAACGGCACGTCTGCTGGCTGAGAGAGGGGCGCCAATGAATTCAATGAATAGAAATATGCTTAGAATGCGCAGATATGCACAAAAGCATTTCAAATGTGTGGAACTTCGGTCGTGTTGATGTAATTGAAATGATTTTCTTTTATTTTTTTCATGCCATGGTCTTTAAAAATAGACAAAATATTATACCACATATTATATGTTTATATACAAAAGA
This sequence comes from Zeugodacus tau, assembly GCA_031772095.1. Lineage (NCBI taxonomy): Eukaryota > Metazoa > Arthropoda > Insecta > Diptera > Tephritidae > Zeugodacus > Zeugodacus tau. The sequence goes on along the minus strand of CM062652.1, from coordinate 13,364,445 downwards.
ACGAGCAATTGTATATAGGAAAGACTTTCTTTAATGCTGGTACTTTTTTCCGGTGAAAGGGTCACACCAGATTTCGAAACAGAGATCGGAAAATTTGGTTTGAGAAATTTGTAACAAAAGACACACTTGTGAGTTGGAAACTGTGATGAGAAAAGCTTCCCGGAATCTTGAGAAATTTCGAACCACGGTACTTGAACCATTCCAAATAGATTTTTTCATAGTTTTTTTTTTTGTTTTCTTATCAAAAATGATTCGAAAATTTTGTTATTTGTGCGATGATATCAAATAGTCGTACTGTTACTAGATTTAATCTAAGAACTATTTTTCGTCGAACATAAAGAATTTCATCCAGATGGTTAGATAAACGACAATTTACTTCGATTTTTGGTTGAAATTTATTTCAGAAAAGGCGACATTTTCTAGTTGAGAACATGGTGAAGCGCCATATCTCTGCAATTAACATAGCCTTAAGACTACAGGGATTGCAATAAGAATTAACATCACTGACAGTCTTAATTAGACTGCAAACGAGATACTTTGTTGAGAAATTATAGATGAAAATATATCCAAGGGCAAAAATATTACCCAATAAATTGGGAATGAGCCCTATAATGACCACTTTTTGGATAGTATACACTCCTTAACCATCCAATAGAAACCTTAACAAACAGTTTCTGACTAAGATTATTAAGTGAAGTTCATTATAGAGAAAGGCCCTTTAAGTGTATTTACATCGTCCTTCCATGTTTAAATACTCAACAGAATCGCGTATTTAAAAAATTATCAATATTTTTTTAACTGATTGTGTGGCCTAAAATCAGAATATGTGTTTTTATACTATATGTGAATATGGATCGTATATCTATAGACTTCCATTTCAAATTTTTCCAATTAAAAAGCCAGAAGTGCCAAAGAAAGCATTACACGCGCCGTCATGCACGCATCTTCGCTGTTTAACGACCGAAATTTAACGCGTGCGCTGCGTGAGTCGACAATGGCGTGTTTCAAATAAGTGTTTGTGGCATGCCACATATCAATTTACTGAAATAGACACGGTTTTTATGTTTTGTGTTTAATTTTTAACTTACATAGACATGTTTTTACTGCCTCAAAAATAATATTTATTAGCTTTTTATTCATATGAATTTCCTCTGTGAAACATTTTCCTTTCAAACTACCATGCATTTCGTTTTAATTTATGCTTTCCTTACCATATTTTGCTAGGAAATTAGGTTGGTGTGAATAATGTCTGCAATTCGCATAAAAATTTGCACACTTTGTGCATGGTAGGCGTCAATTTGCCTGCGCATGCGCACAAATATGTAGTAATAGCGATCAAATATGAGATAAAAATACAAAACTGTTGTATAAATATGATTGTGTGTACTTGTTTATATATATGGGGCATTCTCTGGAAAAAAGCCACTTGAAAAAAAAAAGTTCTTTAAATAAATTAAAATAAAAATAAACAAAAAACAAAAATGTCTGCTACGTCCACGTAGTTAATCCTGGGTTACGCTAAATTCTGATAATAGTAGTGCATAAATCAATGATTTTTCATCATGTTCTGAGTTGGTTTTTTATTTGTAGCTCATACAAATATTGCTGTTCCAAAATTCCCTTTGGGTGGTAAAAAGGTGATGAAGTAAGGAACATTTTAAGATATTTTCGAAAAAAATCAAAGGGGGCATAAGTTGTTAAAAATTCCAAAAATTTTTTTTTTTCATTTTTTGCTATGAAATATTAATTTAAAAAATTTTTACGATATACAGTTTCAAAGTTTGAGAAATTCTGTACAAAAAAGTGACATGGTGTTTTAAAATCTGTTCATTAGTTTTAAAGTTATGGCGGTTCGAAAATTTTTTTACAAAAAACTTTGGCCCCTTATAATATGACAACCAACGTTACACAGACCTAAAACCATATGTTTTATTTTAGGTTTTACACGTACTATAAGATATATCATTGCCAAAGAAAATAAAGAACTTTTTTTTTCAAGTGGCTTTTTTTTCCAGAGAATGCCCCATATATTCTTTAAAAAATTGACGAAATTTATTTTTTTCTGAGTGAGATAGACATACATATAAATTGATAACAGTTGATAGGTTCATTTCTTGATAGGATTATTTTTGTGCCTACCAGAGAAACTGAAGACATTTTCTAAGATTTTTCGCATTGCAAATACGGAAATTTTGCTTTTTTTGTACTCATTAAACCGGAAATGAACGTACTCATATTTATATCATTTAATTTAAAGCTTTCATCTGGTTAAAATACAATCCACAAGAGCTTGCCTCTATGAGGATAGCAGACACAAAATTGTTTATCATGAAGCTTTGCAAATCCAAAACAAATATTATTTTTCTTTCAGTTTAACCATTTTGAAACTCAAAATATTATTTTCTATTAGCCATATCTACTTTTGTTATTTGCTGTTGCAAGTGTGGTGAGAACCATTGCTATCACACATATGATAAATGAGACCAAACAGTATTACAAATATGTTAAAACAATAACAACAACAACTAGTTATAACAATTCACATGTTAACAACTACAGTTGCAATTGAAAAACAGTAGCGAACAAATGCTGTCAATGGTCATCGACCACTGCTACCATTGCCGTGCTGAGCGCCAAGGCGATGCCACTGCCGCTTTCACATACGCTCTTCTTTCAACTATATGATTTTCAAAGAGGCAGTGTTTCATTTTCATTTTTCCCACATCAGTCTTTAGACTTTTGTTACGGTTATTGACAGGCGTTGTGTTAATTTATGGTTGCAGCTAATGATTGCGCTACTTAGTTGTGGATTATATACTTAAATATAGCATATAGAAATGAATAAATGAGAAATGAATACTTGAGCATAAAGAAAGTAAGAAAACTTGTAATTAGGTATAAAGAAATTTTTTCAATTAAAAAAATTAAAGCTTTTTGCCAAAGCTTCTTAGTTTTTTGTAACTCCCACAGCCGCACCTCAATTAAAATGCACTGAAAAGACACTATTAAGCTGATCAAAGGACTCAGCCGACATTAAAAGTCTAAGAGCGACGCTGACTTAATCTCTTGCAGGCATGATCAAATAATTACAAATGCGCCTCCATATAAGTGCATAGTTATAATATATTTTTGGCTCCAAATTACAAATACGAAAAACGCCACGTCTGGCTGCTAGTCAATAGTCAATCTCGCATGACAAGCCTGACGCCACAGCAGCACAGCTCGCTGACCGCCTAACAAACCACCGCCCAACTGGTCAGTCTGCTTGCTACTAATGCAAGTCATAGCTTAACACGCACACCAGCTGCGCTTAACCAGTTACTCGCTATATAATCAGCAGCGCTTTTTCTAACTTTAATATTAAATGGCAATTTTTTAATTATTATTCACTTTATTTTTAATTTTTTTATTATTTTTTTTTAAATAAATTTTATTTTTATATATATTTTTTTGAATATATACATAATACATATGTATGTTATATATTGCCATAATACAGTTTATATATGTATGCTCAACTTTTTTTCATATGTTTTCATGAAATATACCGTTACTTGTTAAGTGTGCAACATCGAAATCGAAAAGGCGCGCACAATTGCTCAGCCAGCTGGTGGAGCTTTTCTGCTTGTATCTATAGTTGCATTTCTGTTGGTATTTGCGCTCACAAGCTCATATAAGGCAACAACATGAAAATGTGGCAGTTATGCGGAAACGAGACGTGTGCGAATTCGAATATATAATATATAAAGCATTTACTTGTATATTATGTGGTAAAGTGAACGCAAAGCGCAGCCTATTCAATGGAAAAAATGAATATTTAATGCAATTTGAATCAATCAAGCTTGAAGTCACTTGTGGCGGGTTTCAATTTGGAGAAAAAATTTTCAAAATTTATGATTTGAGTATTAACTGTATTTATCTTTATATTTTTTTTTTCCATGATTATCTAAGACTTCATATTTCAAAATAATTTCAGGCAATCCTACATTGAGGGAAAATATGTATAATATATATGGCATTTCTGGAAGATCTCAAATCAGATAAATTAAGCACAGATTTAGCGACATTTCATATTTCATTTTCGAAAAAAAAAAATCGAACTCAAAACAATTACGAAAGCCTGATATGACTTCGTGTGACTTTTTCCTATTTCTAAAAATGCAGAGAACCCCAGAGGACCGTCGTTTTACAAGCATACGAAAATCGCTAACACAAAAATCAAGTTCAAGAAGTGTTTCGACGATTAGAAGAAGCGCTGGCATAAGTGCAAAGTATCAAATAATTTTTTTTTTCAAAAAACGAAAATTCCCGTTATTTTTTGAACACACCTCATACAGTGCATATGTATGGAATGAGCAACATTTGAACCAATAATACCCATATTGTTTATGTAATAATACCCAGCGCTTAGAGAAAATATTAAAAAAGCTCATAAATTATGTGTGACGCCATTATGAATACATGAGGGCTACAAAATATATAGAAAATATTTAAGTATATGCGAGTATGCATACAAAAGACTTAAGCGCGAAACTCAGCCTATAGGAAACGAAAGACTTAAACGCGTAAAGCGTTTACCAGCGATTAACTGCAGCTAAACTGAAGAAAAAATGTCTAACCGTAGGGCTGAAATTTACTGAAATACATAGTATAACGGACTGTGTAGCAAGCAACACGCATGCATAATCAGGTGAAAAGAAGAAAAAAAAGTAAAGGAAAAAAGGTGGCCAATAACAGCAGATAAATGCCTACGAAACACAATTCAGCTATTTTTCGGTGGCTATTATTATGGAAATATTTTCAAAACACATATGAAATTATGTAAAAATAAAATATTTGTATATATTTGAGGAGTTGCCGGTATTATGTAAAATAGTTTGAGGTTTGTATTTATTAAAATTTGTATTTTATTAAATGACATTTTGACAGAAGAATTAATCAGCTTCCCGTTTATAATTATTTTAAATTACAACAATAAATTTCAAGTTTGCAACAAACAATGGCCTGAAGGCAGACTGGTTAATTTATATGCAGTTATTTTTGAATTATTGTTTTTATTGTTGTTGTGTTTTTTATTTTAATTTAATTTTATTTTTTTTTTTGTAATATTTTTGCTTTTATTTTTTTTTAATTTTTTTGTTATATTTTTAGGTGTATAATAAATCTGAAATAACGCCGTAAATCTCACATTATATTAACATATGTAATATCCACATATGTATCTATGTATAACTGTAAATGTTTATGTTATGCATGAGTATTACATCTTTGTATGTACAAAATCACTTTCACACATCTTTATGTAAATTAAGACATGAAACTCTCAACTAAACGCCGCACAACAAAGGCTGAAGTGCAATAGGAAAAGCTCATAAAATTAAAAAAAAGTGTATGTGTGTGTGTGTGTTTGTAAACACTGGAAGCTGTCATATGTTTCGCATAAATTGTTGCAAGCCAGCAGCGCTGCATGTTAACTAGGCGCAAACGGCAATGACCGTGGCATGGAATAAAGCATTTTTTTCCTTCTTTCTCCTAGTTAACAATAAAGTGTTTTTCCAAAAATTTTACCAAACACCATCATTTTGCAAACAACAAACACAAGTGAGGGTGAGTGTGTTTTGTGTTTTTGTGATTTGTGAAGCAGACAATTTTTCGATTGCAATCGCAGACAGTAGACTGAAAAATGCAAAAAAAAAGTTTGGCCGGCACTCAGCCATGAAATTTCCTTCAAAGTCAAAATGGAGAAATGTTTAGATTTATAGCAGACACATACACAGCTACATTCAAACACATTTTCAAAGGCAAGTTGTGCATTTTTTCTCCAAATTTCTTATTTTTTCTCTACGCTGCTAATTTCGAAAATGAAAGCACTTGAGAAAAAATTGAAAAAATTGTGGCGTAGACAAGCGTAAAGTGTTAATTATTGTGTGCGGCAAAAATGCAGCAAAGCATAACTTTGTGAACGAAACGGAATTTTTGTAAATTATGCCCACGGAAATATTTAATACAATCAATCATGTGCACAAGGCAAATAAATCAAAAAATAACGGAAAGTGTTTTACAGCTGATTTTTATGTGTAAATTTTAGTTCGTTGCAATTTTTGTTATATAAATAAATTACAATTTTTTAATTTTTAATATAATTTTTTAATATATTTTATAATTATTGCATATACATAGCTCTACAAAAATACTAAAAATAAATAAATTTTTTTCCGCCTTACTCATTAGCTGCCTTTTCCTGCCACAAGCGCTGCTTATTGCACTTATTTCGGCATGAAATACTACAAATTAGCATAAAGACACCGCCATAGGTAACTGACACTGAATTTGCGCAATAGACTGTAACCTCACTTTTCTTCTCCAATTTCTCTCGGCGCGAATTTATTTCAAAGATTTAATGCCACACATACACATTGTATCTAAGAGTTTAGTGGAAAAGTGATTTAATTAAATTCTATGAAATGAATGGAATTCCAAAAATTATGAAATATTATTTTCAAGCAAAAAATAGTATTATCAAGCAATTAATGGCTAGCAAAATTAATATAAAAATATTTTTTATATATTTTCAATTTTTTTATTTTTCTTAGAATTTTGTAAGATGGAAACCTTATTAAATTTGGTTTTGATATTTAAAATACATATTGAAATTAATATGTATGTAAAACATAACAAGTGAAAAATAAAATTTTTAATATTTATTTTAAAGGTGACAACTCGTTAAAATTTATGCACAGCATAATTAGTGAAAATAATTTTTTTATAATTTTTTAAAAAGATGGCAACTCAGTTTTGTTATAATTACTTAAATACTACGAACATCTAAGCTTTCTAACTAACTAATTACCTCAAAAATATGTTTTGAAATTTCCGAAAGGTGGCAACTCCATTAATATATTATATTAAAAAATAGGCGTTTTTGGAAACTCTCTAGAATGCGAACAAAAATTATTCAATGAATTTAGTTAATTTGTGAAACGGATTTTTTTAGGTGGCAACACTGTCAAATATTTAGTAGTCAAAAAATAAATATTTAGCTATATTTATTAAAAATAAATAATATATAATAATAAATTCTTTTAAAAAACGAAATTTTAAGTTTACACAAAAGACTTAAGCGACAAACTTGCTCTCCTACACCTGCTGTTGTTTGCAAATTATGACTATGTATATTCATAATTTTTTACATATTTCCAGCGCAAAATATATACATACATACATAACAGCGCTCAATCGCAAAAATTTAATAAGCATTCCGCCTGCCACACAATCTTTTTTGCAAACTTTACTGCGCGTTCATTCATATGGAATCACTCGCACATATAAATAATAATATGTATGCATACTACAGTGCTCAAATTGTCCCCTTTGATTCTAAGAAACACTCAAATGTCTGGTGGTCGCTGTTCATCAAATGGCAAACGCTGTAAGACAACACTTTTGGGGCGCGACAAAAATGTGGAATGGCAAGTGATGAAAGAGTATTTGATAAACAAACGAAAAAGAATAGAAATTTGCGCACGCAGCCAACTTTTTAGGTGATTTTTTTACATTTTTTAAATTATTTTTTTTTAATATTTTCAATTTTTTTTTTAATTTTTTTTTCAATTTTTCTCTTTATTTTTCATTAATAAATTTTATATATGTTTTTTCTTTTAATTTTTTTGGTTTCGAAGAAAATCGGCTTAGCTGCCCATTAGGCTTGTGAAATGACTAGTGATAATTTGGTATAATTTGCAGAAATGTCTATGCTTACTTGCCATGAGTCTTAGAAGAGCCAAGTGAAAGATCTTCAAAGCAGCGTCGATGAAGTTTGGAGGAGGTTGGAAAGCAAAAGTGTAATGACTTTTCAAATTAATAGTTTTACAATAACATCTTTTTGTTGTTTTTAGAAATTATCTAACTCGAAGTTCAATATACTTATAGGCCAGCACAGCAAAGTGTGTCTGAAGTTTGTGTTTAGCTGATGAGTGCATGAAGAGACATATAAAGGTGTAGAGAGTGGGAGAGTTTTAAGATAATAAGGAACGAATTTAAGAGAAATTAGAAGGAAGTGGATGACTAAGTGGCTTAAAATTTTTAAATAGAGTACGAAATTAATATACAGGTCGCCCAAAAATCTCAACATGTTCGTAGAGTAGATCAAGAGTACAGAAAATATACTAACAAATTATAAATAGCTGATAGCAGAGCAAATATTTTCACCGTTTAAGCTCATTTTTTTTGCTGTAATTAATTGCTGTCGAACATTAATAGACACTGTGGTATTATGCAATAAAAAAGCTTGAAGCATAATATTTCGCACTCTTCAAAGCACCACCAAATAGACACCAAATCAGTGTTACATAATTTTAGTTAATGTTTTGTTATTGTTTTTGTTGTATTTTTCAGCGTTGAAACTTTCTAATTCCTTAAAAGAGACAATGCAAATTTCCATAACAATTAAAAGACAAAAAACAAAACCAAAACAAAATGCTTTAGCTCTAAAGTCCAAACAGCTGAGAAATATTTGCGCACAACAACAAATGCCAACACAATTAAAACAGTTGATGACCTTTTGGTGTTGGCGCGTAAGTGTGCTGGTTGTTGTTATTACTTTTTTGTTTTTGTTGTAGTCGGTAGCATAATTAACAAGTTGTGCATTTAACTTTAATGACGTTTGCCGAAACATTTGCAATTTTCAAAAGTTGTAATTATATATTTTTTGTTGTTGTTGTTTCTTTGCTGTTAATTATTGTTTTTAATTTTTTTGCGGATTTTTTAATAATTTTGTTATTTTTTGTTGTTGTTGTTTTTTTGTTACTATAATGTGTAACGGCATGCCGTATTTGGTTGTGTCATACATAATTATTGTTGTTGTTTTGCGAATTTTAACTATTTTGTTAGTCCCGAAATTTCGGGATTTGAAATTTGTAGACCCGAAAATTTTGATTTTGAATATTTTGTTTTTAAACAAAAATATGTAAATTTAATATAAAATATATTTTCTCAGTCTCAAAAATTCAGTTTCCGGAAAGTGTAATACCGAAGATTCGACATTTGTTCAATAAAATTTTTTCATCAATAAAATAATATTTTGTTTGTATAAAAACCATTCTAATTGATTTTGAAGAAATAATTAAATAAATAAATAAACTAAGAAATATTTTGTTTATTCTGTTGATTTATGACCTGTTAATTGTAATCCCGAAAACTGAGTTTTAGCAGAAGGTTTGTTTGAGATTGTATGTTGGCAAAAATATTTTAAATTTATTTTATAAATATTATTTTTGTTGTAATTTACTTTTATTAAGTATACACTTGAAATTTTGTAAAAAAAAATTTAAATTTCGGGATCCCGAAACTGCTCGTCAGCTACTTTATCTATATATAACCCAAAAATAGTTTTCTGCTGCGCCTGCCATTAATGATGCGAGTAGTGCAACAACAAAATTAATAATAGCTTATAGGCGCACCAAACAAAAGACTTAAGCGCCGAACTTGATTACAACTCCACTAGCATTTCCATAGGTTATATATTACGCGAATGCGCCAGCTACCTGCACCACTACAAAGCAAAATTTTGCAAAAATTAACCTTTTTTTGAGGTTTTCGTACGCTTTTAAATGCCCACTTTGCTACACTACGCCGCTGACTGCATTCGCTTTATGTGCCATTTGCTATTAAAAGCAGCAAAACAAAAACACAAAAAAAAATTGAAAACACAAAACAAAGCGAATATTTTCGGACATTTCGCATTAATGACAACGGAAATTCCCAACATAAATTGCAAAGATGTTGCCTAACATGGCGGCAGTTAGAAATGCAAATTACGCGCAGCGCTCAAAATAAGAAAAAATAAATTTAAACAAAAAATATATTTTGTATGAAAAAAAATTAAATTAAATGTCCAATTTAAAATTGACACCAAAATGTCACCAGCTTCACTGAAACGGGCAAAAGCGTATGAATAAGCGAAAATCGCGACAAAAAAGCGCGGCTCTAGGCATTTGGGTGTGTTCGTGTGTGTAACTTCTAACCGCAACGTCTGTAAAAATTTTATGTAAAACGAGGCATCAAGCAAAAACATAAAAACTGCTTTGACTGTCATGCAGCTATAAATTCCAAGTCTTGCATTTAATTGACCCAATTCCGGACGCGCGCACACGCACTCCACACCTTCAATTCAGCATAAAAGCATAAGCAGACATACATACATATATATATGTATATAGTATGTGTGAGTGTGTAGAAATATTCTATTTGTCTTTTGTTGTAATAAGAAACATATAAGAAATCAATACTCAACCAACGCATTTTTTGATTTTCTAGCAAAGCAATTCTTGCTAAAAATACTGCGCAGACAAAGAAGAATATATATTTATATGTATATGGGTGTGTGTGTATATATATCTATAAAACAGCACATTAGCTAATCAATAATGCTAAGCACACACTCGCTCAACACACAACGACAGCCAGCCACCACCGCCATCACCACGACCACTCAACGGGTTATGGCGCAGCCTGACAGTCTGACAGACAGCCAGTCAGTCAGTTAACTCAGCTGGCGCGTTAAACACACAACTAGCTAGCTGGCTGGCTGGCTAGCCAACACAAATCGTCAGCAAATCATTAGCACAGCCCATGTCAAGTTAAGTCAATTCATGGCGAGTTAAAATGAACCATTCGACCATTCCCCCTGCCAGCGGCGACAAATGCCAAACAGACAGCACAGCGAAGCAGCGCTGAAATAGAATAATAAATACCGGTAGAAGCGCGCACACACATCTATATACACCCATTATTATATAGATATCTATGCATACATACATACATATATATTATGTATATATGTAAATCGCTAGGAGAAAAGAAGAAAGAATCAACGTTGTTTCGCCAATAATTGCCAATGACATAAAGTTTCGACAAACAAATTGGCTAGCATTTCGGTGGCGAAAACACAAAAAAAATATATAATTTATATTCCACACACACACATACACAAACGTTGTGTGAAGCTGTGTAGCAGTAGCGCGTCGCGTCACTCGGATTTACATCATCGCATTTGTTGTCATGCTGCGTGCGTCTGGCTGCCGTTTGAGATGTGATAAAAATGTCGCACAAAAAAACATTTTAATTAAATTATATTAGCTTTATTCTATATGGGGTAATTCTGTTAGGAAATTTTTAATATTTATATAAGATTTTTTTTTCAATTATTGATGCTTCGATTGTGATAACTAATATATTAAACGCTTTTAATTTCGAACAAAAAAGTAGGCAAACTCTGGTTATGTACTGTTAATCTTTGTTTTAGGAGTATCTCTTCAAAATATTCAACTTTACTTCATATACTCATATTACGTCTTCATAAATATACAGTTGAACTGCCAATAACTCGAATCGCCATAGTCCACTAAAAAACTTCGAGTTTGAGAGACTTCAGAGTTATAGAAGCTTTCACTAAGACGTACAATTTTTCAAAAACCTGTAAAATATAGAATTATACACTGTTTTATTTATTTTCTTAGCGTAAAGTTTTATGTACATGCGTTAAAATATATATTCTGTAATTTTGTTTGTTGCAGTTTGCTATTGTTTGGCTCTTGGCGTCTGTGTCCCATGCCTATTTTACATGATTTATGACATATCCATAAGAGTAATATCATATATTTGCTTCGTCTCCATACGATATAGAGAAACTCTTTTAAAATTTCGAGCTCGAAAGTAAATATTTGAAATTTGTATTTGTCAAAAATTTCGATTTACAGAAGGAAATTTTTATGAAATTTTACTTCTATTCAAGAGGTCGAGTTATGGAGAACTTCAAATTAAGGAAGTTTGATCAACTGTATATATTGGACACAGGCATAGATATTTTGATGTACATGTCTGTCTTGCAGTTTATTTATTTGTTTTTGCTATTCGTAATGTAAGATGTTTAGTATTATGAATATCTACTCTGGTAATAAGTAGTGGTGATCATTTCATCAAGTTCTCTTTCGAGTGCTTCTAAGTTCATGTAAATTAAACTCTGAGACATTATAAAACTTTATTTATAGCTGGTTTACAATAAATTATAGTATTTAAAAAAATATCAGCATATCTAAAGAAGCTGAGCTTCATACTGCAGTTGTGCGATTTTATGTTAGAAATTGTGCTTATTTAGTCACAGTAGTCACTTTTTCTCGTCAGAATGGTACTATAAGAATATTATATTTACACGATTGCCACAAGTTTTATAATTAAATATCTTGAATCTCCTCTCGAACGCTCACGGATTAGTTTTATTAATACATTGCAATTTTTATTTTATCATATTTCTATTTATGCATAAATATTTCACTGATCGCATGAATTGCCCTTAGTTTGAAGTGTTAACATTATGGGTAGCAGCTCCGAACACTTTCTTTTTGGAAATATAGGCAAATTATAAAGAAAAATTTCGACAACAGTAGAGTTGATTCTAACTTACTTCTGTAGAATCAACTAAATATCGTGTCCTCATTTAATATAAAACTAAAATAAAGCGGAATTTTCTGTAAAATTATAATGCTACGAAATTGAAATCTAGAAATTATTCATCATAAACCAGGAAAAACCAGTCACACATTATATAATATAAACTCAAAGAGAAGTTCGATGGGGAGATTGAAAGAAAGAGAAAAGTACCTAATTTTACTTCTTAAAAAACTCATTTTAAAGTATGTTCCAAATATTGAGACTAACATTTATACAGCATTAATCCAAATTCGTGAGTACCCTTACTTCTATAAGAATGTAAACAACTACTCCAAGCAGCATTCAGAGCTTTTCAAAATCAGTACTAGTGTACTTAAATTTAGATTCAGATTTGGCATTACGCTCCTGGCTACCCTTTGGACCGCTTTGAAATAGTTTAATATTAAACTTAAATAATTTCTGGGCACTAAGCAATATAGTTGTACACAAATATTGAAAAATAACTAACTAAAATGCATTCCAACCAATTTAAAAAACCCACCATCTATTTTCATTTCAGTAGGTTAGTACTTTACTGGTGCCAGATGTGACTCTCCGCGAAGCGCCTCTTATTACTTGCGGTTTTCTGTACCTGCAAGGAGGCAAGTGCGAAAAACCACAGCAAGCATAATCACAACTCTTTGCATTTGCATATTGTTTACGATTTGCTAGCTAATTTTACAACTTTGGCAGCAGTAAGTGCAAGTTTATTGCAAACGGTGGCAACGCACTGCCAGCTTGTTTGTGTATGTATGTGCGTGTGTTTGCTTTTAACGCATTGCAGCTGCCACAAAAGTGTTGATGCCTAAAGCATTTACACAGTTTATTACACAGTTTGTTATCTTTCGATTTTTGCATATGCTTTTGCCACTACTCAAATTATTGCATAACATTTAACACACTCACTCGTTTGCTAGGCAGCTACAAGCCGGCAGTTAAATTTAGTTTTTTCAAATTCTTTTTTTTTTCACTTTTTTGTGCAAAAATATTTTGCAGCTTTCGCAGTGTCTGCTTTTTGCATTGAATTCGCATGTTTGTTTTTGTTGTTGTTAACTGTGTAATTGAGTAATTCACAAGTAATTAAGTAATGCGCTCACTAACACTTGTTGAGTGCAGAGATTTGTTTATGCAAAAATTAAATTTTTTTTTTTTATTTTCATTAGAACGAATAAATTATCGCTAACTACTGAGTAGCGCTAAAAAATGATTTATATACAAATATGTTAATTGATTTGACAAGCATTTTATAATAATATTCGCTTCCAACTAAGTAAAAACCCACATGTGATGATTTCGATTGCGTCTTCTAATGAGATTTGTGGGCGCACTGTCATAACGACGAGTTCATAGGGTTTGGCAGACGTATTTGAAGCTTTATTTAGCAATAATGACTGCATTAAAGTAAGTTAATTGACACTGAAAATATTGAGTTTATTGAGTCATCACACAGATGTGCGGTGCGGTTCACGCCGGAAATATTAATAATCTTTGGAATTTCTTGTATTTAAATAACAAATACGCAAACCGCTTGAATACCCTTAGCTGTTTGTCAAATTCCGGAGTGGAGGAATGCTTGGAATCGGAACTAAAATTTTTTATAAATATGTAATGGCTTTATAGAAGTCATTCAAGATGACAAAACTTTATTACAACAACAAAAAATAAAATATATTAATTATAATAAAGGTTATTATTATGAAAACACAAGATAAAAAAAATATTAAAATTTCGCCAGCAATGAGCACAAGTCTCAAAAATGTATATTCAACACTGCATATTTTATCCACATATTTTTATCTCACCCGCTTTTACAGGTATTTTTTGGCACACCAATTACCACCGCCTGCACAAGCCAACTTACCTAACATAACTATATAAGCTCACACTTCATAATTTTTTTTTGATTTTTGTTCTTTTTATCTGCCACATTTGTTGCTGCACGCTCTATATGCAGCGTTTATGCTCAAATTTGCAAGTTAATTGCTGCCCACGCACAGCACAAAATGCCAGCACAGGATGATGATGAGCTGCAGATGAGTGCTTTTGGCAGCAAATATGGCAATAAAATGTAATCAGGCGCATGAAGCGTGCAACAGGCAACAACAAGAACATCACAATTAATAGCGGTGCATATTTTACCTTTACATACATATGTATGATTAGTGCAGTGTGGCAGTAATCGTTTGCTTGGCGCTTCTGCTTTGAGGTGGAGCAGCCAGCAGCGGAGTGACACCTCTGTATACCCAGTTATTAGCGGATTTCATTTTCGTTACTGTTTCATGGTTTCAGTTATGATATACATATGTACACACGTATATGTATAAAATTATGCAAAAAATCAGTGCTGTTGTTAAGTGGATTAGGAAGAGTAAAGTAGAGATATGATTATGATTATTTGTGGTATTGATGTATTTAATTGCACATAAAAAGCCGTATCATATTAAGTGGTTATAAATGACTCCGAATTCTTAAAAAAAATATTTTTAAATGGTTCTTTAAGGTGTAAAAAATAGGCTAAGAATATGAAATACTTTATTTTATGAGTTTGTTTTTTATGCGAGTTATAGTACAATTTGGCTCTATTATAGCATTAATTTTATTTTATTTTATTTTATTTTATTTTATTTTATTTTATTTTATTTTATTTTATTTTATTTTATTTTATTTTATTTTATTTTATTTTATTTTATTTTATTTTATTTTATTTTATTTTATTTTATTTTATTTTATTTTATTTGAATTCCTTTATCTTATCTGATCTTTAAAATTTTCCGCTTTACACTTTGTATTAATTGATTAAATTTATTACAGCATCGATTGTCTTCTTTGTTGCTATTTTTATTTTGTTTTCCACCTAACCGTACCAACCACGCCCCTGCCCTGCGACACAATACACCCTTCTCTATACGAAAATTTAATTAATACACTTGGTTAGACAATGAAGTTCAAATTAATTCCACTCAATATGAAATCCATTTCCTAAAAAAACACATTAATAACAACAATTTAAATAAAAATACACGCCACACCAACTATTACGCATACATACACACTTCGCATACATAATATTACTGGCTCACGGCGTTGCAATCAGATTTTGTGTGAGAATTGTATTCAAATCCGGCAGTTATTATTTAATTCCTAATGAAATATGCCAACAAAAACAACAACAGAAATACCATGGCACAGCCGCTGTGGTGGCAGCAACAGTGAATGCCACAGCAGCAGGCCAATGACATGGCGTATGAGAGATATATGCAGATTTGTATGAGCGCTTGTTTGTTGGTATGAAGAAAACGTAAGACTTAAACGCCAAACTTCATGTATATGCATACAATGTGCGACTGAATATCTGACAAACACAACCGCTGTGGCAATGTATGCTAATATGGGGCTCTAAAGGTAGATAGACAACACGCGCAAAACGAGTGCAGCAGAGGAAATAAGAGGCAACTAGCTACTAGTTGTTGTTGTAACTGTAGCAAAGTCAAACATAGAAATAATGAAGGGGCGTTTTGAATATCTTATTGCCATACAATTTAGTTGGTGGAAATACACAGATTTTGAAGAAAAACAGATACAACATGCGATGGCATGCCTTTGCCCTTATATGGCGGTACAGTATGTGGCTGTGCAGCATCTGAAATATGCCTACAGCAGCTCAGAGTCATGTTATGTACATATTTGAAATAAAGATGGGCGAGTCTCAAAAATACACAGGCGGACAGACATTTAGCTAGACAGCCACGGAATTGTATTGTTCACCTGTGGCAGCAGCAACAGCAATAATTGGTGACAACGACCTTGAGGCACAGCCGCAACCACTTGCTGTTCGCATGGCGGTTGAGCGTCACAAGCCGCAGAGCTTTGTATTGTTTCATCGCAGATGAATTTCAATTTTGTACATATATTATTTGTATTTCACGCAACTTCAATGTTTTCCCTCACAATATGCGGAAAATGATGGCGTAAAAGCGATACGCAAAAGTACAAGCGACAAACGATCAAAACAATATCACGTCAGAAGCAAAAAAGCGGAAGTAAAATGTACAGCAGCTCTAGCTGCCATGGATTTTTCTCAAGCACTTTGTTAACTAATTCGATACATGTGTTTCCTAATTCTAGCGCTTGTTTGGCATTAATTGTTGTGCTAACAAAAGGTCTTAAGCCCAACCATAGAAAAGGCGGAAAATAATTCAAAGAATTCGTGCATGAGAAAAAGCACTAAATAATTGCGTATACGCCCTGCTGACCTGCGGTTTTTTGAATGACGTAAAAAAAAATAAAAAATAATAAAACAAAACATGCAAGTAATTGTTGTTAAAAGAATGCTGTATTGTAAATATATATGTTTGAGGTTTTTGGATAAAAAAATATTTCTTTTTTTTTTATTTGAGAAATCTGTTTTACACTGTATTAAAGTTAATCTTATTTTATAGATAACAGAAACCTTAAACATTTTTAATTTTTTTATTTATTTAAAATTATTTTTTTCTTGAAAAATATACTTTTTCCAATTCGTAACATTTTTACTGATTTCTTATTGGAAAACTTCATATTGGAAAAAATTCTTTTTTGTTGAATGGTCTTATAAAATATATATTTCTAATAATCTATTGAATAATCTTTGGAAAAATTCATTTATTTGAAAATTATTTCAAACAGATAATTCCTCAGATAATGCTTAGAAATTAAGCTCCATTGGTTAGATTTAAAGCCCACCGTCAACAAACTGATTGGACCTTATCAGTGTGGCTTTAGACCTGGAAAATCAACATCCGGCCAGATATTCACCATCTGGAAAAGACACGTGAAAATAGGATCGACACACATCACCTTTTTGTCGATTTTAAAGCTGCTTTCGACAGCACGAAAAGGAGTTGCCTTTATGCCGCGATGTCTGAATTGAGCAACACCAAAAGCTCCGTCAGGATCGGGAATGACCTCTCTGAGCCGTTCGATACCAGACGAGGTTTCAGACAAGGTGACTCACTATCGTGCGACTTCTTTAACTTGATGCTGGAAAAAATTATAAGAGCTGCAGAGCTAAATAGAGAAGGTACAATCTTCTACAAGACTGTACAGCTCCTGGCGTACGCCGATGATATCGATATCATTGGAAACAACACCCGCGCCGTTAGTTCTGCTTTTTCCAGAATGGATAAGGAAGCGAAGCGTATGGGTCTGGTGGTGAACAAGGACAAGACGAAATATCTCCTGTCATCAAACAAACAGTCAGCGCATTCGCGTCTTGGCTCCCACGTCACTGTTGACAGTCATAACTTTGAAGTTGTAGATAATTTCGTCTACCTCTGGACTAAGTAGGCAATTGAACAGTAAAGTCCTCTCTCGACGAACCAAAATCAAGCTCTACAAGTCGCTTATCATCCCCGTCCTGATCTACGGTGCAGAAGCTTGGACGATGTCAACATCCGATGAGACGGCACTAGGAGTTTTCGAGAGAAAGGTTTTGCGGAAGATTTATTCCCTTAAACATTGGTAACGACGATTACCGCAGACGATGGAACGATGAGCTGTACGTGTTATTCGACGACATAGACATAGTCCAGCGAATAAAAAAACAGCGGTTACGCTGGATAGGTCATGTTGTTCGAATGGATGAAAGTGCTCCAGCTCTGAAAGTATTCGATGCAGTACCCGCTGGTGGAAGTCGAGGAAAAGGGAGACCTCCACTCCGATGGAAGGACCAGGTGGAGAGGGACCTGGCTTCGCTTGGTATAACCAATTGGCGCCAAACTGCCAGAAGGAGGGATACGTGGCGCGCTGTTTTGGACTCGGCTATAACCGCGTAAGCGGTGTCTACGCCAGTCAAGAAGAAGAAGAAGAAGGTTAGACTCATTAGTGTATTAGACAAATTGTTGTCGTTCAAGAACTTCAAGAAATCTCGTAGATATTCATGAACCGTCTGTTTTTTCTACTTGGAGTCGCTTTCGTGTCTTAAATGTATCTAGAACTCATTTGTGTTTGATTTTACTCAAATATGTGGAAACTTTTCACCGACTCATGAAGTATACTTTGTGAATCTGACATAAATGGACTATTTTCTTAAAACTAACATTTTCAACATGAACTCAAAATCTCTTTAGGGATTGCAGGCATTTACTTAAGAAAATACAAAAGTGAACAGAGTGCCTAAGAAATATATTTAAGAAGCAATTTCAAAATAATCAGGGAACTTATATGGACAAAATATTTAAAATAATTATAAGCTCAGAATAAAATAGCAGTTTTCGTTAAAAAAAAAACTTAAAAAATGAAATAAAAAATTAACACAAAAATCCAAATATACACTCAAACGACCTTGAAACTATATTATTTTACTTCTATATTTTGCGTGAACTGCTGTTTGCTCACGTCGAAATTGAAAACGAAATTTCAGTTGAAATCGAAATTTTAACACAAACAAGCACATCGATATATACATATATACTCGTATATTAATATATGTACATATGTATATCTATATTTATATATATGTACGCATTGTTTATTTGCAATTGCTCTTAGCGTGCGAAACTTACCTTTTGTGTATATTTGTATCTGCTCACTTATGACTTGGAATTGTTGCTTCCGTTATTCTTGTTTTTTTTTTTGTTGCAGTTGATTTTTGCGCTTTTTATTACGTTTTTTTGTTGTTGTTTGTGAATATTTTTAGTGTTTAATTTGCTTATATTTTAATAATGTTACGCGAAATTATCGAGTTTGGCAAATACTGTTCTTGGCACTTATAAACACATACACACAGACACTTTAGTGGCAGGTTACTCATACGCCAGGTGGGCGAATTCTAAAATAGAAAACAACTGTGGAAAATTAATTATATGAATAACTTTTTTAGATTTTTAAATTATTTTTAAATTAATTTATAAGTTAATAAAATTCAAAAAAATATTAAAAAATACTAAAATAATTTTTCTTTAAAAGGTCATAAATTCTTAAAACATATTTTCTCAAATATATTATATATTGTTTCAATATTGTATACAAAAAATTAAAATTAGGCTTTAAAGTATGCCGGCAGTTTGGAGATCGCTTCGATTTTGTTTTTTCATGTTTTCAAAAAAAAAAAAATATTTTAATATATTTTTCAAAATACGAAAATTGTTAATTCTTTAGTCAATTTATTTTATTTTATTTTTTTATTATTATTATTTGTTGTAATTTTTTTATCTAAATATTTAAGCATCTAATGCTTTTTTCTCTTTACTGATCAATTTTTCTGCCATTTTTAAGTTTTTGTTGCATATAACCGTTATAATTTCCAACAATATTTTCAACTACGCTCATTTTCTAAGCAACCACCAGCTGTTTCACTGAATTTCAACAATATTTTTCTGTAATAAACAACAAAAAATGTGCTTGTGGCTGCAGAAATTCGCTTGTTGCCTATTGCGAATTTTATAAAATTACAATTTTTTATTATTGCTATTGTTGTTGTTTTTGTTATGCTAACTGCTGTTCGCGAATGCATGCGGCCACAATTAATTTCACTTTTTTTCCTTGAAAGCAAAACTGCACACACAATTTGCGCGTGCTGTTTATTGTTGTAGTCATTTGTTGCTATTGTTGTTGCTTGAGTTTATTATTATTATTATTTCGCCGTGTTGTTGTTGTTCTGTGCTACTTGCTCGCATTTGCCTGTTTTGTTGTAATTATGTGTTGGTTGTGTTAAACATTATCTTTTGTTTTTTTTTTTCTGTGCTTTGCCTGCATTTTTGCTCGTTTTCATGCGGTTGCTGAAGTTTTTCTGGTTTATAGTTGTAGTTTTCGTTATTTTGTTGTTGTTATTGTATTTCTTTTGTTTTGTGTAACATTAACTGGTTTCTTGACTGCAAAATTTTTACATACAATTCACTTTGCGCGGTTTTGCCGAGGTGTTGCACAAAACTGAATTTCGTCTTAACCCGAAATTTACCAAATGATAAATGTTGTTGGTTATATAACATAAGAGTTAGCTTGTATTGATTTGAAATTGATTAATTAAGCTGATTTTTTATTGAACTATTATTTATTTAAATATAGCAGTTAAAGAGCTATTTATAATATTATATATAAATATACTAATGAAATGTCCAGCGAACATTTTGAATCCATTAAAAGTGGTATATAAGATGGAATGTCCCAAATAATAAAAGTCGCATACAAGAAGTATAATCAGAACTATTTCAATTTTTTAAGAAATATTAAAAAATATAACTATTTTTTTGATTATATATTGCATATAAAACAATTTTTATACTCTCGCAACAAATGTTGCTAAAGAGAGTATTATAGTTTTGTTCACATAACGGTTGTTTGTAACACCCAAAACTAAACGAGTTAGATATAGGGTTATATATACCAAAGTGATCAGGGTGAAGAGTGGAGTTCAAATCCGAATGTCTGTCTGTCCGTCCGTCCGTCCGTCCGTCCGTCCGTCCGTCCGTCCGTCTGTGCAAGCTGTAACTTGAGTAAAAATTAAGATATCTTGATGAAACTTGGCACACTTATTTCTTGGCACCATAGGAAGGTTGCTTTCGAAAATGAGCAAAATCGGACCACTGCCACGCCCACAAAATGGCGAAAACCGAAAACACATAAAGTGCTATAACTAAGCCATAAATAAAGCTATGGAAATAAAATTTGGTATGAAGGATCGTACTATGAAGGGGCATATTTGGATGTAATTTTTTTGGGGAAGTGGGCGTGGCCCCGCCCCCTACTAAGTTTTTTGTACATATCTCGCAAACCAATAAAGCTATATAAACCAAACTTTCTGCAGTCGTTTTTTTAGCCACTTCCTAATACAGTCCAAAAATGAAAGAAATCGGATCATAACCACGCCCACCTCCCATACAAAAGTTAGGTTGAAAATTACTAAAAGTGGTTTAACTCACTAAGGAAAAACGACAGAAACACTAAATTTCACATAAGAAGTGGCAGATGGAAGCTGCACTCAGATTTTTTTACAAAATGAAAAATGGGCGTGGCGTCGCCCACTTATGGGTCAAAAACCATATCTCAGGAACTACTCAACCGATTTCAATGAAACTTGGTTTGTAATAGTTTCCTTACATCCCAATGATATGTTGTGAAAATAGGCCAAATCGGTTCACAACCACGCCTACTTCCTTTATAACAGAACTTTGAAGACAATCTGAATCGTTTACTTTACAATATATAAAGTAAGCACTAGTAAAGATATCGGCGCAGAACTTTGACCAAATACTATGTTTATAGTGTGGCAGCCCCATTCTAAAAATCGCCGAAATCGGACCATAGGTTTTCAAGGCCCCATATATCGAACATGAGGACTTCTGTGCTTCTAACCTAATATTATGGTTTCCAACTTTCAATGGACTTTATACAATATATATGACGAATATGTGGGTCAAATTGCGTATTATGTAATATAAATAAAGTTAAATAAATAAATTGCGAGAGTATAAAATGTTCGGTTACACCCGAACTTAGCCCTTCCTTACTTGTTTTTTTTAAGATTTCTTATAACTTTTATTCTGTAGTTTATTAATTTAAATTAAACTTATATAATTTTTTTTATTTATATGTAGTTAATATATATTTTTTAATTATAAATAAATTAATTTTATTTTTGTTGGTTAATATAATTTTTTACTTATCTGTTTTATTGTTTAAATATTAATAAAAATGAATTTTTTATTAAATTATTGGTCTACAACTTTGCTTCCGCCGTTTTCCAATAGATGTCTCTAGGGTCAAGCACTGGTCGATTAAATCGTTTTGTATCGGTTTTGGACATTTGTGTCAACATTAACCCAACAAAATATATTATTCTCAACTGAAAATGTCACTTTTTGAGCCGAATTCTCGACATTTGCAGGAAATTTTTGTTTTCTTTTTTAATTCCAAGAAAAGTGCGGCTGAGGCTCATCGACATTTGTAACCGTTTTTATACAAAAAAAAAACTTAAATTTACAAAAAAACGGCGGAAGCAAAGTTGTAGACCTAATAATTATTAATTTTGTTTTTATTGACAAATGTAATTTTTATCAAATTTTATTTTAAATCATTAAATGTTAATAAATTTTTTTATTAATTATTAAATTTTTTATTTAATTTTATTAAAATAATTTTTTTTAATGTTAATAAAAAATAAAATAATTTTTTTTTAATGTTAATAAAAAATTATTTTTATCAAAATAATTAATAATTTGGTTTTCGTTGATGGATGTAATTTTTATTAATTTTATTTACTTAAATAATTATTATATTTAATATTTAATTATTATAAATTAATATGTATTAATAAAAATGCATTTTTATTAAATTAGTTATTATTATTTTTTTATTGATTAATATATTTTTTTATTACTTTCATTAAATTTATTTATTTTTTATAATTAGTTATTTATTATTCGGTCATTTATATTTATTTTTAATTCATTAATTATTTTTAATTACTTTTTTCGTATTACGTCTTTTTACTGGACTATTTCAATATTATCGGGTTCGCATATTTTACATAATTTCAACACAGTTTTCTGTTTTAAAATGTATTATATATGTTATGTAAAATATTAAACAATTTTATTTATTATTATTTATTTCAACACTGCTTTGATAGCTTTTTTTCGTTTTTATGCAGCTCTTTCTTTATTAAATTTTGCCTTTTCGCTATTTTCTACTTTGCTCCAATAAAATGATGATGTTCATTTAATTAGTTGCTGTTTGCTTTATAAAATACTTCCACACTTCAATTAATCTTTTCTCCGGTTAACAGTTTATTGCACGCTATACATTTCTAAATCATTTCACTTTTCTTTTATATTTTATTGTTATTGTTATTATTTTCTTTGATTGTTGTTTTTTCTTATTTTTTTAATATTTCTCTTAGTTGTTGTTGTTATTTTTCTTTGAATTGTTGTTGTTATTTTTTCATATTTGTTGCAGTTGGTTTACTTGTATTTTTTGTGTTGTTGGCATCAATGACACCGAGCACATGCAACTTTCACAGCAACACCAACAACCGGAATGGTCACTCGTTAAGTCAATTGGGCATTACCGAATTATTTAAAGCAACAACAGAAGAAAAAAAGCATTTTGCAAGCGCAGAAAAAGTGAACTTTTTTGCAGGAAAAAGCACAGCTGCAGAAATAGAGGCAAAAACGATGGTAAGCAAACTTTTAATAAAAAATTGTATTTTGGTGAAACAGCGGAGGAAAGTTGGAACTGTCGTTTTTTTTAATTTATAAAAAATAATTATAAATTTTTTTTTTTAAACTTCAATACAATATTTAAAAATATTTTTTATAATTTTATAACACAATTTACTGTTATTTCGTAAAATTAAGGTATTCCATAATTTTTTGTCACTAAACTAAATTTTTGTAAATTTTTATTTCACATCTTCCGCTTCGAAGTTTCGATGTTTCGAAAATTTTTCATAATTCACATACACAATCCGAAAAGCAAGCATAAAATATGTTTTCCAATTTTTCCCAATACACTTGTTGCACACACACACAGACACACGCAACCATAAAATAAGTTTTATACTTTCAATACACACTTGTATGTTGTTGTTGTTGTTGTTTGCTTATTGCAATAATTGCATATTGCACACACACACACACAAATGCACCGCTTCAACGCCCCAAAAAACGATGAGAAGCCACAGCTGAAGAAGCCACACTAAGCGTAGGTGAATAACTAAATAATTATAGAAATAATAATCGTTAGAAACTCGACGTGTTAACGGTAACGACAGCCGAAAACCACACTCAGCAAACGCACTCGACGACTTTCGCGACTCAACTGTTGGCCAAGCGTTGCAGCAAGTGGCCACTCACCAGCTAGCAGCCACCAGCCAGTCAGTTGAACCGTCGTCGAGCAAAAGAAACATAAATAAACAACAACACCAACAGTAATAACAACAAAAACAATACCGCACAACTAATGAGCAAAAGCAACAACAAGCGGCTAAGGCAGCGCAAGCAACAACAACACACGTTGACTACTAAGCAATAGCCTGACGTAGAGCTACAGCTACTAGCATTGCTTGTTGTACCGTTGGCACAGCGTGTATACATATATGTGTGGGTGTATGTATGAGAGCGTGTAAGTGTGCGTGTGTTTCTTTAGCTCACATACTAGGCCACGTTCGTTGCTTAAGTCATTCGTTAGCTTGGCTTTCGGCCATTGCGAGCTTTTGGCTTTTCTGCTTGTTGTTGTTGCTCTCTTTTATTTTTTTTGATTTCCTTCTTATGGTTGGTGTCCGCAAACAGCTGTGCTGCGTTCGATTTTGTTTTACTTCGCTCTCTTCGTCTTCGCCTTCGTACACTTTAAAAACGCTGCTACGCTTCGCTTCGTTTGCGGATTGTTGCCGAGCGCATAACCGTATAGCGTTGCTTACTCACATTTCAAGCGAATCGCACTCAACTTCCCTCATCTACACATACTTCTTCTGCGCTTTGATTTCGTTTACTTGTAATCTCTTTTCGCTGTTGCTCCGAGCTTTTGCCACAGTTTATGCAAAGTTGGTGCAGAAGTAGGCGAATATCGCTTTAAAATGAAGCGAAGTTGGTTAAAGAAGTGGCTTGCACTTGTATTTGTGGTCCGAAGCTTTTACTGCTGAGGGTTTTCTCTTAGTAAGTGAGTGTATATTCAGGTGGATGTGCTACTGAAGTTTTGTATCAGATTAAGAGTATAAATGGTGTTGGAGTTTCTCTTAACTTATTCTAAAATCAAATTTAATTTGAAAAAAAAAAAAATAAGGCAAGAATAAACCATTTTCTAAAAAAAATGTTTTTTTTTTTGCTTTTTTATACTCTCGCAACCTGTTGCACAGAGTATTATAGTTTTGTTCACATAACGGTTGTTTGTGTCACCAAGAAATAAAAGAGTTAGATATGGGGTTATATATATAGATAAATGATCACGACGACGAGTGGAGTTGAAATCCGGATGTCTGTCCGTCCGTCCGTCCGTCCGTGCAAGCGATAACTTGAGTAAAAATTGAGATATCTTAATGAAACTTGGAACACATGTTCCTTGGGACCATGAGAGAGTTGCTTTCGAAACCTGGCGAAAACCAAAAACACATAAAGTGTCATAACTAAGCCATAAATAAAGTTATAACAGCAAAATTTGGAATAAAGGATCGCACTAGGAAGGGGCATATTTTGATGTAATTTTTTTGGGGAAGTGGGCGTGGCCCCGCCCTCAAATCGGTTATTTGTATATATCTCACAAACCAATGAAGCTATATAAACCAAACTTTTTGCAGTCGATTCTCTTACGTACCCCACCACACAGCATGCAAATAGTTGAAATCGGATAATAACCACCCCCACCTCCCATACAAAGGTTAGGTTGAAAATTACTAAAAGTGCGTTAACTCACTAACGAAAATCGTCAGAAACTCTAAATTTCACATAAGAAATGGCAGATGGAAGCTGCACTCAGATTTTTTTACAAAATGGAAAATGGGCGTGGCGTCGCCCACTTATGGGTCAAAAACCATATCTCAGGAACTACTAGACCGATTTCAATGAAACTTGGTTTGTAATAGTTTCCTTACATTCCAATAATATGTTGTGAGAATTGGCCAAATCGCTTCACAACCACGCCTACTTACTATATACCAAAACTTTGAAGACGATCTGAATCGTTTACTTTACAATATATAAAGTAAGCACTAGTGAAGATATGGTGCAGGTGCAGAAATTTGCACAAATACTATGTTTATAGTGTGGCAGTCCCATTCTAAAAATCGCCAAAATCGGACCATATGTTTTCAAGGCCCCATATATCGAACATGAGGACCTCGGTGCTTCTAACCTAATATTATGCTTTCCAACTTTCAATGGACTTTATATAATATATATGACGAATATGTGGGTCAAATTGTGTATTATATAATATTAATTAAGTTAAATAAATAAATTGCGAGAGTATAAAATGTTCGGTTACACCCGAACTTAGCCCTTCCTTACTTGTTTTTTTTTTTTAATTTTGTTCAGTCAATTGTGGATGCCACCAATTTCCTAAAAAAAATATACTTTTTTTTCTAATTTTGTTCAGACAATTTTGGATGCCAGCAAAAGCACACAAACCGAGAAGTTTCGGATTTTGGAAAACCACAACGGTGAAGCTATTTATCCTCTACTTGAAATAGAAATTACAACGTATTCAAGATCACTAAATATTCATTTCTTTAGATTTGTCAAAGGCATTTATTTTTAAAACATGATTATGAATAGTGGAAACACTGAACCTCTTCGAAAACTATCGAGAGATCAAGATGTTCTATATTCTTAAAACATTCCTTTGATTTTCAATTACTAATGACCCGATCAGCTAAATTTACACCATCTCTAGAGCTTTGAGTGAATAGAAAGCTCCAAATAAGCTCAAATAAACAATGTACTAAGCAGTAAAGATATGAATCATTGTAAGATAGTAACATACCATAGAGGAAACCGTACTCAAGCACTGCGAGGGACTCTATTTAATGAGAAATATAGAACACAAAACTCAAACGATACGAAAGTGATATCGGGTTAAGGGGACAGTAGTCCAATTTTTTCATACTGTCTATCAAAAACTATAAACAACTAACTCTACCCACCTTTAACTAATCACACATGTGTTCACTACATACATACCCAACTATTAATATGACTGCACTAAATATTATACAATCCATAGTAATTCGAGAACTCACACACATACACAAACCTGCAGCGCATTGAGCAGCGCCGTGTTGCAAAAATGTTTGCATATCTGCCATTTAGTTCATTTCGCTAAAAATCTGTTTATTATGACTATCATTAACACTAAGTGCCGATAATTTTATTGTTGTTGTGCTAGCTAACATTTATTATGTTAAGCAAACGAAATTTTAGCCACTTTTAATTTATTGTTGTATGAATATATTTTTTAATTTTTATCTTTTTATTAGCGAATTTTCAGGTTTCGCTCCAGCAACACTTTTTCAGAACATTAAATAATGCCATTTGGGGGAAAAAATGTTTACTATTTAACACACGAGTGCGCTTAAATGCAATTAACACCTCTTGTCAGGCGAAGTTTTGCATTTGATCATAAAAAATTTGAAATCGAAAGTGAAGAAATAAAAATAATATTTTTCTTAAAGACTAGAGTATTCAACTAAGTAAAATTTTATTTGAGATATATTAGCAAATAATCATGAATTATATTTAATGTTCGCAAAAATGTATAAATTAAAAAAAAAAACAAAAAACAGAAATAAATACTAAAGAAGTGAACAATAAATATAAATTATCTTTAATAGCTTTTAAAAATAGTTGAAGAACAAGACTGAACTATTCCTCAGAGACTGTCAATCACTAAATTTAAGTACACAAATTTTAATAGCAGAGTATAATTTAATTAAGAATAATAACACGGATAAGCAAACACACCAAACCAGTTCATTAGTGAAATTTAAATGCAAAAATTTATTTTAAAATGAAGCGATTTGGCCTATTTTCACAACATATCATTGGGATGTAAGAAAACTATTACAAACCAAGTTTCATTGAAATCGGTCGAGTAGTTCCTGAGATATGGTTTTTGACCCATAAGTGGGCGATGCCACGCCCATTTTCCATTTTGTAAAAAAATATGAGTGCAGCTTCTACCTGCCATTTCTTATGTGAAATTTAGTGTTTCTGGCGTTTTTCGTTAGTGAGTTAACTCACTTTTAGTAATTTTCAACCTAACCTTTGTATGGGAGATGGGCGTGGTTATTATCCGATTTCTTTCTTTTCTGGACTGTATTAAGAAGTGGCTAAAAAACTGCAGAAAGTTTGGCTTATATAACTTTATTGGTTTGCGAGTTATATACAAAAAACCTATTTGGGGGCGGGGTCACGCCCACTTTTCCAAAAAAATTACATCTAAATGTGCCCCTCCCTAATGGGATCCTATGTTCCAAATTTCATTTTCATAACTTTATTTATGGCTTAGTTATGACACTGTATAGGTTTTCGGTTTCCACCATTTTGTGGGCGTGGCAGTGGACCGATTTTGCCCATTTTCAAAAGCAACCTCCTCAGGGTGCCAAGGAACATGTGTTCCAAGTTTCATTAAGATATCTTAATTTTTACTCAAGTTATCGCTTGCACGGACAGACGGACGGACAGACATCCGGATTTCAAATCTACTCGTCATCCTGATCATTTATGTATATATAACCCCATATCTAACTCTTATATTTCTTGGTGACACAAACAACCGTTAGGTGAACAAAACTATTATACTCTGTGCAACAGGTTGCGAGAGTATAAAAACCATGCAAAAGATACGAGGCGTGTTCAAAAAAAACGAGAAATTTCGTTTTTTTGAAACAAAAAAATATATTTATTAATTCATCTACATTAATGTTGTCATCTTTAAATAGTTTTGTGGGCGTGGCAATGGTCCGATTTCGCGACCCGCCTACCCTATATCTAACTCGTTTAGTTTTATGACGAATATTTACTTATGGGGCGCTGGTATGGTGGCCAGCGCTAAAGAAACAATATAACATCAGAAAACTAAATGGAATACAAAGTGCTGCATGTTCAGAAGTAACAGGAGCAATCAAATCATGTCCGACTGATGCACTTAATGTGATCCTGCATCAACTACCCATAGGCATCCTTATTCACAAAATAGCAGCATGTTCTGCAATAAGAATAAAGGAATTAGGAGGTTGGAATCAAAAGAACTATGGACATAATGATATTCTAAACCAACTCAGAATACAAGTCTATAAATCAGACTATATTCTCCCAAAGCTGGACTTCAATAGTAACTTTCTGGTGAGGATAGATACCATCTCAGTCTATACCGACGGGACCAAAATGGACTGCGGTGTAGGCACGGGAGTGTTTTCCGATGATCTAGACATTTCTCTCTCTATCCGTATACTAAACTCGGCTAGTATCTTCCAAGCGAAAGTAGTAGGCATAGAGAAAGCTTGCGAAGCTTTATTGGAAAACTATGAGAAGATACATAAAGCAACAATATACACGGATAGCCAAGCGGCTCTACTGAACTAAGCTCTAAGAGAACTAACGACTTATTAAATAAGTCAAGGAACAGTATCTTCAGACTAACTGCTACCATAACAGGGCATTGGCCATTTGGAGAACATGCATCGAAAATGGGTATGCCCTACAATAACATATGCCGAAGCTGCGAACTAATAGGGAATAAGGAAACAATTTTCCACTTCCTCTGTGAATGCCCAGCCCTATCGTAGATCCGACACAGAACACTGGGAATCCATCAAGCATCAAACCTCGAATATATGTCTACAAAAAGCTTAACGGATATTAGTAGCTTCATCGAAACCACAAAATGGTTTGAAAGAGAAGCTTAAACTTGATAGCAAATAAAAAAGATCAACGACTAGTGCATCAAAATGGCACAGATAGTGCTAATTGAGCCCGAACTATAACAGGGCAGCACTCCTACCTACCTAAACTATAATACTCTCTTAGCAACTTTAGTTGCGAGAGTATAAAAATCCTAGTGAAAAATTCTGTAATAATGGTTAAAAAAACAATATTTCTATCATGAAAAATATGAAAAAGTAAAAAAATCGGGTCTAACCGAACATTTTATTAAAAAAAGGCGCAGTTGCTAGTTTTTAAGAAATTTACTTTAAATTTAATACGCTAATGTTATAGTTATGAATATTCACTTGACACCACAATTATCAAAACTGACTTTTCAAAGTGTTGTGGCGCTCCACACTGAAGCTCTGTTCTGCTCTCCTGGGTTACCGGAAGCGGAAATGATGTTACCGGAAACGGATATGGGGTAACCTGACCCGAAAAGTATGGTAACCGGATATGAGGTAACCGGAACCAGCAATTATGTTTCCGGAACCAGGTATGAGGCATCCTGAACCGTATATGGGAAATAATATTACCGGAAGCGAAAATTATGTTACCGGAACCGGATATGAGGGGCCTCATTATCCATCCATGTCAGCAGGGTGTCTAGAAAGTATTATGTACCGAATTTCATTGAAATCTGTCTAGTAGTTTTTGAGATAAGGCTTTTGACCCATAGGTGGGCGACGCTACGCCCATTTTCCATTTTTTTTTTAATCTGAGTGATAACGTTTTCCGTTAGTGAGTTAACGCACTTTTAATAATTTTAAACCTAACCTCAGAATATTTTCAAGACAATGCTTAGTTGTAGTTTTAAAAATCGATAAAATTGGTTTAGTAATTTCTCTAGCCCCCATATACCTAATAAAAAGATTTATAACCTAAAGAATTCTCAAGTCGACAAATTGAGTTTCAGCTATTTCCACTAATTTGTTGGTCCACTGTCATTGCCGCTTTCGACTGTTTACTTTCCACTCAAATCTTTTGTAGAGTCGTCTTCTCGATCTTTGCTGCGCGTTCTTGTTATTAATTATTGAGCGCTCGCGAACATTGACAGCTTTCTAACTCGTTGCTGTCATCAGAGGTTTCGTGTTTTGCCGCCGCTACGACGCGCGCATATTGCTGCCGGCCAAAGGCTTTGACCTTCAAAAATTCGCTTAGAATACAAAATGTTTAAATTACAGTTATTTGCGATAAATTAATAACTTGAATACATCATTAATACGCACACACTTGTGCAAAGCAAAGCAAAGCAAATGCTGTGTTGTCAACTGCAGGAAGCAAAAGGTTTTTGAACAACAAACAACGCTGCATATGATTTAGTTCGCTTTATTGCTGTCTTTGTTGTTGTACATAATGCTTTGTTATAAATCACAATTGATGGAAATATTAAGTCGGCCAACATGTTTCATACAAAACACGCCGGACACTTTATTGACAAGCAACATTTGTGTAGCTCAGCATGTGTGTGGCGAAGTATGTAAATATAAACTGGTCTGCGTGGACCAGCGTCAACGCGCATGCGTCAATGTCAGCCACTGTTATTAAGCTGAAAGAATTGTGATTTCTTATGGATTTTTTTATAATAATTTTTTTTTGTTGTAACAATTTCATTGTGTATCTGTGCGTGATGCGATTTGATTTAATGATCAATCAGCTGCTGTTTTGATTGAGTTGCAATGAAGATGTCATTGAATTTCGTGGACTAGCTGAAAGATGGAAAACAAAAACACACAAACACATAAGAAATGAAGCATTAAATGACATTAGACGCGTATAAATATGTGATAAGCATTGTTATGCTGGCTTATGCACGCACAGATATATTGAAAATTATTTAAAAATACATATATCTACACTAACTAATGACAGTCAAAGCTATACAACAGCAACACAAAAAAATAAAAAAATAGTAAAATAGTAAAATCATAAAAAAATAAAAAATTATTAAAAACTAAATATTCTCAAGGCAAACATCAAAGAAAGCTTAATTTTCTTTAATACAAATATACATATTATACAAACAAACACAAGCAGCAAAAATAATTAATTATGCTTCATTTAAAATGTTTAGTATGTTTCTACACCAATTCCATGTACAGAAAATGCAAATCAGTAGAAATTTCTTCAATAAAAAATAGGCAAAAAATAACAAAAACAATAAAATTTTAATCATTAGTCAATTAGCAAACATGCTTCTTGCGATACTCACTAAGTTCTGCCCTCTTTTCTAAAGCGTCGTAAATTCTTTAGCCAACCTTTTCTTTGTATATTTTATCTTTCGTAATATTTTGAACTAGCTTTCTTTATTCTTTCCATAATTTCTCTTCATTAGCGCAGCTGTTATGTAATTTTGTCATAAAAAATATTTGTAAATCAAAATTCTAAATTTATTCGTTGAGTTTAAAAGAGTTCAATGCTTCAGCCAGCTTTTGACTAATTTCTTGTTTACTTTATACTAACTTTTCATATTTTTTTGTTTTTTTTTTTTTGTCGAGAGGCGCCTTTTAATGAATTTTATGTGTGTTTACCGTAATTTTTGTGCCTACGCTTAGTCACTTACAATGCTGAGCGTGTATCTTGTCTTTACTTGTATGCTTATTAATAATAAATAATACAATATTGGTCTGCCAGAGTTCAATGCACAGTGTTTAATTATGAGAAAATAATATTTTAAAAATATTTTTGGAAAAATAATAAATATTTAATAAATTTTTGCAATACAATTTGTATACTCTCGCAACAAAGTTGCTAAAGAGAGTATTATAGTTTTGTTCACATAACGGTTGTTTGTAAGTCATAAAACTAAACGAGTTAGATATAGGGTTATATATATCAAAATGATCAGGGTGACGAGACGAGTCAAAATCCGAATGTCTGTCCGTCCGTCCGTCCGTCCGTCCGTGCAACGGATAACTTGAGTAAAAATTTAGCTATCTTAAAGAAACCACCTGCAACACATGTTCCTTGGGACCGTGAGAGGGTTGCTTTCGAAAATGGGCAAAATGCCACGCCCACAAAATGACGAAAACCAAAAACACATTAAGTGTCATAACTAAGCCATAAATAAAATTATAACAGTAAAATTTGGAATAAAGGATCGCACTAGGAGGGGGCATATTTGAATGTAATTTTTTGAGGAAGTGGACATGGCCCCGCCCCCAAATCGGTTATTTGTATATATCTCGCAAACCAATAAAGCTATATAAACCAAACTTTCCGCAGTCGATTCTCTTACGTACCCCACCACACACCATGACAATAGTTAAAATCGCATTATAACCACGCCCACCTTCCATACAAAGGATAAGTTGAAAATTACTAAAAGTGGTAAAACGAAAAACGTCAGAAGCACTCAATTTTACAGAAGAAATTGCAGAAGGAAGTTGCACTCAGATTTTTTTACAAAATGGAAAATGGGCGTGGCAGCGCCCACTTAGGAGTTAAAAACCATATCTCAGGAACTACTCGACCGATTCGAATGAAATTCGGTATATAACATTTTCTTGACACCCTGATGACACATGTGAGAAATGGATGAAAAATCGGTTCACAACCACGACAACTTTGCATGTAACGCAATTTTTAACTCCATCTTATTCCTTCACTTTATAAGATATACATTAGGAACCAATGCAGATAGCGAAATAAAAGTTAACATAAATATTGTGATCTGTGACATCACTTGTGAAAAAATTTTCGAAATCGGACTATAACTTTTGAAGGCCTCGAATATCGAATATGAAGAATTTAGTGCCCCATGGTAATTTTTCACCGAAAATGTCGGTAAATCTCTCAGGTATCTTAATTTAATTCAGAGGAATAATATTTTTCTTCTAATAGTGTGTCTCTGTACCAGAAAAGGTGAAAATCGGGTCATAACTTATATATAAATATATGAGAATACCTAATTATAGGATTTTCAAAAATACGATGAGCTTAATAGCTTATAAATCGTTAATATGTGAAATATATTTATGCCAAATATATGGGTCAAATTGTGTGTTATCTTAATAAAAATATATCAATAAATTGCGAGAGTATAAAATATTCGGTTGCACCCGAACTTAGTATTTCCTTATTTGTTTAAAATATTTTTTGCAAATTTTAAAAATTTTATTTAAATGTCGACACAGATGAAAATTTAAATTAAAATCTTACCTTTACAATTTTTTTAAAGTGAAGAGTAGTAGTCTTTGAATTTTGATTGCGCTCAATTCTCACTGCAAATTGAATTAGATTTTTTCACTCGGATTATCTTCTTCAGATTTAGGTATATAGTTGACAATAACTTAGTTCTGCCAGCAAAACATTGCTGATATGTAAATAGTATCTCAATAATTTTTATACTCTCGCAACAAAAGTTGCTAAAGAGAGTATTAAAGTTTTATTCACCTAACGGTTGTTTGTAAGTCATAAAACTAAACGAGTTAGATATAGGGTTATATATATCAAAATGATGAGGGTGACGAGACGAGTCAAAATCCGAATGTCTGTCTGTCCGTCCGTCCGTCCGTCCGTGCAACGGATAACTTGAGTAAAAATTGAGATATCTTGATGAAACTTGGAACACACGTTCCTTGGGACCGTGAGAGGGTTGCTTTCGAAAATGGGCAAAATCGGACCACTGCCACGCCCACAAAATGGCGAAAACCAAAAACACATAAAGAGTCATAACTAAGCCATAAATAAAGTTATAAAAATAAAATTTGGAATAAAGGATCGCACTAGGAAGGGGTATATTTGGATGTAATTTTTTTGGGAAAGTGGACGTGGCCCCGCCCCCAAATCGGTTATTTGTATATAACTCGCAAACCAATAAAGCTATATAAACCAAACTTTCTGCAGTCAGTTCTCTTATGTACCCCACCATACACCATGAAAATAGTTGAAATCGGATAATAACCACGCCCACCTCCCATACAAAGGTTAGGTTGAAACTTACTAAAAGTGAGTTAACTCAGTAATGAAAAACGCCAGAAACACTAAATTTCACATAAGAAATGGCAGATAGAAGCTGCATTCAGATTTTTTTACAAAATGGAAAATGGGCGTGGCATCGCCCACTTATGGGTCAAAAACCATATCTCAGGAACTACTCGACCGATTTCAATGAAACTTGGTTTGTAATAGTTTTCTTACATCCCAATGATATGTTGTGAAAATAGGCCAAATCGCTTCACAACCACGCCAACTTCCTATATACCAGAACTTTGAAGACGATCTGAATCGTTAACTTTACAATATATAAAGGAAGCACTAGTGAAGATATCGATGCAGAACTTTGCACAAATACTACCTTTATAGTGTGGAAGCCCCTTTCTAAAAATCGCCGAAATCGGACCATAGGTTTTGAAGGCCCCATGTACCGAACATGAGGACCTCGGTGCTTCTAACCTAATATTAGGGTTCCCAACTTTCAATGGACTTTATACAATATATATGATGAATATGTGGGTCAAATTGTGTATTATATAATAAAAATAAAGTTAAATAAATAAATTGCGAGAGTATAAAATGTTCGGTTACACCCGAACTTAGCCTTTCCTTACTTGTTATCTTTATATATAGACAAAAATTATATTTTTAACCCAAAAACTAATCAACATCATACCACCGTGCCGCCAAACGAATTCGAGTAGGCGTTACTACAAGTATTGTACTAAAAATGACTTCAAATAAATCACCATTTATCACACAAATATCTACATAAGCTAAGCTCTCTCTGACAAATATTTTATGACAAGTGCGGCGCTAGATATTTAGTTAGACAAACGCGTGGGAATATTTGGGAAAGTGTTTCAGCAACAATTAATTACTTAGTAGATTTGAACAAGGAACGGTAATTGATAGTTGCGCAATAAAGATGTTTCCTACGAATACATATACATATAAATAGCCTTATTACAATAATATTTCGAAATATTGCTTCATCGAAGTCTGCTTGAGACTTAATCTGCATGTAAATGTTCCTGAGAGCTCTCCCATTACCATAGTGTAATGAAATTATTTGTAATACAATTTCAAAACAATACAAGTTTTTTCCACCGAATGAAATTCTGTTCAGATGAAAACTTATTTCAAGAAATTGGCGCTAGTCACATCTCTAAAAGCATGAATGCATGTATTTCAATAAAACGATTTGCATGTGTATGTACATAGGAATATATGCAGAGCTGTATTACGCAGCACTAAACTGCACACAATTAGAATCCGTGAGACGTTTCAGCCATTTCGCAAGTCATAAAAATGCGACATTATTGACACTAAGTGCTGAAAGCTATAAAAAATTAAACAACTGTTAATTAGAACAGCTTTAAGTTGGCATAATCTTAAAAATGAATTTGCATTTAACACAGTCTTCAAATAATCGTATATTTTTTATTTTGCTAATAAACTCATTTTGAAATTAGTAAAAGCACACATTTTTATTGTGAATAAGAAGAATAATACCCAGTAATAAACTTAATGAAAGTTTCAAAGAATTTACTAGAACTTTTAAGAATATGCTTAATTGTCATATATCGCAGTTTATTTAGAAAACTGATCACTTCATTTGTCTCTAATATAAAGCCTACTTGAATTGGGTTTCAGTTCTCTATACAAATTTTATAAAACTGTTTTTATTAATTTCTACGCCTGTGAGCTTGTATTCGACAGTGTGACATTTTAATCGATCTAAATTCTCTACAGTAATAAGATCAATAATAGCGTTTCATCGAAGGTTGACTTATATGTATAAGTATTATAGATATACCTTTTTTGATAATTCTTTAGGATACATTTTTTAGCATTCTTCAAAGGCTTTATAACACACGCACGCTTTTTTAATTATTGAAGATATTTGGATATACTTAATATAGCGTCAGTAATCATTTAATCTTAAGACTGCCACTTTATAAGTTTTCCTTTCAATAGTAAGCTTAGATCTTTCAACTAAGACAGGAGTCGATTAATTCAACTTTAAATGTTACGGTGGGATTTACTTTTTATAAAACTTTACTTGAACATCATGTACCTATTGTAATGTTATGTAAGCCGCAATTAATTACTATAAAAGAGATTTTGCCTTTCCTTATAAGAATTTGTATAATTTTATTTCTTGTTTGAAATTTTTAATATACAGTGGAATTTCTCTAACTCGAATCACCATAGTCCACAAACAAACTTCGAGTTAGATAATTTTCATTAAAAAATACAGAATTTAAAAAAGCTGTAAAATATAGAATTATACACAGTTTTATTTATTTACTTCGCAAAAATGTTGATGGACATACGTTAAAACATGTATTCTGTTATTTTTCTGTGCTATTTTTGGCTCTTAACGTCTGTATCCCATGCCTTTGTTAAATGATTTATGCATCCATGAGTGCAATATCATATTTTTTGTTCGCCTCCATAAGATATAGAGGGACTATTTTAGAATTATGCCCCGATAGTAAAGTTTTAAATTTAATACTGCCCTGGTCGAAAACTTCGATTTATGGAAATAAATTTGTATTAAATTTAACTTCTACTGCCAATTCAAAAGTTCGAGTTAAGAAGAACTTAGAGTTAGGTAAGTTTGAGTTATATCAAATAATTCATTTAAACATTTCAGCGTATCAAAGACACATGTTTTAACAGTATTTTGTGAAAGTTTTATTTAAAAATTCCTAAAACTCTACCGTTCGCCCATCATCTCTCATGACGTGTCCAAAAAAAAGGTCTTGCGGTGGACATTTCCTTTATGAACGAAACTGTAACCGAACCGAACGAATATACTAAAGACTTATGTTACGAGCTTCTATTTGAAAATATGGAATTTATGAATAAAAAACTTAAGCGACGAACCTGCATCGAAAAATTATTATGGCAAATAAACTGAATCTGTCTGTCAGAACTGTAAATTGTCATAAAGATGATAAATATATACTAATTCTATTTTCAAGGTATATCTATATTTAAAATAAGTGCTAATAGGTGAAAGGTCCTCACCTTTGATTTGTACTTTATCTGCTCCTCTTCGAAGGTTTGAATAGAAAATATCGCATAATGATTCTGGGAGAACATAGATAGGATGCTCCTTTGCTACTCTGTGAAGAAGAATGTTCTTTAAACTTTCTATAGACACATTAGAGATTGTTGAGGTCTCAAGAATTTTCGGCGAATTTTCGCTTTGAATATTTCAATCGATATATTACAAACAGAGCTTTAATTTTATTTTTTTTTGCTTTTTAAGATTTTAAGCGATTGTTCTTTATGTCTTCATCATTCCTTTGATTACCATATTTTTTATTCTGATATTTTTTAAAAATTTCTAAATTAATTAAGCAAAGAAGTATGAATTTCTTAAAAAAAAAATGTTCGGAGCTCAACCAAGAAAGGTATTTTTTACATAATTTTCTTTATAAATTATGTTCTATAATTTTATACATAGAAAAACTAAAAACATATTCTATATTCACTGTAGTACAATAAAACTAAGCGCATATTAATTTTTAATATTTTTCTCATTAAACCATGTTAATTTGGTGCGACCAAAAGCGCCACAGAATTTTAGTTTCCTCACATCCAAAGAAGGTATGTATGTCTCTGCTTGCATTTAGTTGATTATTTGCACTTTGCCTTTGTTTATTTTCGCGAGTATTTCTATTTGTCTAGTTTACACGCGTTAATGGCATTTGCACGGTGACGTTTATATTTGAGCTGCGCGTGCATAAACAAAAGGCTTGAGCAACGAGCGTGCAAGCGGCGTGCGAACAGCAGACACTAGTGGCAGACACGCTGACACAGCACAACAGCAAACAAACGAACATATACACTAGTATATTATGAGTGTTTGCAGTCGGCCAATTTGACGCAATATAATTGTATATGAGCCTTACTGATATTAATATTATTGTTGTTTTTGTTATTTAATTTTTTTCATTTACATTTGCATTTTGCTTCCTTTCAAACAAATGCTGATTTTTGCATTACTTTTGTTAGTTGCTTTAAATTTTTATTATTTTTTTTTTTTGTTTTTGGTGCCAAAGTGCGCAATGTCTGACGAATTCTTGCTGCTGATTTGCTAAATTTGAAATGTTAATTTTCTGCTCTTTTGATTTTTATTACAAAGT
Organism: Zeugodacus tau; assembly: GCA_031772095.1. Lineage (NCBI taxonomy): Eukaryota > Metazoa > Arthropoda > Insecta > Diptera > Tephritidae > Zeugodacus > Zeugodacus tau. The sequence continues at coordinate 13,325,465 of CM062652.1, read as the reverse complement.
GCACATATTCTCTTCTCAAGCCTCATTGTGGTGCTGCAAATGAGTTTTTTTTCGTTTGAAATTTTTATTTTTCAACATTTTTCTTGTAATTTTTGCATTTGAATGCGATGTTTGTGTGTTGCGGAAATCTCAATTTCGTTTGCATTTCCATTTTGATTTTCATCATTACGCAGTCGCGCGTATTTATTCTCAGTCAGAGTCGTCAGAGCCGTCAGCTGTGCTGCTAACTAAATAACAACTAACTAACAGGCCCACCCGAGGCCCCAAAGGTGTTTGTTTGCATGCAAGCGTGTGTGTGTGTGTGTGTAATTTTCATTTTCGTTTGCCATGCGATCGTTTTCATTTTCATTACAAAATTCATTTCCACATCGTCGGCATTGTGAGGCGACGGCTGCTGTGAATTTGCCAGACTTTATTTTGTCTTTTTGATTTTTCGCGATTTTGTTTGCATTTTTTTCGTTGTTACACCTACTTGCATTAGTTGTTATTACATTTTTTTCTAATCACACAAGTATGTATATGGCAAGCAGCTGCTCCACTGACACAAACCTCATGTTGACTTGTGGTTATAATTGTTGCTATTTTTGTTTATATTATTGTTATTTTTGTTGTTGCTGTTGTTAGTAAAGACGCTTGTAGCCGCAACAGCTTGCCACATGTTGCGAATTAAGCCGCGTAGCAGTCAGGCAATGTGACGGCATGACAGCCAATTGCTGCAGCCACAGCCCAACGGCCCACCAACCAGCCGCCTACCCGCCATGGCCAAGTTGAATGGTGGCAGGGCGGCTGTCAAAGCCAGTTGCTGCCTCTATTTGACTGACTGACTGACTAACCGAGTGGATGCGTGAAAGACTACTGTCTGCTATTGCTACTGCTACTGCCACTGCTACTAGTTAATATGTTCATAAATTCATATTTATTGCAACGCTTCGCTTGTGCGACTTCAATTACTTGCGTTCTATTTTTATAACACGCCGGAGAGTTACTAATAAGTATATCTAAGCATACAAACGTGAATAAATATTTGATATTTTATTATTTCACATTTCTGCACGTTTTTGTTGTTAAGATGAAGTTTGTTAACACATACTATTTCAGGAAAGAACTTTTGGAATATCTGGAATTGATTAGGAAAATACTTAAGAAACGAACCTCAGTAAAAAAGAAAAATGAATCCGAATGACCGAAAATAGCCATTTATACCATTTGATTGTCAAAAATATAAGAAAAATCTTATATATATATGATCTTTTTTTCCTTCAAAGCCGATGCTTTCAATTTACAAAGTATGTATTCACGATCTAAACATATCCAAGTGAAGTATATTGCAGCGCTTACAGTGTTCAGGCTAAAGATCTTGGGCCACTGGACCCAAACATTGCACCAATGGGGACATGGAATCATACTAAATCTTGTCACTGAACTCGGTTTGGATTGGTCCTGTAACCGGGAAACTGCGACTACTGGGGAAATTAAAGCAACGTTCTCCTACCCCAGCAGAGAAGAATGGACCAACGATACAATCATAGATAGTACCATTGGTGAAATCTATATAGGCAGGCTTCTTCTGTAAATACCCACATACAGAAAGCAGCTTAAAGCTAAACGACTACAACTCGATATTTCAAGCTGAGATTGTCGGACTAAGGGAAGGCGCTAGGTGGGCCTGTGCCCAAACAAACAGGCCAAGCCGCAATTAGGGCTATCCGCTGCACCAATACGAAGTGTCAATGTGTCAGATCATGCAAAGAGGCAATTAATAGACTAGCGGAAGAAAACTAAGTAGAATTATCTGGGTACCCGGGCATATAGGTATAGAAGGAAACGAAAAGGCAGATGAGTTGGCTCGCTCAGGAGCAGCTGGGAACGCAGTTAACTTAAACTGCCCCAGACCTTTCAGTTCGCTCAGGCGCTGCCAAAGCAATGGATGCTAAGGGGACATCTCAGGTCCTGGAACATGTACTACTCGGGTCGTACCACATAACTACTATGGGGTAGTGTTGACACTGGACAGACCACTTCCTACTTTAAGCAAAAGTGCTCTTTCTAAGCTGTATCACAGGAGTCGTCACGGGGAACCTACCTCTAAGAGACCACCTGCAGAGACTTGGAATAGTAGAATCGGCTGAGTGCAGGGCGTGCGCGGAAGATGACGAGACACTAGAGCATTATCTCTGCGAATGCCCGCTCTTCTGTCAGTTAAGAAGAGATACCTTCCAAGGCTCCCATTACTCTAATCTGTGAGAAATTGGGCAGCAGAGATGGAATAAACTCAGAAGCTTCGTTAAATCGACCAAGTTGTTCAGGTGACGCTTATCAGGGTAACTTCGGGGAGCCCAATGGGCCTAATAATGGCCTAAGTGCGCGGCCGCTTGCGGTCAGGCTCTCTTCGCCTCCATTTCAAGCAACCAACCAACCAACCAACTATGCATTCTCGATATATCGATATTAAGGTTTTCTCTAATAATGAAGCAGGTCTTACAAGAGGTGTTGGTGATCTGTATTTGGCTTCTAGTTTCCTCTTCTGCATGTTTTTTTTTTTTCAGGAGTTGTTTGCAAAAGCCAACTCCCTATAAATAAGAAGTTCTTTCTTGAAAACACTTTTTGCAGCTTCTAAAGTAATTTATACAATACAAACAATGATCTTGTCATCACTTAAACTAATCACTCAAATTTTCTATATTCTAATCTTTAAAATTGCTATTTAATAGGAAAAAATCCCATTCGGAACAGACATTTGAGTTGGATAAGAGAACTCTTGCAATAATGACAACAAAAAACATACGCAGATATATCCTGTTGAACTTGCTGATCGACAAATATGTGGAAACAACTGTAGTCAAAAGGCTTAAAAAACGGAACTGAATGAAAATTTAGAGAATTTGAGTACTAAAGACTTAAGCAACAAAACTGTATTGGAGTACATAGAACTCATGCTCAAAAGACTTAAGAAACGAACCTGAAACGAAATTTGCGTAATGAATCCGAATGACCAAAAAAGGATACATTGTTTCTAAGAAAGGTGAGAAAACTCGATTAAACTATGATCTTATTATTTCCCTCTTAAGATATAATCCAACAACAAATCCATTCAATAAGCTCTATCTAATAAAATTCGGCATAAAAGTCAACTATTATGTGTATTTCAATAATAATGAATTCCCTACAATGAACATATATTTATGCGAGTAGCGATCTCACCAGCCTACAAATAAAACTGTTATAATTCAATAGCAATTCATTGCAAGCGCATCACAACAGAAAAGCCCATAAAGTCTGTGGCGAGTGCGCAGGTGCTGAGTTACTTGAAATTCCACGCATGCCATGTAATTTTGCGAGTTAAAGCATTCGCTCGTTCCACCGTTCAGCGATGGTTCATTGATTCATTGCTACATGTGTGGAAGCACAAACACATATGTATATTTAGTATATATAAAGACTAGCAAGTATACTCGAAAATATCGCAGCCATGGTTATGTGGACGCGAGCAACGTAAATTTTCCACATAAATATGCAATCGACGGCGGCGGTGGTGGCGGTTAAAAATGCGTTAAGTTGCGGTCTTCTGGCATGCTAAGAGTTACTTAAATGTGCAAAAAAATGTTGTTGCGGCGCGCAAAGGCGCACATGCGAGTTGCTTGGCGCATGCGCAAAGAGATATGTGTACCTTAGTTCATTTGGTAATCAATGAGCGAACAATGCATGTAATGTGCAAATGTTATAACGTGCGCGAGTATGTGTGCGTGCGTTTATTAGCTAATGTATTAGTTAATTTTTGGAAATTGCATGCAAGTGATTATATAATTCAGAGAAAATCGTTGAAAGTTCACGAATTGCAAATTATGGTGTTTTACGCATATTTCTTGGTAGTGAAGTGTATTGGAAATTTTTGAAGAAATTTCAAAATATGATTTTTATAAATGAAAAATTTTCAAATTATATGTATTTTTAAATAAAAATATGTATTTAACTATTTTTTATTTTTTCATTATTTTTCATAAAACTCATTTCTCACTAATGCATTAGCGCCGACATTTATTAGCCTTTATGCCAAATAGATCTTTAAAGCGTATTAAAAATCACTTAATCACTACCTTTGCAAACACAAATAATTTTTCAAACCAAAATTGGTAAAACAATACAAAAGCAACAACACCCACACAACTCGCCGAACTCCACTTAAACCGCCTCGAGTCATTGTCTACACGGCGCAGCTGTTGTCACCAAATATTAATGACTATCACAACGCCAACAACGAATTAAATCATTTATCAGCGCTAAAATTGCTGCGTAAAAATTTTATATTCAAGAAAATTTGTTAAAGATTTTATAAAAAATATATGTAAAATATATATTCCAACTATATAGCCTGGTTAAAGACAAAACCAAGCAAAATTTGTATAGAAATAAAACAACAATGAACAAATGTCGTCATTTAGGTGCAAAAAATACACACACACAGATATAAAAAATACAATTCCAGCGAAAATACCAAACAATGGATGCTGTGAAAATTTGCTCCAATTGTTTTTTCGCTTAACTACCAAACATTTTTGTACATTTTATTCACACTTATAATTTAAAATAATAATGTATTTATTGTTGTCTTTCTGTTGACCTTCCGCATATTTAATGAGTTAGTTAATATATTTGTATGCTGGCGAGCCCAAAGTATACCAAAATGGCTAACTCATTAAGTGGAAATGAAAATTGTATGCTTTGCTTTGATATTTGTCGCTGTAATGCTGCGCTTATTTTCGCTGGAATTGACCCAAAACTAATTTCGTTTTGTAATTGTTTATTAACACTCATTTATTGTGAATTGGCAAAGGTTAAACGAGAGAAATATGTTATAACCGGAAGACAGGGAAATAACAAATATTTTTTTTAATTAGAAGCGTGAAATTTGATAATAAAGACTCGAGCAACGAATCTGAATGCGAATTTGAATAATATAATATAATAGAAAAAATTGAAAAAATTCAACAACTAACTGCGAGTGAAGCTGAAAATAGATGTTAACAGAATGCTTATGGGAATGGAAACACTTGGATGGAAGACTGGAAACGAACCTGAATCTAAATTTACATGGAACATATGTACTAAAGACTTAAGCAACAAACTTCGCTTTATAGGACGAAAGACTTGAGCAACAAACCTAAATTTAAAATTAGATGGGTTTCAGAGGATGAAAACAAGGGTTTTTGAATATATATAGTCGTATATTTCATTTCAACAATTCATCATATCAATAGTATCTTGTGAAAAATTTATTTAAAATTTCGAAAAGTGTTTTGTACCCCATCTCCAATGACGTATCCAAAAAAGCTATTGTCGTGGATAGCATAATAATGAGATTGGTTCATCTGAAAACAGTAAATTTTGGATAGAATTTTAACAAAAAAACTTACTCTTTTGGTCAAATTTTCCCCATATATTGTCTCGAACAAAATAGTTATAATAAAAATTAACAAAAAAAATCTTCGTTCATTAATAAAATTTGAACAAAATGGCTTCATAACTTTACGAAATATTGAGTCCAATGTGACACTTTCAAAAATTCAATTTTTTTATTCGTTCTTGCTTATTCGATAGTTTAAAAATATCCTGTGAAAACGGTAAGGTCGTAACTTGAATAGTTTTTGTATATATATAGCGTTCTAAATATCGATTGTTTGCAGGTATAAGCCGCTATAGCCGAAATTTTAAGCGACATCATAACTCAACTAGGAATTGACCGATCGACTTCAAATTTGAGGCTGAGTATTCTTAAATATACGTACATGAATATTGACAATTTGGCTTTAAAAAACGACCATTTTTCCAAACTATACCATTTTGTTAATTTTTGGTATATTTAAAAAAAAAATCGAAAGAATCTTAGAATATAGCTGAAAATATATCTTGTTATGTTCAAACAACTTTGAAACTTTCGATCGAGAACTTTCTTATAAAAACAGACAATTCACGAAAATCGCATAATTTTTCATGGATTAAACTGGTATAGCCCCTTAAAGTATTGAGTTTTGAGATAAACGCGTTTAACCTTTTATATTGTGACTAAGGTTTCAAAGGGTATATCTCTTAGAAATTTGTTCGGATTGATTTGATATTTTTGGATTATATTTTAAACATATTGTACTATTTAATAAGAAAAAATTTCCAATTTTTGATACCCATTAAGGAATCACATAAACAGAAGACTTATGAAACGAACCTGAATCTGAAAATAGACATATGTAGTAAAGACTCAAGAAACAAACTTCGCTTGATTTTGATAGACTCATTTACGAAAGACTTAAGCAACGAACCTGTAACCCAAATAAGATTTTCAAGATAAAACATTTATGTAACAAACTTTTATCGGAATATCGGAATATCTTTTATCTAACTGAGATTAACATTTGTTTAAGTTTGAAAAATAAGATTTTATATTTAAATTTGTTTAACTTTACCGAGGACGAGGAAAGTCTTTGAGGTCAGACGAAAAGTGGATTCTAGTGTGGATTCTGCTTGGTTGTAAGTGCCATAGTCTTACCACATAACCATTATTTTGCATTCAAACAAAAAATCTGTGTCAATTTCAAAAAATGTATACATTGTTGCACAGTGTTGCCGGCGATAATGGAACTTTTAAGTAAATGTTGTGTGTTGAAAACATTTTCAATTTATTCAGTCACTGCGGGTATCTAAAATTAATAATATTTATTGAACATTTGGTGCCAATGCATGTCAGAGACTCGCTTACAAACACACCTGATAATATGTAAAGACATACACATATCTAAAATAGTTAAAAATAAATACAAAACGAGCTTGGCTTTTCAAGAAAATGCAAATCAAACAAAATATGAACACAAACACATACATATTTAGATATAAACATATATGCAGCTGACATGTTGCTGTAGGTCACAATGCAGCTTTTTTCGATTTTTCTTTTGTAGTTTTTGTTTTTGTGACGAAGAAAAAATATCAACAAATTCGAAAAATGCTAATATCTGCCAAGCGAACGAGCGAAACTCAACAGATTTCACATGCCAAACAAACCTGCTGCGTTGCTGTTGCTTGCATGCACTGTTATTGCTGTTGTTGTTGTAGTCTCCAACTATCCATCATACGCTGTATGTGTTTGCTGTTGTTTCAACAATATTTTATTGATGTTAATATATTTACGAGTGCATATTAACTTATGATTATTGAATGTTTAGACTTTGCTTGTTCGCATTAGGAGTGTCTCCGCTGCGCCTCGTGTGCAAGTGCGTGTGAGTGTGTGTGCAAACATTCAAATGCAACAAACTTGTCTTTTATCTTTTTTATCTTCGTTTACACAGTTTTTGTGTCAGCAAAGCTGTCTTCAGTGTTTAAGGTCAATGATGCGCGCATAACTTTTGCTTTTTTTTTGCCTTTTGCCGAAATCAATTAAAAGACTTTCGTTTTTATTTTGATTTTGTTTGAAATTTATCTCAACTGCATGGCATACCACACTGCCGATGGTTGTGTGAAAATGCCTACAGCGTGTTTGTCACTTATCATGAACTTGCTAATTACAGTGCAGCTAACAGACAGCTAATCAAGTTAGATTTTGTGTGTGCGCCGAAGGTGGTGGCAATTGTGGCAACTGAATTTTGATGTGCGTGTGCACAAACATATTTAAATAAATACATATTTATATGTACAAGCTTACATATATGCGTATGAATAATTATGACTGGAAATTAAGAAAAATCTAAATAATTAATATGTTTCTTCTTGTATTCATCAGTCTAACTAAATTTGGGGTTTAAAGCTACAAAAATTAAGCAAAAAATCACGCTTTAAATATAAATTGCGCAAGATGTGCTGAAGTCTTAATTAAGTGATCACATAAATCAAAAGACTACTAAGTTTAAATGAATGATTTTGCCCTCAGACCTCCTCTCTTTGTTTATTTGGTGAGGTAATTTGAAAATTTTTAACTAATTTCAAAAAACAAGTTGAGTTTTTGCAGTCACAAGAGTAAGTGCACATTTTTTTAAGCATCACAAATGTTAAGGATCACCCGATAATATGCTCATAACAGATTGACGGAAAAGCTTAAGCAATAAAATAGATTATAAAAGTTCTACTACAACAACAATAACAATTAATTAACTAAAAATGTTTAAATCTAAGACCCAAGTGGAAGAAATATACCGAAGAAAGCTGATTTTATTGTTTCTTTTATTAAAAAATGTTTATCTTCCGACCATAGATCTTTTCATCAGTCTTCGTCTTTTAACTATGTCTTCGCTTCAGTATATATAATATTCTCTTCCCATTTAAAAGACAAAAAGATGAACGACACTACGGATAATTAGCCGGACGGATCTTCACGATATCTCTATTTTCATCACCGGAACAAAAAATTTAATATAGCGGTCCTTCGAACTCTTCAGGTCTTCTCAAATAACAATACTATTTCTTCTGGAAACCGACTATCTCTTGAATATGGTTAGGCATTTAGGAATCACAAAGAACAAAGGTCTCTTTAGAATCATAGAATTTTCTTCATTCGAAATATTAATGCTAATGGAATGGATCATCAATAAGCAATTTCTAGTCTTGAGACATTTTTATATTCCGGATTCCAGATGTATGTCCGTCCGTCTGTCTGGACCATGGCGAACACAAAATGGCGAAAACCTAACCCTATAAAGTGTCATAACTAAAGGATCGCACTACGAAAGGGCATATCTGACTGTAATTTTTTTTAAGTGGGTGTGGCCCCGCCCCTAAATAAGTTTTTTGTAAATATTTCGCAAGCCAATAAAGCTATATAAACCAAAGATTTGTTTACAAAATGAAAAATGACCATGCCCATTTTAAAAAATACTTATAAAACAAAAATCATATCTCAGGAACATAGAAACATAGTATTTGTGCAAAGTTCTGCACCAATATCTTCACTATCGATTACTTTATATATTGTAATGTAAACGATTCAGATCGTCTTCAAAGTTCTGGTATATAGGAAGTAGGCGTGGTTGTGAAGCGATTTGGCCAATTTCCACAACATATTATTGGGATGTAAGGAAACTATTACAAACCAAGTTTCATTGAAATCGGTCGAGTAGTTCCCGAGATATGGTTTTTGACCATAAGTGGGCGACGTCACGCCCATTTTCCATTTTGTAAAAAAATCTGAGTTTTTCGTTAGTGAGTTAACCCACTTTAAGTAATTTTCAACCTAACCTTTGTAAGAGAGGTGGGCGTGGTTATTATCCGACTTCTTTCATTTTTGGACTGTATTAGGAAGTGGCTAAAAAAAATGACTGCAGAAAGTTTGGTTTATATAATGGTTTGCGAGATATGTACAAAAAACTTAGTAGGGGGCGGGGCCACGCCCACTTCCCCAAAAAAATTACATCCAAATATGCCCCTTCATAGTGCGATCCCTCATACCAAATTTTATTTCCATAGCTTTGTTTATGGCTTAGTTATGGCACTTTATGTGTTTTCGGTTTTCGCCATTTTGTGGGCGTGGCTGTGGTCCGATTTTGCTCATTTTCGAAAGCAACCTTCCTATGGTGCCAAGAAATAAGTGTGCCAAGTTTCATCAAGATATCTTAATTTTTACTCAAGTTACAGCTTGCACAGACGGACGGACGGACGGACAGACAGACATTCGGATTTGAACTCCACTCTTCACCCTGATCACTTTGGTATATACAACTCTATATCTAACTCGTTTAGTTTTGGGTGTTACAAGCAACCGTTATGTGAACAAAACTATAATAACAAAACTACTCTCGCAACAAAGTTGCTAGAGTATAAAAATGTGAGAAATCGGTTCACAACCACGAATATTTCCCACATAACTCAATTTTGAATTCCTCCATATTCCTTCTCTTTATAATGTATTCATACGGAACCGATGAAGCTCGTGGAATTAAACTTTACACAAACACCACACCACAAACAGATCGATTCAAACCTAATCGTCTAGTACATAGGTTAGTGTCGATCTCTAGCTGAAGTTCCAGATGAATTGGACATATTGATTCTAATTTTTATACTCTCGCAACAAAAGTTGCTAAAGAGAGTATTATGGTTTTGTCCACATAACGGTTGTTTGTAAGTCATAAAACTAAACGAGTTAGATATAGGGTTATATATACCAAAGTGATCAGAGTGACTAGTAAAGTTCAAATCCGGATGTCTGTCTGTCCGTCCGTCTGTCCGTCCGTCCGTCCGTCCGTCTGTCCGTCCGTCTGTCCGTCCGTCTGTCCGTCCGTGCAAGCTGTAACTTGAGTAAAAATTGAGATTTCTTAATGAAACTTGGAACACGTATTCCTTGGCACCATAAGAAGGTTAAGTTCGAAAATGGGCGGAATCGGACCACTGCCACGCCCACAAAATGGCGATAACCGAAAACACATAAAGTGCCATAACTAAGCCATAAATAAAGCTATGGAAATAAAATTTGCTATGAAGGATCGTACTATGAAGGGGCATATTTGAATGTAATTTTTTTGGGGAAGTGGGCGTGGCCCCGCCCCCTACTAAGTTTTTTGTACATATCTCGCAAACCAATAGAGCTATATAAATCAAACTTTCTGCAGTCGTTTTTTTTAGCCACTTCCTAATGCAGTCCAAAAATGAAAGAAATCAGATCATAACCACGCCCAGCTCCCATACAAAAGTTAGGTTGAAAATTACTAAAAGTGGGTTAACTCATTAACGAAAAACGTCAGAAACACTAAATTTCACATAAGAAAGACAGATGAAAGCTGCACTGAGATTTTTTTACAAAATGGAAAATGGGCGTGGCGTCGCCCACTTATGGGTCAAAAACCATATCTCAGGAACTACTCGACCGATTTCAATGAAATTCGGTATATAATATTTTCTTGGCACCCTGATGACACGTGTGGAAAATGGATGAAATCGGTTCACAACTACGCTTACTTCCCATATAACTCAAGTTTGAATTTCACCTTATTCCTTCACTTTAAAATATATACATAAGGAACCAATGAAGATATCGAAATTAAACTTTGCGCAAATACTGTATTTGAGCTGTGACATCACTTGTGGAAAAATTGTCAAAATCGGACCATGACTTTTCAAGGCCCCTGATATCAAACATGAAGAACTCAGTGCCTAAGGGTAATTTTTCTCCAAAAATATAGGTAAATCTCTAAATAAATTGCGAGAGTATAAAATGTTCGGTTGCACCCGAACTTAGCCTTTCCTTACTTGTTAAAACTATTTTTTTACTAGAACTCTTCTCTTTTACGAATGCATTAAAAGGAGAATAGAATGGATCATAAACGACACAATTTCTTGTTACTATCCACGTACAAAAAAATTCTCAGAATATATGAAAGCTTATGATCTAATATAGCAAGTTCATTACGAAATCTCCACTGTCCGTTGCCAATTTGTGGTACACTTGCAACACCCAGCAATTACAACAACAACAGCAAAAACAAAGCAACACCCTCAAGCGAACATTCACAGCATTTCGAAAGCGCGCAAGTAAACAATCACTTAAAATAATACACGAAGCAGTTGCACAACCACCGAACAATCAACAAACGCTCGCCGCACTGGTCAGAGGGTAGTTGGAGCGCTGGCGATGGCGTTCAGCCGACATTATTGGCGCTGCACTAATTCGGTTAATAAATTCATAAATCTGCGGCAGATTAAAGCCATTCGATATGGCGCGCGCAGATAAGCTCGATGAATGAAAAGGAAGTGAGCGCGCACAAAACTAAACATATCTACACACACACACACACGCATGCATATTATACAATTTGATTAAGTCATATCGAATGTATGTACGTCTGTTTGAACGCAAAAAAGCGCTCAATAAGCTCACAATTAATGCGAAGTAATCATTTTTCGTAGGCTACTAACTTCAAATCTCGATATATGTTCGCAAGTGTGCATGTGTGCTTCGCGTTATATGTGGCTCATTGGCTGCGATTTTTCTTCAACGTCATTGTGCGCGCCCAACGAATTAGTTTGTGTAGGTTTTCTTTGCTCGACCTTATGAACTTTCATTTTTGCCCTTTTCTATGCAGGCCGTTCTTTTTATTATTATTTAATATTGGCTGCTGCTGCTGCTGCTATTTTGTTGGCCGCTGTGTTGGGTAAGTCGGAGCGCCGCGCGTGCGCATGCTCAACGTGAAGCGTTGCCATTACTTAAGTTTAACAAATGCTTGGCCTTTGACCAAAATTGCTGGCGCATGCAATTAACTACGGAGGCAAATTTTTACCAAACGCTTAGGTTATGTGGAAATATATACATTTATTTAGTAAATAATATGTGGGTGCTGCGGCCACGTTGAGTGCGTGACCACCAGCTCGTTGAGGTCGTGTATTGATATCTCAGCTGAAATAAGATACGAGTTTTTGGCAAGTATTTTGCCAATAGTGATCGCCATTTAGTGGGCTTTTTCAAAAAAAAAAAATAATTAAAAATTATTTAACGAAGCAAATATATATTACAAGAGCTCAATTGAAGCACCTTTCAATCCTAACTCTAATGCTTTATCTAAAGACTGACCCACACTGTGCTATAATTTGTTCAGGATTCAAGAATATCCTCTGATACACCCTGATTAAAATTGTTTTATATTATCTTAAGAACCACTGCTGCTAATTGTCTGCATTTAACAGAGCTTAGGGATCCAATAAGATCACAGCCTTTCAATAAAACTCGGTACAGATTCAATAGAGAGTTAGGAACTCTGTCACACATCCTCACAGTGAGCACAAATAATTGTGTCCGTAGCTTCAGAAATTTTATAGTAGCTTACAAATAGCTTCATATTGCAGAGAAACTTCCTCAAATTGGAAATATTGTTTTGCTGAAATATACTATCCATCCAGCGGGCAAAAGTGTTAATAAGGCATTCTGACGACTTATTATAATCTGGACATCGCGTCCTTCTTCTTACTTGTTACCCGATCCGAAGAATATTTTTTTGATGGGCTAAAATTGGAATAGCTTTCACTGTACGCATATGAAGCTAAGCTAAGATTAGAGTATAGGATAGGTAAAAATTCTGTCCGTCTGTCCGTGCAAGCGATAACTTGAGTAAAAATTAAGATATCTTAATGAAACTTGGAACACATGTTCCTTGGCACCCTGAGGAGGTTGCTTTCGAAAATGGGCAAAATCGGTCCACTGCCACGACCACAAAATGGCGGAAACCGAAAACCTATACAGTGTCATAACTAAGCCATAAATAAAGTTATGAAAATGAAATTTGGAACACAGGATCCCATTAGGGAGGGGCACATTTGGATGTAATTTTTTGGAAAAGTGGGCGTGACCCCGCCCCCAAATAGGTTTTTTGTATATAACTCGCAAACCAATAAAGCTATATAAACCAAACGTTCTGCAGTCGTTTATTTTAGCCATTTCCTTATACAGTCCAAAAATAAAAGAAATCGGATAATAACCACGCTCACCTCCCATACAAAGGTTAGGTTGAAAATTACTAAAAGTGCGTTAACTCACTAACGAAAAACGTCAGAAACACCAAATTTTACATCAAAAATGGCAGAAGGAAGCTGCACTGAGATTTAAAAAAAAATGGAAAACGGGCGTGGCGTCGCCCACTTATGGGTCAAATCCATATCTCAAGAACTACTCAACAGATTTCAATGAAATTCGGTATATAACACTTTCTTGACACCCTGATGTCACGGGTGGAATATGGGCGAAATCGGTTCACAACTACGTCTACTTCCCATATAACTCAATTTTGAATTCTTTTGATTCGTTCACTTTATAATACATATATACATTAGGAACAAATGAAGATAGCGAAATAAAACGTTACCCAAATACTGTATTTGAGCTGTGACATCACTTGTGGAAAAATTGTCAAAATCGAACCATGACTTTTCAAGGCCCCTGATATCGAACATGAAGAACTCAGTGCCTAAGGGTAATTTTTCATCGAAAATATAGGTAAATCCCTCAGATATTTTTATGTAATTCATTCCCTCTGAATTTTTTTCTTATGACAGTTTCTCTCTGTACGTGAAATGGTAAAAATCGGGTCATAACTTCCCCCAGATCCTATACACCTAATTATAAGTAATATTAAATTAAGGGAGCGTATAGTCTTCGATACATTGTATCTTGGTGATGAAAACGAGTGAAATCGGTTTAGGAATTACCTCAGTCCCCATATACTATTTATGATGATTTTCGTTATTCTATTGAATTTTATACCAAACTAGCGACCCGCCCTGGATTCGCACGGGTGCAATGCTGATACTACATTGCTCACATATACTACGTTTATGCTTTATTTCTACACGGTTATATTCTACATGGGTAAAGCCTATAAGCATAAACGGCAAATACTCTACTCGAGGTAAATTCTGAATTGAATTAAATTGAGGGCTGCCACGTTTTATAAATATGTCCGTATTTTCCAGATATACGGGGTGTGCGGCATAAATCTGTTGAGAAGTGTTCGGGCAGAAATTCACGAGCAAAAGCGACCACTGACCGACCTAAAAAAACCGGTTTTTCTACGAAAACCGACTACCCACTCGTTGAAGTTTTTGCAAATAACCGGTTTTCGCTACACCATCCGACTACCCACAGTGCCACAGGTGTGCCACAAAAAAACCGGTGCCAAAAAGTAACCAATTACCGGTTACTGTAGTACTACACAGTACCAGGCGTTTGCCGCAAAAATTCGGTAGTAAGTGGGGTAGGGGTTTTTAGCGAAAAATTGGCAATACGGGAACCTTGTATATGCAATTTGTCAAAACCATATACACCGGCACAAAAATCAACTGATTTGACCTTCAACATAACTCTAAATCCGTTTATGCATCCGAGTTAACTCGTCTACATACGTAAAGAAAATGTGTATATTCTATCCGAGTAGATCATTTAACTCATAGTGAAAAAGTGTTTATGCATGTGGGTTGAACTTACCCGTGTATAATATAACAGAGTAGAAAAGAAGCATAAACGTAGTAATGGTAAAGTGCTGGTATTTTGTGACACACATCTTGTATTCGTACGAACAATAGTATTGTTACTACATGTGTGTCTCGGGTATAAATAAGCCATTTTTTCACGTAAAAAGTAAACAATAAAAATGGTTAATGTGGGTTATCCCTAAAAGATAAACATATACCATCGCGGACTTTTTTGTAGACCTTTTTATGGTGTACAATACTGTAGTACATTATTAATTTGATCTAACTCGTAGGGTTTAGGCAGCGTTTTTCTAAATTGCTAAATAAGCACAAAAAAATACGTTAATTTACGACATCATGTTAAAAACCTCTAAAATTAGCAATGTTGCCTTAGTATATGAAGCATGTATTATACATATAAACCTTCCTCTTGAATCACTCTATCTATTGGAAAAAACCGCATCAAAATCCGTTGCGTAGTTTTAAAAATTTAAGCGCACATAGGGATATAGGGACAGAAAATGCGACTTTATTTTATACTATGTAGTGAATATATGGGTCGACTTGTGTTATCTTTATAAAATTACATCAATAAATTGCGAGAGTATAAAATGTTCGGTGACACCCGAACTTAGCCCTTCTTTACTTGTTCTGATATTCTTCGTTTTCAGAAGAGCATCAACAAATTATAATCACATACCATATATTGAGTACTCTGAGAAGTAGTGAACGATTAAAACTGATATAAAGAATAAGAGCAAGAAAAATAATGATGCATGTAATTGACGTAGGATCCGGAAGTCTTCTGCGGCTTCCACCGGCGAGTACTGAATCTAACACTTTCAAAGCTGGAGAGCCAATACGGACAACATAATCTAGCCAGCGAAACCGCTACGCACAACCGGAAGTCTTGAGCTGCTTGCACCATGTGCAAAATAAACGTTTCTGGCCACTCCCAAGTGAATGGCAATCAAAAACTTTCCTCACTTGCGTGAACTTCTACACATGACCCCAACCGCAATCACTAATATTACGTGTTTAGAATAAAATACATTTTTTTCAATCATTAAACGTTTTTTTTCTAAAATAACTGCACATATTAATTTATGTATATGTATAACTTCGAGGTCGTAGATAATTTCGTATACCTGGGAACCAGCATCAACAACACGAACAATGTCAGCCTCGAAATCCAGCGCAGAATAACTCTTGCCAACAGGTGCTACTTTGGACTGAGTAGGCAATTGAACAGTAAAGTCCTCTCTCGACGAACCAAAATCAAGCTCTACAAGTCGCTTATCATTCCCGTCCTGCTTTACGGTGCAGAAGCTTGGTCGATGTCAACATCAGATGAGACGACACTAGGAGTTTTCGAGAGAAAGGTTTTGCGGAAGATTTATGGTTCCTTAAGAATTGGCAACGGCGAATACCTCAGATGATGGAACGATGAGCTGTACGAGTTATACGACGACATTGACATAGTTCAGCGAATAAAAAGACAGCGGCTACGCTGGCTAGGTCATGTTGTCCGAATGGACGAAAACACTCCAGCCCTGAAAGTGTTCGATGCAGTACCCGCCGGAGGAAGCCGAGGAAGGGGAAGGCCTCCACTCTGTTGGAGGGACCAGGTGGAGAGCGACCTGGTTACACTTGGGATCTCCAACTGGCGCCGAACTGCGAAGGAGAGAGAGATGTGGCGCACTATCATCGATTCGGCTATAACCGGCTAAACGGTTGCAACGCCAATCACATACATACATATGTATATATACATATGTATATTCTTTATTAAGTACCTCACATATCATGACGCAATTTGTCCACATAAATTCCTTACATATTTCAGCTTGAAACGCAATAATTCAGTGTTAAACGTTCAACAAAAAAATCATTTTCCAGCTTATTGGTCAGCTATTTACAGCCACTTTGCATTGCCACTGGTCCACTCGAGTGGGGTGGCTGACAACAAGCCGACAGTTGTCAACAGGTACTCCCAAGTATACGAGTATATATGTGTGTGTATGTCAAGCAAAATTGTAACAAAGTCAAGTGGGTGACATATGACAGAGAAAAATCCAAACTGATTTGTTGTTGGTTGATAAAGTAGGAAGTAAAAATGCAATTAAAAGCTGCAAGCAGAATTTCTGGTTACACAATTTGTGTAATACTGTAAGCTTAATTAGAATTTATAGCAAGCAGGTTACTTGAGGGTTTGCTGGACTATTTTTTGTTGGATGTTAAGGAACAGTGTTGAGTACCGAAATGAAATACACAATATAATTTCGAGATTATGAATCTCGTGATTTGATTCTATTACAATAAGCCATGAACTATTTATAAAAATATGTATGACCTTCATTATGGTCTCTTTTTGTGTAAACGAATGTAAATATAAGCGACCTGAAGTGTGCGCCTTGATATTTCCCAAAAATGGGAGGGGTCTAAAAAGCTGAAACGAGCTCCGAGCAGTTAATGAATTTAATTGAAAGCTATTTTTTGGGAAAAATAACGTTTTATTTTAGGTTAAAGTTGATCGTAGAGCAAACAAAAAACTCTGTGATGATAATTAGAGCCGAAGCTGAGGTCGGTCTTGGGTACTATTAGTCAAATATTATTATACTATTTGCGAATATAAAATTAAGAAACTAATATTTGAGTAATCTATTTTTTTCACTAATATTAATATAATATATTAAAATTAAAAATAAAAATTTAAAATAAAAAAATAAAAATTTTCAAATCCCGAAATTTCGGGACTGAAAAAAATGATTTCGGGATTATTTAGGGAATGAATATTCTAATTAAAATTACTACAAAATTTATTTTCATTTTGTCGCTTTGTCTTTAATTCGGGATCCAAAAAATAATTTCGGGACTATTTCGGGATTGAGTGAGCAAATATCACTAAATATTCTAATTCAAGTTTTTTTTCTCATTTTTGTCTACATTCTGTCAAGCAGAAATCTTGCATACTTGTATAGCATATAAAGTAATATTCCACTTAATATACATATTAATCCTACAACTGCATAGTAAATCGCTTCATTTAAAACCTGCCACTTGCATACCTTGACTAATATCCATTTAAACTGCACTTCTACTAGCAAATCAACAGCTGTTGTGCTGTGGATTAAATTCATTTTTTATTTTCTAATATATTTTCCATACATATTTAATGTGAAGCCCATGCAGCGCAGTGATGCCACATGCAATTTATACAGAATATTACATGCGATAAATTATTGCAATAAATTAATAAACATTGAGGGTAGCGATTTTAATTGCTATGTTGCATTTTCGAAAGTGGAGCAACCATAACTGAACAACCAGTTTTGCATAATTTTTTGCTTAAATGGAAATTATACGCTGGTTTTACTAAAAAATAGTTGTTGTTGTTGCTATTGTTGTTGGTTGCAATTGTTTGCGAAAAGCATAACTGCCATAAAGAACTTTGATTGGCTTGTACACTGACTGCAAGCGCCGCACAAGGGTGTGCGATGTTTATCCACCCACAAAAGCGTCAATCACTAGCAAGGAATTAGATTTATGTGGTTTTGTTGTTATTGTTGTTGCAACTTGTTTGTGTCGTAATAGAATGTCAAGGTTGTGCATGCGAAGCTAATATTGCACGAAGGCAAAGACACAAACTGTTATATATATATGCACAGCTATAGCTTGAAACTACAATAACAAACTAGTGCAACCTTCACTTGTGTTGTTGTAAAATTGTAGATATTTACAAAAACTCTCCAAAATAATTATTTTGAAATTGAAATCAAAGGATCGCACTGAAGGTCATACAGGTTTGTGTCTTAAGTCTTTCGTATCAATGCAGTTAATCATTAAAAAAGGTTTTGAGCGCTTTTAAAGCACCGTTAGCTAGCGTGTAGTAATAATAATAAAAAAGTTATCGGAAATTGTTTGTAAAATAACATAAGCACAATTAAATTGTTGAGCAAATAATTTTTATTAGCCGAACATGCAAAGGCGCCGCCTTCACAGCCACCACCATCACTTAGGCAAGTTGTCTTAACTCGTCTGAATTCGGTACTAGCACACGAACGACCTTTGAAGGTGTGGTCGTCAAACAAACGGCATGCTGTAATGTCATTAATCAGCAATAATCAGTACAGCTCAGTCGAGAAAAAGCCTTGCAGCACTTGAAAGTGGTGCAGTTGGCGAAGTGAGAGTTGCGTGTTAGATGCCGAACGTATTTGATGTTATGCAATGTGTTTGCTGCGGAGTGTTGGTGTTAATGTAATTTTGCTTTTTCTCGACTTTTAAGCTGTTCAAATTTGAATAAAAATAAAAAAATAATTAAAAAAGTAAATAAATCAGAGCAACAAGTTGCTTAATTACAATGAAGTCAGCAAAATGTATAACGCTCAAGCAATTATTTGATAATGGATCACAATTTAGGTACTCAATAATGAAGAAGAAGCATCATCTTTATCTTTTATTACTATAGACACCATTTTACATTCAACAAAAAGCTTTTGGGATGTATATCAATGTAAAAGCTACTGCCTCAGAGGTTTTAAAGCTTTGTTAGACACAAAGAAGATTTATAAATAGCTTTTGATCGAAACTGATTAAGTTTTTAGTTTAAAACCAAATAGTTTTAATGTAAAAAAAAGAACAGAAAAACAAAATTAGCAGCCCTTTAAGCTTTAAAGCTTTCAAAGACGCAACTTTAAATTTTAACAATAAATTTACAATTTTCTTTGCATACTTAAAGATATACATATATAGACAACTGCCACTATAACTAATTTTCCAACCCAAAACAACCAAATCCAATATTACAACAACACAATCCACGTATAACCGTAATTCCATTGATATCTTGTAGGCGTTGAAAAGCCTTCGTACCATATGACTCAATAAAAGCGTTGCATGCCGCTTGGTTAACTGCGATGAACTCTACTCGGGTTACCACAGTTCATAAGAGCAAGGCACGCATGAAAGAATTACTCGCACAAAAGTAAAAAAAGAAATTCAAAGATATAACGCGTTCGAATTGTGACGCGGGCTCAGCAGGTGGCAACTGGATGACTGGCTGAGTGACCCATTGATTGCCACTTCAGCGGCGCACAAAATCAAAGATCAGTCTGAAAACCTTTATGTGCGGGTAATTGATACGCAAGCGCGAGTGAGTATTAACGCAGTGCCTGTAATTGAGTGCACGGCTGAAAAGCTGTTGGCTATTATAACAGATTATTTGATTTACCTATTGATAGCTGTGACTTAGAGGTATTGTGGCATATAAAGGGTGTGTATTGCTTGTTTATTAGGGGTATGACTGTTAGAGAAATTATAGATGAAATTATACAAAGTTTATATTAGTCGATAAATTACAATCGATAAATTTTTATAACATATTTTTCTTCACAATTAAAACTTAATAGTTATCGATAAATATACCTATATTATATATAGATACAAAATATTTTAAATTTGCATTTTACACTCTTTCTTCGGTATTTTTCTTAGTCAATCATGGTAAATGCTCTGATTAACAATCGATTGTGAGTGTGACTGCGCATGCGCAACGGAATTCCAAATAATTTCAATGCAACACGAAATATGGTAAAAGGTGCAAACCGCAAAATCCAGCTAATGATTTGGAAAAGGTAGTGTGATTGCTTGCCAGCACCGAAAAAACAAAAGAAAAACTGTAAAACTTACAATGATTTGGTCAACACTTTTTTATGTTGTGGATTGATTACATTGGAAATTCGCTCAAGGTTAGGCGTAACAAATTCATAAAATCCGAAATGCATTCGAATGCCGTGGCGCTACCTACCATAAACGCGCATATTCTTCGGCGCGCAGAAGGTGCAATAACAACAACGCTTATTGCCCAACAGCAATGGGTTTGGCTGCGCATGCGCAAATGATAGATTCCGTCAAGGAACGAATGTGTGGTCTTTTGGAACGAATCAATGAGTGAATTACTCACAACGCTGACAATTATATTTGTTTCATTGCTTTTAGCTAGCGCTGTGCTCTTGTTTTTATCACCGCGATCACTATTTGTTGTTATTATTATTGCTGTGATTATTGGTCAGATTTGTTGGCGGCGATAATGCGCTATGACGTTGGCTAATGCGAAAAGGCCACTGGTGGCGCAAAGCAGCCGTCGTTATTGTTGTTGCCGCTTAAGTAGTGGCTATGTCGATGACGTTCAGGTGGAGGTGGTATCACCTCTGAGCATTTTTATGTGCTGTTATGCTTTGTGTGTATGTGTATGTATTGCTGTCGCTTTTGCAAGTGTCAATTCGCTAAGTGCGCTGCGCGAACGCTGATTGACACGCGGCAAGCGCTGAGAATTTATTCCTTTTGCAACTGATTGCAGGTCAAAATGTACAGATTTGATTGTTGTTTGGAATGAAAAAGTGAAGGGAAATATTGTCAGTAAAAATACTCAAGATCTCATGCCAAAAATTTTTTTGACAAATTCTTAAATGTGGGTGAATAATATTCGAATGGCAGCTGTAAGCGCAGATAAAAGCTTAAGGTATAATTTAAAGTTAAGAAATAAAAAATATAAATATATTTGAACGGAGCATTGTGAAAAATTGAAATTCAGTACTGTTCAGTAGTATTATAAAAAATATTTTATGAAACAGGTGGCAACACTATTGCATTTTATTAAAATATAATACTGTTTTAATTGCAGCATAAAAAAATTATTAAAAAAATCGCATGTTATATTTTTTATCGCTTGCTATTTTTTTATATCATGCAATTAAAATATCAATTATATCAATTGTCATAATTAAAAGACTTAAGCAACAAACTCGGTCAGTATCAATTAACGCGTCTGCCTACACACAAAGTTACTTTCACAGCCTACCAATTAGGCCTAACACAAAAATACAACTTACATACATACATATAAAACCAAATACATATATACTTACATGTACATATTGAGAGCATTTACAGAATAATATGTTTTGTTGTTGTTATCATATATTACCCACAACAAAACAATTTGCATTAGTTGAACGCGAACGCAACCGCAAAAATAGGTTACCCAACACAAGTGAAAGGTCTACAAATGTTGCATAACAACAACAACAACAATAAAAAGTCACCAGCAGAAATCGCCAACAGCGATGGCAGCGGTGGTGGTAACAGCCTGCAGCCCTGTTACACATTAAGTTATCCATCACAAATATTTGGCGGAAAATGTGTGGCAGCACCCATACACATATGCAAAAACAAAAACAAAAGCAACAACCACAACAACAAAAGTGATAGCAAAAACCACAAAAAAATCGCAAACTGAATTAGATTACGACACTTTCTGGCATCGAAATATAGGTGGGAGCACCGCTGCCACCGTCAGCCACCGGCCACATTTAATTGCTTAACGCCCTTTGTGGCAACTTATGCGAACATGCACATGTGCTAACACATACATTTATACATATTTACATGTATGGTTTGTGCAGGCAATTTAAATTTGCAATTTGACTGCCGAAATTTTGACGTTGTCCATTCGTAACTGTACATAGTGGGTGGGCAACTGTTTTGCACAGCGTGTGGCAAAGCAAATAAATTCGCGCAAGCACACACGCACACATACACTTTAATAACAGTTTACTGTCATACACGTGTGCTGCCGTGCTTACAGTGGCTTACGGTGTGCAACTCCGGTCATATACGCCCACTGAAGCGAAATGTATTCTATTAAAAAATTATTTTTATATGCGATATGCTCTCAAAAACTGCCAAAAAGTAGTTAAAACTTCGATTTACCTAACTCAATTGCGCTGCATTTCAAATAAATACTAAAGTTTTCAAAAAATCTTAGTCCATGCCAAGAACTCGCATGGCCCATAATTATGTCATTTAACAAACGTGCCACAATCGTTAGTCTAAATTGCTACTCTTTGCTGCTCAAATTTCGATTTCATAACTGAATTTCAGTGTATTTACATTGGTATACAGTTCTACATATATGTACGTATGTATTATATATCAGTGGCATAATTTTATTATCTAGTATGCCACAAAATGAGACACGAACTAAATTAACTATTATATTTTGATCATATAGATATATACATAAATATACAGTTATGTAAAATCGTTTCAAAAGACAAGAAGACCAAGTTGTATAAAACTACATAAGTAGGTGATTTCAGTTGTATCTTGAATATGCCAAAATCAGCAAATTTTTATATGTTGAGTTGCCATATAAAAAAAATCATTTAAAAACAAGTAAGGAAGGGCTAAATTCGGGTGTAACCATACATTTTCTACTCTCGCAATTTATTTTTTTAATTTTATTAAGAAAACACACAATTTGACCCACATATTCGTTATACTATATATTGTATAAAGTCCATTGAAAGTTGGAACTCCTAATATTAGGACAGAAGCACCGAGGTCCTCATGTTCGCTATGTGGGCCCTTGAAAACCTATGGTCCGATTTTGGCGATTTTTAGAATGGGGCTGCGACACTATAAACGTAGTATTTGTGCAAAGTTCTGCATCGATATCTTCACTAGTGCTTACTTTATATATTGTAAAGCAAACGATTCAGATCGTCTTCAAAGTTCTGGTATATAGGAAGTAGGCGTGGTTGTGAAGCGATTTGACCTATTTTCACAACGTATCATTGGGATATAAGGAAACTATTACAAACCAAGTTTCATTGAAATCGGTCGAGTAGTTCCTGAGATATGGTTTTTGGACCCATAAGTGGGCGACGCCACGCCCATTTTCCATTTTGTAAAAAATCTGAGTGTAGCTTCCATATGCCATTTCTTATGTGAAATTTAGTGTTTCTGGCGTTTTTTGTTAGTGAGTTAACCCACTTTTAGTAGTTTCCAACATAACCTTTGTATGGGAGGTGGGCGTGGTTACAATCCGATTTTCTCCATTTTTGGACTGTATAAGGTAGTACCTAAAATAAACGACTCTAGAAAGTTTCCTTGATATGGCTTTAGTATTTTGCGAGATATGTACTAAAAACCTATTTGGGGGCGGGGCCACGCCCACTTCCCCAAAAAAATTACATCCAAATATGCCCCTTCATAGTGCGATCCTTCATACCCAATTTTATTACCATAGCTTTATTTATAGCTTAGTTGTGTTACTTTAAGTGTTTTCGGTTTTCGCCATTTTGTGGGCGTGGTAGTGGTCCGATTGCGCCCATTTTCGCTAAGTTTCATCAAGATATCTTAATTTTTACTCAAGTTACAGCTTGCACGGACGGACGGACAGACAGACATCCGGATTTGAACTTTCTTCGTCACCATTTTCATTCATTTTGATATACATAACCCTATATCTAACTCGTTTAGTTTTAGGACTTACAACCAATCGTTATGTGGACAAAACTATAATACTCTCGTAGCAACTTTGTTGCGAGAGTATAATAAACTAGTTGAGAAATCATATAAGAGAAATTTACAGTTTCTGTTTTATAAATTTAAATAAAAAGTTTTTAATCAATTTAATTTATAAGAATAAATTTTAAAAGAGTTGCCACCAGAAAAAAATGCAAATAAAAGGTTAAAACTATAAAATATTTCATATTAAGCTTCTACATGTATTTTTGTTATTAAAAATACTATATTTGTACACAAATTTAGTTTAATAAACTAAATTTAAGATATTTGACGCAGAGTTGCCATCTAACAAAAATTTTAAAACTTTCTGAGTAACCACATAAGAAAATTCTCAAGGTTTTTGCATGAATTTAAAAAATATATTTTAAAAAAATTTTACTAAAAAATTAGAGAGTTGCCACTAAATAAAAAGTTAATGAAGTATTTAAATTCCTGAAAATTATATATTTGTGTTATTTAAATCAAATTTAAAATTATCGTTGAAAACGAACGTTTTTTAATAAAAAAATTCTTTAAATAGGGTTGCCAGATTCAATATATATTGTAGACTAGTATTTTTTAATAGCTTAGCTGGAAGTTTAGTTCGACTCTTACTGCTATGTGTGGAATTTTAAACGATTTAATGAGAGACTTTTTCAGATAATCTTCTCCATGTGCCCAATAGTCTGACCTGATGAGGTCGGGAGTTATTGAAATTATTTTATAAACTAAATAAATTAAAACTTTATCTCGGTCATTGAATTATTCCAAAAGAATTATAATTAAATTTATTAATTAATTAAATTTATATATGGGGCATTCTCTGGAAAAAAAGCCACTTGAAAAAAAAAGTTCTTTATTTTCTTTGGCAATTATATATCTTATAGTACATGTAAAACCTAAAATAAAACATATGGTTTTAGGTCTGTGTAACGCGGGGTTGCCATATTATAAGGGGCCAAAGTTTTTTGTAAAAAAATGTTCGAACCGCCATAACTTTAAAACTAATGAACAGATTTTAAAACACCATGTGACTTTTTTGTACAGAATTTCTCAAACTTTGAAACTGTATATCGTAAAAATTTTTAAAACTAATATTTCATAGCAAAAAATGAAAAATTTTTTTTGGAATTTTTAAGAACTTATGTCGATTTTTTTCGAAAATATCTTAAAATGTTCCTTATTTCATCACCTTTTTACCCCCCAAAGGGAATTTTGGGACAGCAATATTTGTATGAGCTACAAATAAAAAACTAACTCAGAACATGATGAAAAATCATTGATTTATGCACTATTGTTATCAGAATTTAGCGTAACCCAGGATTAACGACGTGGACGTAGCAGACATTTAATCCCTCTTTGTTTTTTTTATTTTTTACTATTTTTTTAATTTTTTTTGTATTTTTAAAATTTTTAATTTTTTTTTGTTTGTTTTTTTTTGGTTTTTGCTTTTTTTTTAATAATTTCGTAGATTAGATTCAAGTACGTGATAATTTTAAATAAAAAACAAAAACAAAAAAAAAAAAATAAAAATTTAAAAAATTAAAAAAAATTAAAAAAAAAATAGTAAAAAATAAAAAAAACAAAGAGGGATTAAATGTCTGCTACGTCCACGTCGTTAATCCTGGGTTACGCTAAATTCTGATAATAATAGTGCATAAATCAATGATTTTTCATCATGTTCTGAGTTGGTTTTTTATTTGTAGCTCATACAAATATTGCTGTCCCAAAATTCCCTTTGGGGGGTAAAAAGGTGATGAAATAAGGAACATTTTAAGATATTTTCGAAAAAAATCGAAGGGGGCATAAGTTGTTAAAAATTCCAAAAAAATTTTTTTTTCATTTTTTGCTATGAAATATTAATTTTAAAAATTTTTACGATATACAGTTTCAAAGTTTGAGAAATTCTGTACAAAAAAGTCACATGGTGTTTTAAAATCTGTTCATTAGTTTAAAGTTATGGCGGTTCGAACATTTTTTTACAAAAAACTTTGGCCCCTTATAATATGGCAACCCCGCGTTACACAGACCTAAAACCATATGTTTTATTTTAGGTTTTACATGTACTATAAGATATATAATTGCCAAAGAAAATAAAGAACTTTTTTTTCAAGTGGCTTTTTTTCCAGAGAATGCCCCATATATGAAAAAAAATATATAATATAAAAAATTAGCTTAGTGCTACCACCTATCAAAAAAAACTTAATATATTAAATCTGGAATTTTTTTATTTTTTTAAATAATTATTAAATATGGGTGTAAATTTTTTAAATTTAATTATCTACAAATGCTTCTATTCTTTTTCATGGATACGAATTTGGTCTCCTTACTACACAACAATCCATTTTTGAAAGCACAATTTACTAATTTACCATTGCAACATACATAAATATAATAAGCGCTTACTCCCATTTGAGCACCGCCTTTTCAAGAATTACTCCCCAGCGCTGTATTAATATTGCTGCTGCTGTTGGCTTGCAGAGTGAACGATGTTGCCATTTGGGATTGTGCATGCAATTAAAATTGTAGCAATTAATTTGCTGCCAATTTTCATTTTTCGAAAAGACTTTCTGTTTGAAAATTACAATTGTTTGGTTTTATTTAAGAAATCCTTTTGAAATCGCCGTTATTGTTAAACACTTGTACAATTGTTTTTTTGCATGTATGTTTGCTTCATTAGACGTCACCTAAAACATGCTATAATTCTTTTAATTGTTACGTTTGCGTGTTATACATATGTATTTTAGTAAGTATAAGTATGTGTGCATATGTATATTTAATGGCGAGTTTGTGAATTGCATGTTAGCAAATCGCTATTGCCAACAAACTAATTTGAATTTTATTGGACTCTTATGGAAAAGTGCACATTTAAACGTAAACAAAATGTTACTTAATTGTTTGGTGAATAGGAGTAAAGTTGCCACTGGACTACAGTTAGGTGCAGATAAGCATTTTTTATTTTGTGAAAGTAGTGCATTGCGATTTTGTAATAACTTTTTTTAGTACTTTATACACTTGTTACACTTTAAAAGACATTAAACTGTAGTTGCCACATGTTACACTGTAACAAGTGGCTCTAAAAGGGAAAATAAAAAAAATATTTTCATATAAAAAATTGTTCATATTTGCATCGACACTGACCTACTGCACCAAAAATATTTCCTTTTAAGCTCTAGAAATCGAATCAGGGTACCGAAGTCTCCCGAAAACTGCCCATAAAGTACTCCTTACTTTAAATTTATTGTATTTTCTTCTTAAAAGTATTGTTATAAGAAATTATTTATTCTCGAATTAAGAGCTTATAAAATTTTCTTATTTCTTAGAATTTTTATACCCTGAATAGGGTATATTAAGTTTGTCACGAAGTTTGTAACACCCAGAAGGAAGCGTCAAAGGCCCTATAAAGTGTATATATATGTAAATGATCAGTATGTTGAACTGAGTCGATTTAGCCATGTCCGTCTGTCTGTCTGTCTGTATATATACGAACTAGTCCTTCAGTTTTTAAGATATCGTTTTGAAATTTTGCAGATGTTATTTTTTCTTCAATAAGCTGTTCATTTGTCGGAGCTGCCGATATCGGACCACTATATTATATAGCTGCCATATAAACCGAACGATCGGAATCAATGGCTTGTATGGAAAACTTCCACATTTTACTACATATCTTCACGAAATTCCGTGTGAGTTATTGTTCATAGAAATAATTTAATCTCCGAAAAAATTGTTCAGATCGGTTCACTATAGCATATAGCTGCCATACAAACTGAACGATCGGAATCAATGGCTTGTATGGAAAACTTCCGCATTTTACTACATATCTTCACGAAATTTGGTGTGAGTTATTTTTCATAGAAATAATTTAATCTCCGAAAAAATTGTTCAGATCGGTTCACTATAGCATATAGCTGCCATACAAACTGAACGATCGGAATCAATGGCTTGTATGGAAAACTTTCGCATTTTACTACATATCTTCACGAAATTTGGTGTGAGTTATTGTTCATAGAAATAAGTTAATCTCCGAAAAAATTGTTCAGATCGGTTCACTATAGCATATAGCTGCTATACAAACCGAACGATGACATGGATTACTGCTTAAGGTAATAAGATAATCTCCGATGAAATTGTTCAGATCGGTTAACTATATACCCTTAATGTTTCTAGCAAACAACCCGGCTAAAAGAATTAGTAAAATGTTTTCTTTTTTTTACTTACTTTTTCTTACGTCTTTAGATTTGTTTAAACACATAGTTACTAAAAGAAATGCACCTGTGAAGGGTATATTAGCTTCGGTACAGCCGTTAACGTTTTTTCTGCTTTTTATTTATTTTTTTTGTTTTTAATTTTATCAATTTCAAATCGTCGTTCACCTTACTTATCGAAAGTAATTGCTTTTTTGTGCCAAAGACTTTGCAATACGAGTAAATAATTAGGTTACTTTGTCACAACAACTACAAACGTGTAATAAAGTCGAAAATGTAACAGCAATGGAAATTTGGGCAAAAATTTTATTGGCGATAAAATCGAATGCAACCAGAGTTGCTTAAGCATATATTGCAATGCAGTAGATTATGCCCACTATATATGTATATATGCATACGAATATGTATTGTTATACTTAATAATAGCTAGTAGTTGACATTTTATATTATTTTAGGGTAGGGCTTAAAGTAATAAATGAAAATATTTTATACAAGATTAAATTAGATAACTACTGTATTTAGACATGGTTGAGTCTACTACTTCCATTAAAAGTATTGATCGTTGCTTGTTCGTGAATTCTTGGACAAAAACCATACTCTAACGAAGTCTTGCCTCCATTTTCGACAGACATGACTCCATACCTTCCATGACCTTCCCTCGATATTTCCCAAAATAAAGAGAACCTTGAAGAACCGTCGTTTTACATGCATATGAGAAATCGTTGAATGAGCTAAAGGGTATCCCAAAAATCGAATTTGAGAAGTGTTTCGACGATTAGTAGAAGTGCTGGCAAAAGTCCATATAATCGAACAGGGACTATTTTGAAGGCGACAACAATTATGTACACACCTCTAATCTGAATAATTTCGGAATTTTCACATTTTGAATAGAACTATGTTTAGTGCGATTTTTGGCGTCTATCAGCCTATCAGTCGTCCATTTATAGTTCTGTCAGCAATTGGTAGCTTAAAATCCTCTACAATGCCTATGAAGGTATTTAAACGTATTTTTTCGCATTTTGATAGACCGTGTACGCTGAATAGTTTTCCTAACTGATGCCGCTCTATTACTCAGAACTATTTCTAGAATAAATTTTTAATGAAATTATGATTCGTCTTCAAATTTCAAATAAAACTTATGTATCTCTTGAGATTTGTTGAAATTTCAAATTATACATGTGTACTTTCAATGTTTTATTCAAAAATATATTTTGGCCAGCAGCAAATCGATTGAATTTATTTGCGTACTTCTTGTAATGGCATTGCATTGCATATAAAAAAAATAAAAAAATACTTCAACAATGTAAATATACACCACAATTCTCTTTCAGTCATGAAGAAATACCAGTGACGCTATTGCAACAGCTGCTTCCTTTCCAAAAGCTTGCCACCGGCACTGACTCCCAGACATATTTATATACTCAATCAACTCGACACTCTCCACTTTAGTTGGTTTCCTTACATCGCTTCAGCCACAACATTTTGTCGCTTCCTTTGTGCCCCATTCTTACTTTAATTCACGGGAGCTTATCGCTTGTGTGCCTGCACCACGGCGCTTTGTAGCTTTGTCATTGCTCTTGGCGCAACAATTTTTCCCTGTCACTGTTGCATGTCTAGGCGAGTATTGCATCAGTTTCCTCCTGCCAGCGACACTCCAACGGACGGACGACTGTGCGCCTTTGTGACTACAAAGCTGACGCTTTATTTACCCCATGCGATAGCGTTGAGTTTATTACGTTCCGGTTGCAACAGCTTCCTGCCCGATTGCTGCTGCGGCACTGTTACTAATGTTGCTATTGTTGTTGCTATCGTGTTGTTATCGGCTGCTGAGTGCTGCTCCCGTTGGCCACATGACACATTCGCTATCAAATCAAATCGCTTGCCAAGGCGTTCACCATTTAACAGCATTAATGATGTGCAATCGCCTGATATGTACGTCCATCCGCCCGTCTGTCTGTCTTAGCGTCTGCGCTGTTGAGGATTTTCCAAGCGATGCCTGCTCTGTGACTTCTCTACTCACATCTCTATAAAGGAAAAGAAGTAGAAGGAAAAAGCAATAACACAAGTTGACCTACTTTATTGGGTTTGCGTGCAGAAATATTTACCTTTAAGTCTGCAATAAAAGTTGTGAGTGTGCTTGAGAAGGGTCACAGCATGTTGTTGTTTGGCTGCAAGCAAGGCACTTTCTGCAGTCTACCATCGGCCAACTGCCATCTGCAATTTGCTAGTTATGCAATCTGCAAGCGAAGTGGTTGAAAGCGAAATGGCGAAAGACTGGTAGGGAGCCAGTGGCAGCAACTTGGTCGCGTTTTTAGGTCAGAGAACAGGATTTTTTATATGTCTTGACTTCGGTTTCACTTTCGTTTGGGTTTTTTCGTTGAATGAAAGTGAAACCGAAATGAGTGCAATGAATGAGGTAGGAAATTATGCATAACATGAACAGTGTAGCGGCATACATATATTCATTTTGGAAAAATACAAGGTCACATTTTTACTTTATGGATGAAACAAAGTAGAAATAAGAATCGATTGATACATTTTTTTTTTTTTAATTCCTACAAAATTTAAACCAAACAGAAATGGAAAACTCTAAAGAAACAATTCTCATGAAGAAAGTTTTGTACTTTAAAAGCTCCAAAAAAGCTCATAAAACCAAAAGATTTCATTAAATATCAACAAGTTTATTATAAAGCTAAAAGCTTATTGAAAACCAAAAAAGCTCATAAAACCAAAAAGCTCATGAAACCCCAAAAAGCTCAAACAATCTCAAAAAAGCTCATCAAATACCGAAAGGGCTTTTGATATCGAAAAAAACTGATCAATTAAATAAATTTTAAAACTTGGCTTAAATTATATCACTTCTGTAAACATCTCTAAAACAATATTCTTGATTAAACTAGGATATATCCCTAAACCTATTGTAACGCTAATAATTTGTTCATTGACTATATTACAAAAAATATCACCTTGTTTAAGAAAGGGATCGAAAAGGATATTATACAACTTTATAGAAAGACCGAGAGAACTAATATTATATTTATATATACAATCTACGGAAGTTTTTGTCAAATCTAAAGTTATAGTTAAGTTAAAATTTAAAAGCAAAAAATTAGTACGGATTAAAAAAATATGGTAATTGCATTTTTATAATACCAAAATATTGCCTTTCGATTTATAAATACCAAATCCCATAAAGTCTTTTCGGATCACTAACGAATAATTCGCAGTCGCAACATGGCATACCATAACTTTTGGCTTAGCAACACACATTCGCATGACTCAATGATTTTCTGTGGATTACGGTTGAGCTGGCAGGGAATGATTTTCAATTTTGAAAATTCAATTAAACCGATTTCAGCTGATTGCTGCAATGAAATATGAATGCGTCGAACAAAAAGTAATAACTTTAAGCAATTCGACGCAGCTGGTACACCTCAACTCGCACAATCGGAGGTTTACACATATGCATATGCTATTTATTTATTTAATATTTTTTTATTTGATTAATGAAAAATGTACATGAAGTGAGTTTGGTGTAAAAATAGATATGCATATGAGGTCACATATTGTGAGGGCTGACCTAAGTGCCACAATTACATATTAACTTTCGGAAATATATTTCCTTTTGATGTGCGCGATGCTATATATTTACTCATACTAATATATACGATTATGTAGTTCAATATATATAACATCTTTTGCAGTAAATGAATACCTGAATTGCAGTACTAAACATCCCTGTTGGAAATCTTTGCATATAAAAAACATAAAAAATCAAAATTGTAATCATTTCATTACATAAGCATTCCAGAGCAAACACTTTCGTTCAACTGAACATTTTTATTATTTTTGTTTAGTTATGAATATAAAAACTATAAACAAGTTTTCAAAACCATATTAATTTTTTCTACTTTATCCAATTAAAAATGATAATTTAATTCTTATTAATAGTCATACTGCATGCATTAATGATATGAAACTTAACTAGTTTTTAATAGTATGCATTAAACAAAATGTTAAGCGTGTGATAACTTGTTATGAAAATAATTATCAACTGATTAGCTATTAGTTATAGTACTTTAATATTTTTGCTTTTAATTTGAGAACCAACATAGTGGAAGTTTGTTGAACGTGTGTGGAACTTATTCGGAAGCCGGAACTGTTGTACTCAACGATTATTATACTGCCATTTTATTTACTTTTTTGAGAATAAACCTAGTGGAACTTTTATGGAACGTGTGTGGAACTTGTGAAAAACCAAAACCCTTGCACATAACGGTTATTATATTTCCGTTTTATTTATTTTGAGAACCTGACTATTGGAAGTTAGTGGAACTTATGTGGAATTTATGTGGAACTTGTTCGGAAGCTGTTGTACTCAGTGGTTATAATACTTCCCTTTTATTTTTTGAGACTAAGCATAGTGGAAATTAGTGGAACTTATGTGGAATTTATGTCATATTCAAAATAAGGAATTTTTTGTAGATATAAAACCATACTTATCGGTGAAAGATTTATCGGAAGAAGATATCTGCTACCCTATAATGAATGTTAAATAATATAAAATAAAATTATGAAACATATTACGCGAGTACAACTACTTCAATTTCCAAGAGGGTATAATTAAAAATTCATACCCTTCTTTACACGCATTTGAACATACACACATATGTACACTGTTTGAGTGCGTTATGCTTTAATTATTTTAATTACCGAAACTGTGCAATTTATTATGATTTTACCATAAATATGTTTTATTGTTTTTTTAGACTACATATTCATCTACATATATGAACGCTTAGCGTTTCGTTTGTATTTCGGTATATCTCCTTCTTACAGTTTACAATTAAAATAGCCGCAGGCGCAAATATTATTCATAAATCAATCCAAACACCATTACAATGCCGAAAGTCTTTTATAAATGATGATGGTTGGTAACAACAAAAAAATGGCACAATTATATCAGCGCCAATTTCATTCACACATTTCTCATTAAATAATGCGATAATATAAAACTAAAAAGAAAAAAATATTATATTAAAAAAAACTTGAAAAAGTTCGATTAATTACAGCAATAAAAGCATATACAATTACCAAGTTTTTGCAGAAACACTTAATACCCAAAAAATATTGCTAAAAAAATAACATTGAACTTGTCGGGGATTGGCGAATTGACTGCGATTGACAGCGTGACAGATTAGCTACTTATTATTTTTTATTATTAGAGATTATATTTTTGGTTTGTTGGATTTTTTTATATTTTATACATTTTTTTAATTTTTTTTTGCAGTTTAATACTTTGAAATTATTATCATAGTTGGAATGTTTGTTTTTGAATTGAAAATATTAAGTCCAAATTTAATTGAGTGTACAAATTGTGTCATTGATTGGAGCTCAGCAGGTAAAATATTGGCACAAAATGTTGGAAGTAATCGACATTTCAATTGCAAAAAGATCTCTTTTGATTAGTTGTCGTTGTTTTTTTTTTTGCGTATCGTTGCCTGTACGGTAGTTAATATACATATATATGTATGTAAGCACAGCTATTGTGTTAGAAGCTATAATTAGACCAGTAGGAAGTGAACTAAAATATTATAGATGAGAATTAAAGGCTATTTTGTTGTTGTTGTTATATCACCTATGTACATCAAAAATTACTGTTGTTACATAGTAATAGTATAACTAGTTAGTGTTATCTTTACAAATCGTACTAAAACGGATTGTTTTTAAGATACTCAGAGGAAGGAAAGAAAGAGATAAATATACATATGTTTGATATATCGAATTCAACGCGCTTAGGTTGAGTTAGGTCAAGGAGTAGATGTCCACAACTGCATAGAAACTCACTTAGACAGTTTCGACTGTCTTTTGTGGCACCCAAATACTCCTAACGAATCGCCAAGACCCTCATGATTCGACAATGCGCTTGGACTCTATTACAAAGTTCTTAATTCGGCGAGGCGAGATATTTTAGCGCTTTAATGATTCCTTTTTGCCTTCCTTCAAGCAACTTTGGCAACTTACGTCTGTCTACATTCCTAATCTCACAGCGTATGAACCGCGTATGAATGCGGCGATATCAACCTTCCTAAGAGAGCGAAGCTAGAAGAATCGTTTTCGGTTCACCAAGGGCCAGAAAGATTTCTCGCAACTACACAGGTGCTGGTTGTTGTTCAGCGTTTGGAGAGCTCCCCCGAAGTCAGTTTGTGCAGCGCTCTACCGCAAGTGAACCACGATCTACCCACCCGCTTCCATTCCGATGTAAACGCTGCTGGGGTGTACCCTCTCTTGCAATCTAGTCCGCTCTGCAGTTTCTAGCGATTCCGGGTACCCATACAAGTCGGATTTCAAAGTAGTTCGAAGCTAGATTCACGGAGAGAGAATTGATTAACTTGTTGGTAATATATTTAAAAACGCATTCATTATATGTAGCTTAAGGCAGTAGTCTGCTTTAGAAGCCGAAAAAAAGCGTTTTTTAGCAATTTTTTTTGAAAGAGAAAGAAATGTTTGCTACTATATTTAAGGCTTAAAAAACAATATTTATTATTAAAAAATATTGAAATTTTTTCAAAGTTGTAAGTATTTTTCTGGAGCGTCTAGAATCTGCACTTGTAAATCAGTGCCCGTGATGGAGGTCGTGCGATGCATCTGAAACAGTCGAACCCAATTTTTTTAATTTTTATAAGTTTCTAAACTGAACTAAAAAAATACCGAAGAAGTTAAAAATTCCAAATTTTTTCGAAGTTTGAAAAAAAAATCACTTTAAAAAAAAATTTACTTTAAGTTGCAAAACTAGTAGTTTAAATAATACTAATACTTTTGTCCAACTTTTTTAGTTACATTGAAGATAATTTAATACTGAAGCTAGATCACTTTGGTTTTTTTTCGATCGGACATATGTATATTCTTTTTGATATCGCGAGAAAACGCGCTTTTAAGGTCTGCCTGAGCATTCGCACCTGCTCGACGTTCTGCCACTAAAACTGCTCTAGCTTCGAAAATATGTTGAATTGGCGTCTGGAATTTTAAAGACGTATTCTTGGATAGTTTTGGAAGAGATTTAAAACAAAACAAAGAAATCGATTTTTTGAAGCCTGTAAAGCAGACTACTGCCTTAAGAATAGTTATAGCACAAGTGTTGTCATAGAGTTCAAAGAGAAGAGAGTTAGGCTTCAGATATATGTCTTTATTTAAAACTAGCAGACCCGGCCACACGTTTTTGTGGCTAAGGTATACATTAAATTAAGTTGGTCCAATCTTGGCTTCGGCGACGATATTGATTACTCGAGGTTGATTTATGTTACGCAGCATGATTACAACTCACACTACTTTTAATTGCAAAGTACAGGCAATTTTAAATAGTTTGGGCTAATTGACTACGTCATACTGGTTAGTAGCTGTGTCAACTCTTTTGGACCGAAATTCTAAATTGTCGCATTAAGATCATCGATATTTTTTTTTACCACCAATATAGGTCATTCAATCAGTCATTTATGGTTATCATATTGAGGTTTCATGTCAGGAAAACTTCTCTTTCGAGTCAATGAAGTGAAAGAAATCTGTTGGAAATGCTATTAATCCATCGAGGTGTCAACTGCCAACTATTTCTACAATCGCAATTTGGTATTGTTGCAAAAACACTCATATGTTAGTTGTTAATTGGCGCTTCTTTATGTGTCGCCACAAATTAAATGATTTTAGGCATGCGATAACCCGTCAGTAACAGTTGATCCAGGAATAATTGGCGTAAATCACCTACTAACAGAATCCTGGCTCCACCAAAAACGTTCATCGACAATCAAGATCTTTTAAAGTCCTGTGCAGTACCTCCAACGACTTCTTGAATATTTGGAAAATTTTCGTTAAAGCGCTATTTTTGACGATTTTGCTGACTGGTGTTTCGTTCATTTGCAATTTAGGAGTAATTTCAAGGCCGAATGCGCCGTATGTTTGCCTACTAACAGGTGCCAAGTCGCCCCTATTCCCGTTAACCTTGGTGGTGAAAATGAGTGAAATTGGTTCTGGAATTACATCAGCCCTCATATACTATATATGATGATTTTCTATTGGACTTTATGTCGAATATATAGATAAAATTGTGTGTTATCTAAATAAAATTACATCAATAAATTGTGAGAGTATAAAATGTTCGGTTGGACCCGAACTTAGCCTTTCCTTATTTGTTACAAATTGTTTTGGGCTATCGACACAACCTTATACAATTGAACAATAACAAAAATATTTTAACAAAGCAACAATGACAACCTTCAAATTATAATTTTTTGTTTTCTCTTTTATATTTTTCTTGTCAACTCGAATAAAATTCTCTTATTATTATCTTCCTCGAAATTTTTTCATATTTACTCACTTTCTAATCTTTTTCTGGCCTTCCACGAATATTTCAAGACTAAAATTAGCCAGATCGGTTTGGCCGTTCTCGGCAACAGCAATTCATTTTTATATCATATTATTATCAAGCGACAATTATTTTTAATTCCGCACAGGACCATTCAAAAATTTCAAAATTTTAGTTATATAAAGGTTTTGAAGCGATCTTAAATAATAAATCATTTATTTCGATAAGGATTAATACTAAGGTATAAATAAAGGTATAAGGTAAAGGTAAAGGTATAAATAAAGGTATAAAATCGCTTATTGTGACAAAACTATAATAATTAGAGATATGATGTCGCGACGTTTTTTGTAGGTAATGATAAGTTCTACAAAATTGTAGTACATCACTTTGTTATATCTTCAATCGTTTTCGCAGCATTCGCGATTAAAGAAAGTTTTTTGGTATTTTTTTTACATTATCGGAGTTTTGGTAAGGAACCCTATTTTTTTTTTAAACTAAATATAGTCTATGTCACTCAGGGATAGTATAGCTTTCCAACGGTGAAAGAATTTTTCAAATCGGTTCAGTAGTTTCGGAGCCTATTCGACACAAACAAACAAAAAAACAAACATTTCCTCTTTATAATATTAGTATAGATATAGATATAGATTATCAAGCGACAATTATTTTTAATTCCGCACAGGACCATTCAAAATTTTTAACTCGTGATATCTTTTGAATGGTATGTCAGAATCTAATAATTCAAAAAGTTATATAAAGGTTTTGAAGCGATCTTAAATAATAAATCATTTATTTCGATAAGGATTAATACTAAGGTATAAATAAAGAGCCTTTTCAAGTAGTGGTATTTTAATTAATTTTTTATATAAAATCGCTTATTGTGACAAAACTATAATAGTTAGAGGTCGCGACGTTTTTTGTAGATAATGATAAGTTCTACAAAATTGTAGTACATCACTTTGTTATATCTTCAATCGTTTTTGCAGCATTCGCGATTAAAGAAAGTTTTTTGGTATTTTTTTTACATTATCGGAGTTTTGGTAAGGAACCCTATTTTTTTTTTAAACTAAATATAGTCTATGTCACTCAGGGATAGTATAGCTTTCCAACGGTGAAAGAATTTTTCAAATCGGTTCAGTAGTTTCGGAGCCTATTCGACACAAACAAACAAAAAAACAAACATTTCCTCTTTATAATATTAGTATAGACAAAAATATATAAAAAAATGTATGGGGTTCAAAAATCCTGAAGGCAATTAAAGTGACATTTATGGAACATTTTTGCATAAAAATAATAAATTTTTGATGAAGAAAATATTTTCAATAATATTTTTCGCCTTTAGTTTCTATTAAAATAGTTTATTAAATATTAAAATAATTTTAAAAAATATATAAATATATATATATAGCTTTTTTTAATATTTTATATATAAAATTGTATCATTAAGTTTACGCACTTTTTGTTATTGTTTCCTTATATATAACCAATGCCTATTCAAACAATGACACTTTCAAAGACATTCACATACATATATTTCTGTATTTACGAACCTATTTATTTCAGAGCAATTTATTGTCCACCAAATTGCCATTAACAGTTTGTTTTTTTTCGGTTCATTAACTTCATTTGTTTTGATCTACATACAATCTACTTCAGTTTCAAATCGCCTTTTGTGTCGCGCCAGCAGCCAAGCACGCAGCACACACCACATAATACAGGCAATACATTGAGACAAAACAAAAGACTTTGGCGACAAACTCGATTTGCCCAATTTCAAATCTGCACCGCAATCAATTAACATTACGTTCTCGAACAGTTGTCGCAGTTAATGCTAATCCGCTGCGGTGACATTCTACTCAAAACGGAACTGAAATGCGAGTTCAACGAATTCTGAGCGCAGTTAACCAACAACAATACAGTACAAATACACACACACACCTCAAGATTTGTAGTGAGGAAAATTGTGAGCAATAAAATGCGGTTTTGTTGGCATAGCGGTAATGAATAGCATAGAATTTGCTTAGCAAATTAGTTGTGTTGTTGATTGTTGTATGCAGCGGCTGTAAGAAATAGCACGTGTGCTGCCTCATTAAAGCTAAACTAATCTGCCATGGATATGTATGCATTTGTGTGCTTGTGTGCATTGGGCGTTGAAAATAATTAAAAATCAAATAAAGTGCTTGAGTGAATTGAACAAATAGTTAAATTGAAAGTAAACGGCGCATGCTAAATGTATTTATTTGTATGTGTATGTATATAAAATATTGTCAACTATCGTATAATCTATCGCACAATGGCATCAATCAAATAGCGTTGCTGGCTTTTGTATACAAATGGCAATGGCGTTACGTTCAATTTTATAAATATACAAACAAATAAACATTTACTTTTGAATGCCTGAGCTAGTGCTTATGTATAAATATATATATTCGAATTTTTTTCAATTGAAATCGTGCTTGTGTTTGCCTGAGGTGTGAACTTGATACCGATATGTCACAGATGTTTGATTAGAAACGGATTTGCAGCAAACTTGAATTGAAATATAATAACTGTTGAGTGTTTAGGTAGGGAATTATTAAATAGTACAGGAAACAAAATAATACCTTAAATTGATTTTATGAAAAAAATATTTATTTTTTTTATTTTGCTATTTTAAGAAGGATTAAAAATTATTTCAAACAAATTAAAATATAACATAAAAAAAATTCAAAAATTAATATAAATTGTATTAAAACAAAAATGAAATTAATAAAAAAATATTAAAAAATTAAAAGTTTCACATTATCACTATATTTGCAACAAAGCAATATTTATAAAGGAAAAAATTTCCATAAAAATAATAATAATAGAATAAAAATAATTGTATATCTTTAACTTTAGCCATATAAAAATATATTTATAACTAAAATATTAAGAAATATTTCAAAAAAAGATGAAAAGCGCAAAAAAGCAATTATAACAATTTAACATAAAACTAATGTTTTAATAGATTAAAAAATCAATAATTTAAAAAAAGAAAAAAATTAAAAAAAATCGTTTACTTTGAAATTACATATTCCTTTTTCTTAAAATAAATATTAAATTTTAAAAACATACATATATTTAAAAAAAAAAATAATTTAAAATATTAAAAAAAATCAATACAATATTAAAAATTTATGAAAAAAAAAATTTTACATTTTGTTGTATTAAGCAATGTTACAAATTAAAAAAAAATAATAATGATAATAATAAAAAATCCAATACAGAGACAAAATTGGGAAAGACTAAAAAATATTTTAAATAATTTTAATAAAATAATCATAAAAATACAAAGAATTTGAAAATATTTTTCTTTAAGTCATGTTAAAAATTATATAAGTATTAAAAATTATACACTAAAACAAATTAAACGATATAAAAAACAATAAATTTAAAAAATTAAAAAAAAAAAATATTTCTTAGCTTAAGAATAATGAATATAAAAATAAAAAAAATATTATAAAAAAGTTAAATTCAAAATTAAAAAAACAATTAAAAATAAAAAAAAGTTCATACGTTAATTTTATAAAAAAAAATAAATAATTTCACGGTTTGTTGCTTTGAAAAATGCTAAAAATTATTAAGATTATAAAAAATTTAAAAATAAATCGTACAAAAATAATTGAATAATCGAAAAAAAATGTTAAAAAAGGAAATAAATAATACTCAAAATAATTACTTTTAGAAAATCTGAACAAAATAATATAATTAACAAAAAAATATACAAAATTAAATGCGTAAAAAAATATTTGAATATTTTTTAATCAAATTTAAAAAATTAAAAAAAAAACAAAAATTGTTTGCGCAAATTCATTGAAAATAATGATTGCACGCATTACATGCAAATATGGATTAATGCGCTGAAGTTCAAATGCGTTCAAAGTCAAAGTGCCAAAAAGAGAATAAAAATGCTTGCGAAAACTTGCAATGCGACAATGTGCCGTTACATTGCAGCAAGTGTGTTTGCCAAAAATAATAAAGACACAAGCAAAAAATATGAGCAAAGGAAACCCAGAAATATGCGCACATATTTGTATATAAATAATATTAGATAATAGGCAATAATTCAAGGTTAACGCATAATACCTGCCACTTCTACGCACAGCGGCCAAGTATTGCACATATGGTAGCACCAAAAATAAAGAAAAAAGAAGCAGAAAAAATATTTCGGCAGCCAGCACATAAGCACCTGTACAGAGGCACATACAAGTATGTATGTTTGTACTCATGTGTGTATATATTTGTTTGAATGTGTCTGTCTGCGCACCAAAGCCAAAAAAATTGTAAAACAAAACTAAAAAGTGTTGACAATAGCAGCGCATTGCTATTCAGTTTGCCGAAAATTGCCACACACACACGCACACTTACAAACATACATACATATTTATTTATTAGTGTTTGCAAAATATGCTATAACTTACCGACTCTTTGCATTGTTGTTCAAAAAAAGCTCAAAAGCTTTTATTTACCCATGTAGCCCATGTCCGAAATATTCATATGAAACAATGCACGAACGGCACTTGTTGTATAAACATACATACATACTTACACACATTTTTTGTAAAAAGGAAATTATTTTGCCAATAAACTGAAAATACGCTTACGGCGTCTACTTGAGCGAGTCAAGTCAGCCGCAGTGGCCGTGATTAGATTTTTTGATACTTAAACTCACTGCCGCTTTTATTTATACAAACACACACATGCATACAAACAAATGATTTTTTTCTTGACTTTGCGCGATAAATGAAACACTTAACCGTTAAATGATAGCGTTTTAATGCGCGCGATAACATTTGCCGTCTTCGGTTCGGTTCGGTTTAACTAAAAACCCCAAACTGTAGACTTAAGCAACGTACGCTAGAAGGTTATTCTGCAATTATAAATTGCTGCCTTCTTTTTTGTTTGTTGGCTTCTTCTTTGTAGGATTTCTGCGCCGCAGAGTATAAATATTTGGATTGTGTTGAGCGCAACATTTTGATTAATGCATAACAATCGACGTTTCCATTAAGTAATTTCCTTAATTTTTTCGAAAGTATTATTGTTACAATACACATGTATATTGCTGTGTAGTTGGTATAGATTTTCATTGATATTCTGTTAGTCGTAGAGACGTCAATTATGCGTACACAGCGTGTGAACGTAAAATATTTGAAGGGATTATTTAATTTAATTTAATAAGGCTGAAAGTCATTTATCATTTTGGAGATTTTGCATTTTTATACTCTCTCAACAAAGTTGCTAAAGAGAGTATAATAGTTTTGTTCACATAACGGTTGTTTGTAACACCCAAAACTAAACGAGTTAGATATAGGGTTATATATACCAAAGTGATCAGGGTGAAGAGTGGAGTTCAAATCCGAATGTCTGTCGGTCCGTCCGTCCGTCTGTGCAAGCTGTAACTTGAGTAAAAATTAAGATATCTTGATGAAACTCGGCACACTTATTTCTTGGCACCATAGGAAGGTTGCTTTCGAAAATGAGCAAAATCGGACCACTGCCACGCCCATAAAATGGCGAAAACCGTAAACAAGAAAGTGCCATAACTAAGCCATAAATAAAGCTATGGAAATAAAATTTGATATGAAGGATCGCACTATGAAGAGGCATATTTGGATGTATTTTTTTTGGGGAAGTGGGCGTGGCCCCGCCCCCAAATAGGCTTTTTGTACATATCTCGCAAACCAATAGAGCTATATAAACCAAACTTTCTGCAGTTTTTTTAGCCACTTCTTAATACAGTCCAGAAAAGAAAGAAATCGGATAATAACCACGCCCACCTCCCATACAAAGGTGGGTTTACTCAAAAACTTCAGAAACACTAAATTTTACATAAGAAATGGCAGATGGAAGCTGCACAAAATGGAAAATGGGCGTGGCATCGCCCACTTATGGGTCAAAACCCATATCTCAGGAACTACTCGGCCGATTTCAATGTAATAATTTCCTTACATCCCAATGATATGTTGTGAAAATAGGCCAAATCGCTTCACAACCACGCCTACTTCCTATATACCAGAACTTTGAAGACGATCTGAATCGTTTACTTTACAATATATAAAGTAAGCACTAGTGAAGATATCGGTGAAGAACTTTGCACAAATACTATGTTTATAGTGTGGCAGCCCCATTCTAAAAATCGCCGAAATCGGACCATAGGTTTTTAAGGCCCCATATATCGAACACGAGCACCTCGGTGCTTCTAACCTAATATTATGGTTTCCAACTTTCAATGAACTTTATATCATATATATGACGAATATGTGGGTAGTGTGTTATATTAATAAAGTTAAATAAATAAATTGCGAGAGTATAAATTGTTGGGTTACACCCGAACTTAGCCCTTCCTTACTTGTTCTTTTTTGTATTTACATATAAGTATTTTTGGTGTTGTAGGTAGAGTAACTATAATACTATATAAAAGTATATTTTATATAGTCAAAGGTTCCATGAGCATTCAGAAGTTCGTTCCAAGCGTGATTGGAGAAGTTACTTCCGGTTAATATAGGCTCAGAGAATAGTCCTTCTACTAGAACATGAGTTGATAGTGCTATACACAGAACAAAAACTGTACAAGGACTTAACTAAAATAAAATAAAATAAAATAAAATAAATATCAAATCAAATCAAATCAAATAAAGTAATGTAAAATAAAATAAAATAAAATAAATGCGAAGACACTAGAGGTGCAGCTACTATCAACCATTCCATCACTACTACGGTCTAACCAAACATCAGCATGATTTGCATAAGGTAAAAGTATCAACATTTACCAGAAATACAAAGATTAACCATAATATTCTAAGCAGTCAAAAAATCAAAAAAATGTTCCGAATTATCTGCAGATATATGTTTGAAAGCAAACGATCGCATCTCGTTTGAGGTTATTGTTGTTGTGGAATTAAATGAAAATATTTCAGAAATAATTTGGAAATGTTGTCAAATGGAGGCCGTATATATATCCAAGTTCGTTCCAGTTACATAGTCCCGACTGTCTTAAGAATCTCTTATTAAATTTATAGAAGTGATCTTAGAATAATGACTTCAAATCACAAATTGTGCAGATAACACAAATGAATAAAACATATTAGAAGCTTGTTTCAAAGGCCGAAGAGAATATTATCGAAATTGATCAATGGTAAAAAGATAGAGAAAGTGCTCGAAATCCTTCACAAGAAATTCTTCAGAAATCACACGATTTGGAACATTATAATTTCGATTTGTTCATAGATATTAGCTATTTTATTTAACTTTATGTAATTTTCGCTTATTTTTTATCTATTTCTGCATATTAAAAAAGAGTAAAGTCCTTCAATTCGGCCAACATAAAATTAATTTAATCTGCAACGCATGAAATCCAAATTAAAATAAACCTTCCACTCCCCAAAAATTGACATTGTACACATAAATCTTGACTTGACTTGCTCCAATTTAGAGTGCGCCTAATTAACTTACAAAAATAAACAACCCAAAAAAAAAACAAACACGAAATGATAATAAACATAAACAAAATCAAAATATTTGCATAAAATCAACGAACAAATCTAATCGATAGCCAACAGCCAACGCTCGCGTCTCACTCGGCCAACTCACTTACTCTTAGGTAACTGTACAACGTTTGGCTCATTAGTGTAAATGGCGTCCAAAATATTGGTTGTACGTTTAAAGCAAGGCTTTAGACTTCGCCTAGAAATGACCCACTTTCAAATGGAAAATACGAAAATACAACAAAGTGCTGTAACCGCAAAGTTAATACTTTTTTTTGAGGATTTTTTCGGGTTTGCAAGGGCGTCTAATGTTTATGAGTACGTAACTTAGATGAATAAATGATAATTTGATAAATAAAAGCATAATAATTGCAGAAACCAAGAGCGTTGTAACGAAATTGGGCGAATAAGTGCGCACTCGCTGATTCATTTAAACTTGACACGCCCTTTTGACCTCCACGGCGCTG
This sequence comes from Zeugodacus tau, assembly GCA_031772095.1. Taxonomy (NCBI): domain Eukaryota; kingdom Metazoa; phylum Arthropoda; class Insecta; order Diptera; family Tephritidae; genus Zeugodacus; species Zeugodacus tau. The sequence goes on along the minus strand of CM062652.1, from coordinate 13,280,653 downwards.
AAAGCGTAAACAACAAAGGAAGTTTATAAATAAAATTAATTGGCAATAAAAAAATGGTGGATATAAACAATATGGAGCTTGTTGGCGAATTTCGAATATTGCGATTGATTTACGCTTGCTTTCCAATACAAAAACACATGCGCATGCGCACACACAAATGCAGAAGGATTGAGTTGTAATTGCTGTTGTTGTTGTTATTTTTGGCGCATTTACGCAACAAAGCGCACAAAAGCGTTAACCGGTTGCAGGTAACACGCTTCATTCGATTACAGCGCTTATGCGAGCATATTAACGAGTGTTCAAAAAATAACGGGAAATTTTTTAAATATTTTTATTTTTATTTTTTTAATATGTATTTTATTATGTATTCAGCCGTCGTTTTACAAGCAAACAAGAAATCGCTGAAAGAGCCAAACGCTAACCCAAAAATTTGTTTTGAGAAGGGTTTCGACGATTGAAAGAAGCGCTGATAAAAGTGCTTAATAATAAATGGGGACTATTTCGAAGGCGACAACATTAATATGGACGAATAAAAAAATATTTTTTTTTTTCAAAAAACTAAAATTTCCGTTATTTTTTTAACACACCCTTTTATGTGAGTATAAGTTTATATTTAACTTATTTTTTTCTTGGTGTCCAGATTGCATGCCTTGCACTGTAAGCGCGGCAAAGTGAAAAGCAAAACTGCGACGGCGCGCATTCGCCAAAAACTGAACAAACTCACCGAAATCACTTGAAAATCGCCAGCTGCCTTAACGCCATGCTTCTTGAAAACCAAAAACCGGGCGTTCGTCTGGTTGGGCGGCTGGTTGTTTGGCTACTTTTGCATTTGAACGGCATTCAACGTGCGCGCATAATGGCCACCTTAATCAAGCGTAGTAAATTGGAGCAGTACGCGCATGTGTTCGAGTATGTGTGTGTGAGCACATGTGTAATAATAGCTAATAATGCCACAACACAAAGCAGAGAGACAATGGATGAAGCAAAAAATAATGAGTTAAATAGCTACTAGCTGCCAAATGGTTTTGATGAAAAAAATGCAAGCAAAAATTCCAGTTAGCAATTTGAAATAACATTTAATAAATATTGGTTGGGTAAGGTGGTGCTATATTCGGGTGGTTTTTTATTTTATAGGCCTTAAAAAATAATTGTCATTTTTTATCAATAAAGTTCACTTACTTACACACTTACTACCTTAGATATAGGAATTTGAGTACATAATTCCGTTATGTCTTCTAAATTAGCTGCCCAATGGGTCGTACCCATAACACTGTATTACCTTTGACTCAATTCCTTAAAGAAATGCAATTTTGATTAGGAATCTTTAATTATTTCTGATGGCTATTTTACTGAGCTGAGCAACCTCCTACTTCCTTGCTTGTTGTTCTTGTAGCGATTATCTAGCCCTGATTGTACTGGCAAGCACATGTCAATTGTCATCGAAGTTATCTAACGGGAGGCGCACGAAACATGCTATTTTGATGGGGTCAGACCAAAGGGAAAGGGCATTAGATGGGCAAGGCCTAGATAAGTAGGCGTCACTCTAGTTTCGTAAGGCAACTCAAGCTACAGTTTGGATCGGTAAGAATCTTGTCTAAGATAATTATTGTTCTACCGTGATGGGTCTTTAATGACCTCGGTAATTAATGAATGAATCTGTACGTCTGAAATAAGCTAGTTTTCCGTAAATAACACTTTAAAGACCTCAAGAAAGACACTACCATATTTCATATTGAAGATGAATGGTAAATTAGAAATGTATTTATGGATATTTTGTTAAAATGTGGGCGGTTCCATATGCATGTCCCATATTCATAATTAATCTCTGTACAATATAGGATCTTCTCTAGAATTTCTCAACTGCGATATATTCAAAACTTTATGAAATAGATCGATGTCTACGTCCTCACGATAGTCTGGTTTACAGAACCGTTACAGACCTGGATTTATATTTAATCAATAATCTCGGAATTAATTCTATAGCTACAAAGTAGAGAAAACAAATGTCGGGATATCTTTTTGACGTATTTCTTTAGTATTAAGTGTAACTGTATAGTTCTGGCTTCAGAACAGCAAATAAAACTATACCTATGAGACCTTGTTAAATCACTTGATGATATGATTTCTTATCTCTCTTTATAGAACATGTTTCACATCGGCTCGCTCTCAAGTACGTCAAGATTTAGTAACGATAGCTTCGATATCTTAAATACAAACAATTGGCGTGAGTCTATAGATTATAAATATTTAAATGTAGTTGGACTTGGACTGTTGTTCTTAGAGCAACAAGTCTACAGAGAACAGATCTACTTCTTTCTGAGCAAATATTATCATATCTGGTCGACAAAATCCAACAAATATCATTAAATAGCTCGCCTTAGTATTTTTCGAAGTTTAACAAGCAAATTTCATTGTTTCTTTTCGTGGGCTGGGTTAAATAGCATACCGAGCTGCTTCAGATCCCAGCAACACCAATTGGCGAATGTACTCATACATTATTATACTTTTATTTACTTGAGTACTCATTTTATTTTGCATAGTTCACGTTTGGCTTTCGGTTCGGTATGTCTACAACTCTCCCTCAAATAATTATTGACTATTGTGACTAGCAAATGCCGCACGCCAACCGACCAACACTGTCTATTGATTGTGAAATGAAAAAATATATGCTAAAAAGCAAAAATGCATGATTTAAACGTAATATAGACATATCTGGTGCATACTTATATATATATTTTTATTAAACAGGCAAGCATATTTGTTGTTTGTGTACTTGTTTATTGCAGTAAGCGATTTTATGCAACAAAATTTTGCAGGAAATCAAATTAATTGAAACAAGAGCAGCAAGCTAGACAAACACACACAAATATATTATTGGCTTTTTATTAAGTAGTTGATCCACTCTTTTGCTCCAGTCTACGTATGCTTGGTGGCGTTAAGTCTGTCAGTAGACTAACAGTAATTTAGAGCAATAACAATTTATGGCAAACAGGAAAATATTTACATATAAATATCGAATAAATACGAACATGCGACCGTATAACGGTGTTAATGTGGCAGTTATTGGGTATAAATGAGAGATATATTTGAGGGGTAAATAATTTTGTAGCTCTCAGTGAAATTACTATAGAATTTAATGAGACAATAACAAACCTTGTTGGAAGCTGTCAAAATCAGCTGTTTTGCTGACGTCATAATAGCATATGAAATATAAGCTGTCTGTTCGAGTGTAAGAACACTATTTTTAATATATTCCAAATAATAATTCTTCCAACTAATAACTTAAAAACGTCAAACCTTGAAATCTAAAAGTAAAAATTATGCTATATTGACTATTAATACTTGACAGTTCCCATCAACTTAGAACATTTCCATTTAGCTTATTTTTGCCTTTCTACCAATTTTTCAAGCTTTTGCTATACTTAAATCAAATATTTTATTTTTATCTTTTCGGGATAATACGTACCATAATTGTGGTGTGTGCCATTTTTCCTCCGAAATCTGCATTCTAAATCGCATGCAAAGTCGTAAAACTGCTTCCGAGTAATTAATCTCGGGTTTACTGCCCACTTCATTCGCATTCGCTCGCTACGCAACTCTTGTCAATGCACAAAACAAGTTGCCAAAAATCGGTAAACAACACTTAACAATTTGAACATTTAAGCTTATTGATCATATAAATTTGAAGCTTGAAATTTTGGAAACTTTTTTTATTTCCAGTTTTATTTTTAAGTTAGAACTTAACTGTCTTTTCATTTTTTGGCGTTCAGCTTTAGTCGCCAAATTCGGCAGTATTAATTGTGTATAACTGTACCGATCAGCGCGAGAATCAGAATGTTTAAATTAATTAATTACCAAAGTTGAGCAATTGGCATTAGAAACATATTAGTACAGTGGTGGCTAAATTAAATAACAAACTATTTTGTACATTAAAAAATTAAATTTTGGGAATTTTAAAATGAAAGAGCCAGTGACTATCCCAAAATCGAGTTTGAGAAGTGTTTCTACGATTGGAGGAAGCGCATAATATCTAATGGGGACTATTTTGATGGCAACACCATTATTGCAGATGAATGCAATTTTTCAAAATTTCTCAAAAAACAATATTCCCGTTATTTTTTGAACACACCTCGTATATCTAAAGATCGTTTCAATTAACTTTTAGGTTACGCTCATATATTGTTTACATATTATTATACCCTGAACAGGGTATATTAAGTTTGTCACGAAGTTTGTAACACCCAGAAGGAAGCGTCGGATTCCCTATAAAGTATACATATAAATGATCAGTATGTTGAACTGAGTCGATTTAGCCATGTCGTCTGTCTGTCTGTCTGTATATATACGAACTAGTCCTTCAGTTTTTAAGATATCGTTTTGAAATTTTGCAGATATTATTTTCTCTTCTAGAAGCTGCTCAGTTGTCGGAACTGCCGATATCGGACCACTATATCATATAGCTGACATACAAACTGAACGATCGGAATCAAGGGCTCGTATGGAAAACTTCCGCATTTTACTTCACATCTTCACGAAATTTGGTGTGAGTTATTGTTCATAGAAATAATTTAATCTCCGAAAAAATTGTTCGGATCGGTTCACTATAGCATATAGCTGCCATACAAACCGAACGATCGGAATCAATGGTTTGTATGGAAAATTTTCGCATTTGACGTGGTATCTTCACGAAATTTGACATAGATTACTGCTTAAGGTAATAATATAATCTCCGAAAAAATTGTTCAGATCGGTTAAATACAAAATCTTAATGTTTCTAGCAAACAAACCGGCTAAAAAGAATTAGTAAAATGTTTTCTTTTTTTTTACTTACTTTTTCTTACGTCTTTAGATTTGCTTAAACACATAGTTACTAAAAGAAATGCACCTGTGAAGGGTTTATTAGCTTCGGTACAGCCGAAGTTAACGTTTTTTATGTTTTATGTTTATTTTTATGATAAACTATATTATTTATTTGATAAAAATTAAATATTCTTGCTGATTCCGGATTCCATATTTTTCTGTATTAGAAATTTCATTTTGCAAAGTTACAAAGAGAGTAGAATAGTTTTGTCCACCTAACGGTTGGTTGTAAGTCCTAAAACTAAAAGGGTCTGATATAATGATCAGAGTGACGAGTAGAGTTGAAATCCAAATACAATCTTCCATATACAGTCTAAAAATAGAGGAAAGAGGAATACAAAAGGTTATGTTGAAAACTATTAAAAATGCTTTAATTCAGTAATAAAATCCACCAGGAACCTTAAATTTCTTTATAAAGATGGTACAGAAGAACTACACTCAAGCTGATATACAAAATGTTAAATGGACATGGCTCTGCCCACTTATGAATCAAAAACCATGTCTCCGAAACTACTCGACCAATTTCAATGTAATTCGGTTCAGAATATACTCCTGGCTTCCAAATGATATGTTATGAAAATAGGCCAAATCGGTTCACAGCCACACCTACTTCTCATATACCAGAACTTTGAAGACGATCTGAATCGTTTACTTTACAATAAAGTAAGCACTAGTGAAGATATCGGAACAGAACTTTGCACAAATACTGCATTTATAGTATGGCATCGCCTTTCTAAAAATCTTCGAAATCGGACCATAAGTATTCAAGGCCCTATATATCGAACATGAGACCCTCAGAGCTTGGAATAAAATTTTTACCGATATTTTCAAGCAATTCAGAGGGAATATATTTCTTCTAATAATATGTCTCCGTGCCAAAAATGAGTGAAATCGGGTCATAACTTCCCCTAACTCCCATATATCTAATATTAGGGTTTTCAAAATTATACCATGTATGTATATGCCGAATATGTGAGTCAAAATTATATTAATAAAATTAAATAAATAAATTACGAGAGTATAAAATGTTCGGTTACATCCGAACTTATTCTTTCCTTACTTGTTTATATTTTATTTCCTCTCGTTCTTTGCTTACTTTATTTTTTTTTTATTTCTCTTTCATTAAATTTTAAAATTTATTTAGCTGTTGTGCCATAAATTTGACTTTATTTATTACTTTATTTATCTGTTCTTATGCAATAAACACTAATCAAAGCAAGAGATGATGCTGATTAAACTAGATAAAGCATGGAGAGAGGTACAAAAAAGAAAAATATAAAAAAAATATGTATTTTAGAATTATTTTTTTATTGTTATTTGTTGTTTATTTTTTCTTCTAATCCAGTTTTTTGTCTTTCTTCCATATTTCCTCTTAAATTTTACTCTCAATTTTTACATTGTTATTTTACCAAAAAAATATTTTCCATTTCACACTGCTCCCAGCATGCGTGCAGTGGGTGTTTTTGGGTCAATAAGGGCATCGGTCTGCAGCTATCAGTTGTGTGACCCAATAAAACATGATTGAACTCATTGAGTTTCACCTTTTCACACATAGATTTCTTTTTTTTTAATTTTTTTACATAAAATTTTGTTCTAATTATTTGCTAAACAAACCTAATGATTTCAATTCACTTTAATGAATTGCCTCAAATGTGTGCGAATTATGCCGATATTTTTGGTGAACCGTAAAGAAATTCAGGGGTTACACGCGCAAAACGAGACGCCTCCAGCCAGTCATGTGTGTCGGCATGTGTGCTTTGTGGCTCATCAATTGTTTAATTTATTTATTTGCTTTTCTGTTGCGATGTTCTTGTGTTCTCAATTGCAGTTCTCACATTTGGTTCGCTGAGACGCGCGCATCATAAATCATTCTTTTGCTGCCAAAAACAGCCAATTGTTTTTGTTTTTCTATTTTTCTTCAACACATGCGCTTATTCAGCTGTCCACTTACTTGTGGGAGACCTTGAAAGCTTTCGAAGCATTAATATTTTTCGCTTTTAGTCACTGGGTTGCTCGTTCGCCGAAAGATCAAAAGCAAAGCAGCAAAGATGCTTTATGCAGAATTAATCAAAGTTCTAGTTTTGCGTTGCATAAAGCAGGATTTTAAATAAATTGACACTCATTGGCTGTTGCTTGTTGCTTTTGGCTACTGCTTGTGAGCTTAATACCTGTTCACATACATAGATGTGCCATTGTTTGGCTGCCTGCTGCAGGTTCGTCACTTGAGTCTTTTGTTTGCGCTCACCTTTGACTCGCAGCCGTCGCCAAGCATAGTTGCAGACATGCCGTGAACTCATTGAAAGATTAGCTGCCTTTCGACTTGGTGTCTTTGTATGCACATTTAATGTTAATTTAATTTCGCGATTTCAATTATGTTTCTTTAGCTTAGTGACAAATGCAAAAACTAAACTGCAATGATGGATACAAAGTGGCTAAAGAAATAAAGATGTATTATTAAATAAAATGAGATTTATGAAAATATAGCGATGTTTAAGTAGATGCTTAGAGTAGTGACACTCTCAAGGAATCTGTACCTTATAAATCTGCTTGATATCTCGTCGTATTCCGCAGCCATGAAGCACAGCAGCCATGCACTCAGAACATTATGCCAGGGCAATCTTTAGTGTTGCCTATCACCGTTGCCATTGTTCGCGAGAACCAAACCTGAAGAGTGATTATTCATTAGCATGATGTTATCAAGCCAACCCAACTCCGAATCCTTTTCGAACTCAATGGCATTTCGAAAATCAAACTTGAAAGTTAATTCTTCAGTAAAAAACTACGAATTTTGTTTATTCATAAATCTTACAAAAAGTGATATTCTAAAAGAGCTTAACCAAATATGAGGCAGTGTAAACGTTAAGATATCTATAATAAAAACGGACCCGCCGACAATGTCATCTGCTGTTAAACACATTGAAACTAAACACTTCACAAATGCTTTTGCCTTACATCTTCTTGGACTTGGGAAAGTCCATTAATTATTTGATCTCACCGTCCTATGGTGTCACTATCGCAAGAGAAATGTACTACCACGCTCTGAAAATGGCTGTCAAGGAAGATAATGTGACAAAAGTCTACGATCTCTTATTGTCAGACGACCGAATGATGATATACGAGATAACTGAGACATTTTAAAAGGCCGCGGACCAATGCATACTAAATTTCTTGGCCGTCTGATAACTGCCGAAAAAAAACAGATCCAATGGAACACATCAGAAGTTAAGAAATAGCCGAAACAGGAGACACATCCGACGAACCTTATCCGAAGAAGGCGAAGACTATTCTATGAACCGGAAAGTCGATGACCATCTCTTTTGGGCTTATCAAGATGTGAACTCCATGGACTGCCTTGAAAAAAAACCTTGACCTCATTTGGCAATAAGAAAAGTGCTCTCCTGCAATTACAACGTATACGGAGAAACTTCGGCCGTCGGAACCGTCAAATCGGTCGGAATAAGATAAAAATTGTTGTCACATCCACCAAATCCAGTAGATTTGGACTTCTTTTTGTTCATTTGTTTTGGGACAGAGCTCCAGAAAATTTATTTCTCGAACCAATTGCTTCAAATTTTGGAGTTTTTCGCCAAAAAATTGAATTTACCTCAAGTTAGTGGATCTTTTAGGAACTAACGCTAAAAATTTATATGTATATAATAATTTCCATCAAAATAAAGCTCCTTTTGCAAAATTTTTTTTTTGGCTCACCCTATTTAGCCACATTTTAAAATGAGTACTGCAAGAGTCACAATATATATTTGTTGTTGTTTTATAGCATATATGCATAATCCATTTTCGCCAATGCGTACTCGTATTGCATGTGCGTGAAGGTCAATAATATTGGTATTTAATTTGCCGCTCGATCAAGCAACTCGGATGCTACGCTGTCTTCGAAAACCTTTCAATTGCTCGTAGCACTGCAGCCAGTCTACATACTTACAAGACCGTTGCAAGTAAGTATTCATTTACTCCAGTGTTACTTTTTGGCCATGCTCAACTCATTGCACTCGGAACGTCAATATGCAACCTGTGGCAGGTGATAAATCAAGTGTCTGACAGTTGCCCCTGCATTCCGTTGAGGCTGCCTTCGGAATGAGAGGCAAGAGGCACCACTTCTTATACAAGTTGACAGACTTGTTATGGTACTGTTGTAAGTACACACATACGGACTTGTGCTCGCTGAGTCGCCGCAGTGACCGTTTACATGAACACAAAGTACCGTATTTCGATGCGGTTTTAGAGGATCATGCATCATGTCTATAACAGGAAACAGCCAAGGTCATCCACAATGCGCGGAGGCTTCTTCACTTGCATAGCGTTACATATAAAGCGGAGAATCTTGTGTGCGACTGGCTGGCGGTTTGTCAAATATCTGGTTTTTAAGCGAATCGATTTTATTTTTATTTTTTATATTATTCGGCATTTCGATTTCATCTGAAACTTGTTTTCGATAAAATTTTGAAAGATGTGAGAGAGCTCCTCTCTAGTATTGGTGGTATTCCATTTCTCTTCTTCTTTTTTAATTATAATTCAGTCACCTTAGTCGAGCCCACATATGTATGTATAAGTGAGTTTTGATGGCGAATTAATGATAGCAGAAGCTTCGCAGAGCCCAAGTTAAAGAAAACCCGTTTTTAACTCGATTTCAATATACAAAATAGTTACCTTCCGATTTCAAAATTTTCTGGAGAATACTGCGGCTCCCCTTTTCCATATAGTCGACTAACTTTGCCAGCCTTACGTTGGGGTCTTTTCTCGCTTTTGGTTTCGGTTCATCGCTTGCAGTCCATTTGGACGAGTGTCGGTTATAGTGTCGGCTATTTCGATTAATTTTTTAATTATCATGGCATTCGAAATTGTCTACCTTTCGAATCTATAGCTTCATGCTTCAAATAATGACCTTGAAGAGTGTCCAATCGAACGAGTAAATAGTATCAAATAGAATTTTGACAAGAGAGCACGCGTTCACACATAGTAAGCTTAAATGGCTAATGTTTTTTAGTATTGCTCATTTATTTAATAATATATTAAGTAGAATTATATTTAAATTCAAATGAAAAATAAGAAATAGAAATAAAACTAGTTGAAAAGTAAAAAAAAAGTTATAAGTTGAAGAAACACTAATTCGCTAATTTATCTTAAATTCGTGCATAAAAAAATTAAATAATACTTTGAAGTCACATGACAAAATATTTATACTTAAATGAATTTAAAAAAGCAGCTTTTTGTTGCTACCCCCTTATGGCAATGCATACTAATCATGTCTTTATTTTACTTTTATAAATTTTTTGTTTCTTTGTTTTTTTTTTATAAATAAATACTTATGCACATTTCAAACCAGTTCTTCCTCTTTGCTATGGCATTCTTTGCATTTAAATTTCGATTTCATTTCGAGTATTGTTTTTTTTTTTGTTTTGTTTTAAGCAAGGCTTTCAATATAAATACAATTCATCACTGAAGTTTCGATATGAACTTTTGAATTTTTAAAGCAAATTATTAATAATTACAATATGCTATCTGAAAAATCAAAAATATATATTTAATCTAGATTTCCCTCTTAAATCAAAGGTGTATACAATTTTTCAACCCAGCTTATATTTATGACAGATGCTTTTGCGATACATAAAGTTTTTATTCAATTTGAAGAGCTCACTTTGACCCTCATGTATTATGGGCTACATGAGTTTTGTCGAGTAACAAAAGGCCTATTTTCAATATTATTTTTCTATGTAAAACATTATTTATTTAATTCATTTTTTTTCTGTCTTATAGATACATATTTAAAGATTAATTTCTGAAATTTTCCAAAAAAAAAAAAAATTAAAACTCCTCCATTTCCGGTGACCCCTCGGAAAAAGGTAAAATAAAAAAGCAGAAATTTTGATATTTTGAATTTTGGGCTTGAACGAAGAAAGGAAGAAAATAAAAACTGAAATTTTGGCAGACATTTTTCCAAAAAAATAAAAATTTCGGCCAAATTTGCTTGAATTTTTTTTATACTCTCGCAACAAAAGTTGCTAAAGAGAGTATTATAGTTTTGTCCACATAACGGTTGGTTGTAAGTCCTAAAACTAAACGAGTAAGATATAGTGTTATATAGATCAAAATGATCGGGGTGACGAGTAAAGTTCAAATCCGAATGTCTGTCTGTCCGTCCGTCCGTGCAAGCTGTAACTTGAGTAAAAATTGAGATATCTTGATGAAACTTGGAAGACGTATTTCTTGTCACCATAAGAAGGTTAAGTTCGTATGGTTCGTATCGTATCGTTCATGGGCGTAATCATACCACTGCCACTCCCACAAAATGGCGAAAACCGAAAACACATAATGTGCCATAACTAAGCCATAAATAAGGCTATGAAAGTAAAATTTGGTACAAAGGATCGTACTATGAAGGGGCATATTCGGATGTATTTTTTTAGAAGTGGGCGTGGCTAGCCCCTACTAAGTTTTTTGTACATATCTCATAAAATACTAAAGCTATATCAAGGAAACTTTCTAGAGTCGTTTCTTTTCGGTACCACATCATACATTCCAAAAATGGAGGAAATCGGATCATAACCACGCCCACCTCCCATACAAAGGTTATGTTGAAAACTACTAAAAATGCTTTAATTCAGTAAGGAAAACCACCATAAACCTTAAATTTCATTGTAAAGATGGTACAGAAGAGCTGCACTCAAGCTAATACACAAAATTTTAAATGGGCGTGGTTCCGCCCACTTATGGGTCAAAAACCATAGCTCAGGAACTACTTAACCAATTTCAATGAAATTCGGTTTGTAATATCTTACTAGCTTCCCAATGATATATTGGGTCTAAATCGGATCACAACCACGCCTACTTCCCACATACTAGAACTTAGAAGTCGTAGAGTGAATTCGACTAGTGAAGATATCGAAGCAGAACTTTGCAAATATACTGCATTTAAAGAGTGGCATCGCCCTTCTAAAAATCGTCGAAATCGGTCCATAAGTTTTCAAGACCCTAAATATCGAATATGAGGCCCTCAGTGCTTCTAAAATTTTTTTTACCGAAAATATAGGTAAGTCTCTCTGATATTTAGAAGAAATTCAGAGAGTATATGTTTCTTCTAATAATATGTCTCCGTGCGAAAAATTTGTGAAATCGGGTCATAACTTCCCCTATCGCCCATATACTTAATTTTATTGTTTTCTAACTTCCAATGGACTTTATACCATATATATGCCGAATATATGGTCAAATTGTTTGTTACATTAATAAAATTGAATAAATAAATTGCGATAGTATAAAATGTTCGGTGACACCCGAACTTAGCCCTTCCTTATTTGTTTTTTAAATAGTTGTAATTGAAAAAAGAAAAAAATCCTTCGTTCAAGCACAAGTAAATTGTTTCTCAATCACCTTTACAAAATTGCATCAAGATCGGTTAGTAGTTTTCGGGAACATTTGACACACCTTCCGAAACTATTATTCGGATCGACTTGAAAGTATAAGACAATATTCTTGAGATGTTGTAGAAATTAATAAGCAAAAGAAAAAAATATTTTTTGAACCCCTTAAAATTAATGTAGCATCCGCAATATTTACGTTTTAAGCGCACTTTCAACCAAGCTGGCTTTTTCATTTCCCGCCAATACCGAGATTAAACGTCATAAACAAAACGAACTGTCAAACCTGCATGCCAATTATAAAAAAAAAAATACGCTAATTTCGTTCTACACTAAAATAAGAAATATATTGAAAGTTTCGTAAACTCTATTTCTAAAAATCATGGTTAGACTGAGAATATACACAGAAATATTTTTTGCGCATAATTGACAATTTTTCTCTCAGTGTTGCCCAACGCATTCACACAAAACAACTTCTTTCGAACAATTCCCAGCAAGTCATGGGTACTGAAACTCCAACACATTCAAAGAAATTTTAATAACACCACTACATACACACATACACAACAAAGGGTAAAATGTGCATAAACATTTAACTCAACTCTTCTCTCATACAGCACCCTGAATGATAGAAAGAAACAACCAAAGTTCTCGTGTTTGAACAAGTTTTGTTTTGAGCTATATCATGGCTGCTTGTGAAGTATTATTTTGCGTGTTTTATTTAATTCAGTGATCTGCAGCCTAATTAAAGTATAAATTATTGAAGCACGCATTTTTAAATAACTAAAACGTAAAATAAAAGTTTTCTAAGGCCAAAATATGGAATTGAAGAGGGTTATACAGTAATACTTCATTGCACTATCAATTCGAAGTACGCAATAGAAGCCAACAATGGTCAACATCAATGGCGAAACCATTGAATACGTAAATAATTGTTGAATATAATAATATTATCTTGCCTTAAATTCTAATTAATTTTCCACACAGATATTTCAAACCTCATATGGCGCGTTAAAGGTACGCAAACTTATTGGTGTCACTTATTGTAGCAGCGTAGAACTTTCGAAGCGATGGAATATGTGCTGCAAACAAATCCAAAACTATGGACGCAAACGCTGCTACATGGAACACAAATCATTCACACACCAGATATTACGTTTAATGTCACTTTTTTGCGTGCAATTAAACCTTTTGGTCAACACAAGCACGAGAATTGGAACAACATGGTTTAGGTGCTTTTGAAACCGTTTATTATCACGACGTGTGTCAACTGGGTTTTGCCAATGAGCTAGAGGGCAAAGCAGTTTCAGTATCTTTGAGCTTACCGGCACTTGGCCGTGCCATTAGCAGCTAAAACACAGAAATTAAAGGGTAAATTTAAGTGAATGTTTGTGCTCATAGAAATTTAAAAACTTTTTGTATGTTTAATTAGGAGGACTTTTTTGATTCATTTTCACCTTGTATTGAGGAATCATAACGTTGTTGTATCGCTTTACAAGGACATAAATTCACCGAAATTAGTTTAATGGAAATTCTACAGCAAGAGCATGGATGTTAAGACTTGAACGGTGCCGTGTTAGATTTAGAATTCCTGAAACATAAGGTAATTATTACCAACATTTATTACAAACTTTATAAAAATTCAAATTTTACTTTATATTTTATAGAAACCCTCCTCCCAGATGAATCTAGTACTAGTGAAATTAATGAAAGAACAGATCTTATAAAAACTTCGAAAGAAACCAAAAGAGTCCTCACATAATGTGCGCAGCTTACACTTCCAGGCCGCACCAGCCGCTTCCTCCAGCCTTTGTCCAAAAAGCAAAAATTGTTCAACTATTCAATACGTTATAGTTACGTTATGTATATAGTGTAGTACGATAATAGATGTATAAAGTAAATATAATAATAAGTCCCTAAATGGCATACAATTTTCAATAAATATGTAATATAATTAATGATTTTGTTATTAAATTCTCATTTGGGATTTTGGTAGAACTAATCGAAAACATAGTATAGTTTCTGGGCTTTTGTGGGTCGCAGTACTGAAAGTGCACGTGGAGTTTTGGTTCGCAGTATTGGGTCTTTCATCCGTGATTGTACCAATACCATTCCCCAAATTGTGCAAGAGGTATATATACATTGCTAAATGATGAATGTAATGTGCAAGAAAGGGATGAACGATCACACGTACACAATAGTTTCGGGTACTTTTGTCAATTCGCCCTTAAGAATGGCATAGAAACTTTCATTGAAACTGCGGGTACCGCTCCCTGGCATTTCACCGGAGAATTCGCCGGTACCTGTCTTGCAGGGTTTCTATTATGCCATTAATTAAAATAAATTTAAAATATATAAATTAAGATAAATTTAAAATAAAAACTTAAATTCCATCAAAACTGTTAATTTTATACATATTAACATAAAAAATACCCTCTCTACTAACGAAGGGTTAAGAATATTGAAAGCAGAAAACTGTACAGCTGGTAACATCCATTAAATATTTTGCGTCCGGCAACACTAATAAATTAGATACTCCGCTCAGACGCAGTGTATTGTTTTTCGTTTGCAAAAAAAAAATTGTTTAACTATTAAAGAAATTTAATAATTTGGAAAGAATCCGCTTTAACAAAACCTTAACTTCGACCAAAATATCATAAACAATGTCTTTGGTCTGCGCAAGTATGTATAAAAATCAATTCAATCATCAAGCATTTTTAGGTTATGTTTGAAGGCGCTAATGCTGCCGCTCTACTTAATCGCAAACAAGATTTATGTTTTCATACATTAAATTTGTAAATTTTTAACTAATTTTTCGCATTTGCAGTTACAAATGAAGTGCCAGACACGCCTGTCATCTCGCCACATTCTGGTGCTATATTCGAAAGACGAATTATTGAAAAGTACATACTTGAGAATGGTTGCGACCCAATCACCGGCAAAGAGATGAAAGTTGAGGAGTTGATTGATATAAAAACGCCACCAATAGTTAAACCGAAACCGCCAAGTGCTACTAGTATACCAGCCACATTGAAGACCATGCAAGATGAATGGGATGCACTCATGTTGCATTCGTTTACACAACGCCAACAATTGCAGACGGCGCGACAGGAACTTTCACATGCGTTATACCAGCACGATGCTGCATGTCGTGTTATTTCGCGTTTAAATAAGGAAGTGGCGGCTGCACGTGAAGCTTTGGCCACACTCAAACCACAAGCTGGTATTGGCACCTCAACTGCGCCAACAACGATACCACAACCAGCTATTGCTGCCGAAGCGGCAGGTAATGCCACACAACCCATTGAGCAGGCTGGCATGAGTGCCGAGGTTATACAAAAGTTGCAAGACAAAGCTACTGTTTTGACACAAGAACGCAAGAAGCGTGGACGCACTGTACCCGAAGAGCTCGTTACACAGGAACAAATTAAAACATTCATGACAGTTGCTTCACATCCTGGTCTGCATTCAGCTTCGATACCTGGCATTTTAGCTTTGGATATTAATAGTGCTGATCATAGTAAAATTTTGACTGGCGGTAATGACAAAAATGCAACGGTATTCAATAAGGATACCGAACAAGTTGTAGCTATACTTAAGGGACATACAAAAAAGATTACCAAAGTCATCTATCATCCGGATGAAGATACTGTTATTACGGGTTCACCCGATATGTCTATACGCATTTGGCATGTGCCCACTTCACAAACGCAGCTGCTGCTGCGTTGCCACGATGGACCTGTTACCGGTTTATCTTTACATCCTACAGGCGATTATATACTCTCAACATCATCGGACAAGCATTGGGCATTCTCTGATATACGTACAGGACGTTTGTTGACAAAGGTTAGTAGATTACATATATATTCGTGGTGTTTGAAATATATTTTCTTAATTTCCTCTCCATATATAGGTAATCGACACTGCTGAGGTGGGTTTAACCACCGCACAATTCCATCCTGACGGTTTGATTTTCGGCACGGGTACCGATGATGCACAAGTGAAGATTTGGGATTTAAAAGAACAAAGTAATGTCGCCAATTTCCCTGGACACACGGGACCCATATCGGCGATTAGTTTCTCGGAAAACGGTTATTATTTGGCCACTGCAGCGGATGACGCCTGTGTGAAATTATGGGATTTGCGTAAATTGAAAAATTTCAAGACAATACAATTGGAGGATGGTTATGAAGTTAAGGACCTATGCTTTGACCAGAGTGGTACATATTTAGCTATAGCGGGCACTGATGTCAGGTAAGACGGATAGTAATCTCTTATTTTTTATAATTGCAAAATTTTTAGTTTATTAATTTATTCCGTGTACCACTTTGCGGCGCACACAAATAGCTGTGTCTTTTTGACGTTGCAATTCGTGTTTCTTGAAATGTGCCATCCAATTCTGCAAACGTGTTTGCTCAACCAACGCACGGCGTGACTTCTCTTTCGACAATTTGAAACGTCGTCGTACACGTTTCTCAACTTCCTTACAAAGTCCGGGTGGCATGTCATCCAATTCGTTTAGTAGCCACTGCAAGTGATTTATAAATATATATAGTAAAGTGAAATGTTAAAACACATAAATTCTACTCACCAAAAGGTGCGCTTGGATAAGCTCAATTTTAGCTAGCGTGGTATCTGGTTCATCGCGACAAGAGCTTAAAACCGATTCTGGTCTTGATTGAAACGATTTAACGCTTTGATTCTCAACAGCTTCAGTGTTTTCTATGCCATTCAACTTGCCATGTGCCTTTTGTGGTTGGGTAGTTTTCATTGCTGATCTTTGTAAGCTCTTCAGTATAACTGGTACAATGGCGTTGAGTTTTAAAGTTATTTTGCTGCATAAAAATAAATAAATGTAATGACATCATAGATATACAACTAATTAAAGGGCTCACTCCTTGCTTTGCTTTTTCTCATATTCCACTAAAGTCTGCTCCGCTTGTAAACGCAATGTTGCGACACGTTCCTTCATGAAGTTGGCATCCTTGAGCATTGGCGGAATTTTGCAACGTGCTTGTGTCTTTTGCTGCAAAAAAATTGCGAAAAATGAACTCACTCTGTTTTGATTAATTAATTTTTTTTTTTATTATTTTTCCACCTACGAATTTTTCATATACCAGCGCAACAATGTGATTCAAAAGCGCCAAATTTGTGTAGCGTTTATAATAGTTCGTAAGTTTACTTCTGGTCAGCTCAAATCCCTATAAAAATAAATAATGAATTTAGTTATAAAATCTTAATCACCATATTCTACCGTGCGGACCTTTAACCAAACATCAGCTTTCAAATGATTCCTTTTAGCCAAATATGGACGCACAATCACATTCATATAATTTCTAACAACTTCAATTTGTTGCATGCCAGTCTCGCTTTCGTTTTGTGCTTTCAGTTCAGCTATCTCCTTAGGTAATATTAATCTGTTGCCTTCAGCACCAACCGCTTCATCGTCGATTTCATCAAAATAACCCTAAAAAATTAAAATCTTGTAGTTATACAATTCTAGCAGTTTGCTGATATCGTACAATTAATTTAAGTAGATATAAAAATCGTTGATAAACATCATGCGCTTCGACTAAAGCGCGTCTATGATCCTCTTTCACCGCTTTCAGCTCGGCTGCTAATGTGCATTTTTGTAATTCCTGACATTTCTCAAGTGAAGCTCTCATATCCTTATAAGCGTTCGCTTCGACTGCTTGTAATGAATTTTCTGTGTACTAAATTTAAAACTTTTATTAATATAACTTTATATAACTTTTATAATATATTTATTTTTAAACATACTTCGAAAAAATCGAGCAGTCCCTGATATTCATCATCCTGTTGCTTCTTCTCTCGTTCTTTATCCAAATACATTTGCTGGGTTGAGAAGATCATAAACTTTTTACGTGTTATCTCACGTAATAATAATATATCGCTGTAGAGAAAACATGTATATGGTATTAAATTTGGTTCAATTTTATTTAGATTTTAATAAATCAAGACACACATACGTTTTCATACGAAATTTCCTCGCCAAACGTTGTGTGCGTGCATCTTTCACGTAGCTTGGATCGATAGTACTGACTAGACAGGGTGCGCGAGGATTCACTACACCGCCGCGCTAAAAGCAGAAAATATTTTAAAGTTTAATTTGAAATACCCACTATAAATATTAATTTCAGAAGAAGAAGTGTAATTTCAAAAGTAAGATTTTAAGTTTTTTCCTTACCGCATCAAAGTCGTTAATAGTTAGATTGATGTTTGGAAAAGTGTCTGGATCACGTAAATCGTCCGCATCGTAGAAATCTGTTTAAATATTTTAATTAATTCATTCAAAGTTACATTTTACATAATTTTATATTTTATAAATAATTTACCTTCATATTTTCGGTAGATTTTCTTTTTAAATTTTTTCATCTTTGCAAAGCTCTTGAGTGCAGCAATTTATTTTTTTCTGTCACCAAAACCTATATTTAATACGTTGCCATGTTACCAGATAAATATAATAATATATTTGCTACTCATGGTAAAAAATAATATAACTCAAAAACGTTTCCATGGTTTTTAAAATAATAATAAACATGATACAAATTTAGAGGTTATATCTTAATTAATTTTTAATTACTATTTGATATGTTTACTTTGTTATTCAAACTTTTATGAAAACTTGTGCTTAATAAATTTTGTTTTTTCTTTACAGGATTCACCTGTGCAAGCAATGGCAGGATTTGAAAGTCTTCAATGATCATACAGCATTGGCCACAGGTGTGCGTTTCGGCAAGCATGCCCAATATCTGGCCTCAACAAGCATGGATCGCACGTTGAAACTTTATGCCATTGAATAAAAAATAAAACTAATGAAAATTATGTGGCGTCGGAAAAGAGATACACAATTTCAATTATTTACCATATAAAGTTTTTAATTTCAATAGTAAAAGCCACTCAGTTAAATGAACCCGTAGAAAGGACAACATATACATAAGTGTAATTTAAACTGTACTGTATCGTTTGTAATGTTAAACGGCTTACAAAAATGTATGTAATTAATTTGTAATTCCATTTCATCTAATTATATCTACGTACATACAAATAATACATAAACATTGCAAAGATTTTTCATTACTAATTTACTTTTATTTAAAGGCTGCTTAATATACATATTGTTATTTCACTATTTTGGCTTGATCAAGTCGCTCATACGTAATAGATACACCATAATGCTTTTATGTGGCTGCAATCTGTTTTAATGGTCCCTCCAGGTAGTTTGCCAATGCCATCGCCTTCTGCTTAAGTAAACCCAAACCGACCATTTCTTTTGCATACAAACAAAGCAATATGCTGGCGACCTGAAATTAGTTATAGAATTAATTAATTAAATGACTAAAAACAATACGAGCACTTACTTGAGTGATAGCCACATGCCCACATTCACAGTCCAATAACACAAATGTTAGACGATCCTCACGGAATGCATTGCGTCCATGTTTTTCGTATGCTGCCCAAATACTACTAGCAATTGCCGCCGTAACACGCGCATCCTTATCACCATAACCGGCGTAGGCAAGCAAAGCGCCTTCTTGACTAAGTAATCTAGGAATTTATGGTGTTACAAATTTAATCATTCTCATAATGCAAAACAATGGAAATTAAGCTCACACCAACTTACAATGTATTCTCCACACCACCAGTATTTGCTTGTGCTAGCACTTGCGTGAGGGCTTTTGGTTTTAACATATTTTACGATATTTATCCTTATAATTTTACGAATGTTGATAAAAACTTGTGAAAATATCTGCAATAAATAATAAAGTACATAAATCACAACTAAAAACAAAACAGCAATACCATCCACATTGGAACTTAGCGTAAACAGTGTTGCATTTCCAATTGGATTTTTTATTTAATATTAAAATTAATTTTATTATAAATTAATAAATAATAATAATATCTGCACTCGATAAAGACAAACTATTCATTATAATAATTTGCATAGAAAATTGAAAAATATATATGTAGAGTTTACAAGTACATATGTTTGTATATTGGCGTGCTGCATTTTATTTGTTTGAATTGGTGACGTCACTCACATTATGCGCTTGTTTATTAAATGCATATGGAAACACACACATACATATAAACAAATTTTGATACGACGCATATTGATCTAATAAAAGCCAACAACAAATGCAACTTTAACAATCCAGCGGCGTGCCACCACCAAAAATCAGCTGCTCGCTTATGCGAGCTACCTATTATCGCTTGTTTACCGCTCCATATAATGCGCATAGCGACGACCCCTTGACTTTTCAAAAGCAAACAAATACGCAGTTCTGCTGCACGCATAAATGACGCATTTGGTTTTGAATACTGGCTTGGAAAATAGATCTTTGCAGCTGATCAACTGCATTCTGGCACACATACTCACACGCAGCCATATTTAAGATCATCCAATGGAGAGCATTGAACTCAACGAATGGTCAATTTTAATTCGGATACCCTAAGTAATCGACAAATACAAAACTATTTCAAATTTTGTATGTATGTACATATGTTCAAATATTATTGAAGTTTAAAAGCGCGCCGCATCCTTAATTCAACCACCGTCTTCATAATAAGAGAACCAACATTTAAAATGTTGTTTCAGAAAATAGAATGGTTCTCTATTAATCATTTAATTATGTAAAAATGTATGCATGTATAGATGCAACAGGCACTGGAGTGTGTAATATGAATTTGTTAATAGGATAACAAATGAAATTTTGATACAAACCCTCTCCCACGTTGAATACGTTTGGGCATGCATATATGTATATTTATTTACATATAAACATAGCTGCATATTTGTATATAACTCGCAAATAGATCCACCTCCTGCTATAAATAAAAACGCCTCTACAGCTGTTGACAGGCAAAAACGTTTAAATTTCTATGAACGCTGTTCTTAAAGTGTTTTATTATTGCAATTATATATTTACAATTAAAATGTAACTTTAGCTAAATATGTTTTATAACTACAAGTCTAATGTTTTAGCATAGCCTTGGCAATAAATACGTATATATTTATATAGCACAATATATTGTATATACGTTTCATTGCATTCCTTCATATAATATGTACAATTGCAACTGTCTCGTGTAGATTGTTTTTCAATTATTTAATATTGATATTAATATTATAACTATGTAATTACTTGCAATGATTTGTTGGCTCGAATTATTATTGGCTGCAATAAAAATTTCATAAATATTGGAGCAGTTTTGAGTACGAAAACAAATTTTTCAAAACAATAATTAATGAAGCATAGCTCATAAACGACGATGATGTACATATGTGACTATTATATGAGATATTATACAATTTAACTTATTTTATTATGTTGAATTACTTTATTTGTTATGTGGAAAATCTAAATGCATATTTACACAAATATGCATATAGATTCCTTATCAGCACTGAGTTTTTAGACTCTATTCGACCACTAAGAAATTTTGGTGTCAATTTCTTATTTTAAATTACAACTTACGTACATACATACATATGTGTAGATGCGTGTTTATATATGCAAATGAAGCTGCGGCCCTAGTCAGATGTGAGTATTAATGTTATCGTTATGATGACACTTTCCATTTCGTGCACTAATATCCGCTCTATGACTAGCTTTGTAGGCGTGCCTCTTAGTTTTCGGAGAAATAAGAAAGTTAACATATACACTCAAGTTGTTGTATCTTTAGCCAAGTTCAATATGCAGCAAATAAGAGCACCAGTATTTTATTAAATTTTATAATAAATTCTTAATTGAAAAACAAAGCTTGGCAAATGGCTGACAGTCAAAAGAAACTTATTTTCGATGTCTTTTCTTTAACGAACAGTTGGATCAAATGATAATTTTTATTATCATGCAGTACATTTTTCATTTCCATTTATAAATATTATTATTTTATTATTTTCTATGATTTTGCTTTCTCCACAACTAATGCATATTTTTTTATATTCAATACTAATGCGTGAATGACCAACTGTTGCAATGGTGTAAAAAAGAATAATAGTTATTATCACTGTTAATTAAACGTCGCGTTTTATTAGTGTCATTCAATGTTTAAATAATCATTTGGTTTTGGAAGAATACCACAAGCGCTGAGCATAGCGTAGCGGTATGCCCATTTTAAGTAGCTGCGTATGACCGTTTGACTTGAGATTCGGTTTATAATGCAGCACAGCCTCCCAGCAAATTTCGCTTAACTTTGGTATGGTCATCCACATTTTGTAGAGGTCATTGCACCGTCGTATGCGCTTAATATCATATTCGATGCCGCCGAAAATGTACATACAACCGTTTTGACTATGTGCTGCCGCATGGAAGTACAATGGTTTTGGTAGCGCCGCTGTTTCTATTAGTGTCCATTGTTTAGTTGTAAAATTCAATTTCCATATATCAGAAAAATATACTTGATCAGACTGCAATTAAAATGGAAACGGTCAACACACAAATACATATTACAAATTTATCTATATAATTATTTACCTGTAAACCACCTGTTATGAATGCTTCGACATCACCATTTGATTTTGTATGCTGAACGCAGGAAAAACACTTTCTTGGTTTTGGAAAGCCTCGCGAGACTGCTTGACTTCCTTGTAACGATCTATCGGGTATGGTGTCAAAATATTCCCAACGACTTGTTTTCAAATTAAATGCAGGAATCCGTTCCAAATCATACACCAAATTTGACGTGCCACCACCAAGCACATAGATATACTGACCATCGTAGACCACTTCATGTCGGTAGCGGCCCTCCGGATCTTCGCGTATGTATGGTCGACAAATATAAACGCATTCCCACACACGTGTGCGCAAATTTAGACGGTGCACATCACACGAGTAATCATAACCAGTCGTTCCACCGATTGTGTATAAATAATGCTCGTGCAAGACTATGCCCGGACCATATTGTGGCGTGGGCGCATCACCTGTAGCCTCAATACGCATCACACTGGGTTTGTCAACTTGTGTTTGATAAATATAGCAGTCATTTGAGCAAGATTCACCGAAGGGATAACCAGTGCCACCGTAAGACTAAAATGAAATAATATTATATAAATATTTAACAAATAATATTATAAATAATAAAATAAAACGTTTGTTGGTGGTTTGTATGTATGCAAATGATTATGAGTGCGTAAGCGTGTACATATGTATTTCAAACATGTGCAAATGTACATATGTACGCGATATCAGTAAGATAAATTAAGTTCTTAACATTGTCTAAAATTTACTTACAATCAATAAATTATTACTAATGATAAGCGCATTTGATGCTAACTCTCCTGGCATATTTCGATTCGTTGAAGGATTGTGTAATAGCACCCAACGTTTAGTTGCTAAGTTAAAACGCCATAATTCTTGAAAAAGCATGCCAGTGCCGTGTATGGCTGTATTACTATTGCTAGGATTGTATCCACCTAATGTATAAAGATGCGATTCGGAAGCTACTACCCGATGACCACTACGTGCGAAGGGATAGTCTCTTGGTGCACAATGCTTTTTGTAATTACATTTCATTAAACGCAGTGGTTTAAAAACATATATGGGTTTATTAGGCACGCGAAATCTGTGATTAGATATTCTACTGCTGCCAACTTCACTTTCACTTTCCGAATTGGTTGAAGAGTCACCACCATAACCGGGTATATAATTATCAGATGCGTCATCACTATCCATTTCAACGAAATAATCGGAATCAGTTTCGCTAGACATATCCGACACATCATCATCGTCATTCTCTTCATCAACATCCTCGTCGTCTTCGTCGTCATCATCATATCCCAAACCCATCACTGGTTCTTCATCCATAGGTTCTCCTGGTACGTGTTCCATAGGATCACGTTCTTCGCCATCTTCGCCGTCCATTGCAAAGGAAAATAGTCTGGGTAAAGGTATATTTCGTAAAATAGAAAGAAAATTCCTTTCAAGGACAGCTATCAAATTCCAAGCGTGTAGCAAATTATTCAATAAATTTAACAAAGCTAGCGCAGCAAATCTTCTTATTCTCATTACAGTTCCGAAGTTTAATTTTTTTATATATTTTTTTTATTACTTAAATTTCACATACACCGATTTTCCATCACAATTACAATAATATAGTTTAGAAGTGCACTTGAACAATGGATGGTAAAACCACATTGAATTTTTAACAAATAGATTTGGGTTTGTTGCCGCGCACAGCTGGTGGTGAAGGTCGAAACAATGTTGCTATCCCAACACAATTTCTATTAAAGGATTCTATTTAATTTGACAAAATTACACTGTTTATTCGTCTGAAATTTGTAATTGTTTGTATTGACCTTGATAGACACTTGATTTTTTTCTTAAATATATGCTAATTTTTACACGTTTACTTCAGTGTTCAATATTTTTTTGGGATTTATGCAAGAGTGCAACAACATTGCTCGCCCCCAAATCAGCTGACAATTAGCGTCCACTGCTCCCCATACAATCATTCGCAACAGCTGTCAAATGAATTTCAAACCATATTTTGTATACACTGCCTATCATTTTGATTACGTAGTTGATATCAGCACTCCATTTATTACTTTTGCATTATATTTTTGCTCCCTTTATATAATATTTTATCAAATACTCATAATTTCGGATTTTAACTTTTACATATAGTTGGCTTCACTTGGTTTTTATTAAAAATGTATTTACACGTCACACGCTTTCAAAATCTTCACACCAAATGAGAAATTGCTACGCTTTCGAACAATAGCAAATACCTTGCTAGGCCACAATCGTAAATAATGCAGTAATGAAACACAGGGTGACACATAAGTTATTAGAGTAATCGTCAATAAATTGGAATATTTAAGTGCCCGGGTATGTAAACATTAGTAATGGTTACATGTTAGTATGTCATTATAGGGAAACAGCCTTCGTACCTAACCTAACCTAGTATGTCATTAAAAGTCCAAATCTCTGGAAATAGCAAATGCGCATAGAAATTTTATTAATACTACTTTTTTAAAAGTACACATTTTCTATTGGTCCCACAACACAGCGTTCTGTTTCACATAACTTTGCCACATTCTTTTTATTATATTGCTAATAATTCGATAAATTCAACTTAATAAATTATTTCAACCATTGGTTGTCTATTGTTGATGAAACTATATTATAAAACTAAAATAATGTTTAATTATTTCTTCGCACTTATTATTTAACACACTTTTCTTGCTTTAGTCCTGATAATTGCGCAGTTGTTGCCATCTGGCACCTTTGCTCTAATTACATAAAAAGGGGAGCTTTTCGACCATATTCTCTCAGTCATTTTAGTGATTTGGCTCCATCAAATTTACATTTCGTGTTTAACCGTGAATAAATCTTTCGGTCTTTCCATGTGTCTGCGAATGTGAAATTAAACCTTTTTATTACGCAAATACCGTGAAAACTTTCCGAAGATGTTTAAACATAAACAGGATAGACGTAAACTCTGATATTCGGCCCATATCTGGTCGTTGCTTCATTGTTGATTGAAGGCGAACCTACCCCGCGTGCTAAACTGATATTTCAGTTTTTCACTTTGGCGGAAGCGGAAAAATCCCCACTGCACACAGTTCAATGTTAGAATTCATCAAGTTCAACTCAGAATTGGAAACAACAACACCTAGCCAAAAACAACGGTTTCGATTATAAATATAAAAAATCTTTTGACAGCAAAAAAATCCAGTTAATAAAATAAAATTGACAACCACAATAAACGCCAAAGGAAAATTGTATCAAGAACACCAACTTAGCACGGAATTTATAAGCGTCAATCAAGAAATCTATATCTGCGCTCTGCATATACGCATAGTATACCTGACAGAGTGAATTAATCAGCTGTGAAAAACAAGTAAAAGTGCAACCAGAATTATTGAGTGAGACAATCTTCTGTAAGTTGGTCAAAATGGAGTGCAAGGACGAAACAACGGCAAATGTCAATGGCAAACAATTGCAAAGGGAACTGTCCAAACAACAGGACATTGAAAAGAAAATGGAAGAACAAAAACAGCAACCCGAAAAGACATCGCCAAAGTTAAATCCACGAGCTGGCTTGAAGCTGGCCAAAACAAATGGTGCCTCTAAAAGGCGTGTTTATAAAGTAGTGCTAACAGGAGGTGAGTACGTTCATAGACATAAATCGCAAATAAGAATATTTGTCGGTCACACTTGCAAGTAATATTTTGAAGTCAGTGTCAAAATAAATGTCCGAGTTGTGGTGGGCTTTAACATTTGTTATGTTTTTTCGCAATATCCTTGCTCTTAATGATAAAATGTGAAAATGTGAATTATAACTTGTTAACCGGCGTTGAAGCGTTCTTTAGTTATCACAATAAATGTGTCCACACGTGTTCATATTCCAATACGTAGTAATTCTACGTACCTACCAATTCTTCTATTCTTCATTTAAACCAGTTTCATAAAATTTCAGCGAGGTATCAGTTTCAGTTATGTACAAATACACATATAATAGATACCACTGGTATAAAAATTTTATTTAAACCTCATGGCTACCATAATATACTTGAAATTTTGTAGAAATCGCAGTGTTTACACACACAAATGTATGTATGTACGATCGTAATGTGGAATATATACAAATTTTTGCCAAAAGTCAATTTGTTGATATGTATAGGTGCCCCCACCATCACATTCATTGTTCAGAAAGCTGCTCGCTTTTGCGTCAAATCTATTTAAAAATCGTCTTATACGATCAGCTATATATTTGATGTGTGTATTAACATACACATGTATGTGTGTACATGCAGACAGTGATATGAAAAAATTAAAGGAATTAGTTAAAATACCGGCAAATATTTCAATACGATTTTACATACATACGTAGAATTAAAAATGTAAAGGTTGGAAAGGATTGTCTTTTAAGTGTTTTCTATAATTGCAAAACTGTTTCAGAGTTGATTAATAGATATACATAGGTGATAGTATATAAAATTTAAAATTCTTACATTGTTAACTGACGTGAATGTGTATTTTGTAACTTATGCATCTAATTTATTTAATTATTACAATAATGTTTAAAAAGTTAACACCAGTTTAAAACGACACGCCCCGCTATTCAGTTTTTGTTGTTGCACAGGCCCAGCTCTTATCGCTAAAAGCGTCTATCTCTATATGAAAATCGTAATATGCAGCTGACGTAGCTCCATATAAGTGATGAAAATGTCGTTAAGCTAAATCTCAAAAATTGCATTAACAAAAGTGGAAAAAATAAAAGATAAGAGAAATTAACAAATGCTGTAATTAAATTCAGTGACGCTTTAATGATTGTTATTTATTTTAAACAAATAAATGCATTGTTTCATTGATGCCTAGCAACAAAAGAGCACATATTTCATAAACTACTAAGAATGAAAGTTATTAGGTGAACTGTGTCTTACAAAGACCAATTATGTTAGTTCAATTTTGCACCTTATTCCCGAATAGCATTATCTGGTCAATAATACGACGAGTATTGGAAAACTAGTCACTTTTATCAGACAGTGAATAGCATTAATAAACAGATTCCCTTTTAAAAATTATATATTAAAAACAATAATCTGAAATAAATTATGAATCAGAATGATTTAGGTTTTTTACATTTTACATACAATTATACATTCACAAATTTTATGAATGGCATTAGTTAATGGAAAGCTCTTAGATTATTTTTGGTATTATCTTATCTTACCAAGAACCACTATTTGCAATCTATATATGTATAATGTATATGGGCAAGACTCCGTCAAAAGAAAAACGATTTGCAAGTGGTCTTCCGATTTTTTTGAAACTTTGGGAAATAATAGTCTTATATAAGTAAATTTTAACCCCAAAAAGAATTTTGAAAAATTTTCAAAATGGCGGCCGCTACGCTATGTTGAAAAAAAGTGCAGTGTTTTTTTCATAAATTAATATCTCCGAAACTTCTTAATCGATTTTAATGAAATTTACAGACGATATAATTAATAGTACGTAGTTTAATGTTATATTATGACCAAAAAAAATTTCCTAATTTTGACCAAACAAATGAAAAAAAAAAATTTTGAGTTAATTTTTAGTTAATTTGGCCACTTTTTTTAACTTTCTAATAAAAATTATTCGATTCCTTATGATTTCACCTTTATTTAAAAAAAAAGAAAATTTTGGAGACTTGAATAGTTTTCGAGATATTGAGATTTTAGTGGGAGCGCGCACCACGATTTCTATGTACTGTGTTGCCGTACCGTTAAACGTGCACGAACCTGCATTAGCTACCCTGCACATTGAACGCGTATAACATAACGCTGTTTGGCTCGCACCTACATCGATGGAGATTTATAAAAAGTAGGTAAGTTTAAATAGATTTTAAGTTGAACGGCACCTAAAGCAATATTTGGGTTTCCACAATACCACGATATACATGCTTTAATCCTTTTAAAACACAGCGACATGCTTTAGTTGATAAAACAAATGTCCGCCCTGTTTCAAAAGAAATAGTTGAAACATTTTCAATTGATAGCAATAATTTAATTTGCAATACGTGCCGTTTACAAGTTACAAAGTTAGAACCATCAACCTTGATATAAGTGCAAGAGTTATTTCACACTGTTGAAAATGTAAACAAAGAAGAGTTTTGTCAACCAGATGATTTGTATAATAATGAAATGGAAAATATTAATTTTGTTCACGAAAGTGAAAAATATATTGAAGAATTAAATAAAATTTTGAAAATATTAAGTATTTCACCAATTGTTAGCAGCAGGAATCTTCGTACGCAGGCGGCACAAAAAAAATGTGAGTGAAATTCGGGAGGTTTTTGAAAATAAATTGAAAAAAGTATTTCAATATGAAGACTCTGAAAGTGCTAAAAATGATTTAGAAGATTTAATTGATGAAATTAAAGCAGAGTTAAGAAAAAATCCTAGCAAATCTCGAAAAATAGAACTGTTAACAATAGTTCCAAAGAGTTGGAGTACTCTCAAAATAGCAACCGAATTAGAAGTGCCATATAAACAAGCTCAAAAAGCTGCAAATCTTCATGCTTCTAATGGTATAGGCACAACACCAAATCCTCGAATTGGCAAAAAATTATCAGTGGAAATCGTTACAACAGTTCGAGATTTGACATTAGTCGTCAGTTGCCAAAGCATGTCGCTGCTTTTTAAAAGGATTAAAGCATTTATATCGTGGCATTGTGGAAACCCAAATATTGCTTTAGGTGCCGTTCAACTTAAAATCTATTTAAACTTACCTATTTTTTATAAATCTCCATCGATGTAGGTGCGAGCCAAACAGCGTTATGTTATACGCGTTCAATGTGCAGGGTAGCTAATGCAGGTTCGTGCACGTTTAACGGTACGGCAACACAGTACATAGAAATCGTGGTGCGCGCTCCCACTAAAATCTCAATATCTCGAAAACTATTCAAGTCTCCAAAATTTTCTTTTTTTTTAAATAAAGGTGAAATCATAAGGAATCGAATAATTTTTATTAGAAAGTTAAAAAAAGTGGCCAAATTAACTAAAAATTAACTCAAAAATTTTTTTTGACATTTGTTTGGTCAAAATTAGGAAATTTTTTTTTGGTCATAATATAACATTAAACTACGTACTATTAATTATATCGTCTGTAAATTTCATTAAAATCGATTAAGAAGTTTCGGAGATATTAATTTATGAAAAAAACACTGCACTTTTTTTCAACATGGCGTAGCGGCCGCCATTTTGAAAATTTTTGAAAATTCTTTTTGGGGTTAAAATTTACTTATATAAGACTATTATTTCCCAAAGTTTCAAACAAATCGGAAGACCACTTGCAAATCGTTTTTCTTTTGACGGAGTCTTGCCCATATGTATTATTTATGCTTTGCAACTATAAGTTTACGATTTTTTACAACTATTTTTACGTTATTACCAAACAATCACATCATATACATACATTTGTTCATATAAATAAAATGCATTTACTGCTTACAACTTGTGATTATTTTTAATTCAACTCAAATAAGTTATATAAATTTCTTTTGCTTATAAAGCATTGACAAAATTTTGTATTACGCCGTTTATTTTGCACTTAGTTAAATTTGGTTGCAACTAGTTCACTATTGGATATTTGCATACAGTGGAACTTCCATAACTCGAACTTCTATAACTCGAAGATCTCCATAACTTGAACTTTTGAGTTGGCAATAGCGTTTAGAAATCAAATTTCATACAAATTTCCTTGTATACCTCGAACTTTTCTATAACTCGAAATTCTCCATAACTCCAACTCTTGAAGTGGCAATAGCAGTCAAAGTTCATACAAATTTCCTTCCTTCCTTCCTTTAGAAACCAAATTTCATACAAATTTCCTTGCATCACTCGAACTTCTATAACTCGAAGTTCTCCATAACTCAAACTCTTGAAGTGGCAATAGCAGTCAAAGTTCATACAATTTTCCTTCCATAAATCGAACTTTTCGACCAGGGCATAATATAAAATTTAAAATTTTACTATCGAGGCAGAATTTTAGAAGAGTCCTTCTATATCGTACGGAGGCGAACAAAAAATATGATTTTACAATTTTGGATTGCATAAATCATATCGCAAAGATATGGGATACAGACGTCAAGAGCCAAATACTAGCAAACTGCAACCAACAAAATTACAAAATAGATGTTTTAACGTATGAAAATAAAACTTAATGCGAAGTCATTAAATAAAACTGTATTTAAATCTACATATATTTTCCAGCTTTTTGAAAAATTTTATGTTTTAATGAAAATTCTATAACTCGAAGTCTCTCTAATTCAAAGATTTTCTGTTCGAGTTAGAGAAGTTCCACTGTATATGTAATGTGGTGTAGATATTTACTAATATTAATAATGTTTAAATGTGCACCTGTTTATTAATTTCATTGCGTTATGCCACTATATGATTGGTCAGTTTAAGTGGTTATGTCGTACGCCATTAACTGCTTAACAATTGTTATTGACCGCCAGTTGTAGATATTTGCAAATGTCCATTGACCGTTATGTAGTTCATTCAATTGGAAAACAATTGCATACTTTGTTTGCTATAGTTTCTAAACTAAACATTATCGTAGAACCAGGCGTGCATATGTGCTCGCTAACTCATATACATATGTACAAATACATATAAATATTTATTGTTCATATGGGAGCAATTTCCATTTCAATCATAGTCAATTTAAAGCCAATCGCTTAGTCACAATCACGACAGTTCCCAAGTGTATATAGGTAGAAAAGCGTATAATATGTTATAAATTTATAAAACATACAAACATACTTCCATTTGACTTCCTCCTGTGATGTTTGCGAATTTTCAATCAATTTCTATTTTTATTGATTACTATTTTATTTATTTGTTTTCGCATGCTAAATAAAGCAACCCTTAGCGTCATTATGCATATTTAGTTTTGATTTCCCACATTTATAGCGTAATGCTGAGTATACTCGTCTACTATACTATATAGTAAGCTTATGTATATGCATGCGTTTTTATGCTCCAGTGGGCCTGTCCGTATCGGTTAACTGTCAAGTCACAGCATATAATGGGCGTGTATGCAGGAGCGTGTCTGTTGATACTGATCGTATTGTTGTTTTTGTTATTTTGTCAAGGTCAGCAAGATGCTGTGTTGTTCTGTTCTATGTACAGATGTTTGTTTGTTTGTATGTACAAATCATATAATCTGCATCTACTTTTACGTTGATAGAAAGCGTATTGCGATGCTGGTTAGGTGGTATGGATGGAAGACCTTCGTTTGCGCGAAAATTCCCTCACTACACATTTGAACTTGAATACTGAAGATAGGGTAGTATTTTTAGCGGTTATCATATAAACCAAGCATTTACATTTTGTTTACTTATTCACCTGCCACTCAGCAGAGGCGATTGTTTGAGTTCGTAGGGGGTGTTTACGTATTGTTGTGCAATTGCATTTAACAGCAGGAGTTTTATATTTTTAAATGCGCAAGTTTTGTTTTTGTCTATTCGTTTAAATCACATGCTTTTATAAACACTTAAAATACATTTATTTATTTACTTTACTTTCTTTGCAGGTCCATGTGGCGGCAAAACAACTGGCCAGTCACGACTTTGCACGTTCTTTGAAAACTTGGGCTGGAAGGTATGTTGAATATTAGATTTAATGCAGATTAGGTGAATTATTATTACAAAAAATGTATTCGTTTCTCTTTTGTTTCTCACAAAATCCCCCACTACTTAACCAAACGAAATTGATTTACTCTCTGTAAATATTCTAATGTCTAATGTATACTAAACAATATAGTTCTTATACTTACTAAAGTTGTAACTGGAGGAAGGGTCATAATAATTAAAGCAAAATAGCAGAATTTTAATTTTTTTTTTTTGAAAATTAGATATTACAATTGAAAATAATTTGCGCATATCCATAGCTGTCTAAATTTAAAATTCTTAATACTAGTCTTCAACATCGCGTCGTTTACCTACATCATTTTGATTATTTCGCATTCGTTTTTGTTTTTTCCTTCATTAAGACACTCAGTCGCAACTCAACAAGTGTATTTCCTACTTGTGAAAGGTGCTCATAAATTCATAAGCACCATTCAGACAGTTTTTTTAGCAAACATCTATGAATATGCGCCAATAAGTTAAGAGACATATTCATACAATGTAAAATTTTCCATATCTTACGCATAAAATGGCATTTTACAATGATGAAACTATGCCACAGTAAACTAATTAAAGTAAAAAGTATGATTTTAAAAAATATAAAAAAAAAATAAAAAGAAATAATACTAATTTTGAATTTAAAAACCATTTACTGTTAATATTTACAAAAATATTATGAAATATTATTCTATGAAAATGTTTCTATTTTCATCATTGTAGAAATGTCGATTGTTTCGACGACTAACGGGTTATAGAATGTCTACTTATTAAACTAGTATTGGTTGTTAGAATCAGAGAATATTAGGTATTGTTTGTGAACTTTCAAAACTGCACCGTTAAACAAAACTAACAAGTATAGCGTACATTGATACCCTTGACAAAGAGTTTACTCCCGCGAAAAATAACTAAATATGTTAATTGAAAAAAGTTAATTTATTTATTATTAAACAAAACAAAAACAAATAAGATATATGAAAGGCAGTGAGAAAAACTTAATTAATTTAAATACGCCAATACCAATAGCCACTTATGAATAGACTTACATCAAGTCATATAATTTTATGTGGGTATGTGCTGAAAAACTTAATTTAATTATCAATTTCCAACGAAAAATAAAACCATCACTTAAAGGCAGTTACAATTATACTCCAATTTAGCACGTTTTAATAATGAAAACCCGTTAGTAAAAAAATATAAATTTATTTAAATTGTTAGTGAATAAAATTTTAGCAAATTAAAAAGAAAAACAATACAATCTACTAGTTGTTACACGACCATGACAAACGAAATGAGCTTTTAATAATTTTTTCAGGTTTTCCGTGTGCCTGAAACGGCTACAGTGCTCCTCAGGTAAATGCCTAAAAATTCAATTCAATTGAATACAAAATAAAGTAAAGAAATTTTTAAACAAAAAAAAATGCATTTCATATTAAAGAAAAAATTTATTGACCATTTGTTGGCATTAGAATAAATCTTAAAATAATATACAACTGTAAACAACCTTTTAGCAGTACTAACATTGAAAACAACAACAACAATAAATTAATGTTTACAAAATACATTCTTTACTTTAACTAAAGTCAAATACTGCCAGCAAATAAATATATAAATATAAATGTAGTGCTTTATATAAATACATATAATATAATCTATCCAAGTGTGAGACATAAAGTACATATAGTATTTACACATACAATATAACTTATAGTATACAATAACTTTTTTAAAACATTTTTTTGCACTAATTAAATTTAAAACAAAAGTCAATTTTCAAATTTGCGCACTTCCGCAATTGAGAATAGTTTGCAGATATTTTTTTTTGCCATTTCCATTAATATAAATGTTGACTGATTTGATTCTTAATCTCTTCTTCTTTTGTGTAAAAAATATAGTGGTGGCGTTAAATTCTCGGATCTCACAGATAAAGAAGGTAATTATTTGCATTTATATACATATATATTTTTTATTTTAAACAACAATATTTACAATATGTACTATATGAAACCGTAGGAAAATTTACATGCAGACAAGAAAGAAATATTTGCAAGCAATAAAAATGCAAAAAACATGAATAGAAAATGAAGTGAAGAATAAAAAGTGAAGCGCGCCGTTTTATTGAGTAATTAAATTGAATATAATGTTTACTCAAAATGAAAACGTACATTTAAAAAAAATTAATTATTTTTTCGTTGCAAATATTTTAAGTGAAGAGCAGCAGGTTTTAATAAAAATATATTTATTTCAGTTAATTCATTATTAATTTATTTTAATTTATTAAAATTATTTGAAACAAGTGATTTTATAATTAAATAGTTTTTTAGTAGGAAAAAAATTTTTAAAAAATATTAATTAAATTATTACTAAATATTAAAAAAAAACATAGTTTAAATTTTTGAAAATATTTTTTACTTTTATACAATTATTCTTAAACACGATTTAAAATTTACTAATACACTTAACCGTTGAACAGTTGATTTTTGTTACACCAACACAGTAGTAACCCTGATTCATTCAAAGTGAAGGTATCTTCAGAGTATGGTATTTCGGTGATTGCCTTCTCAAAGGTCATGTTCGCGGTTTTCCGTCATTCAAAAGTATTTGCCAAAATATGTCTGACTCTCGGTCGGTTTTCGTACTTTTATACTTGGTTGCTACACGTAAGTGCCGTGCAAAACAGCTGGTATTGTTGCCTCAACGTGCAAATAGTTGCACTATGCCAACAACTGAAGAAATACTTACACACAAACATACAAACATATGTAGGTACCAATGCAAGTGCTTATTTCATTGTAGCAAATCGTTCTTGCGTAGGTGCAACCACTACTGCACTTGGCTAGTTGGCATTTTCTTGCACTTAGCCGTGTCAACTCGGGTGGCACAAAGTCCCGTTGTCGTCAGTTGGACATTTGTCAGTTGTCCAACAATGTTGATATACATACATATGATTTTTTATTGCATATGGATATACATACATACATAAACTTTGTTAATGTTTACTTGGCGATTTATTTCGTTTCTCAGTTAAAGAAAATAATATTGTTTGTTATTGTAGCTGATTATTGAAATTGTGCCAACGCGCCTGCTACATTTTTCTCGAAAATTCACGTTGCCAGGCGTCACATTTCTTTCGTGTGCTCACGTTTACGTTATTGGGTTTTCAGTCTCGCATAGCGCGCAGCCCCTCTTCTTTTGCGATACCTTCTCAGCGCCTAATAATGAGTGAGTGCATTGGTCAATTTGACAGCAACCCCCAATAAGTGAAAACAAAAAAAAGAATGTCTTTTCGCGTTATCGCCATTATCCTGAGCTCTTCTTTCTCAGCACACTTTACTTTTTGCCGCTGATCACTTTCAAATGTTTATTATACAATAAATAATGCTATTGCATGCTCATGTCTAATTAGATTTAATTGTTCTTATACGTCGTTTTTTCTTTTTTGTTTATACAACAACAATAATAACAAACAGAAAGTCAACACGCAAAAGACAATTTCCATACAAATTGTATGTCAACTCGTGCCATAAGCTAATTTGTGGAATTATCATACAAGTTGTTTACCCTAATTCGGGGCACTTCATTTTTATAACCTGTAAGTATGTATGTATGAAGATTTCCACTTTACTCCCATGCCGTGTACATTAATTTCGCGGCTCATTGTGTATTTCGTTGATTGTTTAATAGCTCTGGAAATATAAAAATAATTTATTTCAGTTCAAATAGAATTGAGATGTAAGTTGCAAGCATTTATGTGCAAATATTTTGCAAATATCGCGTGACTTTTTTAAATTCAGCAAATTAAAGGCGGTCATATTCATATTTCGTGAAGTTTTTTTTTGCCAACAATTACAAATTTCAAAAATTTTTCCTTAATGTTAAGGTCGAGGTTATTCCGAAGAAGCTTGAAGAGTTTCCAACAAATGTGGGATGTACATAATTAATTGATAACATACATACATATGTACGAAATGATTGTATAATCAATACTCATATGCATAAATTATAAAGTCAACAGTCAAAGTCCACCAAAATTTCTCTTTGGGATTCACATACAGATTTTTTATGAGAAGATAATTTTATTTAATTTAATTTTGTGTTTTTTTGTTCTTTTAATATGATCTTTTTTTCTATTTCATTTTATTTACGGTTATAATTTTTTTTCTCTTTTCAAGTATTTGGTTTAATTTTTAATTTTGTCGTATTATTTACAATTTTTATACTCTCGCAACCTGTTGCACAGAGTATAATAGTTTTGTTCACATAACGGTTGTTTGTGTCACCAAGAAATAAAAGAGCTAGATATGGGGTTATATATATGTATATAAATGATCAGGATGACGAGTGGATTTGAAATCCGGATGTCTGTACGTCCGTCTGTCCGTCTGTCCGTGCAAGCGATAACTTGAGTAAAAATTAAGATATCTTAATGAAACTTGGAACACATATTCCTTGGCACCCTGAGGAGGTTGCTTTCGAAAATGGAAATCGGTCCACTGCCACACCCACAAAATGGCGGAAACCGAAAACCTATACAGTGTCATAACTAAGCCATAAATAAAGTTATGAAAATAAAATTTGGAGCATAGGATCGCATTAGGGAGGGGCACATTTGGTTGTAATTGTTTTTGAAAAGTGGGCGTGACTCCGTCCCCAAATAGGTTTTTTGTATATAATTCGCAAACCAATAAAGCTATATAAACCAAACTTTCTGCAGTCGTTTCTTTTAGCAATTTCCTTATACAGTCCAAAATTGAAAAAAATCGAATAACCACGCCCACCTCCCATACGAAAGTTAGGTTGAAAATTACTAAAAGTAGGTTACCTCACTAACGAAAAATGTCAGATACACTAAATTTAACAGAAGAAATAGCAGAAAGAAGCTTCACTCAGGGCGTGGCATCGCCCACTTATGGGTCAAAAACCATATCTCAGGAACTACTCGACAGATTTCAATGAAAATCGGTATATAATATTTTCTTGACACCCTGACAACACGGTTAAAAAATGAGCGAAATCGGTTCACAACCACGACTACTTTCCTTATAACTCAATTTTGAATTCCATCTGAATCCTTCATTTTATAATATATACATTAGGAACCAATGAAGGTAGCGAAATAAAACTTTACACAAATACTGTATATGATCTGTGGCATCACTTGTGAAAAAATTGTCGAAAACGGACTATAACTTTTCAAGGCCCCAGATGTCGAACATGTTGAACTCAGGGCCTAAGGTTAAATTTTAACCGAAAATATGGGTAAATCTCTCAGATAATTTAATGTAATTCAGAGGAAATTGTTTTCTTTCATTACTAGTGTGTCTCTGTTCCAAAAATTATTAAAATCGGGTCATAACATATCCTAGCTCCCATATACGTAATTATAGTTTTTTCAAAAATACGGTGGGCTTTATTCCGCATATATGTATTGGTTAATATGTGATATATCTTAGCAAAATTAAGTGAGCGTATAGTATTGGATATAGTGTACCTTGCTGGTAAAATTGAATGAAATCGGTTCAGGAATTACCTCAGCCCTCATATTATCTATATACTTATGATGATTTTCGTTATTCTATTAAACTTTATGCCGAATTTATGGGTAAATTTGTTATCCTAATAAAATTTCTTCAATAAATTGCGAGAGTATAAAATGTTCGGTTACACCCGAACTTAAACTTTCCTTACTTGTTTAATGTAATTTTAATTATTTTTTTTGTTATATTGGAATTTTGTTATATTTTTAAAAAATATTTCGATTATTTTTTATTTTATTGTATTTTATTTGTTATTATTTTTTTTTGTTTTAGTATCTCTGATTTTATAGTAGATTTTTTTTATATTATATTATACGTATTTACTACTTTATTATTTTTAATTTGCAATTTTATTTGTTATATTAAATTTATTATATTTGGAAACTAGCTTGATTATATTAAATTTGCTATTTATTATAATATTTTTATTTAGTTTTAATATTTTTTTATAATCATTTTCATCTATTTAAAATTTAAAATTTAAATTTTTTTATATTTATGTTTTATAAATTTTTAATAATTTTTTTATTTTTGTGCTATAATTTCATTTTTATTTTTGTGTTATAATTTTTTAATTTATTATTTTAATGTTTTTACATTTATTTTAATTTTCTTTTTAATTTGGTCTTATATATTTTATCTCGTGGATTTTTGTTTTAATTTTAATTTTAATTTTTATTTTATTATTTTTTATTATTTTATTTTCCCTTCTGTTAAGTATAATAATAATTTTAATTTATAATATTTATTTTTAACAATTTATCTACACTTCGTTAAAGTTTATTGTTAATTTTTTTTTTTCAATTTATTAAAATTATCAATTTCTTTATTTTTTAAGTGCTCAGTAATTAGAAAACATTTGTTCAAAAGTAATAACTGTAAACCGTTACCGCATGACCAACTGTGTAAACTCAGCCTTTGTCTTTTAAACTTACATATTGACTATTTTAATCCACTCGCAATCGATCGCATTTGTCTTATTCAATAAGCATTATCTGCTCACCGTCGCCGCGCACACCTTTAAACCTCTTGGGCTTTAAAAGAAATTAGCACACAAATGTTATACATACCTTTATACATATATTATTTATGGGTATAAACCGTTTCGCCTCCAGCGTAATTGGCAGGCGGGCATTTTTTCATAATGATAAAATTGATTGATTCAATCGTCAATAATAAACGTTGTCGCATTTGAATGAGCGAATGTTTGCCGTTTATTAATTTTACACGCAAAGGGGATTGAACGTAACTGCACTGCCGCACGCCCGCGCTCCTTAATTATTGGGTATTAAAAATTTATTGAACAGTGTTGAGGTAGTGGTTTTGATTTTTTTGTTGTTTTTATTTTTGGTATTAATTAGTTGGAAAAAATTAAAAAAAAATTGTCTCACGCGCGCTTCACTTTTTAAAAATACACTATGTACATACAAAATATATGATTTTATGCATATTAGTCTTTTTTAGTATTTAAATGGAAAAATATTAAATGTTTATAGTTGTAAAATGCATTTAAATAGTTGAAGAATTACGCCTTACAACATTTATGCATACAGAGTTTGTTTAGTCTCGCCATAAATGTGCCAGTAGTTTGCATTTTCTCTCTCGTTTCTTTACAATTAAACATTCTCTACTTTATCTACATACATACATATATACTAAGTAATGTAAATATATATCGCTAAGTACATACAGTTACTTACTTAGAAGAAGTTTTTAAACTTGTGATTACCAACTGCATACATATATAATACACGTATGTAGCTAAAAACATATATAAAAATATTAGATATACTTGTTATATATACATATGTAGTATTATAGCGTTAATAGCGTTGTATGTAGAACTGTACTTATATATATGATGTATTATGTATGTATGTATGTATGTACATTTGATAGCGCCACCAACGCCAAGCACATTCAAATACAAAAATCTACCATTCGCTGCACCGGAACACAGTCTCATTGACTTGACCGCATCCTGTCCACGCTGCTTGGCCGATGCTGCCTCCAAACCCAATGGCAGCGAAGGTGAGTTCACACCGCCACGTTTTGCATTATGCGTGTGTGTTGTTGTGTGTGTGTGTATTGTCGGTGTGCATGTGTGCTCGTTTTTCTTATTTATATTTGGTATGAAAACAAAACAATTGAAAAAGAAAAAGGACAAAATTTAAAAATTGTTAATTATTTACAAATTACATAGAATTTGTTTAATTTCTAGTAAATTTATATATTTTGGCTGAAATTTTCGAAATTTGAAAACTTAAACGAGTACACCACACTTGCACTATTGCAGCGGCGTAAAGCAAATAAGTTGTTTTAACATAAATATCGCTGATCACCTGCTACTTACCGTACATATGTACCTATCTTCTCAATGATTTAGCTTGGCAATTGTACACTATTTTTGTTTTTTTTTGCTGCAGCTTACAATTTTCGTTTTCACATGGCCAAGTGTTTTTTTTTTGTTTTTATTTTTTAATTTTTTTTTTGTAATATATATTTAAATTTGTATCCTTCTTCTGTTTAGGTTTGCTGATTTTGTTTAATTTATTATGCATGTTTGTGTTGTTTTTTTAATGTATTTCTTTTTTTTTTAATTTTCTTATTTGATTTTTTTTTGTTTTGCTATTTTTTTTTAGTTTATACTGTGTATTTTTTAATTGTGTTTTGTCTTTCATTTTATTTTGTTTTGCGGTTATAAAACATTTTGTGTTGTTGTTTTGTACTACTAAAACAAATTTCATCTAGATATCTTTGAAACATACAAACCTACATAAATACATCAAGGCACTTACACATACAACAATGAAAATAGCTTACGCATAACCTGAATATGTCGCCGGCAAAGCGATTTAGTTGAAATATGTATGTATATATAGATCAAAACTCGTGGTCTCCTGACGTCGACAACAATGTGGGAGTTCTGCGTGGTTTATTTTTACCCTAGTAGACCACTTCAGTCTTATTCACTGTACTTGTGAACCACCGCTATGCAGTCTCGCTACTATATATTATATATTTTATATTCTTTTTTGCTAATATTACTACGTGCTTCTTGACGCAACTCACTTTCTGCCAGGCCCCTTTATATAATGATTAATTTTTGTTTTGTTTTGACAAATTGTTTTAAATTTTAAGAATTTTGCATTATAAATGTATTGTACTGGTGTGTGCCGTCGTTTCCTGTCGATTATCGAAGCTTTCTAATAACACGTGCAAAAAAAGCTGCACACACACACATTCATACACACCGCCTTTCGTCTTTGTTCGTAAAGTATCAAAACAATACTATATAAATAAAAGTGCTCTGGCAGATATTCACTTCTAGTGCTGCACAAATAAAATTTAATTTCTGCTTTTAAAAGATAAGATTTTTCGTGCAGAACTGGATTAAACTTGTATATGTTAGAAACAACCCTTATCAGTAGGACATTTATCATAATTACCTGCAAATTTTGTTTTCTTTTTATTTTTCATAGACGATTACATTTCTACAAAGATTTATATTTTATTTGTATTCTTCTGTACAAAGTTTGCTATATTTGTAAACTTTTAATTTGCTAATTTTTCAAATTTCTTTAAAGTATACCTAGTCTTGTGAAGAAAAACTAAATCCTAAGTTTTCTGTTGTCATATAAGTTCATTTGGATATTTCATGAAAAAATTAAGACTTTTTTATTTACTTCCTTGACAAACGTCTTTTTGTCTACTTCTTGTTGTTATTTTTACAAAAAAAAATCAATTATTTTTAGAACAAGTCAGATGGGAGACGTGCTTCATATCCTAACTAGTTACTAAAATTATATCCTATCCTTTTTTGTCTGTCTAATGGAAAATTTCTAATTTTCAAAAAAAAAAATTCTTCTATTTCTTATCTTTTGGACACTAACATTAACTATCTTAGTTAGTTAGACACCTCGCTAAGACAAGTCTTCTACAAAGTTGTCGATAAGATTTACTCTAATAAAGACTTTTGCTATATTCTCAGTTGTAATTGGAGAAAACTACTATTTCCATAGTGAAAATAAAAATCGTCATTGGCCTCATAACACTTTCAACGTCCTACCTCAAACTATGCATAAATATGGAAAATTGTAGTAACAAATTTCAAAATAAAGAATGAAAGAGTTTGACAGAAATTTCAGAATTTTATCGTACTTTAGGGGCTTGTACATCCACATAAAAAAGAAATTAGACAATTGGACTCGCCAAACCCGTGAAATTTTAAATTTCACAATTCCCGTTATTTTTTAACACATTCTAATGCTCCAATATCAGCTGAAAGCATACATTGTCTACAAAAAAATGACGAAATCCTCAGTGAAAATATAAGTTTAATCTTTGTACCCTTGTAATCTAACATTAGACGTAGTAAGAAATCTGTCTTGCTAGAAAACATGACACTGACTACCAAATATTTCGTGCTGATGAACACATCGACAAATTCTAGCCTCTAATACTGCTGTGTAATAAATAACACAATAATACCTTAATACTGAAAGTATACAATATAGATTTTGCGAAATACATTCGCTCTACCTCTACATAAACCTTAAAAGATCTTGAAATTCTGCATAGTATTGTTTGAAATTCATACTATATTTTTATTTCTTATAAATTCAAAATTGTGTCTGTGTTAAATATTGTTGCTTTCACCCCCACAAATATTTCGCGGCAATGTGTGTGTGTGTGTTAGAAATTCGCGTCATCTGCTGACCTAAGAACTGGGTTAAATGAAAACAAAAACAAAAAAAATACTTTCTCACACATTTCAGTCAAACGAAATTAAAAATGATTAAATTTATACAGAAAATATTCAATATTAATTCACTTGATACTAGTGTGAACCAAATTCAATTTGCCAAACCGAGAGATACGAGAGATAGAAACAAAAGATAGGCGCGCTGTTGTGCGGTGGTGAGCGATAAAGTGTGTTTTTTCGAGGTTGTTGTTATACGAAATATATAGTATTTTTGTTTGTTTCTATATACATACATATGTATGTATATAATATGTGCAGTTAAATAAATGTCTCAATGTTTAGCGCGCCAATAGATTACGTAAAAGACAATTTCTTCACACAATTACCTATATACTATACTATGTACATACAGACAGACAGACATACGCTGC
The DNA here is from genome assembly GCA_031772095.1 of Zeugodacus tau. Classification (NCBI taxonomy): domain Eukaryota; kingdom Metazoa; phylum Arthropoda; class Insecta; order Diptera; family Tephritidae; genus Zeugodacus; species Zeugodacus tau. The sequence continues at coordinate 13,237,602 of CM062652.1, read as the reverse complement.
ATGTGCCATGGAAAAGGGTATGTTTTTTTATGTTTTGTATAGTCGTAGTAAAAACAGCAGCGGCGCTATTTATATACTGACTGACAATGCCAAAAACGCAATTTTTCGCGAAATTGGCGGGAATTACTCGATGGCTTGCACGTGTCTCTAAGAGAGTAGACAGACCATGTTATTGACTTGACAGAGTTGGCGATTATAATTTTGCTAATATTAGCAGAGTTTAATAACTAGCATACAACTAGATAGTTGCTTAGCTTAAAATAAAAAAATATATATATGTACATATATACATATAGACATTCTGTTCTGTTTGTATATATGCATTTATTTAAGTAACGTTGCTGCCTTTGGAACTTGTAAAATAAGTGATGGAGAACAGAATAATGTAGTATGGTCTGGTACTTATTTATAAATTTGCGGTTACAAAAACATAAATTGTTTCTAGATAATTGATAAAATGTCAAAAAAAAAGTAATAAAACCTTCTGCAAGAACTCTTCAGATTGTATATGTATGAGAAAAGCACGCGTTATCGCGTTTATAACATTACCGTCATATGTGTTTATGTTTATATTTGTTGTTATGTTTGTTTATTATTATTTCGCAAAAAAAATACATACATTTACTTTATATGTATGTTTGTATATTGACGCATCACGTGCTGACCGCATCATACGGTCATAATAAGTTTTGTGACACACTGCTGACACTCATTTGCATACATACATATGTATTAGAGCTCTTGGTATTCGACTAATCGACTAACCGAATTAACCGAATAGGGCATTATTCGAATAATAATATTCGGTTTGCACTATTCGGATAGTCGTCAGTCATCGACTATTCGATTAACCGCTCATTTTCGACTATTCGGTTAACCGTTCGTTGTCGACTTTTCGAATAGTGCAAGTTCATTAATTTTCTTATTTTTATTGAAAAAAGTGAAACATTAAAACTAACAAAAAACTCGCTATTTTTTATGACTGTCATACAACACTGTTGTTGTTTCGCATGCAAAATTAAAATATGACAACACTGCGTGATATGTTTCTTGAGTTCGCTATTCTATACCCCTACCCACTTGCTGCCGAATTTTTTCGGTTTTTTGCGGCATATGCCTAGTACTGCAGTAACCGGTTACTTTTTGGAACCGGTTTTTTTGGGACACACTCGTGGCAGTGTGGGCGGTCGGTGGGTGGGGCTTTGGGGCGTTTCGGGGCAAAACTTCGACGAGTGGGTAGTCGGTTTTCTGTGAAGAACCGGTTTTTTTGGGTCGGTCAGTGGTCGGTTTTGCTCGTGCCCTTCTGCCCGAACACTTCTCAACCGATTTATACCGCACATTGTATATATCTGGAAAATACGGACATATATCTGGTTTTAGACTGAATTTTCATTTATTCGAATAGTGACAGTATAACTATTCGAATAACCGCAGTAGAACGACTATTCGAATAGTCGGAACATTGCGACTAACCGAATAATGCTAACCGGTTAATATTCGTACGAACGGTTACAAACCGGATATTCGAATAATCGGTTTTCAGGTTAATCGAATAATTTTAAGAGCCCTAATATGTATATACATTTGTATGCACATATTTACATGTCATGTGCAAGAGATTCGCAACAATAAAGCCGCTGTACATGAGCAATTTTTCACACTTACTTGTAGATATGTACATATGTAAGTAATATAAATATTTATATACGTGGGTATTTATATGTAGATAAATATACAAGTACATATGTATTTATCCGCTAACGAAATTTTTGCTAACAATTCGCTAATAAGCAAGCAAAATATGTAGTAAATATTACTTATTTTTTATTTATACATACATATATATGTATGTATGTATGTATTTTTATACTAGTAACGCTTTTAAATTTCCAACAGCGGAAAGCAAGCGCCTTAGCGATATTACTATTCAATCACACATGTGTACACAGATATTAAAGTAGTTACACAGTATGAAATTATAAAAATAATAAATCAATTAGTAGCTTTATTCTTATAATAACTATTATTTAAGTGTAGTCATGTGTGAATATCAAAGTAGTAAATTTTTTTAGTTTATTCGATACTGCTCGTGCACGTTTAGTTAGTGTGAGATTTCGATTACCATTCATATTTTTTAAGGCTTCCAAAATGTTTCCCCCTCAAGTTTCTTATCTGCAGCTGTCATTTAAATTAGACTGTCTTATGATAATGTGCTAAGCACATTTTTTGTGAATTTCCACGTTTTAGCGCTAATTTTTATAGCTTTTTGTGACTGCTAGAATTAAAGAAACGCTTATTTGATTTAAAAAATATATTATATTTTCTATTTTTTTTCTAATTTTATTGTATTTAATTTAATTTTTTAATTATTTTTTTTTTAATTTTTTTCTTTTTTAATATATTTTTGATAATTTTTTTTTACCTTTTTTGAACTTGTTAACTTCTTAGACTACCAAAACTAAACACAAAACCTCCGACAAAGATAGCTTGGGCGCCAGTATATGGGTCAATAGTAATGATAACACTATCTTTCATCTTGACTATCGAAAACGTTAGTGACATGTTTCTTCCATTCACAAATAATAGTTGTTAGATAAGAAATTCTATACTGATAGTGGTAATCTAAATTGATTGTAAGAAAATTTGACAATGAAACCTGTGTTTCCGCATTTCAATTGTTCAAAATAACCACACTCAAATTTTCGTTCAAATGCTTTTTGACAGCTTTTTGTTTGAGACCCTGCCTTGTTGATGGTTCGCACTCAGTTCTCTCGCAGAGTTTGTGTGGCAATTAAAAAAACTACTCAAGATTCCTTTTATTCGGTATTATTTTTTGTATAATAAACTAAATTATATTTTATTAGTCATATTTAGATTCCCCTTAATCAATCACGTTGATTTAAAAATCCCCACAGCAATCTGCTAACTTCAGAAACAAATAATAAATAAATACTTGTGTTTTATGGTGACTGTGTTTCTTCTGCAATATCATTTTTAATTAATCAACATTCAACCGTTTAAAGAAAATGAAATGCGATTTGTTAATTCAAAAATAAATATACTAAGTGTGAATTTCGATATTAATCAAAATAGATAGAAATCGAGTTAAGCGGTTTTTTCCTGAGACATTTGCTATTTTTCACATTTTTAGAATTTTTTGATACACGGTGTGCCCATGTAACCTAACTTTAGTCATAATCTAAGATGAGACATTTGCTATTTTTCACATTTTTAGAATTGTTTGATACACGGTGTGCCCATGTATCCTCACTTTAGTCATAATCTAAAATGCAAAACAGTTTCAATCTTTATAGATTTATAGTTATCCAATGTGTGCCAAACAAAGAAAGCTAAACAAAGGGGAAAAACATTATATTGCATTCCAATTTATAACGATATTAAATTGTTTATTTCAATACCGCCGGACTATAATTGAATAGAAATACATACAAATGCGCTGCCAATATAAACGTAGTTGTTGTTGCGCAATTGTTGTTTACATCAGTGATGACCAAACCTCAAAGCTTTTTTTCGCGTTTTCCTCTCTTCTTAACTTTTACAAATCGCGTTATTTTGCACTAATTAAATTATTGCAGCGAAAAAAAGGCAAATCACACATGCCCTCCGCTGTGGGTGGGCGGTCGTCGATTGGCAACACACTCCAATATATATATGTATGTATGTGTAGTGTGCGCGGGTGTAAGGGATGGCGTCAAAAGCTCAACAACAAACAGCTGACTGATTTTGCGGCAAATTAGTTTGAATAATGTTCTACAACAGCGAGTAAAAGCGGCAAATTAGTGAAATGCCAATGCTATAACAAAAAAAAAATAATAATGGAAAGCCTCTGTTATAGCTAATCTGAAATCGAATTGTCATGACATTCAAAAACACCACATAACTGTGCTTTTGTAATACATTTTTACTTATGTACACACATACTATATATAGATGTCTGCTATTCCAAAGTATTTCTATGTTTGTTTATTTGTTTCTACTCGTACATTGTTCACTTGTCGCATAAACAAAGAAAATAGCAGAAAGGCGACAAGTGTCGCGCAATCAGTATGCCCAGTGGCTATCAAAACCAATATATTTATTGTTTATTGTAATGCACACCGCCGGTCGGCATATGTATGCGTAATGTAGTCTAATCGAAAACAGATTTGTATAATGTTTTCCATTTTTCACCTGACATCAAGAAATATGTTTAAGATTTATTGCAGAATATGGTTTTATTAGTTGCGGCGTGTTCTTACGTTAGTTCTCGAATCAGTCAATACCGTTTTTCGTATATTTTTAGCTTATCTCTATGGCTCACACAAATATGTTGATTTCCGGATCACCACTTTTTTTACTAGAACCACCGAAAGCCATAAAAATAATCAAACCGCTTTAATCGTACGACCTTTCGAGTTCAATTCTTAGATACGATCGCAAAGTAATTTGTCGCAAAATGTTCACATTTTTTAACCTACATTTTTTTCTGTTTTCTTTAAATTATATATAAATATAGACAGTTTTACATACACATTCGCTCGAGGTTTGAGCTTCTTCCAGTGACTATAGGTGCCGGAAGATTCTATTCAACATTCGCTTACGGTTTGAGCTTCTTCTACGTGCTTCTTTCAGTGGCTATAGGTGCCGGAAGATTTTATTCGACTTCAAATGGCGATTTGGTTCAATTATTTTCATTAAGGCCGATTGATTTCATTTGTATCCTACAAATTTTCAAATTCTAACAAAAGTTCCGTATTTTCTAAATTTTCTGGGCTGTTCTCGGCATTCAAATACAATTTCGCTTTTCAGATTTGACAATTTACTTTTAATTGCTAAACTGCTAATCTTGTGATTTCGTTATTAGATTTCAATTACATAAACTTTAATTACCTACCAAGTTACTGAAACGCTAAGCCGTCATTAGTCAGCACTATTTGCGCTGCTGTTGTTGTAAATATATAATTCCAAATAAATGTCATAATTTGGTCATAAAAATGGGTAATGCGAAATAGAATTACACAACATGTCTATTTATAGTGTTGTTGGTGTTAAAAAATAAATTATTAACTTTAATGTTTATTGTTTAAATAAACAATTGAAGTTCCCATAAGTGCTATTCATAAGCTAAATGCAAGGAAACTTGTGGGAGATGTGGGAATAATATTATAAATAGGTGTGGATAGTAATAATCCACGGAATCCACGTGACCAATTCTATAACAAAACATGAGCCTCTTTTATTGTTATTATTCATTAATATTATTAATATTTGTATTATATTATTATTTTGTACAATAACAGTAATAAAATATGTTTAGAATTTCATGCCAAGTGCCCGATTTTTAAGTGAATTTATAAATAATTTAAGATTTATCATTAGATCATGCAATAGACGTTTACGTTTTAGCTTAAAAATTATTTGCAATAATACCGTTAGAAATAAGTCATTTTTAATTAAATATTTTTAGTGAAAAAATGTTAACGAAAAAAAATCGCATGTTAAGTATTATACGGAAATGATTTAAGAAAATACAATTTGGGTACACAACCGGTGATTGATAAATATTTGTCTGGATAATCACAAAAATAAACGGCAGCACAAATACATATAATAAACATTGCCGCATTATTATCACTAGAATACTCCCATCAGAATGTAATTAAATAAGAATGTACCACCACATCATTTGGTATCCAACTATGCCGCAATCATCATACAGCCGTTTGCGCAATCAATCAATCAATCATTATTCATTGTTTAGCACAATTTCTATGTTTTTTGTACGTTTTTGCTTGCAAGTTTTTTCTTCTAAAAGGCAAATTTATATATTTTGCAAACAATAAAATTGGTTAACTATATCATTAAGATGCAACGATTTTACATTACATTATTCAAAAAACTTATTTAAGTAAATAATCAATTAATTGAATTTAACTGTGCATATTGCAGCATTCAAGTTTCAAGAGAATCTAATACGTACAATGATACAAATCGAGAATACCTACTTTGAGTTGGGACAATCGAGTCAACGTGATTGTTTGATTATCTGTGATCGTGGCGTCATGGATGCCAGTGCTTGTAAGTATTATCTGTTGAGACTGTTATCAAATTTTGCTTTAACTTATTTAATTCATTGTATTACATATTTATTATATTATTTGTATACGTTTCAACGCAGATATCTCGAAAGAAAAATGGGAGAAAATGATGTCAGCGAATAACTGGAATCCTATAGAATTGCGCGATAATCGTTATCATCAGATTTTGCATTTGGTTTCCGCAGCAAATGGTGCTGAAGATTTCTACACAACTGAGGTAAAGTAAATTTTGTGTATTTTTGTATTTGTTTTTGCTTTTGTTTTTTTTCACATGGAATAGATAGTAGCAGTTACTAGTGTGTGTAATTAATTAAAATTAGCCACGTCATGTTGTTTTCATAATTTTGTCTAATTATACATTAGTGGCGTTTTTCATATAAAATTGAGATAAAACTCTATACATTATGAGACGGATATGGGTCGAAAAAAAATCATATATTAAATATATACCTCAGTAATCTTTGTTTGCTATTAAATCATGTTAATTTACAAAAGTAATAACATGGCATTACTACATAATGTCTTGACTTCAAATAACGAAAATATGAAAAAATAATAATTTCCAAATTTCTAGCTATTTGCCTTGACCCAGTTCCAAAAAAAAGGTCCTTGAGGTGACAATCATAAGTCCTAGGAGGTTAATCTAAAATCAAACGGATAAGAAAAATTAGTTTTATAAATAGAATAGATAATCCGGATCTGATCAAAGCTTTTTTTTTTTCAATAATTAAGGCAGTAGTCTGCTTTAGAAGCCGAAAAAATGCGTTTTTTAGCAATTTTCTTTGAAAGGGAAGGAAATGATTGCGGTAAACGGAATTTTAAGACGATAGTGTACTATATTTAAGGCTTAAAAAAACAATATTTATTATTAAAAAATATTGAAATTTTTTCAAAGTTGTAAGTATTTTTCTGGAGCGCCTAGAGTCTGCACTTGTAAATCGGTATCGTTGATGGAGGTCGTGCGATGCATCTGAAACAGTCGAGCCAAACTTTTTTTAATTTTTATAAGTTTCTAAACTGAACTAAAAAAATACCGAAGAAGTTATAAATTCCAATTTTTTTCGAAGTTTGAAAAAAAATTAACGTTTTTAAGAAAAAAATTTACTTTAAGTTGCAAAACAAGTAGTTTAAATAATACTTTTGTCCAACTTTTTTAGTTCAAATAGAAGATAATTTAATACTGAAGCTAGATCACTTTGGTTTTTTTCGATCGGACATATATTCTTTTTGCTATCGCCGGCACCGTTTTCTAACACTTGTGAAAATGAAAACTCGAGAAAACGCGCTTTAAAGTTCTCCCTGAGAATTCGCACCTGCTCGACGCTCGGCCACTCAAACTGCTCTAGCTTCGAAAATATGTCGAAATGGCCTCTGGAATTTTAAAGACATATTCTTGGATAGTTTTTGAAGAGATTTAAAACAAAACAAAAAATCGATTTTTTTTTTAAATTTCCAGGTTTTTGAGTTACAGTTGTCACCAGTTAAAAAGCATAGTTTTGGAAAAAACGCATTTAAAGTTTTACACTAGCGTTTTGGAGTGCCCCAGCGCTCTTTATTATTTGTCGAATAGCTCGAAAAGTAATTAACGGATAAACTTAAAATTTTTAGATACATATAACGAATATGTTAAAAAAATAAAACTGATTTTTTGAAAATCTTGACCACCCCTAACCCCTTAAGGGACAGTAATCTTTTATGAATAAAACTGATCAAAGTATACAAGAGCTCGCCATCACAAAAAACTTTTTTTTTAGCCCAATTCAACTATTCACCATACACGAATTTAATTTTTTTAATATTTTTTTATAGTTTTGTTTGCTATTTATTAAAAATAAACATTTATACATGTCATACTGTATATATTATATATATGTAAAACTTTGCCTAAGAACTCATAACTAATTCTAAAGTATACAAAATTCCTAAAAAACTAAACTACTTTTATTAAAAATATCTTTTATTCAACAATTTTTACTGAAAAGATTTTAAAGAAGCCTTCTCAGGTAAAGTTTTTCAACATTTTCAAGCTTAAAAGCGGTTGAAAAGCTAGTGTAAAAAAAGAAAATGCTAGTGGGCGTATTTAAAATGTATAAATGCAATATAATAATTAGCAATTTCATAGTTATTTATATATTTTTATTACATTTTTTTTAATAAAAATATATGTTTTCTCTTGCAGGATCATGCCTGTCGCTCTGAGGGCGTTGATATGGCACGTGATTTGGATTATAAGTCTGCAGCCGCCTGGGTCGGTCATCCATATTTCGATGTCATTGATAATTCGACAAATTTCGAAACCAAAATGAATCGCCTAATCGAGGCTGTGTGCCAGAAAGTTGGCATCGACATTGGTGATCGTCTGCTTGCCACCTCAAGAAAACTGAAATTTCTCGGTATGACTTTAATTTACAAATATTTTCTGATTTTTTTTATATACAACATTTTTTGTTTCGCTTTTCACTTCGACAGTCGCCACACTACCACCCGACTCCGAATTTCCACCGTTTCAAGACTTCGATGTTGTACATCACTACTTGCAATCCTCAGGACCAAAAGTACAAGCGCGCCTGCGCAAACGTGGCCAAAAGAGCCACTGGAGCTACATACACACAATACGCCGTCCCAATGTGCATGGACAGTCGCGCATCGAGGTGAAAACACAGCTAACGCATCGCGACTATATGAATTTGTTGGCGCAACGCGACGATGCACATTTCACCATCTACAAGCGACGTCGCTGTTTCCTCATCAATAATCAATATTTCCAATTGGATATCTACAAAGAACCCAGCCATCCACGGTGAGTAATATAAAATTTAATTACTTAATTGAGGTGTATTAATGAACACTTTTATTTTCCAATCTGCAGTTGCAAGGGCCTAGTCCTATTGGAGACCTACTCATCACACTCGGGCGATGCGTTGAAAAATTATATGCCCAAATTTTTGAATATCGTCAAAGAGGTCACTGGTGATCCAGCATATTCGATGTTCAATTTGTCGTTGCGCGAGGATTGGAGCACGACAAAGAAATTCTGGCACCCAATGCCCGGTAAGGATGGCAGCAAAACTGTTCAAACCAAAACTGAAGACATTGTCGTCGATAGTGATTAATGCACTCGATGATGATGCCTGCTTGCTTGCTTGTTTACCCGCCTAAACTAACTAAATATTAGTATATAGTATAAGTATAATAGTAGTAATGAAAATAACAACTTTCGCACCGCTGTAGTATACCTTACGCTCATTGCTTGCCAATTATTATATATTTTTAGTCAAATATGTATGTATGTGCGTATAGAATTATGCATATGTAAATTATTTTACTGCGTATTATAGTATGTTGTATATTTGAGTAAAGAGGAATTGTGCTAACAAATATTTCAATAGTGCTGAACGTTTCGGCGACCTAACCTAAAACTAAAATTATGTATAACAAATATTTTTGAAAATTTTATTTATAATAACACTATTTATTCATATTATCTGCCATATTTAGTATGTATATTTAGCAATTGTTCAATATTAATTATTACTAGCAAGTTTTGGGTACAACCAGTATGTAGTATGGTGCAAATCTTTAGTAAAACTGCTATGATATTAAAATGGTGACGGAATGTACTTACTGACATACTTATTTCGCAGCAGCAATGTATTTTTGAAAGTGTTATATGTTTGAAGTAACGCGAAGAATTGAACTAAATTGACTGTTTTGGCTATTAAAAACAAAAGAAAAACTAGCAAAATTTAAAAAATAAAATTTATAATGTTTTGTTGCCTACATGCGAAGCGCTGATTGTTGAATAAATAAATACGACTTTTTTTTAATATTAAAACATTAATAATCTATTATATAATTTTTAATTAGAGCACCGTAAAGTTTCTAAATTTGATGTATTCAGTTGTATTCTTCTTCTTTATACATATACATTACCATTAATTATTTTCATTTAATATTTTCTAGTACTTTTTGTTACCCAACTTAAGGGGGTCAAAGCAAGTGTTTGTCTGTTTTTAGTGATTATTCGGAATTTTTTCCACAACCAGCAAATAGAAGGAGCTTTAAGTTTATTATCATTTCTTAACCTATATTTCGACAGTATAAATATAAATTTTAAGCTAAAGATATTGTGTAGAACATGAGTTATGGCGTTCTGAACACCCCCACCTCGAAAAAATGGGTTTGCACTTTCTCCACGATTCCGGCTGATTGGATTATCGGAAACAAAAAAAGTTAGCGGCGTTTTAATCTGTCAGCTCAAATGCATCGAACGCACTACGATCGAGTGAATATACCAATAATATTACTTTTGGTAGATATTTGAAAAAAAATTGAGAATTTTGCGTTGTTAGTTTTTTGCTATAAAAAATCGAAGTTTTTAGAATTTTTGATTAATAATAGTGCTGAGTGTACCTAACAAATTTCAAGTCATTCGATCAAGCCGTTTTTGAGTTACGTTGTAGGAAAGTTTGAAAAACACTGTTTTGAGTAAAACGCGTTCAAAGTATCCAGCTGCCAAACTAAACTGACTAAAATTTTTTTTTGAGGGCATCATATGGGATGACCCCCTTAATTTAAATAAGTTTTATTGTGTTTTAAATAATTTTAATAATTTGCGTTCAAAAGTAGAAGAAAGTTGAGATTTATATATATTTTTAATAATCGCGTAATATTTTAGTTTGCTTTTTGCTTTAATGTTTTAACAATATTTGCAAATCATAAAGCTCTCTCTCTTGCCTTAATATGTTTCATAATTTAAACGTACTTAAACCAAATCTTTAAAATTGCTTACTCATTTATATATATTTTTTTATTTCTGCCGCTTTTGCATGTAATTTTACTTTTTATAATTTTACTGAAAACTCTATTCTCGTTACATACATATTTATACGTCTAAAATACGCACAATTCTACATTATTTACATGTCTCTATTTTTCTGTTTATTTATTTAATTATAGCAGAAGTCACAACAACTAATGGCAATGGTAAAATAAAGCAAACGAACGGCATATCGAATATGCAATTGGTACTTAACGGTCATGCCAAGGGTTAATTCATTAATTAAATAGACAATATACTTTAAGAGTCATTATGAACGCCTTCAAATGATTTTGTAAGCAAAACAGATATATATATTTACTTAAAAATTATACAAACAAAATTTTAATATCATCACCCCAACTCACTCATATAGATTATATACATAGATGTATTTTAAAGATATTCTCATGATGTTTTTCCCTCAATTTTTCATTTTGGAAATTTTTAATAACAACGCTTTGATGATACTTACATATATAACTGTTTTACACAGCACTTAATTGTTAAAGTAATTACGTGTGATGCGAAACAATTTGATTTTTTTTTACTTAAAAGCGCTTTACTTAAAAAATATATATTATATACGCTATACACTCATTTATAATTATGTAATACATGATACGAGTATATTGAAGGCTATGCAAAAGTGATTATTACTTGATCATTATATAATAAATTGTAGGTATTGAAGTGTTTACAGCAAATTGCTTGCTATTTTGTGCTTGAAGTTATCCTACCATTTTGGATGATTTATTGTGACTTTGAAACCACGCACGGACTGTGAATCTTGAAAAATTCAAAAAGAGCAAGTAATCTTATGCAAACTATATTTAAAATACTTAAAACAAAAAATAATTATACACATAACATACTTCGTTTTATTTGTCGACACATTTTGTGAGTGCATACTAATATTAATTTATATTTTCATGTAATTGTTGCACATTTTGTCTTTTACCCATAAACAAAACAAAGCGAAACAAAACAAACAAAAAGAAGTAGATCTTCAAAGTAATGCTTACGATTGTTAAAATAGCAAATGAAATGTCGGCAAAGTATTTACTATGCTTTTGCTTATACAACATATATTTAGTAAGAGAGAAATTGTGAACATCATGTATGTCTGTAAAATTTGTTAACTTACCAATTTGTGATTTTTCTTCAACCACATGAAACACACAAATTTGGTTAGAAATAAATTCTTTGTAATTTTGATTTTTTAGTAAAGTTTACGTTTTCATGATTTATAGTTTGAGCGCTGACCATCATTAAAAAAAAGAAAAACAAAACTTTTTAAACTATTTTAATATAAGCAAAAGAAAAAATTATTTAATTAAAATGTGCTCTTGTATTTGTAAATGATAAAGAAATTGTTATAAATAAGTAAAGCAAATATTAGGAAAAAAAGGAAAACAAAACAAATATTAAGAGAACCTATTTAAAATTCATTAAGACCAAGAAAAAAGTAAATAAAGTCACTAGAACACCAAACTAAAAGAATTTCTGTGTTTCTTTTTAATTGCAAGTGAAAAGTATAAAAAATAACCGTATTCTTATACATATTTCTTATTATAAATCGGCGGGGCGACTACTGAAGGGAGAAGAATTTACATATAGAACCTTTGGGCATAGCTCGGTAGCGGTCTGGCTGGTACCAGGTTCTTCAAATGGGAAAGAAGGTTCCACGTAAACATAGAAAAAGATGGCTGCCGTAAAGAAAACGCATTTAAACACAACACACTAAATATCTATACGGATGGCTCGGAAATGGAAAACAGAGTAGGCGCGGGGATATACAGTTCGAAGTTAGGTGTAAGGCAGCCTTTCAAACTACCGAATTACTGCAGTATATTTCAATCGGAGGTGTTTGCTATTGGGAAAGTCGCAGAGCTAGCCTCCGGTGCAACAGCCGGCTACTCTAAAGTTAATATCTATGTTCGTATCACATCTCTTCCAAAAGAGTAGTGAAGTGGTTACGCTTCTACTGGGTCTCGGGTCACAAAGGCATTGAGGGCGACGAGATTGTAGACGGGATTGCCAAAAGTGATGTACAACTGTCATGCGGAAACATCAAAACCAACATTGGCAAAGCATGCATTGTCTATACGATGATACAGACAGGAGCATGACAAGGAAAATCATAACGCGCTGTGAAAATGTACCGGGTGTAAAATAGGTAAAACCATGTGTAAACCGGTAGACCAGAAATTCTCAAAATTCCTACTCTCGCTCGATAGAAAAAACTGTAGGAGCATGGTTGAAATTCTCACCGGTCACCGGCACACACCTATAAGATGGGGCGGATCGAATAACTTTGGATTAGTATTTTACACCGTTCGCTATGTAGCATTAGCTACTTTTTAAGAGCTTTGTTGAGACTCACCCAAATAATATAAGCCACGGAGGGTAAAATATTGTAAATTACGTTTTTTGTTTTTGTTTTAAAGCTTCGTAGATAATTTCAAAAAAACAACGTACATAGAAGTGTTCTCTTTATTCGTAGCACGTTGTGTGACAGGTCTATTGCTTATTTATGTGTATCAGTCATACTGTTTCCTGTCGACTGGCCGGCAGCTTAGCAGCAACTTTTATTTTTTATTTGATTTGTTTTTATTGGAGCTCTCTGCTTTCAACAAAATCATGAACATAAGCGGAAATTAAAAAAAAATATATCCGATGTGCCGTCAGAATTTCAACAACGTCAGTACATTTTCGCCGATGCCTACCTTTTAACCCACCTAAGGTTTCAAAATTTCAACAGTTGAAAAATAAATTTTTGTCTTATTAAATTAAATAATGCAATATGTTTAAAATATTATCCAAAAATATTAAATCAATAGGAGTTATCTAAGAAATACCCTATTTTTATTGTAACTATTTTTTCGAACCAATATATGCCGAAAATTTGGCAAAAAAAAGTTTTCCGTTAAAATTCGAACAAAAATTCTAATTTTAATATTTTCTTTTTTCCTTCGTTCATTAAATAGATTTATTCATGTACTATCGAAATATTTTTGGTTTATTGTTTTTAGATGAACCCATCATGAGTTATGATGTCCTCCGCAAAACCTTTTTTTAAACACGTCATGGGAGATGAGGTGACAACGGCTGAGTTTTCGGAATTTAGTAAATAAAAACTTCACAAAATAGGGTATCTTTGATATGCCGAATTGTTTAAATGAAATATAGGATTGTATATATTAAAAAAAAAAATGCCCTCATTTTTAACCTCTGAAACCCGCCTAACCACTTAAGGTCCACAAAAATATTTCGAGGAAATTTTACTTCATTCCGAAATAGTAATTATCGCCACTGAGTCTTATTAAAAATTGTAAATCAAAAAACTTATGATTTTTTTAATGTATTATTTATTTTATGTATTTTTCAATAAATCCGTTTATCATTACAAAATAATTGTATTCACACGATAACTCTTAATTGAAAGTTAATATAACTAGGAAAAAATGCTTATTTGTTAGAATTTCACATTTTATATACTCCATTATTATTATTCATATTATTATGTTACTTAATTATCTTCCTAAACTGTTTAATTTTTATTTTGCTCCACATAATTCTTGCTATTTACAAGCAAAAATAAAAAAAAATATACTTACAAACTTAAATACTTATTAAACTAACTCGCATATCTCTGATAAAAGCCGCATTGAAAGAAAATAAAATTAGAGCTCCGTTTAAACGACAATAAATAGTTTAATGCATTGATTTGTAGTAGACTACGATTATTGTTACGCTACATACAAGTATTATATTATTATTATATTTACATATGATCAATCCTAAGCAAATGTATTTCTATGCGGTATTTTACGGTGTTATAGCTAAAAAAAAACTGCTTTAAATTAAATTAAATTAGATTTATAGTTGCGTTGCATAACAAACTAGTATGTGTTAAGGAGCTGCTCTTCCATACTTCACATCTGCATCTAATGCAGAGTAGTGCGCGCCTGCAAACGGAAGTTGTAATTAAGAAGCACAACTTAGAACAATTCAATTAGTATGTATGTATGTTTAAATGTATGTATGTATTATGCTCAGTTTAACCGAGCAGCAGAGTAAGTTTAAAAATTAGTTATGCCTACACAAGACCCTAACCTATTTATTACTTGCTACTGTTGTTCAAAATAAATTAGTAAACACAAGAAACGAAATTTTATAGTTTCAATATGGAAAATATGTATTTCTTATTGCCTAAGGATTGTGTTAAATTGCAAATATTCAAAACTTATCGACAAATGAACTTAAGAACAAATTTAAATATTATACACAGAACTGGGCATCAAATCAAACAGCCTTGCATTATGAAAGAGCCAACACACACACACACACACGCAATTTCGATATTTCCTCGTACGTTGGCGCTTTCTTTAAATTTAGCTGCTATCGTTACATAATGGGGGTTTTCTTAAATTCTTTTTCTTTTTCTTTGTTGTTTGTGTTACTGCTTGTTGTAAATCAAACCTGTGCGCGTTCGCTGAAACGCCGACGTTTGCCGCTCACCGCATTTTTCGGTCAGATTCAGCTTTCCAATTGTCGATTGTTGTTATTGCTGTTGTTGTTATTGCTACTACCTGTTGCCGTCAGCTTGTATGCTTCTGTTGTGGCTGTTAACGTCGACGATGTCGTCACCGCCGCGACGTTTGCACTCGCCTGCACCGCATTGCTTGGACCTGCTGCATTGGCTAATGTGGCAGCGTTCGAGGTCAACTGCGATTGTACGTTGCTATTGCAGTGCGTTGTGTTCGTCGCTGTTGTTGTGGCATGCGTGTCCACTACCGGCACATTACCACCACCACCAACACCACTACTACTGGTACTACTGCCACCCACGCGGCTACCGCCAACGACGCCGCTGTTGCCACTAGCAACATCGGCACAACTGTTCACAGCACTGCCGCTGAATGCCACTTTATAACGGTTGTAAACGCGATATGGCGTGCGTTTCACATCATTTTGTGGCATCACCTTGGTTTTCAGCGCCCAGTTGACACTACTGCTTGGCATCGTCTTGCCGAGCAGCCAGTCCGTGCATTGCTGTTGCGCCTGTTCGCTAACGTGCTCCGCCAGCCACTTTTGTGTGAAACGTTGAAATAGTTTGTGTTTGCGTTGCGTTACATACGAATGGGACTGTAATGCAGACAAAAGCAAAAAAAGAAATATAAATAAAATGTGAATGTAAGTATTGATTATGATGATTCTATAATTTTTATTTTGCTTTTTCGCTTTCACTCACCAATTTCGCGCGCCGCACCGAGTCCCATTTGAACAATTGGAGATTCTTGTTGATGGTAATCACTTGCCGTCCACCGGCGTTGAATTTGATTTCGTCGCGATCGTTGACAAAGTACTTCTCCGCACCGCTGCCCACCACAATGCTGCCCACGCGCTCTGGCGGTCGCTTACTCCAACTCCAGTGCGGTTCGCTGCCTGCCGACGCCGCGTTGCTATTCACCGTGGTGTCTGTTGTGCCACTGGCGTCAGCCGCTGCAGCAGCAGTTTTATTCAGTGCATTTGTTGCGCTGCCGCTGTTTGCTGTTGCTGTGGCCGCCGCTTTTAATTGTTGCAAACGTGTCTGCTGATCGGCGCGCAGGCAGGCCAAGCGCTTGTTGCGTTTGAGAAAGCGTGCTTTGCAAATCACATGCGCATCCTGTGAATGAAGAGAGAGGTGGAAGAATAGGAAAAATTAGTTTATTTATCAAATTTTTGTAGTTGTAGTAATTGTAAAATTTCGCATGCATGCAAATAACCTAAATTGAAGCGTTAATGCTAAAATTATATCAAAGGCTAAGTAAAAAAATAAACAAACTCTACAACAAGAAGTAATTTGGCAAATTAATAAAATATATGTATTACGCAAAGTCATAAGAAAAATTAATGAACGATCTTATGTGCGCGTCGAACTGTGCCCCAGAAAGGCAGTATGTAAAAGTACCAGGTCAAACGAGCTTTTGTTTTTTTTTTGTATTTTTTTTTTTTAATCCATAACACTCGCATACAGTTGTAACAAATTACAACTATTCACATATAAATATATATTTACAGAAAAACATAACTGACCCACAAAGAAAAATACAAACAACGAAGGAAATTATACAATTGAACTTCCCTAACTCGAATCACCATTTTCCACAAAAAAAAAACTTCCGAGTTAGAGAGACTTTGAGTTATGGAAGATAATTTGTATGAAATTGCCAATTCAAGAATTTGAGTTATAGAGAACTTCGATTTATGGAACTTCAACTGTATTTCAAATAAGCTAAAACTTCAAAAGAGAAAACATCAATAAGTACAGTTAAATGGAGGAATCATAAAAATTTTAAATTTCGTAAACTAACTTCACACCACACTCTCTAATAGGGAATCAATATAGAACGTATATTTCAAAAGTAAGCTTTTAAAAAATATAAACATGAAATATATATACAAATCAATGGGATGCATTTTGAAAGACCCACACAAGTGCAAAACGGATAAATTTAATAACAAATGAAAATGCAACAACAAATCAGCAACAAAAGGTACACACACGGTATAATAAGAGGTGCGGTCATAAAGAACATATAAAAAAGATACATTTCAAACGCAACAGCGCCCACCACTTTGAATACCACAAGAAGTATTTGTTAGCTGATTTGACACTACCGTCGCATATTTCGAACTTACCTTGTAGTTTATATGAATTTAAGCCGTTAACAGTGCAAGTGTATAATTTGCTTTTTCTCGGGCAAGGACAATATGGCACAAGTTGTTATTTTATGCACAACAAATACCCGCCCTCTCCCCCCTAAATTTTTCCAAATTTATGTAAAAGCGCGCGCTTAAATTGTAGCATAAATCTATTTTCCGATAAAAAATTAAGTTCATAGTACATTCACTTTGCGCCACAAACTTTCTATAGTTGTACAGGCGTGGTGTTTGACATTAAACAAACACGAGTTTAACAAAGAAACTACTCAAATTAACTTAAACTCCAAATTTGCGGCGCAACGTAAATGCACTATCACCAGCGGTTTTCTTATAAAAACAATCGCATATATTTAATATATTTAATTTGCCAAAAGTTATTTTGCCACCCATTTTAACTTTAAAATTATCTACATTTCAAAGCTATTCAACTAATTTTACCGATTGCTTTTGCGTTAGTAAATTAATCATTTATACATATGTTTGCAGGTATGTATATTTAGTTTGGCTTTACAAGTGTATAGTATATTGGTTTAACTTAGCCTTATTTATTGATTTTTTTCTTCTTAATTAGTTTAGATTGTATGTAAAAAGGAAAATAAGAAATTTACAGTTAAAAGAGATAACAAATGTCATTTGAAGCAACGCTTGCGCTTCCATCACCGCTATGTATAACCGTTTATACTAATATTTGCATTGCAAATGCAATATTATTATTACTTTTTATTAATAAGTGATCATAAATTAGTTATTATATACAGTAGTATGAGTGTATTTACAAGACATTTTTCAACGTGTCAACATAATGAGCGCAATGTAATGTACACTAGACGCCAGTCTATTAAATTTTAATGAAAAAAAAATTAAAAAAATAATAATAATAATTAAATTAGAAAAAATAAATAATATAAAAAAATAAATAAAATAAAAAAAAAATAAAATAAATAAATATAATATACAAAAAAAAATTATAAATAAAAGGAGTAAAAAAATCACAACCAAGCGCAATTTCACTCAAATTGATAAAAAATAATAGTCAAAGAAAATGTAATAATTAAAAAATATATAAAACACCATATGATGCATCGAGATTTTAAAAAGTTTTTATAATCAAATGTTAGGTTAGGTTTAAAAATGCAAAATAATTAATTTAATAAAGCCAAAATATAAAAGAGCTTGTGTACTTTGGAAAAATATTGCTTTTCTAAGCTAAATACGAGCTTTAAATAGTATTCAGGAACCAATTATCTGTAAGAATTACAATATGGGAGTGGTAAATCCAACCAAACAGTCCAATTACAATAAAAAAAGAACTTTTACTGCCAACTGTTATACGGTTTTGGCACCAATTGTAGATAAAATATTCAAAGCACTCGACTTGGGTAGTTTTTCTAACGTGTATAAAAACTAAGTCTATAGTTGCACGCTTGCTTAAGCACGATAACATTGATTAAAAGTTGTGACTTCATTATACTATTAATTTCAGTGTAAAAAAATCAAAAAACATTTTGAAAAATTTACAAAAAAAAAAAAATTAAATAAATTATTTTTTTAAGGGTTAAGCAAGACTGTGAATTCTACTTGCTTCCCTAAACCATAAGCGTGAGAACTGTAATTAACCAACAAGAAATTTGCGCTGTATTGTATTCAAAGGAAATGATTTATCAACAATGACAATTGGCGACACGGCCTTTTAACTGACTTAAGCAAAAGCGTGAACTGATGGATCTACATTAAATTACCCCAAAAATAAATTATATAATCTCGGGTACGTTTTCAAATAAAACAAGTAAGGAAGGGCTAAGTTCGGGTGTAACCGAACATTTTATACTCTCGCAATTTATTTATTTAACTTTATTTATATTATATAATACACAATTTGACCCACATATTCGTCATATATATTGTATAAAGTCCATTGAAAGTTGGAAACCATAATATTAGGTTAGAAGCACCGAGGTCCTCGTGTTCGATATATGGGGCCTTAAAAACCAATGGTCCGATTTCGGCGATTTTTAGAATGGGGCTGCCACACTATTAACATAGTATTTGTGCAAAGTTCTGCACCGATATCTTCACTAGTACTTACTTTATATATTGTAAAGTAAACGATTCGGATTGTCTTCAAAGTTCTGGTATATAGGAAGTAGGCGTGGTTGTGAAGCGATTTGGCCTATTTTCACAACATATCATTGGGATGTAAGGAAACTATTACAAACCAATTTTCATTGAAATCGGTCGAGTAGTTCCTGAGATATGATTTTTGACTCATAAGTGGGCGACGCCACGCCCATTTTCCATTTTGTAAAAAAATCTGAGTGCAGCTTCCATCTGCCATTCCTTATGTGAAATTTAGTGTTTCTGACGTTTTTCGTAAGTGAGTTAACCCACTTTTAGTAATTTTCAACCTAACTTTTGTATGGGAGGTGGGCGTGGTTAATATCCGATTTTTTTAATTTTTGGACTGTATTAGGAAGTGGCTAAAAAAAACTACTGCAGAAAGTTTGGTATATATAGCTCTATTGGTTTGCGAGATATGTACAAAAAACTTAGTAGGGGGCGGGGCCACGCCCACTTCCCCAAAAAAATTACATCCAAATATGCCCCTTCATAGTGCGATCCTTCATACCAAATTTTATTTCCATAGCTTTATTTATGGCTTAGTTATGGCACTTTATGTGTTTTCGGTTTTCGCCATTTTGTGGGCGTGGCAGTGGACCGATTTTGCTCATTTTCGAAAGCAACCTTCCTATGGTGCCAAGAAATAAGTGTTCCAAGTTTCATCAAGATATCTTAATTTTTACTCAAGTTACAGCTTGCACAGACGGACGGACGGACGGACGGACGGACAGACAGACATTCGGATTTGAACTCCACTCTTCACCCTGATCACTTTGGTATATATAACCCTATATCTAACTCGTTTAGTTTTGGGTGTTACAAACAACCGTTATGTGAACAAAACTATAATACTCTCTTTAGCAACATTTGTTGCGAGAGTATAAAAACAAATTAATTGCCAATAAAAATTAAAAAAAAAAATACATAAACGATCAACCACAAAATAGGGTGGGTTTGTGCGAAATAAATAACGCTGAACGCAAAACAAAAGTTGAAAAATAAAAAAGTGTTTTGTTTTTGTTATCAGCAGCGTTGTGCTGCTTTATTTTTTTGGTAAATTTACTGCAAAATTTTCAAATGTGCATTTGTGCTGCGTGTGTTTGTGAAATAGATGTAGGATTATACACACATATGCTTGGATGGATGTATGTATGTATCACTTCGGTTGCCATTATCATTTTGCAGTGAATTTATTTTATTTTATTTTTCTATTTTTTTTTTCAATATTTTTTGTTTTTTTGCTTTCAATGTCTTAATGCGGTAGTTAAGAAAATGTTAAAATCGTCTAATTTACATTATTTATACGTTAGTTAATATTCGCTTATTTTGATTTGTTTTTGTTTTGTTTTGATTTTTAAGCCTTGTTGGGGGGTTTGACCTGGTACGAAAAAATTGAAAAAAATGAGAAGAAATGCAAAAAAGCATTAATTAGTGATTTGAGGCGACTTATTCGTTTGCATAAGTGAAGAGTGGTGATTGAAAATTGTACTTTTAAGGACGAACCATTGCTGAACTAAATATGATACCACAGAAAAACAAAACCAAATCAACAAAAAGAACACAAACACTCAGAACAGAAGTTTTTACATCAAAAAACATTCAAGCGACAAGCAGCAAAGAAATCAAATCGAAACAAAACAATAATATATACTATATAGCTTTTATGTACATGTAGACAACAAAAACAAACAAAGGCTTAAATGAAATTGCTACATGGTGTCAGCAAGATTCGATCATAAATGTGCTTTCGGTGAGGTGAGATAGAAGGAAGGCGTGAGCTAAAATCAAGCATTTCGTGAATATCGGACCGGGCAATCGGCGAGGGTTAAATTACCCTTTTCCGTGCTTTTAGTGAGCTAACTTCTTTAGCTAGTCTATTATGGTAGCTTACGTAAATATGAATGCTTATGGATTTGTGCGTTTTACAAGTACATGTGCCCGTTAAAATTTTAACTTTATTCGTAAATAATAAAGCAAACACATGTATTTTCCATTTTTTTATTAGGAATGAGTTAGTTTTATTTTTTTATAAGGAATTATAACAGGGCTAAATGAAATCACACTCTAAATATTTCATCCAATTAGAAATGTTAATTAAACTAAAAAAAATCGCCAATAAAATCACTTCAAAAGGCTTGACAGAATGAGAAAAATAGACTACCGATCTTATCCCCATATTTTATAACAGACCACACATTAAATCACCTTATTTATATACAGAACATTTTTTTAATTACTGCACACGCATTCTTGTAAAACGCACTGATTTTTCGTAAATATTATATGTAATTTAAAAGTGAGATAAATCATTAAGCAGCTCTCATACATTTCTCCCCTCGCCACTTCACATTTCATTTTACACACCAACAAAAAAAAATTGCACGTTTAATTTACACATATGCATGATCGATCTCAAACATAAATTAATTTGCATTAAGGGTTTGCTTCTCACGAATTATTTCTACCAGCTTTTACATGGGCTGTGAAAACTTGATTGGTTTTTGCATGCTTTAACCCTTAGCAAAAAAAATGCTCCCATACAATAATGCAACAAAATAGTACTTAACGAGGAGAAAAGTAAACTTAAAATATATAATAATTAAAATTAAATAATAAACGAAAATCTAATTCTAAAAGTATACAAGTTTATAACACAAATAGTTAATTACTCACCAATCCATCATCATCCATACGTTCAAGCTTAATTTCGCCACCGTTTGCACCCGCTAGACTACTCGATATAGACGGCATGCCGACCGCATTAGCATTACTTGCGTTGTTTAAACCACTCACATTACTTGACGCACTGCCAACACTTGTGACGGACATAGTTGCAACATTTTGGTTGTTATTGCTGTTCGCGGCGGGATTTGCTAAACGATCGACGTACTTACTCCAAGATTTTACTTTATTCAAAGGCTTCTCAGCCTCTTCAACTTCAGTATCGAGCAGCTCGATCGTTACACGGCAGTCAATTTTATACTAAAGCAAAAGATATATCGAAAAATTATCGTGTTAATATGTATCATGTATGCAGAAATAAATAAAAAAATGTTAAAAAAATAATAATGAAAGCTTACAATATAGACTTTGAAACAGTTCTCCTCGTGTAAACTAGCCTCAGCTTTGCGCTGGTACGCCAATTCGTTGGCGTAATTCTTCTGCGCATCGCGACAATAACTGCCGGCGCCGCCACGCCGTTGCTCATGATGGAACAGTTCAACGCACTCAAGTGCACCGCGTTCTGTAACACAGTTTTGCAGCTGTCGAACAGCATTCGAGACCACCTAAAACAGCAATAAAACGAAATTAGCAACACATTTCTATTTCAAAGAGAAAGTAAAATTTTAATGATATTACAAACCTTGTCGAGCGTAAAGGATATGTACGCATGTATGCCAAACATTTCACGCATAGAATCCTCGAATGAATTCGAATCCATATTACCATCAAGCACATTCTTGAGCATTTCCAGAAAAACTGGGTAATACTCATCCACATGTGGTTCAGGTTTCGGTTTCAGTCTTAAAGCGGTCGCAGTGCTCTCACGACGATTTGTGCGATGACGTTCCTCCTCAATGGCCAACATTTGTGCTCGTTCATACATTGTGCACAAGCGCTCACATAAAATGGCATGTAGTCGCAAAAATAAATACCAATTGTTGTTGGCAAAGAAAAGTGTGTACGCCTCGTCCTGTTATAAGATATAGATTGAAATATTAGTTTATTTTGATATAGCAAAATAAAAAAAAAAATAATTTAAAATTATATTCCGAAAGATGGATGATATGCATGCGAAACTAATCGCTCATATTCGTATTACATTAGCGTTTAGTTATAACCACGTATATAATGTGCAGTACGTAAACGATTTTTACTTCCACTATTACTTCTTGTCAAAATTAATTGAAGAAAAAAAAAATAATTTAAAAAATAATAATTTATTGTTAAAAACAAAAAGAAAAAACGGCAGAATTTATATCAATTAAAAACTCTTTTCCTTTGCTTAAGATGGCAAAATCAATAACGAGAAAAGCAAATCGCTAACTTGCTACTAGTTAACAGTAAACATTTTTTATTCTCACATGAAACCAACCAACTTACCAAATGTTTGCTGACAGCATGAGGTGGCACTTGTATGTCCACATCCATATCTGGTGTTTCTTCCTTAATTTCAACCTTTATTGCATCCACAGAATTACAATCGTTGGCATGTGTTGAGGCGGCAGTTGTTGCATTTGTGCCAGCAGTACTGTCTGCGGCATTGCTATTGTTTTTCTCATTTGCATCTTTCATTCCAACAGCTTTTAAACCAGTTTGTGTTATTGCGTTAGATGACGACGCAATGCCTGCTGCATCCTTGTGCCCAGAAGTATTGCTGTCTCCCGCAGCAGCGCCACTCACATTACTATTTGTTAGTGTCTTATTTTCTGACGCAGCTGTTACTGATGCGGATATTGTAGAAGATACAGATTTGGCCATTCCTTCGGCTGATGATCTGTTCGCATCGTCGACAACGGTGATATTGTTGGCTTGGCCTTTAGCAAGCGCCGATGAATTGGAATCCTTACTAGAGGTGGCCTTGTCACTCACACTTAATGTGTTGGTCGTAGCAGCATCTCCAGCGACACTTTGACCAGCGTTGTTACTATTTACCGCTGATGCATTTGATTCGCCATTTTTGTGATTTTCCAACAAATTGCCACCTTCTGTCGCTGAATTTAACGAATTTTTATCATGTGAGCCATTGCCATCGGTCTTGGCACCGCTTATTGCTCCACAATTTGTATCGGCGTTCGATGTACTGCCACTTCCACTTGACGTTCTACTACCTTTGCCGTTGCCACCGCTGCTGGCATGTAACTCACGTTCGCTCCTATTACCTGTTGTCGGGGAATCGACATCCATCTTTTCGTTATCATCTATTAAAAATGGGAATACTTTACAGATAAAATATGAAGCATGGCAAAGCGTGAAACGAAATTATGCGAGTCGAGGAAGTGTAGAGTAAGTGGTTATTATTAATAGAGCAGATAGCGCGCAAACAATTATTGTTTTTTTTTTATGTTAAAGAAATATGTTAAAAATTGAGAGAGAGGATGAAATATTAGTAGTAACAAACAAAATTTCAAAGATGCAACAACAAAAGAAAGTGCAAAAAATTGAATTTCACAATAATTGTAATTGTTAGTGTATGAAAATGTAGGGGTAGATGATGATAATGTTTTGATTGTTAAGAAAAAAGAAAAGAAGAAAAAACATTTACTAAATTAATTATTTTTGTCGGGCACAGAAAAACTAAAACAAATTCATATTCAAACTAATTAAAATTATTTATAACTAAACGCATAAGTTGTCAATAATTGCAATATATATGACATAAACGTAACATATACAAATAACTAAGTGTTAAGTAAAAATCTAAAGGTTATCTATTAAAGTTTCAATTTGAGTTAAAAGCAGTTTGTCAATAATTAATTTCAAACATTTAAATGAATTCATGTCAAATACATAAATATGTACTAATTAGCATTTCAATAACTAGCATTTGCTTAGCAACTGCACTCACCATCCTCGCGTTCATCGTCGCTCAACGGTTGTCGGGCCGAGAAAAACAGATCGGGCACGAATTGCCGCAATATATGTTTGATTTTAGTCTTTTCCTGCTTTTGTATACCAGTCTGACGCTTTACATGGTGAATTAATAAATTCGCCGCATCATCTAGTATTGTCTTATCTTTATATGGCAGCACGAGATGTGGTCCAGTAATGGGTTCACCATTTTCATCATCTTGATCGTGGCGCTAAACAAAATGTAAAAAAAAAATATTATTTTTACTTTAAAAAGTAAAAGTCAAGTAATATGATAAAACTAGTCGTTGCCACATACCTCATCGTATAAGGTTTCAATCTCATTAAATAGATTCTTGGAACGCAACGCCTTCATGTCATTCGGTTTGAAATTGATTGCCTGATGGTCGAGTGATTTTAAATAATACTTCTCGTTTTGCTCACGCCACAGCTTATTGAAGCCCTAATAAAGAATACAAGAAAAACATTAGTCATTTGCAATTATATAAAGAAATCACCAGATTTTTTTCAATTGTAAATATTATACGAAGAAACAAAACTTACTTTTTGTGCGTCGCGCCACTCCTCCTCTTTTACTTTCAAACGTTTAAGCACTATTGGCACTGCAACAGAGGGATTCTTTTTCAGACCTTGTATTATTTCGCCTGCCTTATCGCCATATATACGGTGTATGGCCCTTTGGTGAATCGTCTGTGAGGTGCCGCCCAAGTAGTCGTCCAAGTAGAATCGGCTCAAATCCTCTGGTGACATGCGGGACATTTTCTTCTGCACACCCTCAAGTACACGAATCGTTGCGCTGTTAGTCTCAATTACCACATCCAATTCAAAGCGTTCATCTTCCGTCCTATGAATATTCCTTTGATTAGAATTTATGTGGTTTAGATAGTTATTTATTTAGATAGTGTTTTTTGTATAAAAAAGTGAAATCTGCCTAGATGGATTTGATATGTGTTTTGTGTTCTTTTTAAAGAGTGTGGAATGCGTTCATGGACAAAAACAATGATATGATGCTTTCTATGTTTTAACCATATTATACAAGTTTTTACATAATCCCACCTGTAAATTGTTTCCTCGAACTGTGTTTTGCGTGAAGTCACAAATGTTGAATCCTCACTGGCCCACGTTGGAAATGACACCCATTTGTCGTTTAGCACTTCACGACATAACGCGGTACGGCCAGAACACTTTTTCGGCACGATGGACTGTGGCAAGGCGCAATAAGAGGCACCGAGTCGCTTGCACGAGGTTAAATCAATATCCTGTGCCAATTCACCGCCCTGATGATTGCCTTGGCGATCGTTTATTGCACCTACATTACTTAGGCCGGCATTTTGCCGATGCGCGGATTGCAGTGGTATTTCTTCCAAACCGAAAATTCCGATGCCACCGCCGGTACCGCCCGCAGACATTTGCGATACTGGTTGTCCCAAAAATTTAGTAAATCCGCTAAGTAGGTCTGGGAATTTACTGAGGAATGGCGTTACCAAATTCAACAATTCAGTCTTTGACACAATCTCCTGATTGAATAGTGTTAGACAACGCAGGAAGTTGTCGTATACATCGGGATTTCGTAATGCTTTGCGAACTTTATCGAAGAATGCCGCATCGGAGAGGGTACACTTTCGTGATGCTTCCGAAAACGTAATGTCCTTACAAATAGGCTTGTGCTTTTTCGGCGGTGGTGGTCCACCACCCATACCGCCACCACCACTGCCACTACCGCCATCATCAATTGCTGGTCGACGCGTTGCTGATAAGTGACCGAGCACTTGATGTGAATAATTCATTCCAATCGATGTACGCTCCGATTCTCGGCTATTACCCATTGTCGCATTGCCACTGCCGCCCATCGAGCCAAATCCGGAACTATAGCTTGGCGACTTCTTCGTAGAGTGGCCGGAAACGCCGCCAACGTTAGAGGCTTGTGTGTGTGTATATTTCAAACCACTATTGGCGTGGTGATTGCTGCGATGCGTATCTTTTTCATAGCCGCGCATATTTGTGCTGACATTTAAATCGTGGTGGACACCATCATGTATCACCTTCAAATGTACACCGCCACCAGAATGTAGCGTTACATGGTGTGGATAATCTTTCTCGTAGACTACATCGCCACCACGGCCACCTACTGCGTTCGTACTGATGACATGGTTTTGAGACTGCTGTTGGCTATTATTGTATGATTTGATGCTCACACTCGTATTTACAGCAGATAAGTTGCCCAATACCGCAGCATGCGTACTACCGCCAATCTGTGACAACGTTGCGCCACTATTAAGGTGTAGCGGGGAACTTGATGCCGATGGTATGGAAATATGATGACCACCACCGCCGCCAGCACTTATAGCTACACTGTTGCTGATTACTGCGTTCGAATTGGGACGTTTGTGGTCGTTATGCGACTTGGTCATATATTGCGCGCTTTGATGATTCGTAGCGTCCGGAAGAAATTGACCAAATTCTCTCAGGAGGTCTTCATCCTGACCGAATAGCTTTGCGACTTGTGTGTAAACCTCTTGTTCGGTCAATGTTTTCCCTTGATTGGGACTACCTTCCTTAATCACTTTCTGCTCCTTTTGATACGTGTGAAGAATTTCAAGGAATTTTTTGTATTTTTCTGGTTTATTCTGGAAACGATTCTGTAAAATTAAGGTGAAAAAATTACTTTACTGTTCAAATTTATATTTTTATTTTCAACTTACTTTAATTTTATTAACATATGATATCGCATGATTGAACTCAACCGGCTGATTTTGTTGTCCGACAGTTTCACCCATGAGTAAGGACTGATGAGCTTGTTGAATGTGGTGTAGATTATGATGGGCATTTCCACTGCTATTACCGACATTACCACTACCGACCGCGTTGTTTATTTGTGGGTTCAATTCACCAAGCGCATTTAGTGTGGGTGGACCGCCGCCCATACTACTGGTGACTACGGCTTGCGCTATGCTGGAACGCTCGCGATCTCGTGAAAAATTTTGTGGTAAATGTGCTGCCGACACTGGTGCAACTGTAACACTCTGAATTTGGGCTACGGACGATGGCGCGGGCGATACAGAAACGTGAGCATGTTGTTGAGCCATACCAGGACCACTCGGCGAAGGTTGTGAAGCCGGTGACTGAAGTGCATGTATTGTTGTTTGAGACAACGACGCGCCACCGTGTGTCATAAGATTAACAGCCACACTTGCATTACTGCTGCTGGTGCCATGTATTTGTTGGAGTTCTATAGTACTGGAAGTATTACTTGAACTACTCTGATTTGATTTATGTAGTAATGGTGTTTGAATATTGCCAACACTTCCGGGTATATTTGCTATACTACTGTGCAAGCTGTTTGGCGACGCTGATGGCATTGATACAACGGGTACAGAAACTCCCAATTCATCTGAATGTATTTCGATTTTGTAACCGGCTGGCAGGAACATATTAAAGCCGTAAATCAGTTCTGTGTGCCCCTTGAAAAGTGTTGAAACTCGTTGAATTACACCGGGCGTATCAATGCAGTGTGATTTGAATTCTTTCATTATATCCAGAAAGTTGTTATAAATTTGTGGCTGATCAGCATATTGGAACTTTACTTGATCCAAGTAACTAAGTGCATCCTCCACTTTAAGGCGAGGAGGACCACCCTGTGGCTGACCAGGTTGTGGAGGACCTTGCTGTTGACCCGTTGTTGTTGGTAACGGTGCTACTACTGCGAGAGGTTGTGGTGCATTTAGTGTAGATCCAGCACTGACAGCAATATTCTGAGAGGAACTGATTGTACGTGTCCGCAGTGAATTTGGTTGCGATCCAGAGTTCTGCACATTACCACCTGTACCACCCGTTACATGAATTTGTACGGGTCCATCTGTAGTTGTTTTGATACTACCACCAACACTGGAAGATACTGATGAAACATTGTAGGCTGAAAGGATTAAAAAACACTTTAATTTGGGTATCTATTTGGAAATAAATATAATTTGTATTCGAATGTACTGCAAATTAATCTTTAACTGTTTGTTTTTTTACACTTTTGTCTCATACCTAGTCACAAAACTAAATCTATATCTATATGTATTTATTTTAAAATTTCCTCTACTTACAAGTTGAAGAATACTGCACAGCTTGTGTATGAACAGTTCCAGCATTGACAGTACCCGAGACACCGCCTCCTGAAGTAACCACTGTTCCGCCAGGTAACTGTACTGTACTGCCGCCGGCTCCTCCACTATTATCGTGACTTGACGAACTGGCGCTACTAGTACTACTATCTACCATTCCACCAGAACCCTTCATATTCGTCGCTGGTTGTGTTGTTGATGGCAAATAAGCAATTGTCTGCGCTCCACCATGTTGCGGTATTAAAATGCGATGATGTGGGATTGAACCAGTTGCATTATTTCCTGACAAACCGACACTTATACTGGTATTAGAGTGGCTGCCAGGAACAACAGTGCCGATATTAACTGTGTTACCCGGATTAGAGGTCCCCACTATGGTACCACTAGTGCCTCCACCACCACTACCACCCACTCCACCAGGGCCAGGTCGCGTGCCGTATTGGACTTCATCCACACGCGTACGTTTCATCATTTTGGTTGCAATTGCTGCAATTAATTTTTATTATAGTCTATACGCACTTAATGTAGTATTTCAATGGTTTTCAAAAACACTTTTGAGTTATAAGTTTTGAAGATTATTTTAATCGAAAGCTTCCGATGCTTTTTTGAATTATTAATTTTAATAAGTAGTTTTCCAATTATACGCTCAGCTTTCATATGTTTGAAGATGAATTCATTTTTTTTGGAACTCTCAACTCCAATGGAAATGAATATGTTTCGTTATTTAAACGATATTTATAGTTATATATTTGCTGCGGCTTTATTTCTATTGGCATACGATTTTTGTGTTGCCTTTTCATTGCGCTGTGAGCTGCCTACAACTCACAGAAGACAATTTCGAAAGCTCTGTTTGACAATGCACGCAGATTTCTAAATTCTAAATCTGTAAATGGAAGAAAAAAATATTTCATTAGTTTTACAATAATGATATAATTAATATAGATTCAATAGGTGTGGCTAATTTTGCACAAATAAATACATATTTTAATCTAAAAGTAGAAGAATAAAAAGATAAAACATTTCCTAAATAATATGAGGAATTATGCCTTGTTAACAGTACTTAGTCTGATAAAAATCCAAGTCTACGAGTCACTAGAGATTTCATAGATTCTACAAATATATTCGTAAACATAAGTTTTCGATTCAAAATTTCTTCACTTCTCGTCTCTAACAAAATACTTTGCCGGTAAATTCTTGATTTTAAAGTTTGTAAATTTTTTACAAAAATCGTGATAATGGTAGGTATTCACTGCGGTTTTATATACAAAAAATCAGTCACTTTCCAAGTTTGCACAAAATAGTTCAAAATGCACAGATGTATACTATATGCATATGTGCATACAACACACAATATGTACTTGTAAAGAGCGTCACTATGGAGGTAGTGGAAAAAAGTAGGCAAAATAGCAAACCATTGGAGCTTAACGAGAAAATACCAAACCCCAATCCCCACACACACAAACTTCACCTTGTTCACCAATAATATCGTTCGCCCAAATCCATCGTCATCAGTCTGACCTGCTCGTATGCGTGCACTTGCTTGCTATTAATATAGGTATGTGCATATGACAAAACCATGTAAAACAAAAACAAAAATTTAATATACCCACATACATATATCTGAATAAAAATATACGAATTTGTGTGACGTGCAATTCTATTCGCTAGTAAACGTATTTATTCGTATTGTGGTAAATATTTATGCACTCTTACAATATACTGTCTGGAAAATTTGGAATTAAAATTTATATAAATACTTTGGAGTTCATTCAGTCGCAATATTGGTGCCTAAATTTTTATAATATAGCGCATATACACATCTGAGCTGATTGTATTGAATATTATGTAAAATAAAAAAAGTACAAATTTATAACTGCACACCTCTTTAGAAAACTAAAGTTACCAGACAAACATTTTCAACCTTACATATATATATATATATATATTTAGGTGACACAACAAATATTTTCGTCATTAAATTGTTGGTATCAACATTTTTTCCTGCCATCTGCATAACATACAGAGCTATTAGATATTAAACTTTCGCGATATTCAACAATATTCTTCATTTCTACCACTATTAACGTTTATATAAATCTATAAGCACTGGTACAACTTGATGTCGATTAGTTTGGTCTGTTTAGAAAATCGAATAATTGCACCGGGTAATATTTTTAATTTAGTAGCCATGTGAAGTTTTATTTACATTGATGCATGTATCAATCATTTTATTGCATTGCTGGCGAAACTTTTTTCTTTGTACAACTGATGAGAAAGATTTGCCCAAATACTATGGCGAGTAGGCACACACGCATTACATATATTTTTGCATTATGCATTACATATGCATACTCAGTAAAAACTATCAAAAGTGCATCAAAAGCATTAAATAATTTTTGAAAAAATAAAAATATCTCACTTTTAATCGATTAAACATTGAGTATACGAATATTTTATTATTGTAAACTGTACTAGCAGCAGAGATAAGGAAAACACAAACACTTCGTCGCTTTTGCTGATTATGCGCTCGTATATAGCAAGAGAAAGCGACGAACCGAGCCATACACACGCAACAAACACGTGTGTTAAAGTGAAACAACCGCATTGAGCGATACAAGTTTGACATCATCATACGAATAAGTGTAAAAGAGAAATAAAATGACACAATCCTTGAAAATGAGATTGCTTGTGTGCAAGTAGTTTGAGTACCTTGTTTTTGTTATTGTTTTGAATGGGTCAGCAGCAGTGACGACGACGACGACGACAACGGTGGCTGTCTGACTGGCTGGCTGACTAGCGACGGTAACTAAAAGCTATACAAAGTGGAATATTTGAATGTGATTTTCAAGACTTGCTTGGAGAAGAGAGGAAACTGGTGGCGAATGGGGTGGTGATGAAGCTGCATACAAATATGAGGTATGCGCGCCCGCGAGTACAACGCGTCATTGTACTATACTGGGCGAAGCAAACTATATACACTGCACTTCCAAACAAGAGCTCCTCATAGCAGTGCCTAAATGAACTGAAAATGGCCACAAGTATCTCTTGAGGCGGGATAGAGTGGGCATGCATAGGGTTTCCCTCCATTTTTGCGGGTATCTTATCTTCATATATGTATAATATAATTTGCATTCGTTGCTATAATTAATAATATACGCAGGTACCTACATACATGGTATATAATAATGTGTAAGAAGGCTACACCGAGTCAATATACACTACTGAATGCACATTATTATATATTTTATTGCGAAAATCTTGCTTCAACTTGCGTTTTGATAGTATTAGGTATTTGTAGGTTTATGTAAATAAAGTTTCATTGCGTTTTTCGTAATTTTCTTGAATATTTTCATCGGTCCAATCGGTCTCTATTAATAAATTTGCGAATAACCATAAATAAACAACAATCGAAAACAGAATTACAATAAGAGCAAAGGAATAAAATAAAAGTAAAATTTCAAGACGTTCTCGGCATTCGTTGTCTATATTTTATTTTTATTTTGTTTTTTATTTTTAATTTTCACTAAAAGGCGTACGACTACTGAAAACCCGAATGTGTCCGAATATAACAAACGATTTGCTATTGTTGCCACTTGCAAATTTCCGTTTAACCCAACATTTTTTCAAATCTACAAGTATTGCTAATATCATTTGAAACATCACATCATATTCATATGTATATATATAATTTATATATATATTAATTTATATCTGCATTTAAAGTGTTTTCCAGGTATAAATGCGTGAAATATAGCTTTTAAAATTCTTCCTAGTGCTGTAATGTGGCAACGGCCATGTCCGTCCTGTTTATATACTTTTGAGTGTATATGTATCTACACGAAAAAATCAGCCCCAACACAGCAACTCGCCGTTGACTTTATTGTCGTTGCCAGTCATACGTTTTTGTCAGAAAGGCAAATGTTCATATGTATAACCACTCACTGTATACATATTTATGTATGAATTTGAACTCCCCTGCCAGCCAAAGGTGGTGAAAAAGCTGGTTAAACCGAAGTTTTTTAAACCCACAAAAGTGGTAAAAAAAAGTGGTGAGTTTGTCATAGGCCAGCATAGCTGCTTGTGAGTTTTTTAACCACTATTCCCCTCACACGTACGAATACAAAAACAAAACAACCCAAACGTGTGCGTTGGTGTTAGTAATTGAAGAAACATGAGGGGAAAGTGGTTAGGCCTGGCTGGCAGGGTCTATAGACATATATTGTAGTGTGTGTGTGTATGTTGAATGTTCACGAGCGCGCGTGTATACATATATGCACGACGGCAGCGGAGGTGAAATAGAGGAACAAAACGACGTATATAAACCAATTGAATTGACCTAACCTAAAAATTTATGTATTTTTTCTTTCAACTTTGGAGCTAATAAACTTTTAAAAATATCACTTACTTCAAGTTATTTCAACCCAATTTATACTTTTTAATTCTTAGATTGCAATGAAGTACCTAAAATTAAGCCAAAATCCCGTTTATGTGAAAAATTACACTTACATCAGCACCGTCACCAAACCCAAAGCAACCAATTTTATGTTGGCCTTTGTTTTATATCTCCGTTCAATTATTGAATACAGATTTTTTGCTACAAAATTCAATTTCTTCACAATTTTATAATTCACTTGTTTTCTTTGCAATGTAATTACTCGCGCCACACAAATTATTCCACAAATTTATTTAATGTTTCACTTGACACACAAATAACTTTCAACACTTACTCAATATGTAGCTGATAGAATTATTGTTTTCAACACTATTATTTACTAATTTTTAATTTTAGGTATTTTTTCACAATTGAATTCCCTTTTTAATAATTTTTTCCTCAATGAATTTCTACAGATATTCACAAAAATTTGACGAGTAAATGTTTTGCTACATCTTACCGCCGCCGCAAACATTTTCGATTAAATACCACGACAAATGCAAAGTGTTCAAAAGACTGCCTGCGAAGCAAGACGAGCCTCGTCGTTCGCTGACGAACGGGCATAACAAATGTTGCCACACGAAAACAGTTTAAATATAAATGAATATATCTAAATTACTAGCATTATTATTATTTGTTTTAACATTTGTATTACTCTTATTAAAGTAAAATTTGCGTTGGCTGCAGTTATATTAAAAAATATTTAATAAAAAAAATATATTGAATTGAAAAGAAAAGTATTTAGTGACTAGTGGCAATAATGTATCTTCTTGGTCGTTCTATATTGGCATACAAATCCCAAGATACATTTTTAAGACACACTGCAAGAACTAAAAAAAGTTGGAATTTTATTACAAATATTTGTTATTTATGTAGGAGTTATAAATTATTGATACCATTATACTATAGAAGTTTTGTAATTGTCCTATATGTGCCACCATATTTTAAACAACGTAAAATCTGGTAACACTGGGTACATTCCCCTGAGCGTAGCATATTTGAGCACAATTTTTTGTAACTTCCAATCGTGTTAAATAAGTGCTGGAGGGAATACATTAGTCAGGTAAAAAAGTGAATATTGAAATCTTCACATATTTTTATATTTTCAATCAACAAACATTTAAAGAAGAAAAGAGCATTGGAATTAAAAAAGTTTCCGTGAATGTAGAATATGGAAGATACTAGCACATGTGGGAGATACCAGCGAGAAGTTTGTGCGAAACTCGTGGCCTCAGTTCGTTAGCGATGTTTAAATCAACAGACTCCATATTTACAATACCGTGTAATTACATATACGAATATTCGGAATCGGAAGTCATGAGGCATCACCAATTACCAACATTGGTTTTGTGTTCTCTTCACATTTTTGCTTATATTCAACACATGTACTTATAAATTATTTGGTGGAGTCTATACATCGCAAAGCTTTGGCTACACGAAATGTGCCTGAGATTTGGTGTTGCTGGTAAAATAGGATGATCACGAAACGACGCGTGAAGTTTATCGCAATAAGCACTGCCTCCTCAAAGGTTTTCATTGCCTAAGTGGATGTTTCGACTTTTTTTCGCCTGCTTCTGATAGTCTGCAATAGTTTTCTCCAAGTTGCCGCTGTACTAATAAACCGCCCGCCAGCGATCTATCCGCAATCATGAACTCAACAATTTTACTAAATTCTCATATGCACGTGAACATATTGGTGTTAGTTTCACCGAGAGTATCTATGTGTATTTCTGGATTTTGTTTGTTACTCGCTCAACTCATGCCGTTCGTACTCATCTGGGAGGTGAGCGCACTAACGTATCACTTACGTAAGGTGAAACATAGCGATACAATGTACAATATGCTCGAAAGAGTTAACACGACTTTACGAGCGAAGAAAACAAGTAAATTTGAAATATAAATACAACTAAAATGTATCTTTTAGATTAAAAAAAAAATGCGGTCGTTGCAAATTTAGTGCTTCAATCAACTGAAAAAGAGCACTGCAGAAGTAACACATTGCAAAGACAGCTGAAATCATATGTGTCGTCTTTGGTAAAAAGCTTGAAAGTTACAAAAATTTTCATTTTTATAGAATCCAAGGTTTGTAGTTTTTTTAATTTTGAACTAGTATAATTCTAAAACTAATACAAAAATTATTTACAGCGTGATTTCTAATATTAGTATATTGGATACCCCAACATCCAAAAAAAAACTATATATTTCAAATAAACATGAAATGCATCGAACGATATATATGAGTTATAATAAAGTTGCTGTATACACTATTGGAATTTTGTGGATTAATGTACGGCAAACAACACATCACCTAGACAGATTCATTGAATACGAATCACTCAATCAAGACTGATATTTGAATACTAGATCTCTGCTTTGGAGAATTACGTCGACTAAAAATTAGAGGTATTGAATGCTTTTAAGTTAAATTATTATCTGCTGTTTAATCGAGTATTTTTCAAATTATTTTACTTTTAGGTACAAACTATAAGCGATCGCATTTATACACACAGAAATCATAGAATTTCACAATCACTCAAGATATAAATAATTTTGGAGTTTGGAAAAAAACATCGTGACCGTAATTAACAAATGTGTAAAGCTTATATAAAAAGATCGCAATAATAAACTTTTGTAACTATTAAATTTGTTACATATATAACTTAAATTGTTGTGTTTCGAAAGTTAAGTGTAGTCATAGAAGGTACTGGTTTCCAGACAAACTGTATCCCTTATGAATAGTTACCGAGTATAATAACTCTATTCACCAAACTAAAAGGCAAACATTTTAAAAGAAACATTAAGTTAAGAAGTAAAATTTGTTGCAAATGGAACATAATCACAAATATTTAAAAAATGCTTCAAAAATTAAGATTTTCGTAGACACCATATGGTCAAAAGAATGTCGCCACAACTATAAACTTTATAAACATCCGTAAATATATTTTAATATTTGATTTGTATACAGTTTTTTAACAATGTATATTAACGCCTTTACTTAATACAAAATGAAAAAATACCGGTGATAAGACTGAAGAATGTAATTCCACATGTTTGCCGTGACTTCGTAGCCAACAACAAATGTGCAAAAACAAAGCAACAAGCAAGGAGGCCATGACGAATTTTTGGTTAGAATTTATTTAGTTGTATTTGTGAAAGCAAAACAAAAATATTAACTTAACCTTAAAACCTGTCAAACTAGTTAATTGGTAGGATATTTTACCTACGAGTTGCATATAGAAGCGCCAAAGCTTGAACCAACTAAATATGCGCCTTTTCACACACGTATACATGTATTTTATTAATACTAATTCATTATTTGTTATTAGTCAAATTCTATAAAACGTATGTACGCATATAGAAAATTTCTAAATGTCATCTAAACTTTTCTTTTAACTTTACCCCGAAAAGTAATGTAAAAAAGACTAAACTACACAAGAATATCACCGTTGTTATATTAAATTTTATAAATATTTAATTAACACCACTTACCTAATAATTAATTACGACGTATATGTAGACTAAACTTTATATTAGTTAAAGTTTAAACACTTTCTCGCTGCACCTAAGTGCCTTTCGTAATTATAATTTTCTTTTGTAGGATCGATAATGTTTTCCTGTGTCGCGTATTCAACTTGTTTTTTGCAAGCCATCTCTTCACAGTTTTCTTTCATACATAAATGTATGCACAAAGATACAATAGGACGTTTTAAATACGTTATATATTAATTTTCCTTTGAAATAATTTCTTTAGTTAAAATGAAATCGCCTTTTTTTGTCACTTTTTGCTTATTCACTTTTACAATTAGCAGTAAAAGGCAAAGAAAAAACTAAGAAAATATATGCATGGATTTCTGGTCCTTATTTAATCTGGTTTCCTTCTTCTATAAATTTTGATAAAATTTCTACGCGTTTTTAGCTTTGATAATATGGTTGATGAATTTTTTTTTCTCCCATAAAAGTGGTAGAAACTGTCTCCTGAACCCCCAAGCTCTTTCTACTGCCTACGCTTAGCTCTATTTTTTACACAAAAGCAAATTTGTTAATGTTTGGCGAATAATGTTTTTTCTGCACCTCATATATTTTTTTCATTATTTAAATGAAATAACTTTGGAAATTTTTTTCACTATTTCACAAACTGGCACATAAATTTTTAGCACCGAACCGTTCATATGCGTACGGTTTGCAGCTGAAGAACTTTACAATATGGCGCGCACAGTGTTGTGCGAATGCATGGCCGCCGAGCAATTCGCTAGAATGTAACGTGTTAGCCCAGAGTTGCAATTATAACATATTCGTCAATAAATATGTTTACCACAGATAAAAATATTTAATATAAATTTAATTCTAATAATTTTTACATAGCATTTCTAACAAAAACAAATAGAAGATTAATTTATTCGACATTTCCACAAAACATAAATTAGCACAATGGGCAACTGCTTGACTAGTAATGCTTATGGATTTCCAATTATAAAATTGTATATAATTACTTACACGACTACTGTCAGATCTATTTTAGCAGAAATATTGCGATAGTCCATCCAAATCCGTTATTTGTCTTAAATTTGCATTTGATTTTTAATTGTCTCGCAATTATTGTCTTTTTCTTTTCAAACACAACACCAATAAACCGAAAATACATATTATGAATAGTTTCCATTTGACACTAACTGCAAGACAACTCCAAATGCTGCTTGATGCTAAAACTTTTATATAAAATTGCGCTTACGCCAAGTAGGGGAGAGGTGATTTTTATTAATTATTGAAATTTATATAAAAATATTTGATTACTTTTTTGAATCTGACAATTTATTGTGAGTTTCCATACTATAATATCCCAGCCCACTTTATTTTTAAGCATAATGCGAACGGGAACAATGTAGTACTTCAAGTAGTTTTCAAACATTTAAGTTTTTTAAATCAGAAAAGAATCTTCTAGAGCTAATAATACGGATATTTGACTAACGGCATCAACTTTTCAATTTCAATGTTGTCTTATCAGAATTATAATCAGAATTTCACTGAACATACCGAGTAGACCGTGCAATGAAACAGCGATAACTGACCAATAAAACGGGGAGACGTGGATTATTTTGAACCTGTTGTGGATATGTGGTGATATGCGGCGTTTTGAGATAATTTAATAATACTTAACGTTGATTTTCTTAGTTTTGACTTATTATTTTTGTAAATTCTCAACAAGTACGTTGGAGAAGATTTCGCTCTGATAAAGAGAAGTGTGTTTAAATTTGAACAAAATGATTGCTAAGGCGCTAATAAAAATAGCTTGTTTGTTGGTACTATGGTCAGCGGCAGAAGGATTCACTTCGCAG
Organism: Zeugodacus tau; assembly: GCA_031772095.1. Taxonomy (NCBI): domain Eukaryota; kingdom Metazoa; phylum Arthropoda; class Insecta; order Diptera; family Tephritidae; genus Zeugodacus; species Zeugodacus tau. The sequence goes on along the minus strand of CM062652.1, from coordinate 13,198,390 downwards.
GAGGTGAAATGTCACGGTATTTTTAATATTGAATACATTTGCATTGGAACAAACATCTAACAGCTATTATTATTACTTAATAGTTTGTAAGGCGACGGTACAAGAATTGGAGAATGCTATTGCCAAAGAAGATCCACATAAAACTGTTGACGTTAGCGGATTTCGACTTGATGCCAATGGAAATTCTATAAGTAAATCTGTTAAACTTATTAAATCGGAGATGTATCTGACTGAGTTGATGGAAAAGATTTGTAAGTAGTGCAACCTCATCAACCATATTAATAAACCGATTCAGCGAAAATAATAAAAATTATTAAACATGCTTGCAGGTGATAAGATGGAGGACTATGTTAAAGCCACATATAAAAGCAATGGCAAGTTCACACTTCTAAAGATGATTGTCAACGACAAGATGAATCCCGAGTCCTCCCTTGTGGATTTTGTTCAAGACGGTGATTTAAATAAAAGCCTTGGTCACTATGTAAGTTTTTGTATTTTAATTAATTGTGCAACAATTAATGGTTAAATTTTTAATTAGTGTTTGGAGATACTCGATGACCACGAAGAAATTTTTATAAAAGCCTTCCAAGCTCCAACCCTCAGCGACGATTTGGACTCTCAAATTTGTGGAGCCCAAGCAAATTACTGCCCTTTCAGTCCCATTCAAGAGGAGTATGACTTTGATGAAAGGGATGAATTATGATAACCAGCTATGTAGTTGAATTAACTAGTTAACATTTGTTTTTTTTAATACAACATATTTATTTTATAAAAACACGATGTGTTCTTCATTCATAACAATTTAAATTAACAATAATTGAATTCCACCACTATTTGCCCTTCAGCATAGACCACATAACTACGAGCCATGGAGCGCCCAAACCAATGCCGAAAAATAGTGTCATGATCATAGTTATTTTGACTTTTCCAGCACTCAAGTTGAATGGTAGATTCTTTGAAAAAATGTATAGAATTAATTTTGTACTTTACAGTCGAAATTACCACATACTTCACCCGGACAACCGGGTCTGCCATGTCCGCCTCCTTGCCGTGCAATTGTAGTTGAAAATTGACGTACTCTATGAGTAAACATGCCTAACCGTCCAATCATATTTCTATAGGTTCAATCAAATGTTTGGTCAGTTGAATTATTAATATTTTTGAACGTTTCAAATTCTTGAAAATATTTTTTGTGTATGACAATTTTTTTAACAGATATGTCAAAGAATACTTAAAAAAAAAATCTTTCAAAGCTAGGTAGATTTAGCGAAATTGCGTGTAAATATTTATGGTATTTAAATTTAACATTTCGCTAATTATTGCTTTACGGGCCACGTACTTAGATTAGATTTTAAGTACCAATAATTAATATTTTTTTGAACTTCAGCTCCAATGATTCATGTTTCAAATTAAATACGGTTATTAAACTCAGAATTCATACCACTCTAACCGGTCAACTATGTATATTTACTTCAAATTGTTTTTTATGAAGTCTGCTTCATTATTTACAACAGAACTTCCAATATCTTATTAATTAAAAAATTATGACGCTTTTGTATGATATATACTTTTTATTGGTGAAAACAGTTTCACTTTTATCTTAATCATACATAACACACTTTTAATTTGTTAGTCATAGCTTCAGAAGTTTTCCAGCCAGAACTCCACCATTTATGATTACAAAGTTGGATCTGCAAGTAGAGAATAGCAGAACTAAATTTAGCACTTTTTTGTCAAAATATGGCATAGGTAATTTCATTTCAAAAGCGATAGGGCACAATAAAATAATTCACAACTCACTAACCTTACATTTTACTTCTTCAACAATTGATGTCTGACGACCAAGAATGGAGCAGCCAATCCAGAACCGAAGAACAGAATAAAGTAAGCGGTCAACTTGTAGCGGTTATTCAGACCAAAAGGCAAGTTCTTCAATACAAAATATCAATAATAAAAATCAGAAATTATGTTGACTTATGTAACAATGTGACTATTGGAAAAGGTGTTATATTCCTTAAAGAATTCACTTACCTCTCCGGGAATACCGCCATGGCTGTGGTGTCTGACCAAACTCTGGGTAATATTACGAGCCAAAAGACCTGTGCGACCCAACATTTTTATTTTAATTTGTAATAAAATTGATTTTGTCCAAATGGGAGAAATAACTGCAGATTCCAACTTGACGTTAAGAACTTCACAAATACAGAAAAAAGAACTGACAAAAAGAAACGTCAAAAATTATACAGAGTTGCAAAAAATTAACAAGGCGAATTCAACAAATTACCATTTCACAAATTATATATTTTAAATAAATATACCTTATTTTATTATGTGTTTCAATCGTTTTTAATATTAATATATTAATTATTTAAGTTAATATGTAGAAGATATTTTAGATAATTATGGAATAAAGAAAATGCTTAAAAGTCAATGCATAAAAAATTGTTATGTATCGATCTCCGATCGACAAACAACAGCTGTTTTGTTATCTATCCTGTGGCGGGTGATGTAACTTCGTCTACACAAAACCATATTGTTGTCCATTAGTCCACTAAATAGTGCAAGTGATCGTGTCCGTTTGTATAGTTTTTACCATCATTTCGTTTTTGTAATTAGCGTGCAATTATGTTAAAGTTAGTAAGCGTGTTTAGATGCCCATTAATACAACAAATACCTCGTTACTCAGCCCGGCTTCTGCATGTTGGCGATGCTGATGTTTTTCAAAGCTCCATTGATAAGAATGCTGACGAGTTTAAGGTTTATTTAAATAAGTGAATATGTGTATTATGTATTCTAAAATAAATAATTACAGGAAAATGTTGTTGAAATGACTAATTTAGTAAATCAACTGAATGATATTACTCAACAAGTGCTGACTGGTGGTGGAACTACAGCAATCGAGCGACATACTTCACGAGGCAAACTTTTACCTAGGGAACGTATCAATTTGTTGCTAGACAAAGGTTCATCATTTTTAGAGCTTAGCACTTTGGCGGGATATGAACTATATGGAAAGGAGGTTGTAAATTCAGGTGGTATTGTTACTGGCGTTGGTAGAATATGTGGGTATGTATTAGTAATATATAGACATAAATATATATGTCTATAGAAATTTAATAGATTCTAAAAATATTCATATTTTCAGAACTGAATGCGTTGTGGTTGCTAATGATGCTACAGTTAAAGGAGGTTCGTACTATCCGATCACCGTGAAAAAGCATTTACGAGCACAGGAGATTGCACAAGAAAATCGCTTGCCGTGTGTCTACTTAGTAGATTCTGGAGGTGCTAACTTACCACGTCAAGCAGAAGTTTTTCCTGACAAGTTACATTTTGGACGAATTTTTTATAACCAAGCAAACATGTCAGCATTAGGTATACCTCAGATTGCAGTTGTGATGGGAAGTTGTACGGCCGGAGGCGCCTATGTACCGGCCATGGCCGATGAAAGCATTATTGTTAAAAAACAAGGTACCATATTTTTAGCTGGGCCTCCTTTGGTGAAAGCTGCTACAGGTGAAGAAGTTTCCGCAGAAGATTTAGGTGGCGCGGATTTACACTGCAAAACTTCTGGTGTAACCGATCATTATGCGGTAGATGATGAGCATGCACTTTATTTAGCCAGGCAGGTTGTTCGTAATTTAAACTTACCTTCAACAAACAGCTACAACGAACAGTTGTTATACTCAAGTCAAAAGGCGAATAGAACAGTCAATGCTAAAGATATTGAAACGATTGAAGAGCCAAAATATGACCAAAATGATTTGTATGGAATTGTAGGAACCACCTTGACCAAAAGTTTTGATGTGCGTGAAGTCATAGCACGAATAGTGGACGGCAGTCGTTTTACGGAGTTCAAAAAACTATATGGTGAAACATTGGTATGTGGATTTGCCAAGCTATACGGTCATACAGTAGGAATAATTGGAAACAATGGTGTACTATTTTCGGAAAGTGCTTTAAAAGGTGCGCATTTTATTCAATTATGCGCACAGAGGAATATACCACTAGTATTTTTGCAGAATATTACTGGTAAGATGCCGAATACCAAATGCCAATAATGATCATTTAAAATCGAAATATTTTTGTCTAATATTTTTTTCCAAAAAGGTTTCATGGTAGGCCGTGATGCCGAGGCCAATGGAATTGCAAAGAATGGTGCGAAAATGGTTACGGCCGTGGCCTGTGCAAATGTACCTAAATTTACCGTTATCATCGGAGGGTCTTATGGTGCTGGAAACTACGGAATGTGTGGTCGTGCATACTCACCCCGTTTTCTCTATATGTGGCCGAATTCCCGAATTTCCGTGATGGGTGGCACTCAAGCAGCCAATGTTCTGGCACAAATAACGGCAGATCAACGTAAACGTGCTGGAAAAGGTTTTACCGAAGAAGAGGCCAACAAGTTGAAGGCCCCTATCATCGAAACGTTTGAAAAGGAGGGTTCACCGTATTATAGTACAGCTCGTTTATGGGATGATGGCATAATTGATCCGGCGAATACACGTCAAGTGCTGGGCCTAAGTTTGAAAGCGGCTTTGAACAACGCTGGTCAATCTACACGTTTCGGTGTATTCCGCATGTAAAAAAATGAAGTGGATATGTGGACACTATTGCATTTATTTGTAGGTACAATTTGTATCGTGTTGAGAATAGTCTTATTGGAAATTGTTGCATTTATTAGAATTAAGATATATATTTTTTAACAGTTTTTAAACAATTATTATGGATTTACAAGTAACATAATGTGAAATGGTTATATCGATGTAATATTTTTGGTACTAATATACATGACAACTTTGCACTTGAAAAATGTTTAAACGATTTTCTTAAATAAGATTAATGTTTTTTTTTATTTAAAACTTGTATCTTTCTAAAAATTATATTAGATGTCAATGTTTGCAGTATTACTAGTTCGTGATACACACTTAAATTATATTTAAATATAAACACGTTTTTAAATATAAAATATTAATTCTAAGAAGAGATACAAATTTAATTAAAATAGCTAAAGAAATAGTTTAAAAATTGATATAAAAGTTGCTATAATAATATTTATTTAGGCAAAATATGGCAACACATTGTTTGAAATGGCAACCAAGAATGATTCTATCATTCTTGATGGCAACCACTCTACTAGTCGTTACAATTAAATATTCACCACACCTATTCGCTGCATTTGCGCAATTCGAAAATATCCGCTCGTTGCTTCAAAGGGAACGATTTCGAGAAGATAGTTTGTTCGCATTTTCTGTGTTGGTCACACGCGTTATTTAAATCGCGTTTTGGCAGTGTAAACCGCTCACATACTTGTATTAAATCAATTGATATTTCCTGCTTTGGGAAGCTATCAAAGCACAGCCGCTGCGGAATCGAAAAATCGGCAAGTGTAAAAGGTATAACGCCGAACGCCAAACTTGAACAATTGGGAATTTTCCGAACGTTGCGTTTTCAATCAAAATTAAGTTGAAAATACAAATAGTCATTGAAATTATTGTGGAAGATTGTGTTGAAAAAGAATAAGAGAGAGAAAAGGAATTTCAGGTTGTGTGTAAAAGTTAAGAATTTTGAAGGGGAAAAGCAAGGAATAAGCAGGAGTGGTGGGGAAGTTTGTTGCGTGAAGTTGGGGAAAACGCAAGGAAGATAGAGAGAAAACGAAAAATCTGCGAAAATTCCGCTTGTAGAAGAAGGTGAGTGTGTATGTGTTTGTAATGTTGCGCTCGTCAAAGCGATGAATGCGTTTTGGATGAACGAATGTATTTCCGTGGATGAGCGAATGCGAAAATACAATGTGTTCTGTTGGCTGAAGGAGCGGCAAATGCGAGTGAAAAAGAGAGCGCAAATGCATGGTAATTTTTCGAAGTGCAAAATTTAAAAGAAAGAAATCACTAAAAAGTAACAAGAGAAAATAAAGGATGAAGATAATGAGTATGATGATTAATGCTTTGCATGAAGAAGTAAAATTGACTAGCAACTATAATGGTGATGCCGATTACTGTAAAGATACAATTAAACTAAAGAGAATACCGATTTTGAAACAAATGAACAATATTTAATATAGAATAGTGTGTGCTTTGATGGATTGAGTTGTGGTTTAACATAAAATAGAGCTACATATATAAGTGTTACCAGAGTACTACTGCATAGGTGAAGATTAATTCTTGCATTATCTCAAAAGTTTATCGCTTATGCAGACAAATTGGACCACATACTGCACAAAGTTATTGTGTAAAGTCATACATGAGTGTGTTGGATCCCACTAAAAGCTTGCATATTTTCGATTCATTATTACTTTTCCAGTCACAATTCTTATTCTTTTTAATTAGTGAAATTAATGAAATAAATTGCACATACACTTCAAATTCTAAGCTGATAATATATGCGTGACTGCTATCAACACCTGCTTGTCCAATAGCCACTCCCTTGCCAAAAGATCTGCTGAGTACGAAAGATGGGTAATGCAATGAGTAATCTTAGATTACTGGGAATGTTGAACAAATATTTATTGAGTCAGCAAAAGTAATTTCAGTTAGGTTTTCGCTTTATCGGTTCGTATATTTCATATATAAATTTGCAATATTTTCAATACTTGTGTATTACGTCATCAGTTCATGAACTAAATTCCATTCGCACACTTTATGAATATCTAGTTTGTAACTATGTGCATATGTACATCAAAGTTGATCGGCATGTTTATAGCCGGTCTTGAGTTGAAATGCAGCCGCCTACTTAACTTTTTAAAGTAGTCTCAGTTTTTTTCCGCCTAGGTCGGTTCACACACAAAGCTTTATTAGTTGATTTTCGCATTATCTGAAACTTGATTTTTAATTCGCAAAGGAGTCGATACGAAAATATACATATCTTAATGTTGGTGGTCAATGCCAATGATAACTATTGCTCACGGATCGCTCAGTGTGCTTATGGTCAGCTAGCCGGTAAATGCATATTTTGTTTATAGAGAAACATTTTTAAACATTCATATGAAGTTGGCTATATATATAAGTTCTAATTAACACAAGAATTAATGTAATTATTAGCAGTTTTGCATAAAAATATAGAATTTAATGTTATCGCCTTCTACCATTACTCTTGGTCTACCTTTCGTAGAGTATTTGACACATTTTTGACATTTTGCCGTTACCCACGCATTTGCAAAACCAGTTACACATTTAAAATATCTGCCTTATATTGGATTCGTATGTGTGAGTACGTAGTATTTAATGCTGCCATATGAATGTTCATTTCAAAATTTTGCTGATATCCTACATAAATATGAAATCAGCGCGCAAAACTTCTTGTATGGAGTTTAAAAACAAATACAAACGAATTCTTTTATTATAATTGTTATAAAAAATATTTTAATGACAATTTCCGAGATCTTTTGACCGGCAAAATGTACTACTTCACTTATACGCCTGACAAGTCAATAGCCACCATGTCCGCTTGCCTCAGTTTGACGACTACTTAATCAATGCTTCGCTTGATATAGGAAAGTTCATATGTATGTACAGCTGCAGATTCAATGTGGGGGGCAATATACTCTGACCACCGGCTAGCAGACGACCAAGTACCCTAGTTGAGGTCGTTACACTCATACTTATTGCGAGTAAGTTACATTTATTTATCTAAGACCAACATAACAGAATGATTATTTTGTAAATACATTGTTCATTAATTTATTTGAAATAATTCAGATCAACTCTTCCAATAATTTGGTCAAAATACTAATTAAGAAACAAAAACCCGGATTGATAGTATCTCAAGATTTTCACTGCAGAAACGATGAATTTCAGAAAGTGAGAAATAAAAAATTCAATAGTTTTGTTTTCAGAAATTGTGTTGAACAGTACAATCAACGATCAATGTATTGATTAATTATTTGACATTGGCATACAATTCGTTTTTATCCGCTTTCTCCACTTCTTTTTAATGCTAACCTGTTTTAGAATATTCCAGCATTGGTGTAGTTTATAATTTATGTGTGTATGTGCATACTTTTCCAGCAGTATTCAATGCCCAACATATGGTTTGGTAATAAAGTGTCTGGCGAATTCTTTTACATGCAAGCAACGAATATAGATATAGCTGGTTTATTTATATATATATATTTATATTAAATATGGTGCGTGTGGGGTTTTTTCATAAATGTCCTATTGATTTTATTAATATACTATATCTTTACGCAACTCCAACAATATTTACGCATATTTATATAAAAGACATGTATATGTACCCATCTTCCTAAATTTATTAGTATTTTACTAGTACTAATATTACAAGGTTTACTCAATTCAAATGCTTCAAATAAAGAGACACCTGCTAATCATAAATCGCATTTTAATAGTGCACTTTTCTAGCTTCTGAATTCATGTCATTTGTGTCTTTATTAACTAATGTTTGCCAAGCACAGAGTTATGCTTTCAGTTATTTACCGACTTCTAATTAGATACAAAGCAATGCAACTACTTTATTTTGTGTATAAATTTTCTATTTTTGTTATTTTTAAATACCTACCACCGTCCACTTCCTATTTGCCCATTCAGGTTCTTCCTCATTCCAAAATGTCAGCGTGCAATCGGTTTGTTTTGCGTAGGTTTGCCGGTCGCTCGGCCTAGCCTCGAGTTGGCTGACGGACGGTAAAGTTCATTGTTCGCTTGATATTGCTCGTGAAAGTGCTGACGCATACTTCGGGTTGTTGGTGATGTGCTCATTTTGTTTTTGTGTCTATTTATGTTGTTAGATTTGTTGAGGAAAAAACGCCGAACGTTGCACGTTGCCCACTGCATACGATTGTAGCAGCGCAGACAACTTTGGGAGAATTCGGTTTGCCAGCGACATGTGTTGCTGTGCTGTGCTGTGCTACACGTATGGAGTATACAGCATTAAACATTCTCAAGCAATGCGCCCAATCGTTCAACGTTCAGCAACTGTTGCTTCTATACACATACATACCTATCTACATACATGCATGCAACTGCTGTGTATCAACCTCTGCATTTCTAAATCTTAAAATTAAATATTTTACCATTTGTCTTGTCTTTTAATGCTTTCTTCGTATGCGTTTAAAATAGACGAGTGCAACAAAGTGCACATAGCATGTCATTGCAACAAACAGTTTATTGTCGTTCAAGCACAGAAGTTTGTGAGTCGGAGCGTTGTTCTTATTGTTATTTCTTGCAATAAATATAAATTTAATAATTAAAAGCGACTGCAAATGTTTAATAAACACGTTAATAATTGTATACACATGTATATATAAGTAATTATGCTATACGAGTATTGCTGGAACTGGCATCGCTGGCATGCAACCAAATTTAGTTAAATTGTTTTTAAACATTGATTTTCAGTTTCGTTGAACATCTGTTGCTCGGTTTTGCTGTGCGCCAAAATAAGATGAGTTCATAGTACGCACGCGCAAGTTATGCTTCACTTATCAACTTAACAATTAAATTAAATGTAGCAGCAATTAGTAGCGTTAGCAGTACACAATTTTTTATATAAATATATTTGTATATGCATATGTTGGCGCCATCAGCGTCTTCAATCTTAAACAAAAAAAATTGTAAAATGAAATATAAAATGAAATGAATAACAAATCGTTTACAAATAACGTTGATGTAGATCTTTAATATGGCGATAATATAAATTAGTTCAACTATTCGCTCTGCTTCGCTTCATCCAAAAAAGTCAACTGCAACTTAAATCCACAGTTTGCCTTCAGTTGCGGTTTTGGGCCTGGCTTCTTTTTCACCAATATTCCATAATCTATATATATGTACATTTGTATATATACATGTACACAGATATACATACATACATACTTATGTTTTATTTTTGTTTCATACGAATTACAGCAGTGATTGTTAGGGAGTGAGAGCAAGACGTCAACGGAACGCAGATTAAGTGAAAGAACAGCACATCAGCCAGTTGGTGGTCTATACATCAGTCAGTTAGTAGTCATAAGGACAGAGAAGAGCGGACAAGACAATTAGTAGCAGCCGGCTATTGAGTGTGCAGTAAAGCAGAAAAAAATAAATAAATAAATAAGGAAAGTAATAATTGTACCACCAATACAAAAATGGCAGTCAACGTGTACTCCACAAATGTGACTACCGAAAATTTATCCAGACATGATATGCTCGCTTGGGTAAATGATTGCCTGCAAGCACAATTTGGTAAAATTGAAGAGCTCTGCACTGGTGAGTAAGCTTTTGTTTTTTTGCTATAAAATCATAAATCATAACCAAGTGCAATTGCTTATATGATTTGTTTTGTTTGCAATTCAGGTGCTGCTTATTGTCAGTTCATGGACATGTTGTTCCCCGGCTCGGTGCCAATGAAAAGAGTCAAGTTCCGTACAAATTTGGAACACGAATATATTCAGAATTTTAAAATCTTGCAAGCATCTTTTAAAAAGATGGCAGTTGATAAGGTAATAATACTTTCAATACTAATTTTACTTTTATGGAAGTTTCTTTATATGCGTCACAAAATATATTTATAGTATTATTTAATGTATTATTAATATTTTAAACTTTTATTATTATTATTATTTTTTTTTTTAATTTTATTTCTGAGACCCTTTGTGCGATTAACAAAGTAGTACTAGTAGCAGTGCATTTAAAATTAATTTTATATATATTTTTGATATGCGAATATAATAAGCGAATGAGAGAAAATGAGTAAATACATAAGTTATATGAAACAGAATTATTCAGAACTCGTTAAAATTGTAGTTATGGCATACAATAAGCAACAGAAAGTGAATAATGTAAAAGAATTCGCCAGGCAACTTGTGATAAGCACAAAGAGAATATATTATCCGTATTCACGAAGTGTTGTATTTGTTTTTATATTTTTATTCAATTTATTTATTTTATTCAATTTGTAATTAATCTCAATACTCCACATTATGTATTATACAACAGCAGTTCATCGCACATTTTCAATCTAGTAAATTATAAGAAAGAAGATCAGCTGTTTTATAAATAAAAAATATTCACCACGGTCGCTCAAAATATGGTATCGTGTTAAATATTTGTTATAAATGCATTTTAACATGAATACCAGACTGAATTTTGTCGCATAATAGCAACTACACAATTTTAGGTTATACTTGAGCAACCCGAAAATCACTTTAATGCTGAATAAAGTGCTTGAACGTTTTATTTATTCGTAATCTACTACAATTTTATGTAATTTCGTTTACATAATAATATTTAAATTGTGATTTTCAACAATAATTTGTAGATAATACCAGTCGATAAATTGATAAAAGGTCGTTTCCAAGATAATTTTGAATTTTTGCAATGGTTTAAAAAATTCTTCGATGCAAATTATGATGGGCGCGAATATGAGCCGCTTATAGCGCGTAGTGGTGTAAAACTGGGCAATGGCATTGGTGTTGGCGGCGGCGGCAGTAGTGGCCGAGGCAGTAGCAATGATTTACTCGAGAAACGACACATACAGATGCCAAATCGAACGCACGCACTACCGGCTGCAACACAACGTACTACCGTTAGGCCGGAACGTGGTGGAGGTGGGCATGAAAAAATCGAAATATACTATCTGTTAGAAGTGAAGTGAGAGAGAATAAGAGGCGAGTCGCAGGACAAGTGTTTTAATCACCACCACTCGCCTCCAAATTCTTTAAACTTCACAAAATAAAAAAATAAATAATAAAAAGAAACAGCAAAACATATTTTGCTTGAATTTTTAAGCGTGAAGCACGAATATTTTTTGTTGATTGAAAATTCAAATGCTAAAAAACGAATTGAGGATTAAAATTATCAAAAAATAATCTTACAACAAAATTCAGCGCGCTCATCTATCTAAACTAAATCGACACTTTTTCATATTACAAAGTCACCTGAGCGCCAAAAAGCGCACATCATTGCACTATATAAGACATGCACGTAAACATACGTTTGCACATTAATAATGAGAGGGCAGAGGTCGCCTTGAACTTTGTGAAGAATACGCGTGTGTTGAAATTGTTAACGAAGCAAAGATTTACGCGACCTAGTGTAATTCAAGTCGACCTCTCGCATTCATTGTGCTAACACCCAGGGGCTTGTTTTTATACATACATATGTACTATGTATTTAATTGTAACACATTTTTATTTTTATTCTTACTTGTTTACATATGTTATACAATTTTAATATATGAAAAAACATACATGCGGTGACATTTGTTTTGTTTATTTTTTGTTCAAAATGAATTTTGTTGCTATTTAACTGTCACTACATACACAAACATACATTCGTAAAAGCACTGCGTGCACTAGTCACCTCAAATATACACGTATACACGTAGTATATAAGCGCCCATCCTCACACACCGACTGGTTTACCTGGTGACCCTCTACTGCATAAATACTTCAAATTTCGTCACTGGTTTAACTAGCGTACTTGTACACTCAAGCACATGCATAATAACATACATACTTAGTGTATTTTTAACTTCTAGTGTGGTGTGTTCGTATGTCTACTGTTGAGCATTTAAACTTGTAATTGTGATTTTCCCAAAAGCGTGTTATTTTCAGTTATTTTTTTATTATTTTTCTTTACTTATGTTTATGTTTCACTTTGTCTATAATTTTTTATAGTACTACATACGTTTCATTTTACTTTCAATTTTAGCTTTATTATAGTACACAAAGTATATACACGTGGAGTTATTTGCGTAAAAGTAGCAGCTTCTTATACGAAAATTGCTTGAAATGTGTTAAACGTAAAAGCAATTGAGCTATTAAGTAAATAATAAACATTTAAGAAATTTAGTTGTGCTTAATTAGCAATAATACTTTAAACCGAAGCATATTTTAATCTCATAATTTTCAATTTCCACTTTGTTTTAATTTAATAAGTAAGGAAAAGCTAAGTTTGGGTGCAACCGAACATTTTATACTCTCGCAATTTTATGATGCAATTTTATTAAGATAACACACATTTTGATCCATATATTCAGCATAAAGGAGCTAGTGAAGTTATGACCTGATTTCAAGTGGTACACAGATACACACTGTTAGAAAAAAAGATTCTCTCTGAATTAAATTAAAATATCTGAGAGTTATATTTTCGGTGAAAAATTACCCTCAGGCACTGAGTTCTTCATGTTCGATAATCCGGGGTCTTGAAATGTTATAGTCCGATTTCGACAAGTTTTCCACAAGTGATGACAGATCACCTTACCAAACAGTATTTAGGTATAGTTTTATTCCGCTAATTTCATCGGTTCCTTATGTATACATTATAAAGTGAAGGAATCTGATAGAATTAAAAATTGAGTTATTTGGAAAGCAGTCGTGGTTGTGAATCGATTTCGCCCATTTTCCATCCTTGTCATACAGGTGTCAAGAAATTATTATATGTATACCGAATTTCATTGAAATTGGTCGAGTAGTTCCTGAGATATAGTTTTTGACCCATAAGTGTATGACGCCACGCTCATTTTCTATTTTTTTTTTATCTGAGTACTGCTTCTGCCATTTCTTCCGTAAAATTTAGTGCTTCTGACGTTTTTCGTTAGTTTCGTCCAGCAAATTCAGTGGCTAGTATGGCCAGAGTAAAGAAATTTTAGGAATCTTAAAAATTAGTTTTTTTTTCTTTTTTGCTTAAGTCTCAAAGCAACAGCCAAAGTAAAAACAGCTATCATGTATTCAGATATTTGAATGTACATACGTTGCTGCTCCAATTACGTGACCTAACTCCATGCGCTTATTTACATTATCAAGTAACAAGCTATTTGATTACATCTATTGCAATAAATAATCGACTTATAAATATTTACAAATTACAAATTATAATTAATACCCTTTGTTACTTATTGTATACTTAAATTATCGTTTCACATTTTTTACCTTTTTAATTTTTTCATCATTTTATTTTATTTTATTTTTATATGGCTTTGTTATGTCTTTTCTTTTGCTCTTCTATTTGGTTTTATTTTTGTATATTCCATTTTTTTAGATAATCCCAATTGACAAACTGATCAAGGGCCGTTTTCAAGATAATTTCGAATTTTTACAATGGTTTAAAAAATTCTTCGATGCCAATTATGATGGCCGAGATTACGATGCCAGCGCTGCTAGAGACGGTGCACCAATGGGTTTTGGTTCGGGTGTGGTGAAGGCTTTGCCTGGCACCGGTGGCGGTTCGTTATCCTCACGTAAGCCAGTGGCCATAGCACCGCCGGCGCGTTCATCAACAACATCGACGACACGGCCCAGTATGTGGTGTTGCATTTTATAAATTCTATACCAAATTATGTATAAAAATCGCTTAGTTATCCCCCCAAAAGAAATTCGCTACTATCTCTCTATGTATTTTCATGTATCTTTTCTTTTTTGCACATAGTTTATATTTTATTTTTTATTTATATTTTTTGTACATATGTTATAAAATAATTGGTAGTTATTTATTACTTATCTGTAAGTGTATAAAACTATCTATTTATTAATTATTTTGTTTGTCAAAGCGACTTGTACTAATTTTTTTTCTCTTCTCGCAACTAATTTTGTTTTGAATTTGTCAAATAACCGTTCATCCAAAATTCATTATTCACATTGCTTAGTAGATTTATTTCATTATTCTAGTTACTTCATTTAACAAAATTGAAAGCACAACTTTTCCAAAAAAAAAAAAAACATTTTCACAAACAAAATCCGTTGAAAATCGAATTTTTCAAAATATTTCTACAAAAATAGCTGTGTACGTGCTTCACGTTTGTTGAATTTACCCTTGTAAATTATGAATTTTAACTTAATTTACCATTATATATATTATGCGTATGTGCTCACATTGTTACTTTTTATTTTACGCAATTTCAAACTACGCGCATGCGCAGTTTCCAAAGTACCACCTCGCGCCGCAGCACCAGTCGTAACTAAGTCAGCTGCCGTGAATAATACCACCGGTGCAGTTAAAAAGTCCGGCGACGCATCCAATGCGGTGTCGAACCAACAAATCGAGGAGTTGTCCAATCAGGCAAGTTTTTTTTTATAGAAAATGTCTATGAATTTTTGAACTTAATTAATTGCGTGTTTATTTTAATTGCCCGCAGGTCATGGATATGCGTTTGAACTTGGAGGGTTTGGAGAAGGAGCGAGATTTCTATTTCTCAAAATTGCGTGACATAGAAATACTGTAAGTGCACTGAAATTAATGAGAGAATGAGATAAGCGTTTCGTGTTTTTCACACTCATAACACTTCCTAAATGGATGAGATATCTTGACGACGCTTGGTACACATGTTCCTTGGGACCTTGGGAGGGTTGCTATTATATAAATGGACGAAATCGGGTCATTGCCACGCCCACAAAATGGTGAAAACCGAAAACCTATAAAGCATGGGCATGGAGGTGCCCATTTATGGGTCAAAAACTATATCTCAGAAAGTACTCGACCGATTTCAATGAAATTCGGTACATAATATTTTATTGACGTAGATAAAAAATGGAAATCGGTTCACAACCACACCAATTTCCCATATAACTCACTTTTGAATTCCATCTGATTTGTTCACTTTATAATTTATACATAAGGTACCAATGAATATAGCGGAATAATACTTTGCACAAATTCTGTATTTAAGGTGTGGCATCACTTGTAGAAAAAAATGTCGAAATCGGACTATAACTTTTCAAGGCCCCGGATATCGAACATGAAAAACTCGGTCTCTTAGGGTAATTTTTCACCGAAAATATCAGTAAATCTCTCAGATTTTTTAATTTAATTCGAAGCGATTTTTTTTTATTCTAATAGGGCGTCTCTATACCAAAAATTGTTAAAATCGGGGCATAGCTTTCCCGTAGCTCCTATATACCTTTTATTCGGATTAACAAACTCCGGTTGGCTTTATTCCGCATATATCGGTTAATATGTGAGATATCTTAGCAAAATTAAGTGATCATATAGTGTACTTAGATGGTGGAAATGAGTGAAATCAGTTCAGGAATGACCTCAGCCTTTATATAATATATATTCGTTATTCCATTGGACTTTATGCCGAATATATGGGTCAAATTGTGTGTTATCTTAATAAAATTACATCAATAAATTGCAAGCGTATAAAATGTTCGTTTACAGCCTAATTTAGCGCTTCCTTACTTCTTTGCTAAAGTTTTATACCTAACTGAAAAAAAGCAAGTAGAATAAACTATTAATAAATTTTCACATTTCATTGCTAATTTTAATTTATGGAAATTATAAAATATCATCACCATAAAATAACCAATAACTAACGCTTATCTTTTTTGTCTCACATGCAAACACATACCAATACATTAATCAAATATTTTAAAATGATTTCTTTCCATGCATTTCTTCAACAGCTGCCAAGAAGCAGCCGAAGGTGACCCGCATCCTTTAATACAAAAGATTTTGGATATTATGTATGCGACCGAGGTAAAGCGCAACACTTCTGTATGTGTAATTTCATTTGTATATTTCTTTTTTCACCCCGAATGAAACTCCCCACAGCAAAATTTTTTATTTTTTCAACAAAAAAAAAACACAAATGCCAATTTGAAAAGTATAAAAAAAGTTAAATAACCATCAAAATATAATATATTTTTATAATTTAATTGTAACTTCTATTCGTTGAAAATAACTTCAACGAATAAGAATTCATTTTTGTTTAAATAACGAGTGAATTGAATTTTTTCCAATAATACATTTTTTTTTATAATATGTAATGCAAATGCTTATTTTAGCGTTTTCGCGTTAACGCATTGCGATTGCAATAATGAAATAATTATAGGAATTATTTTTGAACAATGTATGGAGTGTACTGTTTATTTTCGCGCTGAATTGGCATTTATTTATTTGATCTATATATATATATTAGCTGTCATCGATTGGCTAACTGCTATAGACAAGCCAATCGAACAAACTTTCTAAATTTTCATACGAACTGGCAGCACTTAAATCGAATTGTCTATACTTCGTCGCACTGAACTTTTGTACCACCCTCCATTTCTTACGTTTTCTGTAGCAAATTGAATTTTTATTAAAGTTTTTTTATTCAATAAATTTAATACAAAAATAGTTACGATTTATCTTCACCTGCCATTTTCTATTTCAAATTTGTGTATAACATTTTTTATTAATTTGACAGTAATTTGTCCTTTGAGCCGTTCACAATAGTAAAATGGTTCTAAAATGTGTAAAACAAAACTTGGTAGCACTCAGCAAGCGACGATTGAAATTTTAATGAGGTATTCGCATACTCTCCAGCACGAATTCAACTAGATATCTTTGTTGTTGCTTTCACATGTAAAATTTTTGACAGGCGAGCAGCGCTCAAAGATAGCGAGCAGAGAAGTGACCAATCGATGGCAGCTAATCTAATACTAACACTTTTGGCAAGTCGTCTTTAACAGCCAATGACTTACTCTCTTATTTATTTTAAATTTATAACGCTATTTTTTATCTTTTATTCTTTCTTTATTATCATCAATACACACAAAACAACAACAACAACAATCACATCCCTGAACGCTGTTAATTGGCCATTAAAACGATGAATTCGAATTGAACATATCAAATATCATGCACACCACCTGACACCTGTACCTGTACTACAACCTCCATTTGCTGACAAACCGAAAATTGTCTATTAAATCACATAACACACGTAAACTTGTGTGTTTGTGTTTGCACCGCTCCACGCTGCATCATCAATGCATATCATATGTGTGTGTAAATGTGTGTGTGCGCATTACCTTGTGTTAATTCAACCATACAACATTGGTCACTGCATTTACTGCAACAACATCATTTACATAATGCCCTGTAAATTCGAAAACACCACCAATACACCACTGAACACTACTACACCTTGACAGGATGGTTTTGCGCCTCCGGATGAAATTCCGCCCGAGGATGAGGAGTATTAAAACCAACAACTCGCAAGGAGGATTGATTGATTACAGAACTGCAAATAAACAGAAACTGAGAAAAAAAATGTTTATATTTCAAAAAAATAAAAAATCAAGATTAAAAAATACAAGAATTTAAGCATAATAAACTATGTTAAACATGATGGATAAATGTTGAAAATATTGCTGTACTCAATGACAATTTAGAATGGAAAGTTACGGCTCTACGGCTGTAACGCTCGAAACTCGAAAGAAGCAAACAGATAAGGCGAAGTATCTTTTAATGAATTAAATTAATGAACAAACTGCTTAATAAATTACGATAATCTCTCTAATATAAATACGAACAAAATCTAACGAAAATAAAGGATATTAATATTTGAACATAACAAAACGTTGATAATAAAAAAGGAAATTGCAATTATGTGCGTGTATGTGTGCAGCTAGCAGCTTAGGTGACAACATACGTATGACTAAATTTTTTATAGTTTGTAACTCGTTTGGAACTCGTGGGTGGCATAATGCCTTGAATTAAAATATTTTTTTTTTTTTATACTTTCTGTTTCGGCATTCCTCATTGTAGCGCTACAGTGGAGTGAATTGGAGGAATTGGCGTGTACAATTGTTGTAGTACTCGAATGTGTTTCTTCAATATAAATTAGATTTTATCATATCGTATTTTCCACTCCGGTTTTCTTGCGAGCAATTGCTAGCCAGTTTTAAAAGACATTCTTTAAAAATAAAACTTCTGCTTCAATATCTAATTACTTTATTTATGCTTATTATTTGTTGTTATTAATTGCTGATTATAAAATAAAACAGTTTTCACTACATCAAAATTAGTCTGCTATATAGAGCTTAATATTTTCAATTGCATAAATCAAAATTTTATTTACTTTTTAGTTGGAATTGTTAAGTTCTTCACATAATCCAAAATAAGGAAACAAAATTTTGCAACCTGAAGTCAACTTCACTAGTGCATGTATATTACGTCCTTAAGTGTGCTCAGTTTGCTATCTCAGACAAAAGAACTACATTTCTTTTTTTTAATTTTTGCTATAATCTTACTTTTGTAATGAAATGAAACCGTCTACAAATCGCTTCTGCTTTTTCTTATTTTAATTTGTTTTTTAATTAAAGTATATTCAAAACCGAAGCGAATTACTGTAGCTAAAATATCCATTTGCATTATTTATGATTATTGTCAACGCTTAATGGTACAATTTAGAATTTTTATAGGTTTTATTGAGATTCGTAAAATAAATTTTATATCAAACGAATGCTAGTTCTGTGAAGAGCACCATGAAACATCAAAATTGTAGAAATATTTTATTTCACAGTTGTGTAGACACCATTTCGTGTAGTTTTGGTAAACCAGACCACAAACTCATCTGACAATAAAGAGTTTTCTCAAAACTTGTCGCTAGAGCCGCTCAAATTCAGTTACTACTAACGCGGTAAGGTTGTAGGTTAGGATTCCAGCTAAGACAAAGTCTATTATTATATAGACATTAATTGTTTCTTATAAAAGCATAAACTGTATATAATGGACCTAATCGTTGAATCCGTTTCGATCGAATAATTCTTCGTTGAATTCATTGAAACCGTATTGAAAATAAAATTTTCGATCGAAGTGAACTCGCTTACCGCCTTGATAAAATACATTCCATGACTAATAGATGTCGCTAATTTTGAAATCATTGAATCGAAAAGTACCGTCGAAATCTATCGGTTGGTGAGTGAGTTGCGGAAATTTAAAAGAAATGAACTATTTGTAAGTTTTTATGTAAACAATTACTGATGACAGACTAAATTATGTTTTTTGTATAGGTATTTTAGAGACAAGCGACAAATCACACCACAAAAATTAATTCAAGGTGTTTAAATAATATAAAATAAACCCCCGAAATAGCGAATTCGCTGCGGAATCAATGACTAGGCCCATTGTATAATCAGGTGTAGATGCTCCACTGGTCAGATGATAAATAAATAAAAAATAAAAATAGTTTAAAGGACATTGTGAGGTCAGTTTATATAAGTAGATTGAAATTTTAGACATATATTTAATAAATTTGATTTTTTTAGTTGTCTTTGCTATCATTCGCTTATTTTTCTTCCTTTGAATTTTGTGTTAGTGACATTACTTAACTGGAGGTTGTTGCACACACATTGCTGTAGCGATTATTTATAATAGAATTTATTTAAAAATTCGGTTTTGTTCTGCTCTTTTTATTTGCTTCAGGTTTGAGGTTTTGGCCAAGCGAACGACGCTAAAAAATAGTCACTACATTATGGAAATGGACCACCACATTGTGTTAGAATTTTGTGCAAAACAATTTTCTTTTGTTGATTACAATATGAAGAAACATGCAACGATTACACCGTATAGAATTGCATATTGTTTATAAATTGCTAGTAAAAGGATTTTGTGTGAATTTAGCTCAACGTAATTTAGCAAATATAACTAAGAGAATTATGTAATGCATGTTATAAATATTTATTATGATTTTACAATGCTGTGTTGAGTAGAGTTGGCATTCCAAATATTTATTGAATTGTTCCACGCTGTTAAATACTTGTACACATTTATATATCGTTGCCGCATATATACTACTACTACCCAGCTGTAATTATCATAGCGTAACGATTGCTACAACTAAGCTTTCCGGACTTGAAATTGTTTAGGGAATTATATATGTATATCCTTTAAAGCAGTTAAATAACCAACGTATGGTCGGATTTACATATCACTATATCCAAATCCCACGTTACTTTTCACATTTGCTGAAAACTTTTACTAAAGTAACGAACTTCAATCTATTTTATATAAATATTTACACATTTACTTATTGTAAAACGCTTTATAACGCCGATATGTATGCAGATTTATAGTTGTAAACATTTCAAAATATCCACAGCAACCACATACATACATATCTGCAACCAAATAAGTAGCAACAGAATTGTTTTAATCGTGTGTTAAAATATTACGTAGTCATGTTATTAGCTGTGGTACGCGCCACAAAATTATTTATGTATGTAAATATTATGTTAAACATTTGTTACAATACAGAAAGACTTGAATTGAGCACTTAAAGGCTCGAATATCAGATTTTTTCATGGACAAAACATTATTCACAATTAAAGTAGGCGAAATACAATCATATACATATGTATTTCGCAAAATTTAGTAATATATAAAATAATTATTGGAATACAATATATGCAACCATACATACTTAAAATTATATATACCGACATATACAAAATATACAAAAAAAAAAGAGAAATATATCGAAATGTTGCTTGTATTAAAAACATGAGTTTCAATATCATTTTTTATTGAGTTGGAACGTTAGCTGTTATAATAAACAATAATGCTTACACTTTATCAAATAAAAACGTAAATATGGTTTAAACAACTTTATTACACTGGCAGTTGGTATTTTTACTCCGTTTATCGTACAGCAGCCTGAATATCAGGTTGTTTGTGTGTGCCATCGCAGAAGGGACGATGCTTCGTTTGCTTACAATTGCACAGCCAGTAATCGCCGGTTTTTTCCACTTGAAATCTCACGGGTCTGTATGGATAAATTTTTTTTAGTTCTCTATACTTTTGGCTCTGTAAACAAAGTGTACTCACCTTAATTTTATTTTCAAGAATTCATTTTTGTGCATGCCATCACAAATAGGTTGATTTTTCGATTTTCCACACAAACACCAACTGTAAGTTTTATCTATAAAATAAAGAAGTCTTTAAACTTGATTTACAATTATTCCTTTATTAACTTACTTGCTTCCAAATGAATTTTAAACGGTTTTTTATCAAAAATTGCACCATTTTCGGGTTGTAGATGCGAGGTTTGACTGCCTTCGAGTAAGTTTTTAGGAATTGTTTTACTTTCTGTACTGCTGGTTGCATCTGAGGACTTAGAGGAGGCATACATCCGTTGCTGTAAATGGAAATGTACATAATTAGTACTGCATTCAGAAAATAAAACGGTAAGTAATTCGATATCAAAATTCAACCGTATATCACAAACTATTATTTTTAATCGTTTAACATTTTTTATAAGTAAAAATAGGTTAGTTACCCAAGGCTAAGGGAAAGGCAATAAATTACTTATTCCTTTTAGACATTTTGTGCTTTGATTTCTCTCTGTTATTGTGCTAACATTACCCTTATTTCAAACTTACCAACAAAACCCTTTGAGTGCGCACACCTCTTATAAAAATCGACATTTTGCTTATTTAAACTATAAGAATATTCCTTTCATTAAATTAACTTCCAATTGTTTTATAACCTATTCGATTTTAGCTTTTGACAATTTACACAGCTGATTGTTTTAGTTGCCACCCGCTGTTAAGGAAATACATTTTCCTTTTTCGGACTCTTCGGAGTTTAGGATTTGATGGATATACATTTTGTATAACTATATATATATAATATACATAAACTATATCTATTTGTTGTATAAATATTACTTTACGTAAATCTAGTCAAAAGTTAAAAAAACAAACAATGCTTCAAAAGAATTCATTGTATATTTCACTTTCCAAAGTGGTAACATTCTAATTTACCAAAGACAGCTGATTTTGACATTTTACCGCCAAAATAAAACACAAACAGCCGTTGGCGCCGGATGCGGCGAATTGCTTAAGAGAGCCACTTCAAACGAGAGGTAGTGAGCTTTTATTTTTAAACAAAAAATTGTGTGCCCATTAACGATCACCGTTTGCTCCATAGCATAGGGAGCACTACCGGTCCAGTAGATCATTAGCCGTGTTGGTATTGTGTCGTTGGATAAAAAAACGCGGCGGTTTCGGCTAATATATAAATATAACTTTATACGACGTTACGGCAAACATTCACTTGTGGCATATATAATATAAAAGGCTAATATATAGCTAAATTTATTTATAAATACTAGCTAATATAACAAAACTGCCTAATTTTATCTAAAAAAGTAATAATAGTTAGTGCAAAAAGGTGTGTGAGAATTGTTAAAACAGGTGCGGTAAATCGAAAGGGAAAGGTTGCGGTGAAATATGTCGGGTGACGTGCAGCCGCGTAAGCGAAAGGATAAGAAAAAGAGACGTGGTGAGTTCACGCAGCTGATCAGTAACAAATATTTAAATTACTTAAAGTATTATAAAAGTAAAATATGAATAATATTCGTTATAGAATTTGAAAAAGGGTTGGTTATGGTTAATTTTATTTATATTAAAGAATAATTTATGTCGTGGGTGACATACTATTTTGACTTAATGTGTGCGCACACCAAATCTGTGACCATATTATATAAATATAAATTTGTATGTAGATAGGCATATGTGCCTACGGTGAAGAAAACGTCTGATATATGTAGATGTGCACCCTATATCTATTGTATAAGAATTAAATATACGCATATGAATTTTTGAAATGTAAATTATCTTTTTAATGGGCATTTTCTTTTTAATGCAAAGAAAATAATCTTTTTAATATTCTAATAGATATGTATGTATGTATGTACTAAATATTATATCTTATTTAGTATTTATGATCTGCAATGCATTTTTGCTGAAAATATATTGTAAGTGTAAATGTCTGTATGTATGTATTGCTATGCACGTGATTTGTTATTTATCTTATTAGTTTACACACATACATACATACGTATGCATTTATATAACTACATTACAGACATATTTATAATTAAATAATTATTTTAAAATATTAATCAATTATTAAAAGCAGTTTAAAAAAATATTAAATTGTATATAAAAACTCAACTTTGATACACACATGTACATATATCGCGTATTATTTACATATATTTACTTGTAAATATGTAATACTCAAGACTCGCTTCAGCTTACAGCTCACTTAAATCCACCAAATTATGCGCGCAAACGCCTTACTGCACAATTTGAGTGTGACTTACTGAGCTTAATATGCAATTTTATTTTAAACTAATTTACACAAACATTCGTACATACATACATACAGACATGTGCGATTTAAACACTCATGAGCGCATTTTTATTGAATTTAGAAAAGTTCCTTCTTTCTTTTTTTGTTGAATTAGCGCTTCTTTTCTTTATCTAAGGCAAACATTTAATTTTCATGCGGACGGCGAACTAGAATACATACATATGTATGTATATACATACACATGTACGTATAATTTGTTTTTCAGAAACTTGCGCTAAAATTTATTTTAAGGAAACCAACAAATATTTTAGATGAAATGAAAGTCATATGTGTTGAAGAAAGCACATTCTCACGCCTAGATACCTTACATACATACATACATAAATACATATGTATGTACATGTGTATAACCGATTATATTTTTACGCTGTCCTACAAGTGACAAAATTTGTTGATCTTCGCAAAGGTATGCATGTTATACATACATCATACATACATACTTAGGCACATAAACGCGCGCAGCTTTTTAATATAAATCAAATATGTGTGTATGTAGCATATAGTTGGGTTTTTGACAATATGTATATAGATTTTTTGAACATTCGTATGTATTAAAATACATATTCATACATATGTACACAAGTTTGTTTTTGTTTTTATATATATATTTTTATTTTTTATCGTTTTTCTGCTTGCAATTTTCAATCTTATCGCGTGCGTAACCGCCCCCTATTCTCAAGCGTGTTTTCATACTATATTTCACATATGAGTTCAATGAATACATATTTACATGCTTATGTTTTAAGTAATGATTGTGTACATACATATGTATATAAAACGATAATATATATTTAAAAATTAAACATAATTAACATTAAGTCAGTTATGCTTCAATACGAAATATATGTACATATGTATATGTATTAGGGCTTTTAGGGCCGAAAACCGTTTATTCGAATATTCGGTTTGTAAACGTTCGTATGAATATTAATCGAATAATCGTAATGTTACGACTATTCGAAAAGTCGTTCTACTGCGATTATTCGAATAGTTGTTCTGCAGCGAGTTTTTGAATAAATGAAATTTGTTTGAAATCCAAGTAGCTTTTGATTTTCGTATCTTTTTAATTTTTGAATAAAAATAAGAAAATGAATGAACTTGTACTATTCGAATAGTCGACAACAAACGGTTAACCGGATAGTCGGAAATGAGCGGTTAATCGAATAGGCGACGACTTACGACTATCTGGATACTGCAAACCGAATATCTATTATCATTCGAATAATGTCCTATCCGGTTAATGCGGTTAGTCGATTAGTCGAAGACCAAGTGCTTTAATTTGTATGTAAGTAATCTACGAGGTGCGTTCAATTAACGGAAAATGTATCGGTAATTTTGAAACTTTTTGAAAAAAAAAATGTATTCATTCGTCTACAAAAAAAAAAATTGAAATTTTAAATTTCCCATTATTTTTTTTTAAACATATTTTATGTTAGGCTGAAAATTGTTATCCGTCAGGACAAATGGATATATTTTTATTTCCTTGAATTATGCGAGCATGAAATTTTGATAATTAACTTTAAGTATTTTGGAACATTTTCAGTTAGAATAGTAAGTAACTTAATTTCCCGTTATCTAGAAAATTACTATATCGAATATTAACCGGGTATCCACACTATTCAGATATCATCCGGGTTAACGTCTTATTTAATATTCGAATATACAGATAAGAGTCAGGATTATGTTACTCTATGAACTTGAAAACCTATTTGATACTATACATACATACCTCGGTGTTTGTGGAAAATAAAACATTAACAGTTTAATAGAGTTACTAAATTACAAATACAAATTTTCATCAAAAACTACAATGGTTAAAACTTTGATATTTGATGACCTTCTCGTCTGCTTTTCCTAGTTAGTAAAATTGTATTTGTTGCTATCCATTTGCCGTAGTATATGCTTTCAGCTTATTTATGTATGTGAATTGCTTTCGCAATAATATTTCTTAAGGCTATTTATAATTTCATTTCGTTTTTTGTTTTTATTTTTATTTTTGTTTTTGTTACGATCAGTCAAAAGAAAGAACTGAATCAAGAACAAAGAATACGAAATAACGGAATAAATATTTATGTACGCCTTGGTCTGGGTAGACACTTTTAAAGAGTTGCCAAATAAATTTTATTTATTATTGTTAGTTAACATATAGTAAGTTAACATAACTGTTCTGAAATGTTTTTTCTAAAATATGAAGCATAAAACTTTTTTGTCCATATTGGAAATCTATTATTCTTATACATGTGTTTAAGAGTTTGCTCAGGATTTAGATTTTTTGTTATATCAAATTCTATAATATAAATTCTCACAACAATAGTTCGGACCGAATGTGAAGTTTGTAAGACCCATGGTATACAAGATGACATGCTATCAAAATGGTCTCCCCAAAAGGAAGATCTGCTTACAATCATTATCGAGATATCATGATGATCCGAAAAGTATTTGTCGTTCATAAAATACAGTACTGTTATATTAATGCGATTTTACTGAAGAGCGTGTTAAAAAGATAAATAGTAATTTGGCAATTATGGTTAAAAGTGTAACCTTAAGAGGTAGGAATATTCAGACATACGAACAAAATTTTGCTATTAAATCAGTTTATTTTACAAAAGCAATAATTTGGCATTATTACACAATGTTTTGAGTTGAAGTCACGAAAATTTGAAAAAAAAAAAATTATAATTTCCGAAGTTATAGCTGTTTGTGTTGACTCAGTTCTAAAAAAAGGTCCTTGCGGTGACAATCATAAGTCCTTGGAAATTCATGTAAAGTCAATCGGAGAGGAAAAATTTGTTTTATAAATATGATTTTTTTCCAAAATTAACAAAATGGCGGCGTCAAGAAATTTTTTCTAGATTTTCGACAAAAAATAAACAGTTAATTGGTCTTAAAAAATCGAAATTTTTGAAAAGCAAAGCTTCAATCCGGCCCAGAATAATTATGTATTCTAAAAGCTGTAGAAATTTCTTTAAAATCTACTGAGCGGTTTTCGAGTTACAGTTGTCACCGGTTCAAAAAACATAGTTTTGAGGAAAACGCATTTAAAGTTTCACACGGACGTGTTGGAGAGCCCGAGCGCACTTTGTTATTTGTGAAATAACTCGAAAAGTAATTAACGGATCAACTTCAAAATGTTTTTAAGATATTACACTTAACGAAAATGCAAAAAAAATGATTTTATGAAAATACTGATTAACCCCTTAATACTCCGGTTCTTCATATAAAGTTTTGACATTAATATTCAATAGACCTCTTCTCGATATATTTTCTTTATAGAACATATATACACATACTGTGAATAAGGCAATTTCCACTTTCGAAGATTCGAAAATAAATTCTTTAATTAAAAAATTAGTTGGCAACCTGGCTACCCATAAACAAATGAGATCTTGCATTTATCTACCTATTCCCCGTGTTTATAATTATACGTACATATAAACGTACCTCACAAACATACATACATATTTATATACATAACATATTTGTAGAAAGGTAAATGTGAGCGCGCTGTGGATCGCCGCTATTATTGTAGCCGGGTACGCCACCCGGTAGTGTAGATCTGTATGGATATCCGCATGCAGTCGAGTTGTATGTATGTAAATATTGAGACAGATATGCATATGAGCGTGCCATATGAAGCTATAGGTCATTCACAGTGATTTTGTGGGTGAAGCAATTTACATATTCATAAATATACATACATACAAACATATGGTACATATTTAGCTTTGTGAAAGCTTTTTCTTGATTGCTTGTTTTCTACTGTTCTTAGTCGACTGTCTTAAGTACGTATGCCTATGCGTGTGTGTGTGTGGTTGTGCGCCTATATGTATGTTTGTAAGTATGCAAATTCTGTGTGTGCATGTACCATATATAAATTCCTGTCAGTCAACAATTTTTTTTAAAGACTTCATGCTTGTAATTCCGACTGCGCGTGCAAATATCCATACATATCTAAATACGCGTACATAAATTCATAGTGAGTCGACACAAATAACGGCGTAGATAATAAATTATGATCTCGTTAGCTATGTGAGAATAATGAGCAATGGAATAACTCGTGAAGTAATTAGTGTTTTTTTTTTAATTATATGAGATAAGAAAAAAAACTAATTATGGAAGTAAGTTCAAGTCATATTATTCTTATGAGGTGTGTTCAAAAAATAATGGGAATTTTTGTTTTTTTGAAAAAATAATTTATTCATTCGTTTATATCTTATCATCTTCAAAATAGTTCTCTTTCGATATGATGCACTTATGCCAGCGCTTCTTCCAATCCTTGAACTACTTCTCAAAACTAGATTTTTGATATAACCTCTGGCTCCTTCTCATGTGCTTGTAAAAAGACAGCCCTTTAAGGTTAACTTTATTTTTGGTAATATGATGTCACATTTTTCCGTAGCTATGTCTGGTGAATATCCACATAATAATAAAAAAAAAAAATGGTAAATTTAAAAGTCCCACTATTTTTCGAACACACCTCGTATGTACATACATACATACATATGTGCGAAGATATTACTAAGAGCATACATTTATTATTTAATTACATTGCTTTCTACTTTTCAAAATATTGTGATAGTTGCTAATTATTTATTTGTTTATTATTTTTTCACATTTAGTGTTTTTTGCATTTATTTTCTTTGTTAATATTCTATAATCTTATATGTATATAGGGATGTATAAGATCACTGATCTGTATGTGTATGTACGTTACATACATACATATGCATGTTTGTATGTAAATAAGTAATGTTCATTTATCAGTTGGCATTTGTCCATTAAAATTGAACGTACATTATGATTTGCACTTTGTATTTTTGGCATTGCTCTTAAATTCTTTTACTTTTATTTTTATTTAAATAATTTTTTTTCTGTTTTAATTTTTCTCACTTTAGTTTTTGTTTCTATTTTTATTTTGTTTTTGGTTTTTTTTTTAATTTTTTTACTTGCATATAATTGCTGTCTTCTTTGTTAGTCTGACGAGTTTCTTTGTTTACGTTGCTTTTATGCAGTCATTCAATTTATTTAGTGGCCACATCTGCTTTCGTACGCATTTCTCACGCTTCCTTAATTATAAATGTACACATTTAAATCTAAAGATGTGTAATTTACTACATACATACATACACATCACGATTATTTTGTATACAATGCTGTTGTTTTTGTTATTATCACAGAAGTAATTTACCTCAGGGTATTGTATGTACATACATATATATTGTGGCAACATATAATGACCAAAGAAAATTCACGTATTCTATCGAGATAGACATCGGTTTTTATATCTCAGAATCGAAATTAGATTATTATCCACAAAAATATGAGAAACCAGGGTACATAGTATTCCTTAACTCTGTATCCTTTATGTAAAATGGCACTCAATTAAATTTAAAATCAATTAAATTGATATGTATCACATATTATCAAAAACGTTGTATGCTCGTCCTCTTTTACAGTTTGAAACTGGTCAAGATGTAGTAGCAACCTAACATACTTCGAATGTAACGTCAAATTGAATCCGTGTCATCATCGTTTGACTTTACAATGGATAATTGGTCGTTCAAAAAAGTATTCAAAAGAAACCACTTAACGACAGTGGCCGAAATTGATCTATATACCGTATATTGGGATCTCTATTTATAGTCTATAATGAGAGATGACAATCCGTTGTTCCTATTGACATCGTTCCACAACTATCATATGTCATTTAAGGCTGATCTTAATTAGATGTATACAAGAAATAAATTTTTTACCTTAAAGTCGACCTGGGAAGGTTCATATTTGGTTGCACACCGTAGCAGACGGCTTGATTATACCTTTGAAATCTTCGGTACCTCGCTAAAGTCTCCATAAGAAATCAGATATATAAACCAAACTTTCTCCAGTCGTTTCTTTTACCCACTTCTTTATACAGTCCAAAAATGAAAAATAATCGGATAATAACCACGCTCACCTCCTATACAAAGGCTAGGTTAAAAGTTACTAAAAGTGCGTTAACTCACTAACGAAAAACGTCAGAAACACTAAATTTTACAGAAGAAATGGCAAAAGCTGTACTCAGATTAAAAAAAGGAAAATGGGCGTGGCATCGCCAACTTATGGGTCAAAAACCATAACTACTCGACAGATTTCAATGAAATTCGGTATATAATATTTTTTGACACCCTGATGACACCTGTGGAAAATGGATGAGATCGGTTCACAACCACGACAACTTCCCATATAACTAAATTTTGGAGTCCATCTGATTCCTTCACTTTATAAATGTTCCTTCACCAGAAATGGTTAAAATCGGGTCATAGCTTTCTCTAGCTCTCATATTGCTAATTATAGAATTTTCAAAAATACGATGGGCTTAATAGCTTATAAATCGGTTAATTTGTGAAATATCTTAGCCAAATTAAGTGAGCATATACTCTCAGATATAATGTATGTATGTATGTAGGTGATGAAAATGAGTGAAATCGGTTCAGGAATTACCTCAGCCTATATACTATATATGATTTTTGTTTTTCTATTGGACTTTATGTAGATTAACTGATTAAGTTTGAAATCTTGTCTATAAAATGTTACGTTGAACCCGAACTTAGCCTTTCCTTACTTGTGAGGTATGTTATTATTAAGCTAATATTAATATTATTATTATTAAGATATTTTAACTATATATTTATATTATTTAGATGGGCTCGATCGTAAATCGGAGGGTGAACTATCTTTCTCGCGTCATTCAAGCTTTGAAGGTAGTTGCAGAACCCTTTGCATCTCGTTAAATTGTGCTTCCTTTACACGAAAAATAAAATAATTCAGGAAAAAAAAAGAAATTAATAAACATAATTAGAAAAAACACAGTAAAAAAATATTTACTTAATAATGCGATACAGTGTTGTATTTTATACCAAAAATCGCATGTTGCACATGACTCTTGTATTGGGAAATTATTATATCTTCAATATTCCAACATCTCACTTGCAATTTTATTAAAAAAAACCAAATTGAAACGTTCGACTCCTTTCACCATACTGCATTGCCCTCGTTGAATCCCGTTTTTATTCGTTACTCTTTAACTTTTATACTTTTTTACACTCATTTTTATCAATTTCCTTGCACGATTTTTTTTTATATTTATGTTCACTCATTATGCACCCTATTTCGCACAGATGATGAGTCTTCGCATGGCGTGCACATCACCAAGATGGGCACCGAAGATGTACACTTCCATGTGCAGCATGAACACGGCACTGGCGGCCATTGGTGTGCGAAGATATTCTTCTTTTCACTATTAGCCATTCTCTTTGGACTCGTTGGCTTGATAATATTGGAGAATCGCGGCATATCTGATTGTGAGTACACAATAACTGTTTTTTTACAGCGAAACATATACATAACCAAACTACATTTCAGTGGACACACCTTTGTCAGAGTCACGTTTCTCGAATTATTTCGACGGCTGGGTGGATGAGAGTCGGCAAGAGCACGACGATCACGATCCCGTGCAGGCGTCAATAGAAGAACATGACGAGCACGACGAACCGTTCGAAGAGGAGGAAGATCACTCTGAATTGGATGAAGATGCCGATGAAGAGCATGATGATGATGATGATGAGCAAGAGGAGGCAGAAGATGAAGATGTCACTACGGAACAAACAAAAGAAGAAGAAGATGATGATGATGAGAGAGATGAAGATAACGATAATGATGATGAAGATGAAGATGACGAAGAAGATGCAACTCAAGAGGCTACAGTTGAACAAAGTAATGAAGCGGAAGATAATGAAGATGATGATAATGATGTTGATAATGTCAGCAAAAATGAGGAGGAAGAGGATGACGACGAGGAAGACGAGAATGTAACACAAGAAACAACAAAAGAAGAAGATGATGATGGTGATGATGAAGCAGGTGATAATGTTGAAGATGAGAATAATACGAATGAGAAAACCGTCGAAGTTAGTCAAGAAGCGAATGACGATGATGATAATGATAATGAAGACGAAGAAAATGATAGCAATGCTAATACGGCCGATGACGATGATGATGACGCTGAAGACGATGATGATAATAGTGTGGAACCCATCTATGAGCGTTCCACTCAACAAACCAGTCAACGTTCAGCTGGCAAAAGCGCTGCTGAAGACGATGATGATGATGCTTTTGATGAGGTAATTTAATTATATTAGAAATCCTGTCAAATAAGTACCCGGAAATTCTCATGTTAAATTTTCTGGCTGAGAATATTTCAAAAATTTTTTCTCCATGTTGGCACAACTATCAGTCACTATTTTGTCAATTTTTATTGCTATATGTTATTTAGTTTAATTTAAAATGAGAATTTCCGGGAACTTATTTGACAGATTATATGTACAACTTTTTTCGTGCTTTTATAATTTGTGTGTGGCATTTTTCTTCGTAGGAAGACGATGATGATGATGATGAGACTAACGACTCAGTAGAGAATGTTGTCGACAATGATGCTGAGGAGCTCTTGTTGTTACAACAAAAAGCGCGACAACAAGCAGCAGAGGCTGCCAAAAATGCGCCTAACTCTGCAGAGCAGAATGATAAAGACGACTCAGCTGAAGCGGTGCCATCTTGGGCCTCATCTCGTAAGTAAAATTATAATCGTGGGGTAAATTGAAAGAGAGAGTGGGGGTGGGGTATGTAATTATGTTGCAGTGTTTGAGACAAAGTGATTTTTTTTTTCCAAATACAATATTGTGTTGAGTCGAAATCGTTATTCAAAGTGTATAAGTTCCAGTGATAAGTGTGTTTTGATGCAATCGGTTGTATAAAATAATAAAAAAATAGGTTAAAATGTACAATATCATATATTAAATGTATAATTTGTATCCCCCAATGTATACACGAAAATATGTATAAAAGTGTTGCTATTATATAAAGTATTGTTATAATTTCTATGTTCTTGACAATGTACAAGAAAGTGCAAATACCTCTCATATACAAATCATACACTACTTTTGTTGCACTCATAATTTGTTTTTCATATTTTAACTATCCTTCTTAATTTCTTTTAATATTATTTTCTTTTACTTGTTTATTAAAAATAATACGCATATACGAAATAAAGTGGTTTTTAATGATAAATTCATCGATTCAACATTAGAAACGTCTTTATTTCGTAGCATATGTATTCGAAATATTTCAAAATAACGAAATAATTCTCTGAAATCATCATAAAATCCTATATTACATATATATATATATAATTTTGCAGTTGCGGTTAAATTTGGCGTCGGTGTGGCACTCGCGCTAGTTGCACGCCTTGTATTGATTAGGAATAATCCAAATACAAGTGAGTTGAACAATTTCAAAAAAACAAACGTGTTGATTTTTGAACTTAACACCGTAAAATTAAATAATTCACGCTTACTAGTGCTGCTTTTACGTTTTACGTTAATCCACATTTGGTGCCAATAAACCTAAAGCCAAACAAAAAAACATAAAATTCTTTCTTTGTACTTTTAATTATCTGTTGTGAAATTTAACCTCAAAAAATGTTTTTTTTTCGAAACTTGTTGTCAGCATGGCTTAATTCATTTTTTAACACCAGAAAAATCGAAATTTTCTCTTAACAACAAAAACCTTATTTGCACTTTCTTTTAGGATTTTTAATTCATTGTTTATATTTGTACAAAATAATTACATTAATTGTATTCACTTAAATTATAATTGATTGTCATATGTAAATGTGTTTTATTATTTTTCTTTTATTTTATATTTTAGTCATTGAAATGTTTAAGATTTTATACGCATATTATATTTTGCGCCATTGTATGTATGCTGCAATATTGGCAATTTTATTGTGATTTTTATTATAAGTTTTAAAAGCAATATTTTATTTATTTTTTATTAAATATATTATATTTTTACTTGAATGAAAAAAAAAATTAACCGATAATGTCGACTTAGATGAGGAACCTTCACCGGAGGTGATAATGAAGCGTCGCCTAACAATCGCAACTGCGGAGGACACTTACGACAACGATGAGGAGGAGCCACCACTGCTAGATGATGGTTAAACTCATTATTTATACACACCTAAATAAATATGCAAAGCTTTCATGAAATGAGTTGAGGTTAGGGCGTGAGGTTGAGACAACTGTTTGTTGCAATGCTGATTTTGGCCTAAAAGAAAATAGAATTGATGTTATGTATAGGTTATATAATCGGCATGCTCAGTTTTATGATAATATAATAATTTTTATACTCTCGCAACAAAGTTGCTAAGAGAGTATTATAGTTTTGTTCACATAACGGTTGTTTGTAACACCCAAAACTAAACGAGTTAGATATAGGGTTATATATACCAAAGTGATCAGGGTGAAGAGTGGAGTTCAAATCCGAATGTCTGTCTGTCCGTCCGTCCGCCCGTCTGTGCAAGCTGTAACTTGAGTAAAAATTAAGATATCTTGATGAAACTTGGCACACTTATTTCTTGGCACCATAGGAAGGTTGCTTTCGAAAATGAGCAAAATCGGACCACTGCCACGCCCACAAAATGGCGAAAACCGAAAACACATAAAGTGCCATAACTAAGCCATAAATAAAGCTATGGAAATAAAATTTGGTATGAAGGATCGTACTATGAGGGGGCATATGTGGATGTAATTTTTTTGGGGAAGTGGGCGTGGCCCCGCCCCCTACTATGTTTTTTGTATATATCTCGCAAACCAATAGAGCTATATAGACCAAACTTTCTGCAGTCGTTTTTTTTAGCCATTTCCTTATACATTCCAAAAATGACAGAAATCGGATAATAACCACGCCCCCCTCCCATACAAATGTTAAGTTGAAAATTACTAAAAGTGGGTTAACTCACTAACGAAAAACCTCAGAAACACTAAATTTCACATAAGGAATGGCAGATGGAAGCTGCACTCAGATATTAATACAAAATGGAAAATGGGCGTGGCGTCGCCCACTTATGGGTCAAAAACCATATCTCAGGAACTACTCGACCGATTTTAATGAAACTTGGTTTGTAATAGTTTCTTTACATCCTAATGATATGTTGTGAAAATAAGTCAAATCGCTTCACAACCACGCCTACTTCCTATATACCAGAACTTTGAAGACGATCTGAATCGTTTACTTTACAATATATAAAGTAAGCACTAGTGAAGATATCGGTGCAGAACTTCGCACAAATACTATGTTTATAGTGGGGCAGCCCCATTCTAAAAATCGCCGAAATCGGACCATAGGTTTTTAAGGCCCCATATATCGAACACGAGGACCTCGGTGCTTCTAACCTAATATTATGGTTTCCAACTTTCAATGGACTTTATACAATATATATAACGAATATGTGGGTCAAATTGTGTATTATATAATATTAATTAAGTTAAATAAATAAATTGCGAGAGTATAAAATGTTCGGTTACACCCGAACTTAGCCCTTCCTTACTTGTTTTATATATTTTCGGAGGTTAGAATGAATATTTATTCTAAAATATTTAATTTTTTGATAATTCCTTCACAAAACACCACTGCCATCATTTCATTCTCGTTTTTTGGGAAAAATATTTTTAATTACATATGTCACTTTTTGGAAAATTAAAATATTGTGGACCTCAACAAAATTATGACGCAATTACTAGAGACCTCAGAGTTCAGAATTCTTGCAGAAAGCACAAAAAATTGCTGAAATATACCAAAAGTTGTTTATCATAAAATATTAAAAAAAAAAAATCGAATTTGAGCATCTCCCATATATTATTTGACTTTCTTTAATTGATCCACACGCGCTCAATTTACGACCTCAGCTCATTTCAAAAGCTTCAACATATTTGCTTTACAATTTGGTTACAAATGGATTTCTATTTATACCCCAAAAGGCGAGTACTCTGAAGAAGAAATCGAAATCGAAGAGGAATACGAATATGAAGAGGATGAAGAAATCGAATTACCTGAGGACCTTGACGACAATCTATCAGCTTTGGCCGGCGAATATATACCGGAAACTTTTGAGCAATTAAATAGCCTCTATCGTTCACATCTCAGCGAACCGGATTCGGGTGCATCCAGCTCAAATCCACAACGTGTTGAAGAAGTGAGAGATCAACGTTTTGTTGCGAAGAAACAGCCAGCAGTATTCAATGCACCACCACCGCCAACCACAACTGATAAATCATACAAGAAGGTATCACCATTTACCGCAACTACAACAACAGCAACAGCACAATCATTTACGCCAACTTTAAAACAAACACAATCACCAACAACAACAACAAGCAGCACGAAAGACGTAACTATAAAACCAAATCCAAATTTTAATACCACAACAACAAAACCAACAACGGCTGCTGATCTATACTCTGCGAAAAGCAATATCAAACAATATATACCGGATTCACCAAAAACGACAAAACACGAAGTTACACACGATTTGGACTATCAACCCGATGAAGAGGATATCGATTATGATGATGATGAAGATGTTGAAGGTGTTGATGATGATGGTGTTGGTGGCACATATACGCGCGACATATTAGACGATACAGACGAAGAAGATGAGGTAGATGAAGATGAGGATGAAGAAGAAGACGATGATCTTTTAGATGATGAGGATATTTCAGATGTTGATGACACTGAACTCATGAATAGATTAGAGGCAAAATATGGCCGTTTGCCGGCTAAAGAATACGAGAGCGATGAAGATCCAGACGATCCAACATGGACACGTAATTTCTAATACTAATTACTGCTTAATTGGCATTATTATCGTCGTGGAAACATTTAGATGCATACCTACATACATACATACACAACCAACCGTCCACTGATTGGCATTTATGCAATTGCATATCTTTTTTGTATTTTCATGATAACTTAATTATAATGCATACATCACAATTGAAAAGTTCCCAAACCGCAAAAACCTACATAAACAACGACATCATTAACACCATCATCATCTTCAACATCATCATTACAGTTGTCTCAATCGGTTGGCTTCAGAAAACCCAAGCAAAAACTTTTGATACGAAATACATATTTACATAGTAACATAAGGTTTTGCTATTGTAATAATGTTGCAATAATTAGCGGATAGTAAGTGTTGACGAATTAGCAATTAAGAAAATTATATTTTACATAATAAATTTGATAATACAAATATATAAATATGTGGGTGGAGCGCAGTAGTTATCACTGTCACTGATTTGCAATGGAATTAAACTCTACAACATACTCATTCATATATTATTTATATTTCATAAACATAACCTAACTTTTTACATCATTAATTTTCTCTATCTCTCAATCTCAATCGCTAGAAATCAAACCAAAGGGAGAATTAGGTGGTGGACCCCAAGCTCAAAACGATGATTTCGATTCGTTTGAACATGAGCTGCGTCGCGCAAACGAAGATATAATGCGAGAGGTGAGTGGAGTACATGAGGGAATAAAGTAAAAAAGACTTATAGGCTTCTACTATGAAAAATATTTGGTTTTTTAGACTTTCAAATAGACATTTTTTTTATCTAAAAATTTAAATTTCTTTGGACTAAATATTTTTAATATTTTAATTAATAAGGTTTAAAAACTGAAATTTTTCGGTTAAATTTACAGATATACGAATTGTGTTCAAAAAATAGCGGGAATTTTCGTTTTTTGAAAAAATATATTTATTCAGACTGCTGCAAATTAGTTCCCATACGATATTATACACTAATGCTAGCGCGTCGTTCAACCGTCGAAATACTATTCAAATTTGATTTTTGGGTTAGTCTTTCGGTCTTACAGCGATTTCTCGTATGCTTGTAAAATTACCGCCCTTAAGGGATTAGGCAACTCCTAATCAGAGACACGAAAAAATGAGAATTTTTAGAAATTTGTTTGCTTTTAAATCGTGTTATTTCACAAAAGTAATAATATGGCATTATTACACAATGTTTTCAATTGAAGTCACGAAAATTTGAAAAAAAATTATAATTTCCAAATTTTGTTTGTGTTGTTCGGCTTAAATCAACCGGACAGAAAATTAGTTTTATAAATAGATAAACTTGGATCTGATCGAAGCTTTTTTTTCAAAAATTAACAAAATGGCGACAAAGAAAACTTTTTCGTGGTTTTTTGGAAAAAATAGCAATCTTAAATTGATTAAATTAATTGGTCTTAAAAAATCGAAATTTTTGATAATTATATATTCTAAAAGCTATATAAATTTCATTAAAATCTACTGAGCGGTTATCGAGTTACCGTTGTCACCAGTTAAAAAAACATAGTTCTCAGAAAAATGCATTAAAGTTTCACACAAACGTTTTGGAGTGCCAAGCGCTCTTCATTATTTGTCGAATAACTCGAAAAGTAATAATTAGATCAACTTCAAATTTTCAACGAATATTTTTAAGATATTACACATAACGAAAATGCAAAACAAAAAAACAAAATTGAGTTTTTGAAAATCCTGACTACCCCTAACCCTTTAAGGTTCTCTTTATTTTTGGAAATAAAAAAAAATCACACGGAATGGGGAATATGAACGATGAGGTATTGTAACAGTATAGTTTTTGGCCAAGAATTCACGAACATGCAGCGAAGTGTGAAATTTTAACAATTGAAAATCGCAAGGTTTTTAAAATCACGTCTATCGATTGCTACAGACAAAGTAAGCAATGAATACAGGCGTATTTCGGGGGATCTATATATATCAACATAATAAAAACATTTTTGACAATTGGACTTTCCAAACCCGCGAAATTTCAAATTTAAAAATTTCCGTTATTTTTTGAATACACCACATGCATATACTTTTTTAAATGAAATAAATAATAATTTTCTTATAACCATTTTACACATTTTATTTTCTATTCTGACAGTTCTCTTATCAATAAAACAAAATAATTAATTGTCTAAAATTACATACAAACAACGTCCCCACCTAATGCGTTCGCTTTAATTAAAACAAAAATGCTAGTCTGTAGTTTCTAAGAAAAATATGTAACTTTTCTATTAATTAAATGAAAAAATACACAAAATACAATTTGATTACGTAACTTAAAGTAAATGTTTAAATTTATGTACTGAAAGCTTAAAATACCAAACTGATAAAACGATGAATTAAAGATTTTGTTGAATAAAATATTTTCTTTGGCATTTACATATATAAAAAAAATTAAATGGTAAATATTATTAAATGCAACGTTAACACTAACTGGCTGCTTTAAAAACATATTTCAAAAATATAAAATAATAAATAATTTCGCATTTCTGTCTCACAGCGCTTGACAATCAGAGCGCAACAATTTAATTTGCTGGAATTGCATTACTCAATTAACTTATTGCTTAACTGAGCCGACGACGCAGGCGGGCGCGCGCATCACCCACTTAAGGCCGCGCCGCGTCTGGGTCACGGTTGTCCAATTAAGCGATGACATTAATTGCAATCGATGCCGCACACACACTTACTGACTTACTTACTAACAGACACACACATACACACTCACAATTTGCGCATGCGTAAGCGCTAACTGTATATTTCTTATTGCTTTTGTTGTAATTGCATGTTCTATTCTTACTAATAATGCGTTTTATTGTTATTGTTGTAATTGTTTATTTTCCACTGCTGCTGCTGCTAACTGCATTTGCAACTCCCGCGCAATACACACACACAATCACACACGCACACACCTTTGCGGCGCGCAAAAGAATTACGCACTCGCCGTTAAGCGTTTCGCCGAACTCGTACAGCGTTTTCCCGACCGACCAGCGGTATTTCTCGGACAAGCGACGGTGCTCGATAAGCTGTCGGAGCGTCAGCGTAGCAACACATTGCTGACACAAGCCCTGTTGGCGTACAAGCGTTATTTTGCGCTGGGCAACGCCGTCACCGATCATGCGCAGTTTCGCGCCACCGCTGAGCGCTGCATCGAGCGCATGCGCTTCATGGGTAAACTCGTTTGGCTGTAGGAGCTGAAATGAACGCACGACTCACGACTAGCTCTGTTGCTAATCAACGCTTCTGCTGCTTGCAGGTCACCACATGCAGGCGGTGCCCATACATCTGCAGCTGATCGCGCGCTTTATCAATGAACCGGATGTGCGAAATCAATTGGCCATCACTTACCTGCTGCAGAATCGGTGAGTCTGTCATTACATGCTTTTATCCCAAATTGTTGTTGTACTAAAGCGATTACTTGCAGTTTAAGCGACGCCAAGCTGGTGCTGCAGGAAGTGTTGCGCCGTTGGCCGAAGGACGGTTTTGCGCAGGTGCACTATGGTTTCGTTCTGCGTCAGCTGGATAAGGATTACAAGAATGCCGTTATTTACTTGCGTG
Organism: Zeugodacus tau; assembly: GCA_031772095.1. Classification (NCBI taxonomy): domain Eukaryota; kingdom Metazoa; phylum Arthropoda; class Insecta; order Diptera; family Tephritidae; genus Zeugodacus; species Zeugodacus tau. The sequence goes on along the minus strand of CM062652.1, from coordinate 13,158,232 downwards.
CGGGCATCAAATCGAAAGCGCCGGGCACACAGGATGGTCGTTTCTATTTCAATCTTGGCGATTCGCTGCAACGTCTCGGTCGTCAAGCGGAAGCCGTTGAAGTGTATAAACGCGGCGCAGCGCTCAAGCTATTTCCGTCCGTCTATCAGCGTTCGCTGTACAATGAGCCGGACTTGCGTGCCCAACCCTACTGGACCAAAGTGGAGACCACTTACGCTGCATATCTGAACCAATTGGAACGTAATTGGCGCGCGATACGTGATGAAGCGTTAAGCTTGTTGGGTAGGCGTGGCAATTATCTCGACGAGACGGAGAGTTTGCGTGATACCGGTGATTGGCAGCAATTCGAGTTGTATTCACGTGGTCAGCGGCGCGTGCAGAATTGTCAGAAAGCGCCAATAACGTGTGGACTTATTGAGAAATTTACAGCGGCAGCTGGCTGTCGACGCGGTCAAGTCAAATTCAGTATCATGCAACCGGGCACGCATGTTCATGCTCACTGTGGACCGACGAATTGCCGTTTGCGTGCCCACCTGGGCCTGGTTGTGCCGCAAGGACCACGCTTGCGTGTGGCTGAGGAAGAGCGGTGAGTGGGACTGATATACGCTATCATAACGCTAAAATGACATCACACTAAACTCAAAAGTGTAAATATTTGAGTTACTGATATCATTTTTTGCTATTTTCGGATGTTTCATGAGTTCAATATAGATTTTATAATTATGCATTTCTATTTATTTGCAGCACTTGGAATGAGGGTGAATTTTTGATATTCGACGATAGTTTCGAACATGAAGTATGGCATAACGGTACTAGTTTACGACTCGTGCTGATTATCGATGTCTGGCATCCAGATTTGAGCGAAATAAAACGGCGCACACTCTCAGCGATTTGATCGGAAAGTAGTTGTTGTGGCCGTAAAAAGTTCCTGTTGGCACTACACCAAATAGATTGAAACGTATAATTAATTTTTAGAACAAAAAAAAATAATAAAATGCTTTTTATTGCGGCTTTTATAAATAGCTTATTAGCACCTAGGCTTTCACACTTGCTAACACGCTAACTAATTTCGTAATTGCAGTTAAGTTGAACTTTCCCTACTAAAATGTGAATTAATATAGTTTATGTTAAAAGCGTAAAAATGTAACTCAAAGGTATAGTTTTAAGAACACTTAGGGGTCATTATGGTTTAAATTTGGTTAAGAGAGAATCTCTAGGCGACATGCTGATACTTTTGTTACTTAAATGAAGGGTTCTAGGTTACTTATTTTATTCATTTTTTTGTTTTTATATTAATTTTCTGAAATAATTTGAATAATAAATACCGATGAAAAATAATAAATTTTAATTTAAAATAATTAAAAAAAATACTATTGCTGATTGCCTTCCCATAAAAGTCATAATTAAACTTGAAAAAAAAAAATTAAAATGAAATTGAAATTAAAAGCTTAATTTTTTCTTGGAAAAAAATATTTTTTTTTTATTTCCATTATAAAAAAATATTTTCTATTCAATTAATATTAGTACACGCCCTAAAACTTATTCTAAGATTTAATATTTATTTATTCATGTGTAAAGACAGTTGTGTAAATTTATTGTTAACCGAACGAAAGCAATATAATATTATACAATTACAATTAATATAAAAGCCACTGTGAAAATAATATAAAATCAAACAAATGTGTTGTAAATATGAATTAATAAATTTGCTTTCCTTTTCTACACCGTAAAAAAATTGTGTTTCGATTTTGTTTTACAACTGAAGAAAGAGGCTATGAAGAGTATGATAGAGAGTAAAGTCAACTGGACGATGGTGCGGACGGAGGCTACCACAAGTGAGGTATTGATTGTGGCGATTTTGTTTTCGAAAATGTCAATCAAAGTACAGTGGAACTTCTCTAACTCGAATCAACATAATACACAAAAAAACTTCGAGTTATAGAATTTTCATTAAAACATATAAATTTTCAAATATAGATTTATACACTAATTCTATTTATTAACTTCGCATAAAATATTATGTACATACGTTAAAACATGTATTCTGTAATTTTGTTTGTTGCAGTTTCCTATTATTGGCTCTTGACGTCTATATGCCATGCCTTTGTTAGATGATTTATGCAATCCATAAGTGTAATATTATATTTTTTGTTTGCCTCCATACGATATAGAGATACTCTTTTAAGATTCTGCCTCGATAGTAAAATTTTAAATTTTGTATTATGTCCTGACCAAAAAGTTCGATTTATGGAAGGTAATTTGTATGAAAGTTGCCTTCTATTGCCTCTTCAAGAGTTCGAGTTATGGAGAACTTCGAGTTATATAAATTCGAGTTAGGGAAGGAAATTTGTGTGAAATTTTGCTTCTAAACGCTATTGCCAATTCAAGTGTTCGAGTTATGGAGATCGTCGAGTTATAGAAGTTCGAGTTATGGAAGTTCCACTGTATGATGATTGAGATATGAAATTGGTGATATAAAGAAGTTCACTTATAAGTAAGCAGTGTCACGCTCATCTTCCAATGCTTGAACTAATTTAACGGTTATATGGGACTGTATTATTAGCAATTTTCATGAAATAGTAAGTGCAAGGTATGTTCAAAAAATAGCGGGAATTTTATTTTTTGAAACTTATAGCACTCACTAATATTGGACGTGTTTTTATGATCTTGGCGATTTTCTTTTGTCAAAAGATCACACTTCGTTGCTTGTTCGAGAATTTTCGGCCAAAAACAATATTATTCATATTCGCCAGACATTGCCATCCGTCTGACTTTTTCCTATTTCCAGAAATAAAGAGAAACTTATGTGTCGTCGTTTTGCAAGCATACGAGCAATCGTGAAAGGCCCAAAGGCTATACCAAAAATTGAGTTTGAGAAGGGTTTCGACGTTTGGAAGAAGCGCTTGGCAGAATTGCATAATATAGAAACAAAGTAGACGAATAAATAAATTAATTTTCGCCTTATATTTTTAGCACTCCAATTTTCCATACTAAAAGCTATGCTAACGTTTCAAATATTTCAAAAGATGTATTACACAAGGTGGGAAACATGTTTTCTTAGTTCTCATCAATTGATTTTAACTTTTTAATAATTTGTTCCAAAAATATGAAAATCAATACATCAATACGTGATTATTGAACTAATCTTTTAAAAGATTGACTATAGCATGGGTTCGGTGTTAACAAGAGCGTCAAATTCCTCTCGAAGTAGATGTACGTGTTTCCTACTCTCAGATGTGACAGGTTGTTCAAATTGTGTAAATCCATAAATTGCCTTCTGTGTAGACAATATATTGATTTCATATCAAAATCTTCGAAGCGGAAACATCTTATTAAGAAACATATTATTAGAGCAATTAGGATCAATTGATGCTGAGGAACATATACTTTTTGTGTGCCATATATATTATTACCAACATTGTAGTTACAGGCCACCATTATATTATCAATACAGTTTTCAATTACTCTATTATTCGAATCAATATATCACATTTGCAGTATCGATCTATTATTCAGTGAATATTCACTATAATTATAGTATGAGTACTATTAAGTACTTTTATTGTTAAGTATTTGGTTATATTAAATGTTTTCAGCACCCCTGAACACGCAAATCAAACACGCATGCGAAGTTACGGTGGGAACGAGCTCAGTTTTAATACGATAGATCGTCGATGTGCGGTTCGAACTTTTTTACGATCGAACGAAAAAGTTGTATGTCTATTTTAAGAATACTCCGAGCATCTGAGGGAGTTCATTTCATTTATTATGCTTTCTGAAAGTCCTACCATTTGATTTCGATCAGTCTCTTTTGCATTTAGAAAATATGTTTTTTTTTAGTTGTTTGTTGCTGATAAGACACCTAAATTGTATAGTTGCCTCTGAGCACTGCATTTATTTTTGGAGTCCGCATTTTTCAAGGTCTTTTAATTCAATTAGTCATTGATAACACACTTTTACGTAGACTTTGAGAGATTCCAGCCCATAAGAGATACCCATGCTCACCTAAAGTGATCAAAGATATTTTTGTTCTGAGTAATCACTGAACATTTATCAATCTTATAATACAGTTTTGTCTTGTCCGTTGCTAAATTTAAACTAACCTCAATTTGAATAGGTTAAAGACCTTTTACTCTCTTTAAAAAAAATTCACACTGATCTTAAATTAATAACATTTTATTAATGAAGCAATATCAGAGAAATTAAACTTAATCGAAAAGGTCTCATCTGTTGAGTGCTCCACAAATTTTACCAAAAAATTATTTATAAAAGTCTAGAAAATTTATTCTATGTTGAATTTCGAAATTCCATGAAAATAAGAACATTCTTAATATTTAAAAAATATACTATATTTTAAATATAATGCATACATATTTACATGTGCTAATTAAAAACAAATAGAAAAAAATACACATATTATTATTGTAAATATATATAAATATATAATGTTTTGTACTTCGAAACACGCAATCCGCTGCTGACTTTTAAAATCGGTGGAAACCTATAAAAGCTGCTGCAAATAACACTCGAATCAATCATTTAATCTGTGCTCTAAAAATTCATTGACAAAATGTATGCACTACTCGTTGTGCTTGTTGCAAATTATTTCAAGTTTTCCGCAACGCAAGCGGATGTCCCCGAAGTGTGTATCGATCAATTGGGTTGCATTGAAGGTATTTATGTAACAGGTAATGATGGGCAACAATACGAGGCATTCTACGGCATACCATATGCGAAATCACCGATCGGTGAATTGCGATTTAAGGTAGGCTTTCAAGCTTTCTAGCCTACCGAGAATATAATATTTCATAACAAAGCTCATATTTTATTTATATAATAGAATCCTTTACCAGTCGAACCATGGCAGGACAAACTTATGGCCAAGGAACCGAGAGCTGATTGCATTCAATATAACACAATTCCGCCAACACCTATTCTGTATGGCGACGAGGATTGTCTTTACTTGAATTTGTACCGTCCCAAGGTAAAAAAAAGAGCACTCGAAAAATTTTGTTTTTAAATTATTTCAGCTTTTTTGTAACTTTTAGAATCATACCGCCGAGAAACTACCAGTTTTATTCTACATACACGGTGGAGCATTGTTTGCGGGCTCTCCAAATCCTTCAAATATTGCGCCTGACTATTTTATGGAAACTAATGAGGTTATATTGGTATTAATCGCATATCGTTTAGGTCCATTTGGTGGGTGCTTTTATTTTATTCGTCGTCCTTCGTTTAAAGTACCCTGTATAATGTATGATAATCTTAATTCCTGTTGTCTGTAGGTTTTCTCAGTACTGGCGACGAGCATATGACCGGTAACTTTGGACTTAAGGACCAGAACATGGCTATGAAATGGGTTCAAAAATATATTAGCGCCTTCGAAGGTGATGCTTCGCGTGTAACTATTTTTGGTCATAGTGCTGGCAGTATTTCTGCACATTTCCACATGTTAAGCCCAGCTTCAAAAGGTATACGATTTATATATACATATGTATTGGTACCCCAGCTTTGGGAATACATTATTTAGACTGTAAAAAATTGATTTATCTCATATCCACAATCTTATAAGATAATATGGGTTGGCGAATTGCTTACTAATCAATAATATGACTTTTGGAAGGTTTGTTTCGCAATGCTGTATTAATGAGTGGCCAAGCAAATTGTCCTTTCATCCGAAAAATCGATCAGAAATCACAGGTTATTCAATTAGCTACGGGTATGGGAATTACAAATGCAAACAAAATGTCTTCAAGTGAACTAGCTGATGCTCTACGCAATACGCAAGCAACGGATTTGTTAAAGGCTGGTGCTGATTTAAAAATATGGAATTTATACCCCTTCGGTACTTTTCGTACCACCATTGAACAAGAAACATGGCCGGAACCTTTCATAACCGCAGATATGTATAAATTAATTGGAAGCCCAGATATGCCGAAAACTGTGCCATGGATTGGTGGTTATACTTCACCAATTGGAGAAGGTACTGTGATGGCGCTAAGGCTATATTCGGATCTGGCCTTACAAGCGGACTTCAATAAGAACTTTAATGAATTGTTCAAATTAGTGATTGAACTGAGTGGCACCGAATATCCGGAAAGAGTCGATGAAGTAATAGAACGTTTAGTAGTGGAATATATGGGTGGCGTACGTGAGTTGAATGAAAACACAATTGATGGCTTTCTCGAGGTAACTATGGAACAAAGAAACATATTACATAGAGACATTACTTTCATTTGGTTTATTTTTAATTCCATTTAGCTTTTGGGTGATTGCTTTTTTACTTATCCATTATACAAAACTATAGCTGCGAATATTTATTCTGGTGCAAGAGCAAATAGTCTAACGGGAATAATTCAATTCGGCTACCGTGGACCATATACATATTCTGAGATTTTTACGGGCACCTCAAGGAATTTCGGCGCTGTTCACGTTGATGATTTGCTATATCTATTTCGAATGCCCTTCTTAGCTCCAAAACGATATGGCAAATCAACACTTGAGGCGGAGTTGGTTAAGAGATACGTGGCACTACATGTTGAGTATGCTAAAACTGGGTAAGTACAAACAAAAATGACAGAGTGAGCTGTTAGCACTGTGTTAATTTCATATGTTTAAGTCTTGGTTGGGACAATATTTTGTATTATAAAGCCATTCCTTGCCCGTCAATTTTAATTCACGGTGTGTACTAAAAGCGATTTAAGTTTTTCTCTGAAGATTATCTATTTGTCAAAAAACCAACATGAGATTATCGACTAAATGTTTCTCAAAATGTAAGCGCCACCTTCGATGACATATTTTCATTTTTATTTCCAGCAATGTTAAAGCCTTTGATAAAATGACCCCTTGTTCGAAGGATCAGTTTGACCGACACGATGGATCAGGCATTTGCGACTATTTGTCTATTGTCAATGATACGGAATTATTCCATGTCGGGAATAAATGGAATGTGGAACGGATGAAGTTGTGGCAGTATGTCGAAAAAATTCTCTTTGATATTTAATGCTGTAGCATTAGAACAGCAATTGAACAAAAACGAAAAAAAAAGAAAATAACTATTATGAGCATGTAAATAAATAGTAGTTTGTATTCTAAAAATTGTATATATAATTAAAATTGCACATAAAAATGGGTTAGAAATATTTTTGTATGTCTTATCTTTATGCGAACATATCCTGCAACTTATAGGTAAGTTTTAAAGCCCAAATATCATTTAAATGTCATAACAATGGCTCACAATTAACATACGTTTCAAAGTTTTTAAAATATTCATATATTTTTCGAGTTTTAGAAAATCATTTTTATGGCACGCACCCTATTGTTCAAAACGTGCGCGGTTAGTTAATTTGTTTCAAATTGCTGCGAATATCTGCATAAATTTGTTTATCTATAACGCGATTTACAAAGTCACATTTGTGCTACATTTACCGACCTAATTACTTCTGGTTCAGTATAAAAGTTTTAAGTAAGTTTGATTTTTAAACAAATTGCTTCTACTAGTATATCTATCAATATCTATCGAAGTGTCGCAGTAATGAAAGGAATTATATTGTGGTTAACCTGTTTGGTGGTTTGTTCGAATTTGGATCCGATACGAGCCAGTTTGCCGAAAGTATGCTTTGACGGTTTATCCTGTGTTCGCGGCACGTATATGGCCGGTTATGATAGTTATTCGTTTGAAGCCTTCCTGGGTATACCGTATGCCAAACCACCCATCGGTAATTTGAGGTTTAGTGTAAGTAAAAAGTGAATGCGTCTCACAAGCAATGTTTGAGTGTAACTGTATTAAAATGTATAATCTAATTTAAGAATCCTGAAGAAGCTGAACTCTGGGATGGCACTTTGTCAGCATTACGTCCCAAGCCGGATTGTATACAGCGTGATTATTCCACTACATTAAAAACGATCAGCGGTTCAGAGGATTGTCTGTACTTGAACATATATCGCCCATTGGTAACTAATATATGCTAAATTTGGTTGGCCTATATTTTTGTTTCACAATAACGTATCCTTTTATATTTATAGCAACGTGCCGGTGGGAAATTGCCAGTAATGTTTTACATACATAGTGGTGATTTTTCCTCTGGTTCACCGAGTCCAGACAGTGTGGGACCCCAATATTTTATGGATACGAATGACGTAATTTTGGTAGTGCCAGCTTATCGCGTGGGTCCATTTGGTAAGTGATACAACGTTTTGCTGAAAACCATAACATATTATCACGCTAGAGCGTAGTCTCGGTTCTAATTGATAGAAACTTACTGGTTTGCAATTTAGAAATTAATAAGCAATGAAGATCCCGGAATAAAACTTTGAACAAATTTCTACAAAAACTAGATTCATCATCAGTCATCTTATTAAAATTACAAATATACGTTACGAGAGTATAAAATGTTCGGTTACACCCGAATTTAGCCTTCCTTTCTTGTTCATGTTAATATTATCATTATCTATGTGTGTTACTTAACAGGTTTCTTATCTACGAATGATACGGAGATGACGGGAAATTTTGGTCTTAAAGATCAGCATTTAGCAATGAAATGGGTTAACAAGTATATATCGGCTTTTGGTGGTGACCCCAACAGTGTGACAATTTTCGGCCATAGCGCTGGTGCTGTATCGGTTCATTTACACTTACTTAATGGACATACAAATGGTAATGCCTAAAGACAATAAGAATATATGTTCTATTTGAAATCAATGTTCTTATGTTCACAGATTCTGCTCTATTCCAAAACGCTATTATGATGAGTGGTGTCGCAAACTCACCATACGCTGTGCCTTTAAGTGATCCAAGAGGACAAGTCATTAAATTGGCTAAAGCTGCTGGTGTGAGTGAAGCTGAGTACTTAAGTTCGGCTGGTTTGGTTCAAGCATTGCGTTCAATCAAGCCAAAAACTTTGCTACGAGCTGTCGATGATCTTAAACTTTGGAATGTGCATCCGCTTGTAACATTCCGTCCGAATATTGAAAATGTCAATTGGCCTGGTGCATTCTTAACAAATAAGCAAAATACAAAAGATCCACAGATTTCAATTGGAAAGTGCCATAACGTAACTTGGATCGTTGGTAATGTACCGGCCAAGGGTGAGGGTTTGGGTATAGCACTTCGATTGGCAAGTGATACCAAATTACAAAAGGAATTCAATAGTAACTTCACCAAGTCGCTAAGCATTATATTGGATTTACCTGCGAAGTGTGACACAAAAGATAATATAGATTCATTGGTAACTGAGTATATGGATGGTAGATACAAACTGAATGATTATACATTAAATGGGTTTTTGGAGGTAAATAAATATTAAATATTCACGCATGAAGTAATTATATTTAATATACGTTTCCTTTTCAGCTTTTGGGAGATGCAATTTTTATTCACCCAACATACAAACTTCTTGAGAGTAATATCAATTCTTCACGCGCTGATTTTGGAGGAATAATAAAGTTTGACTACCGCGGACCTTATTCATATTCGAATATATATTCAAACAGCTTAAAGGATTTCGGTACTGCACACGCTGATGATTCGTTATTCCTGTTTGAAGGACCACGAGGAGTATCACATCGCTACTCAAAGAGGTCTCCTGAGGCAGCTTTGGTGAAACGTTATGTACGACTGTTTCAGAATTTTGCCTCAACTGGGTAAGTGAATCTAAGTATAGTTTTTTTTGTATCAGTATCATATTCTCGTTCTTTCAGTTATGCTGACATCCCAGAATGTACTGATAACGATTTTCCGAATAATTGCGAGTATTTGTCAATAGTGAAAGATGATGATGAACCATTCCAAACTGGAAATACTTGGAATACTCAACGAATGAACACTTGGGATAAAGTATATCAAAATTGCTAAATTGCCTTTTTATTGCAATAAAACCGAATATAAAGTTTTATTGTACATATGTATGTGATAATGGGGCACAAACATGTTTGGTCTAACTTTGGTATCGACGACTAATTGATTCAATAAAGTACGGTAATATAGTTTATTGATTATTTTGCAATGTTCGAGGTAATCGGAGAATATTATTCCACGTGAAACCTAAAAATATTGGCAAAGATCTGTCCAGCTTACTCAATAGTTACTATCTGAATCGAAACATCATTTGCGCTCTTTTTTCCTTTGATTACATTTTCTGAGTCTTTGCTTTGAAAGAGCTTTGATAACTAAATTCTTTGAGAGTTCATAAATTAGCAATTATGTGATATGGCGTTATTCTGATTCAGATTAAAAGCATTGGAAACGAATTATTTTGCTTATAGGAATTCAATGGTTATTACACTCTCGCAACAAAGTTGCTACGAGAGTATTATAGTTTTGTCCACATAGCGGTTGGTTGTAAGTCCTAAAACTAAACGAGTTAGATATAGGGTTATATATATCAAAATGATCAGGGTGACGAGAAAAGTTCAAATCCGGATGTCTGTCTGTCCGTCCGTCCGTGCAAGCTGTAACTTGAGTAAAAATTGAGATATCTTGATGAAACTTGGAAGACGTATTTCTTGGCATCGTAAGAAGGATAAGTTCGAAAATGGACCACTACCACGCTCACAAAATGGCGAAAACCGAAAACACTTAAAGTGCCATATATATAAATAATGCTATGGAAGTAAAATTTGGTATGAAGGATCGCACTATGAAGAGCCATATGTGGATGTAATTTTTTTGGGGAAGTGGGCGTGGCCCCGCCCCCTACGAAGTTTTTTGTACTTATCTCGCAAACTACTAAAGTTATATCAAGGAAACTTTCTAGAGTCGTTTCTTTTACGTACAACCTTATACAGTCCAAAAATGGAGGAAATTGGATTGTAACCACGCTCACCTCCCATACAAAGGTTATGTTGAAAACTACTAAAAGTGGGTTAACCCACTAACGAAAAACGCCAGAAACATTAAATTTCACATAAGAAACGGCATATGGAAGCTGCACTTAGATTTTTTTACAAAACGGAAAATGGGCGTGGCATCGCCCACTTATGGGTTATAAACCATATCTCAGGAACTACTCGCCCGATTTCAATGAAACTTGGTTTGTAATAGTTTCCTTACATCCCAATGATATGTTGTGAAATCGCTGCACAACCATGCCTACTTCCTATATACCAGAACTTTGAAGGCGATCTGAATCGTTTACTTTACAATATATAAAGTAAGCACTAGTGAAGATATCGGTGCAGAACTTTGCACAAATACTATGTTTATAGTGTGGCAGCCCCATTCTAAAAATCGCCGAAATCGGACCATAGGTTTTTAAGGCCCCATATATCGAACACGAGGACCTCGGTGCTTCTAACCTAATATTATGGTTTCCAACTTTCAATGGACTTTATACAATATATATGACGAATATGTGGGCCGAATAGTGTATTATATAATACAAATAAAGTTAAATAAATAAATTGCGAGAGTATAAAATGTTCGGTTACACCCGAACTTAGCCCTTCCTTACTATACTAAACATATTTTTATCAAAGCGTCAGAAAGAGTTTCGTATTTTGGCCCATCATAGAAATTCTCCAATAGCTAATAAACAAGCTGGTATACACTTTGGAACTCCTGCTCATCAGGCAACGTCAGTATGAATGTAAAACTTTAAATGCGTTTATCTCAAAAAAAGTTATAAAGCGAATTTTTTTAATTTCCCACACATTTCGGATTAACATTGTATAGTTAATGAATGAAGAATTTTTTTATATTTTTATTACAACAATTTTTTTCGATGCAATAAATATGGACAATTTTACCAGAAAAGTGAATTTTTATACTCCCGCAACAAATGTTGCTAAAGAGAGTATTATAGTTTTGTTCACATAACGGTTGTTTGTAACATCCAAAACTAAACGAGTTAGATATAGGGTTATATATACCAAAGTGATCAGGGTAAAGAGTGGAGTTCAAATCCGAATGTCTGTCTGTCCGTCCGTCCGTCCGTCCGTCTGTGCAAGCTGTAACTTGAGTAAAAATTAAGATATCTTGATGAAACTTGGAACACTTATTTCTTGGCACCATAGGAAGGTTGCTTTCGAAAATGAGCAAAATCGGACCACTGCCACGCCCACAAAATGGCGAAAACCGAAAACACATAAAGTGCCATAACTAAGCCATAAATAAAGCTATGGAAATAAAATTTGGTATGAAGGATCGCACTACGAAGGGGCATATTTGGATGTAATTTTTTTGTACATATCTCACAAACCAATAGAGCTATATAAACCAAACTTTCTGCAGTCGTTTTTTTTTAGCCACTTCCTATTACAGTCCAAAAATGAAAGAAATCGGATTATAACCACGCCCACCTCCCATACAAAAGTTAGGTTGAAAGTTACTAAAAGTGGGTTAACTCATTAACGAAAAACGTCAGAAACACTAAATATCACATAAGAAATGGCGGATGAGAGCTGCACTCAGATTTTTTTACAAAGTGGAAAATGGGCGTGGCGTCGCCCACTTATGGGTCAAAAACCATATCTCAGGAACTACAGGACCGATTTCAATGAAACTTGGTTTGTTTGTAGTTTCCCTACATCCCAATGATATGTTGTGAAAATAGGCCAAATCGCTTCACAACCACGCTTACTTCCTATATACCAGAACTTTGAAGACGACCTGAATCGTTTACTTTACAATATATAAAGTAAGCACTAGTGAATATATCGGTGCAGAACTTTGCACAAATACTATATTAATAGTGTGGCAGCCCCATTCTAAAAATCGCCGAAATTGGACCATAGGTTTTTAAGGCCCCATATATCGAACACGAGGACCTCGGTGCTTCTAACCTAATATTATGGTTTCCAACTTTCAATGGACTTTATACAATATATATGACGAATATTTGGTCAAATTGTGTATTATATAATATAAAGAAAGTTAAATAAATAAATTGCGAGAGTATAAAATGTTCGGTTACACCCGAACTTAGCCCTTCCTTACTTGTTTGGTTTAAAATCTGTCAAAAATTCAAATTTCAAAATTTTTTGTTTCCTTCGTTAACTAGATTTATCCACGTACTATCGAAATATTTTCGGTTTATTGTTTTTACGTTGTTTCTTTTCGTCTACGGCAAGACCTTTTTTTGATACGTCATGGGAGAAGAGGTAAAATTTTCTCAATATACCGTTTAAATTTGTTTTATTTGATACGCTTAATTGTTATATGAAATATATTTAGTGATATTATAGTGATAGTATATATAAAATAAGTACAGAAGGGCTAAGTTCGGGTGTAATCGAACATTTTATACTCTCGCAATTTCTTTATTTAATTTTATTAAGAGAACGCACAATTTGACATACATACTCGTCATATAAATGGTATAAAGTCCATTGAAAGTCTGAAAACCCTAATATTAGGTATATGGGAGCTAGGGGAAGATATGACCCGATTTCACTCATTTTTTCGCACGGAAACATATTATTAGAAGCAAAATATTCCCTCTGAATTTCTTCAAAATATCTGAGAGACTTATGTTCCTTATGTTCTATATATGGGGCCTTGAATACTTATGGTCCGATTTTTAAAAGTGCGATGCCACTCTAAAATTGCAGTATTTGTGCAAAGTGATCTTCAGATATCTTCACTAGTGCTTACTTTATAAATTGTAAAGTAAACGATTCAGATCGACTTCAAAGTTCTCGTATATTGGAAGTAGGCGTGATTGTAAACCGATTTGGACTATTTTCATAACAAATCATTGGAAAGCCAAGAAGATATTATGACCCGAATTTCATTGATATTAGTCGAGTAGTTTAGTTTGAATGCAGCTCTTCTCCACCATCTTTATAATGAAATTTAAGGTTTCTGGTGGTTTACCTTACTGAATTAAAGCATTTTTAGGAGTTTTCAGCATAACCTTTGTATGGAAGGTGGGCGTGGTGATAACCCGTTTTCCTCCATTTTTGGATTGTGTAAGGAAGTACCTGAAGGAAAAGACCCCTGAGTGTTTCGGTGATATAGCTTTAGTAGTTTACGAGATTGTACCAAATTTCAATGAATTAGTTGTTTTTTATGCTCTCGCAACAAAGTTGCTAAGAGAGAATTATAGTTTTGTGCACATAACGGTTGTTTGTAAGTCATAAATCTAAACGGGTTAGATATAGGGTTATATATGCCAAAATCATCAGGGTGATGAGACAAGTTGAAATGCGGATCCGTCGTTGCCGTCCAGGCAACAGATAACTTGAGTAAAAATTAAGATATCTTGACAAAACTTGGTACAAATCCTTGGGACCGCGAAAACGTTGCTATTAAAAAATGGCGAAAAATCCGACTATTGCCACGACCACAAAATGGCGGAAATCGAAAACACATAAAGTGTCATAACTAAACCATAAATAAGATATAAAAGTAAGATTTGGTACAAAGGATCTCACGAGGAAGGGTCATAATTGGATGTATTTTATTTTTTTGGAGAAGTGGGCGTGGTTCCCACTAAGTCTTTTGTATATATTTCGCATACCTATAAAGCAAATTTTCTGCAGTCATTTCTCTGAAGTACCCTATCACACACCACTAAATGAGTTAACTCACTAACAAAAAACGTCAGAAACACTAATTTGTATAGAATAAATGACAGAAAGGAACTGCACTCAGATTTAAAAAAATTGAAAAATAAGTCTATCGTCGCCCACTTATGGGTCAAAACCCATATTTCAGAATCAACCCGACCGATTTCAATGAAATGCGGTACATACACTGATGACACGGATGGAAAATGGGCGAAATCGGTTCACAACCACGACTACTTTCCAAATAACTAAATTTTGAATTCCATCTGATTTCTTCACTTTATAATGTATACATAAGGAACCGATGAAAATAGCGGAATAAAACTTTACCTAAATACTGTATTTGAGGTGTGGCATCAATTGTGGAAAACTTGTCGAAATCGGACTATAACTTTTCAATACCCCGGATATCGAACATGTAGAACTCTGTGCCTAAGGGTAATTTTTCACCGAAAATATCGTTAAATCTCTCAGATTTTTTAATTTTATTCCGAGAGATTTTTTTTCTTCTAATAGTGTGTCTTCTTTACCAAAAATTTTTAAAATCGTGTCCCCTAGCTCCCATATACCTTATTTTCGGATTACCAAATTTCCGGTGGGCTTTATAGTCTTGGATATAGTGCAACCTTGATGGTGAAAATTGGTGAAATTGGTTCAGGAATTACCTCAGTCATTTGGTTTAAATTTTGTGTTATCTTAATAAAACTATATCAATAAATTGCGAGAGTATAAAATGTTTGGTTGCACCCGAACTTAGCCTTTCCTTACTTATTTTTTCTTAAAGATAAGCATATATCCCAAAACCCACCTAATATGAATTCAACTTTACAGATTTCCAACAAAAATTACTTATTTCATCTATTCGGGCCGAGTTTGAGTGTTAATAGATAACAAGTAAGGAAGGGCTAAGTTCGGGTGTAACCGAACATTTTATACTCTCGCAATTTATTTATTTAACTTTATTTATATTATGTAATACACAATTTACCCACATATTCGTCTTATATATTGTATAAAGTCCATTGAAAGTTGGAAACCATAATATTAGGTTAGAAGCACCGAGGTCCTCGTGTTCGATATATGGGGCCTTAAAAACTAATGGTCCAATTTCGGCGATTTTTAGAATGGGGCTGCCACACTATTAATATAGTATTTGTGCAAAGTTCTGCACCGATATCTTCACTAGTACTTACTTTATATATTGTAAAGTAAACGATTCAGATTGTCTTCAAAGTTCTGGTATATAGGAAGTAGGCGTGGTTGTGAAGCGATTTGGCCTATTTTCACAACATATCATTGGGATCTAAGGAAACTATTACAAACCAAGTTTCATTGAAATCGGTCGAGTAGTTCCTGAGATATGGTTTTTGACCCATAAGTGGGCGACGCCACGCCCATTTTCCATTTTGTAAAAAAATCTGAGTGCAGCTTTTATCTGCCATTTCTTATGTGAAATTTAGTGTTTCTCACGTTTTTCGTTAGTGAGTTAAGCCACTTTTTGTAATTTTCAACCTAACTTTTGTATGGGAGGTGGGCGTGGTTATGATCCGATTTCTTTCATTTTTGGACTGTATTAGGAAGTGGCTAAAAAAACGACTGCAAAAAGTTTGGTTTATATAGCTCTATTGGTTTGCGAGATATGTACAAAAAACTTAGTAGGGGCGGGGCCACGCCCACTTCTCCAAAAAAATTACATCCAGATATGCCCCTTAATAGTACGATCCTTCATACCAAATTTTATTTCCATAGCTTTATTTATGGCTTAGTTATGGCTCTTTATGTGTTTTCGGTTTTCGCCATTTTGTGGGCGTGGCAGTGGTCCGATTTTGCTCATTTTCGAAAGCAACCTTCCTATGGTGCCAAGAAATAAGTGTGCCAAGTTTCATCAAGATATCTTAATTTTTACTCAAGTTACAGCTTGCACAGTCGGACGGACGGACGGACGGACAGACAGACATTCGGATTTGAACTCCACTCTTCACCCTGATCACTTTGGTGTATATATAACCCTATATCCAACTCGTTTAGTTTTGGGTGTTACAAACAACCGTTATGTGAACAAAACTATAATACTCTCTTTAGCAACATTTGTTGCGAGAGTATAAAAAGTAAATGATTTTAAATATATGTATATTTCTAATATAATTTAAATATATAACTTTTTCTTATTTTAGTTTTAGTAAACACTCGCGTTAATGTTCAAAATGTGCTCAGTTAGCTAATTTATTTGAAATCGTTACGAAGATCTGCATAAATTTGTTTATCTATGACGAGGATATACATAAATATTTTCTTAGAGCCAAATGCTCACATTTGCAATTACGGCCTAATTACTTCTGGTTTAGTATAAATGTTTTCGATAAAGTTTGATTTTTAAAGGAATTATATTGTGGTTAACATTTTTGGTGTTTTGTTCGAATTTGAGTCCGATACGATCCAGTTTGCCGAAGGTATGCTTTGACGGTTTATCCTGTGTGCTCGGCAGGTATATGTCCGGTTATG
Organism: Zeugodacus tau; assembly: GCA_031772095.1. Taxonomy (NCBI): domain Eukaryota; kingdom Metazoa; phylum Arthropoda; class Insecta; order Diptera; family Tephritidae; genus Zeugodacus; species Zeugodacus tau. The sequence continues at coordinate 13,141,222 of CM062652.1, read as the reverse complement.
ATAGTTATTCTTTTGAAGCCTTCTTGGGTATACCATATGCCATCGGCCGCCCATCGGAGATTTAGTGTAAGTAAAAAGGGAATGCGTCTTACAAGCAACGAGTGTAACTGTATTAAAATGTATAATCTAATTTAAGAATCCTGAAGAAGCTGAACAGATTGTACACCGCGCAATAATGACAGTGCATTAAAACCGATAACCGGTTCAGAGGATTGTCTGTACTTGAACATATATCGCCCATTGGTAACTAATACTAAATTTAGTTGACCTATATTTTGGTTTTTAAATTGCATATCCGTTTATTTTTATAGCAGCGTGCCGGTGGGAAATTGCCAGTAATGTTTTACATACACGGTGGTGGTTGTTCTAGTGGTTCTCCGAGTCCAGACAGTGTAGGACCCCAATATTTTATGGAATGACGTAATTCTGGTAGTGCCAGCTTATCGCTTGGGTCCATTTGGTAAGTGATATAAGATTTCGAATAATAATTCTTTATTTTGATATTAAATTGATAATATTAATATTTTATCGGTACATGTCGTACAATAGGTTTGCTCACCTAACGGTTGTTAGGGTTATACTTATATATCAAAATGATCAATATGTCTACCAAAGCTACATAAACCAAATTTATGGGAGCCATTTCCCATCATGCGTCTATAAAATGGGTGAAATCGGATAATAATCATGATTACGGATTTATTGGTAACAGAATATATGGAAGGTAGATACGAATTGAATGATTATACATTGAATGGCTTTTTGGAGGTAAATATATATAAAATATACACGCATGAAGTAATTATATTTAATTTTTGTTTGTGTTGTTTTATTTTAGCTTTTGGGAGATGCGTATTTCATATATCCAACATACAAACTTCTAGCGAGTAATATCAATTCTTCACGCGATGATTTTAGAGGAATAATAAAGTTTGACTACCGCGGACCCTATTCAATTTCGAAAATATACTCAAATAGCTTAAAGGATTTCGGCACTGCACACATAGATGATTCGTTATTCCTGTTTGAATGACCACGGGGAGTATCACATCGCTACTCAAAGAGGTCTTCTGAGGCAGGTTTGGTTAAACGTTATGTACGCCTGCTTCAGACGTTTGCCTCAACTGGGTAAGTGAATCTAAGTATAATTTTTCGTTTGAGTGTCATATTCTCGTTCTTCCAGTCATGCTGGTATCCAAGAATGTAACAATTTTCCGGATAATTGCAATTATTTGTCTATAGGGAAAGATGATGATGAACCATTCCAAACTGGAAATACTTGGAACACTCAACGAATGAACACTTGGGATGATGTGTATACAAATTGCTAAATTGTTTTTTTATTGCAATAAAACCGAATATACAGTTATACTTGTAACTGTATATGATAATGAGGCCACCAATCGATCCAGTAAGCGCGGTAATATTTTTTACTGATTATTTTGCTATGTTCGAGGTAGGCAGAGAATATTATTCCTCGTGAAACATAAAAAAATTGTCTGGTTACTTACTCTTAATAGTTACTATCTAAATCGAAGTATAATTTGCGCTATTTTCTTCTTTGAGTACATTTTCTGAGCCTTTGCTTTGAAAGAGTTTTGATAACTGAATTTCTTGAGAGTTCAGTTGACAGTTATACATGCTTATGCATAAAAAGAGCGCCCGCTAATAAATAATTTAAAAGGAGTTGGAATATTTGTAATTTGAAAAGCTGTCTTAATTTATTTTGAGCTGACCTCGTATTCGAGTATATAGACAAATAAGCATATATAATTAGTCTAAAAAATCAAAAGTCTGTTTCGACTAGACCTACTACAAATGCCATTAGCTCATTCAAAAACAATTAGTTGTTTTTTTATAAGAATTAGCATGTTTCCAAACATTCACCAAACTGATTTTCACATATTCAGGGAACCCAATATACATATATGACTTATTTGATCTATAAGGCCAAATTTGATTGCTTTCACAATAATAAAGCACATTTTTAATTAATATGTAATACAATTATAAATAACTAAAAATAACTTTTTCTATTTTGGTTTTATAACACACGCACCCTAATGTTTAAAATATGCTAATATAGCTAATTTATTTGAAATCGTTACGAAGATCTGCATAAATTTGTTTATCTATAACGTTACATTTGCAAATACGGCCTAATTACTTCTGGTTTAGTATAAAAGATTTGAGTAAAGTTTGATTTTTTAACAAATTGCTTTTCCTCGTATCTTTACCAGTATCTTTCGAAGTGTCGCAGTAATGAAAGGAATTATATTGTGGTTAACATTTTTGGTGTTTTATTCGAATGTGGGTCCGATAAAAGCCAGTTTGCCGAAGGTATGCTTCGACGGTTTATCCTGTGTGCTCGGCAGGTATATGTCCGGTTATGATAGCTATTCTTTTGAAGCCTTCTTGGGTATACCATATGCCAAACCGCCCATCGGTAATTTGAGATTTAGTGTAAGTAAAAAGGGAATGCGTCTCACAAGCAATGTTTGAGTGTAACTGTATTAAAATGTATATTCTAATTTAAGAATCCTGAAGAAGCTGAACTCTGGGATGGCACCGTGTCTGCATTATATCCCAAGCCAGATTGTATACAGCGTGATTATATTAGTACATTAAAACCGATAACCGGTTCAGAGGATTGTCTGTACTTGAACATATATCGTCCATTGGTAACTAATACTAACTATATACTAAATATATTGGACCTACATTTTGATTTCAAATTAACATATCCGTTTATTTTTGTAGCATCGAGCCGGGGGGAAATTGCCAGTAATGTTTTACATACACGGTGGTGGATTTTTCAGTGGTTCACCGAGTCCAGATAGTGTAGGACCACAATATTTTATGGATACGAATGACGTAATTCTGGTGGTGCCCGCTTATCGTTTGGGCCCATTCGGTAAGTGATATGATATTTCGAATAATATTTCTTTATTTTGATATTAAATTAATAATATTAATATTTTTATACTCTTGGTACATGTACAGAGTATAATAGTTTTGCTCACCTAACGGTTGTTAGGGTTATACTTATATATCAAAATGATCAGGATGTCTGACTGCTCGTAGGTCCGTCTGTCCGCGCAAGCGATAACGTGAGTAAAACTAGAGTCTTAATGAAACATATTCCTTAGCAGGATGAGAGGGTTGGTATTGCCCAAGGGCGAAGTTGGATCATTGCCACGCCCACAAATCGTTAAAGTTATAAAGTGCTATATCTAAGCCATTAATAAAGTTTCGGCACTTTAGACTTTTTTACAGATTGACCATGCTCGCCCCTAATAGGAGGAGCGCAAACTACCAAAGCTACATAAACAAAATTTATAGCAGCCATTCCCCATCATGCGTCATAAAATGGGTGAAATCGGATAATAATCGTGATCAACCCCATATATATAAAGGTTATGTTGCAAACTACTAAAAGTACGTTGACCCCTAACGAAAAAAGTTCGAAAAACTTTTACAGAAGATATGATGAGACAGAGCTGCAATCAGCTTTGTAAAAAAATGATAAATGGGTGTAGCGTCGTGCACTTTTGGGTCACAAACCATGTATAGGGTACTACTCTAATTTCAACCAAACTTTGTTCATAATATTTTCATCCTGTTATTACAGATGAAAAAATAGGTGAAATCGGCTCATTGCCACCCGTATTTCCTTCCTTAAAACTCAATGAATTATTCTATCTGATTCGTTCACTTTGCAATATATAAATTAAGAACCAATGAAGATACTCGAAATATATTTGTACAAAATCTCTTTCGTTTAAAAATTTTCGAAATCGGACTATAACTTTCCAAGCTTCTTGGTATCGAATATGAAAACCAAAGTGCCTGTCACCGAAAATTTCGGTAAATCTTTCAGATATTTGATCGAAATTCTTATGGAATATTTTTGTTTTAATCATGAGCCTCTGTGTCAGAAATCGGTTAAAATCTGATCATTATTTCCTATACCTCCAATTGCGAGAGTATGAAATACTCGATTATACCCGAATGTTAATAATATGTATGTGTGTTATTCTCAACAGGTTTCTTATCTACGAACGACACGGAGATGACGGGAAATTTTGGTCTTAAAGATCAGAATTTAGCACTAAAATGGGTTAACAAGTATATATCGGCTTTTGGTGGTGACCCCAACAGTGTGACAATTTTCGGACATAGCGCTGGTGCTGCTGCTGTTCATTTACACTTAATGAATAGAGATAAAAAGGGTAAGCCTAAAGACATAATAAATATCTGTTATATTTGGAACCTCCGTTCTTATTTTCACAGCCTCACCGCTATTCCATAACGCGGTTATGATGAGTGGTGTCGCAAACTCACCATTCGCTGTGCCTTTAAGTGATCCAAGAGGACAAGTCATTAAATTGGCTAAAGCTGCTGGTGTGAGTGAAGCGGAGTACTTAAGTTCGGCTGGTTTGGTTCAAGCATTGCGTTCAATCAAGCCAAAAACTTTGCTACGAGCTGTCGATGATCTTAAACTTTGGAATGTGCATCCGCTTGTAACATTCCGTCCGAATATTGAAAATGTCAATTGGCCTGGTGCATTCTTAACAAAGGAGCAAGATACAAAAGATCCACAGATACCGTTTGGAATGTGCCATGAAGTACCTTGGATTGTTGGTAATGTACCAGCCAAAGGTGAGGGTTTGGTTATAGCACTTCGATTGGCAACTGATAAGAAATTACGTAAGGATTTCAATAGTAACTTTAACAAGTCGCTAAGCATTATATTGGATTTACCTGCGAAGTGTGACACAAAAGATAATATAGCTCTATTGGTAACTGAGTATATGGACGATAGCTATGAACTGAATGATTACACATTAAATGGGTTTTTGGAGGTAAATAAATATAAAATATTCACGCATGAAGAAATTATATTTTATTTTTGTTTGTTTTGTTTTAGCTTTTGGGAGATGCGTATTTCATATATCCAACATACAAACTTCTAGCGAGTAATATCAATTCTTCACGCGATGATTTTAGAGGAATAATACATTTTGACTACCGCGGGCCTTATTCATATTCGAAAATATTTTCAAACAGCTTAAAGGATTTCGGTACTGCACACGCTGATGATTCGTTATTCCTGTTTGAAGGACCACGAGGAGTATCACATAGTTATTCAAAGAGGTCTCCTGAGGCAGCTTTGGTTAAACGTTATGTACGACTGTTTCAGACGTTTGCCTCAACTGGGTAAGTGAATCTAAGTATAATTTTTCGTTTGAGTGTCATATTCTCTTTTTTTCAGCCATGCTGGTATCCAAGAATGTAACGACTTTCCAAATAATTGCAATTATTTGTCAATAGTGGATGATGATGAACCGTTCCAAACTGGAAATACTTGGAATACTCAACGAATGGTCATTTGGGATGAAGTATATCAAAATTGCTAAATTGCCTTTTTATTGCAATAAAACCGAATATAAAGTTGTACTTGTTACTGTATGTGATAATGCTCCCATATACATAATTGTAGGTTTTTCAAAAATACGGTGAGCTTTATTCCGCATATATCGAACGGTTAATATGTGAGATATCAAAATTAAGTCAGCGTATAGTCTAGGTCTAGTGTACCTTTGTGAGGAAAATGAGTGATATCGGTTCAGGAATTACATCTGCACTCATATACTATTTGTGGTGATTTTCGTTATTCTATTGAACTTTAAGGCGAATATATGGGTCAAATAGTGTTATCTTAATAAAATTTCATCAATGAATTACGAGAGTATAAAATGTTAGGTTGCGCCCGAACTTAGCCTACCCTTACTTGTTTTATATAGTTTTCAAACACCCACATAATATGAAATCATATACGTAGATTCTGGAAACGGAAGAATGAAAGGTTTATTTGTTTATTCCGGGACAATTTGATTGCCTTCACAATATTATAAATATTGATAAAATCCTCGTTGAGGTAATTTATTTGAAATTGTTACGAATATTTGCATATTATAATCGAAATCAATTTCAAGTGTAGATAGAATTACGTAATCGATTAATATATATGCTTATATTCTTCAGAATACATTCGCATATGTTGACGATATGGCAAATAAATATTTGTAATAAGATACGTGTTTAATTATAATTTACATAAATATCTTATCTACAATTGCCACAATTAAAAACTGAGATCTGAACAATCACATTTATAATTACTACCTAATTACTTTTGGTTTCGTATAAAAGATTTGAGTAAAGTTTGATTTTTTTACAAATTGCTTCTTTCTCCGTATATTCACCAGTATCTATCGAAGTGTCGCAGTGATGAAAGGAATTATACTGTGGTTAACCTGTTTGGTGTTTTGTTCGAATTTGGATCCGATACAAGCCAGTTTGCCGAAGGTATGCTTTGACGGTTCCTCATGTGTGCTCGGCAGGTATATGTCCGGTTATGATAGCTATTCTTTGGAAGCCTTCCTGGGTATACCATATGCCAAACCGCCCATCGGTAATTTGAGATTTAGTGTAAGTAAAAAGTGTTTTAGTCCTACAAGTAATGAATGAGTGTAACTGTATTAAAATAAATTATCTAATTAAAGAATCCTGAGAGCGCTGAACTATGGAATCGCACCTTGTCAACATTATACCCCAAGCCGGATTGTATACAGCGTGAATATTCCACTAAATCAAAAACGATCAGCGGTTCGGAGGATTGTCTGTACTTGAACATATATCGTCCATTGGTAACTAATATATTCTTACAGGACCAAAATTTGGTTTTCACAAAAACTTATCCGTTTATTTTTATAGCAGCGAGACGATGAAAAATTGCCAGTAATGTTTTACATACATGGTGGTGGACTATTTAGTGGCACACCGAGTCCCGTTAAAGTGGGACCCCAATATTTTATAGATACGAATGATGTAATTCTGGTAGTGCCAGGTTATCGCGTGGGTCCATTTGGTAATTGATATAAGGCTTTGTGGGAAATTTCATTATTTTGTTATTAAATTATTTAACTCTTATTTTTTTACTCACTGCACTTTAGTATTTAACAATGCCATCATCGTATTGATTGTATTAAGAACATAATTAATAATACTTTTAATGCTAATGTTATGTATCCATACGTATGTTATTCTCAACAGGTTTCTTATCTACGAACGATACGGAGATGACGGGAAATTATGGTCTTAAAGATCAAAATTTAGCATTGAAATGGGTTAACAAGTATATATCGGCTTTTGGTGGTGACCCCAACCGTGTGACTATTTTCGGTCATAGCGCTGGTGCTGTATCTGTTCATTTACACCTAATGAATAGAGATACAAATGGTAATGCCTAAAGACAATAAGAGTATACGTTCTATTTGGAATTACACTTCTTCTCTTCACAGCTTCACCTCTATTCCATAACGCTGTTATGATGAGTGGTGTCGCAAACTCTCCATACCATGAGTCATCAAGCGATCCAAGAGGACAAGTCGTTAAATTGGCTAAAGCTGCTGGTGTGAGTGAAGCTGAGCATCTGAGTTCGGCTGGTTTGGTACAAGCATTGCGTTCAATCAAAGCAAAAACCTTGTTGCAAGCTGTCGATTCTCTTAAAGTTTGGGATGTCCATCCGTATATAACATTTCGTCCGAATATTGAAAATGATGATTGGTTTGGTGCTTATGTTACAAATGGGCAATATTTATATGATGGGAAAATACCATATGGAACGTCTGATGACGTACCTTGGATCGTTGGTAATGCACCGGCCAAGGGTGAGGGTTTGGTTGTAGCACTGCATTTGGCAAGTGATACGAAATTGCAGGAGGATTTCAATAGTAATTTTAACAAGACACTGAGCCTCTTATTGGAGTTACCGGCAGAGTGTAAGCAAGCAATTATTATAGATTTATTGATAACAGAGTATATGGACGGTAGATATGAACTCAATAATTTTACATTAAATGGATTTTTGGAGGTAAATAAATATGTAATATCCATGCATGAAGAAGTATTTTTATTTAATTTGTTTTGTTTTAGCTTTTGGGAGATGCGCATTTTATATACCCAACATTCACACTTCTTAAGAATAATGTCAATTCTATACGTGTTGATTTTAAAGGCATAATCCGTTTCAACTACCGCGGACCTTATTCGTATTCCACCGCACTTTCAAATAGTTCCAAAAACTTTGGTCCTGCACACGCTGATGATTCGTTGTACCTGTTTCATAGAGCATCATATCCTTATTCAAAGAAATCTCCTGAGGCATCTTTGGTTAGACGTTATGTAAGGCTGTTTCAGACGTTTGCCTCAACTGGGTAAGTGAATCTACATATTTAAGTACATTGTTGTTGTTTGGGTATCATATTCCGGTTCTTTCAGTAATGCTGACATCCAAAAATGTAATGGTGAAGATTTTCCGGATAATTGTGAGTATTTGTCGATTGTGAATGATGATGATGAACCATTCCAAACTCGAAATACTTGGAATACTGAACGAATGGACATTTGGAATCAAATATATACCACATATTGCTAAATTGTTTTATAATTACATATATTCATATATACTTACTTATTGCAATAAAACCGAATAAAAGGTTACTATATGAGGACTATGCCTTAACTTAGACCCTTCTTAACTGCTGAAATATTTTGTGAGATGTTCTCCATCAATATATAGTCGAGTCAATGTCACTCCTCTGGTTTTGTATGATCTCTTCGCAAAACGTTTGCATGAAACCGAGAGAGCAGTAATAGTTGGTGAGAGTGACATCGCTAACTTCAGTCTGCTTGTCACGTGTACATAAAATTTCACGTTTTTCTTGAAAAAGAAGAATCTCTGATTATTGATTAATATAGCCATTTGTATATAAATACATAACTGTGCTTGTGACCCATTTATTTCTTAGTATTTGCACGCATGCCGGCCCTTATCAACTCCAGTGCTGTTGTCAAAAGGTGGGTGGTGTGAGTGACGTTTCAAGGAAATTGCGAATATGAATATTAATTTTACATACATACATATGACTGTGTAAGCATGAGTATTTTGAATAAAAATGCGACATTGAAAATTTTCAAGCTCACACGCGCACGCCTTCGCGGAGATTATGCGCCCTGCCAGCCAGGCCTAACCACTTTCCCCTCATGTTTCTTCAATTACTAACACCAACGCACACATTTGGGTTATTTTGTTTTTGTATTCGTACGTGTGAGGGGAATAGTGGTTAAAAAACTCACAAGTAGCTATGCTGGCCTATGACCAACTCACCACTTTTTTTACCACTTTTGTGGGTTTAAAAAACTTCGGTTTAACCAGCTTTTTCACCACCTTTGGCTGGCAGGGCGTGTACTTACATACATATATATATTTATTTGTGTATGTATGTACGTATGCATTAAGGGTACAAGGCGTTGGTGTATTATCTACAAGAAGGCATTGAAATTCGTATGCATAAAAAAGGAAGCCGACGAAATCGCCGTTGTACAAATGCACACACGACCAATAAGTTGCTTAACAACGAGTTGGTAATCACAGTAAAAATAAAGTGAAATAAATAAATTGCAGTAAAGTTCATTTAAATGTACAAGTGGTGCAACTGCTTGTGCAGCGATCATTCCGGTTCATTTTCAAGGACACGCCTTGCTGTTGCACGTGCGCTGCGCTGATGTGGATGCGCTTTTGGTTTACGCTTGTAGGCTCCTACAATTAAATATACATATATATGTATGTATGTAACATGCCTTCGTAGTCTGATCTGTGATCAGTGATATTATGCGTAGAAGCTATTGAAATTCAGATTTCCGAATGCAAGTTAGGAAGGAGCTTTAATGGCGATGTCAGTGAGTGTGGGATTATCATGTGGGGACTCATACATACGAGATGCGTTCAGATAACGGTAATTTTAAAATTTCCAATTGTTAAAGTTTTTATACTCTCGCAACAAAAGTTGCTAAGAGAGTATTATAGTTTTGTCCACATAACGGTTGTTTGTAAGTCCTAAAACTAAACAAGTTAGATATGGGGTTGTATATACCAAAGTGATCAGGGTGACGAATAAAGTTCAAATCCGGATGTCTGTCTGTCCGTCCGTGCAGGCTGTAACTTGAGTAAAAATTGAGATATCTTAATGAAACTTGGAACACGTTTTCCTTGGCACCATAAGAAGGTTAAGAAGTTAAGCCACAAAATGGCGATAACCAAAAACACATAAAGAGCTATAACTAAGCCATAAAATTTGGAACATAGGATCGTATTAGGGAGCGGCACATTTGAATGAATTTTTTTGGAAAAGTGGGCGTGACCGCGCCCCTAATAGATTTTTTGTATATATCTTGCAAACCTATAAAGCTATATCAACCACACTTTCTGCAGTCGTTTCTTTTAGCCGTTTCCTTATACAGTCCAAATGACAGAATACGGATAATGACCACGCCTACCTCCCATACAAAGGTTAGGTTGAAAAAAAAAGCTAACGAGAAACGTCAGAAACACCAAATTTTACATAAGAAATGGCAGAAGGAAGCTGCACTGAGATTTTTTTACAAAATGGAAAATGGGCGTGGAGTCGCCCACTTATGGGTCAAGAACTATTCGACCGATTTCAATGAAATTCGGTATATAATATTTTCTTGTCACCCTGATGAGACTGGTGGAATATGGGCGAAATCGGTTCACGACTACGCCTACTTTCCACATAACTTAATTTTGAATCCTTCTGATTCGTTCAATTTATAATGTATACATAAGGAACCGATAAAGATAGCGAAATGAAACTTTACACAAATACTGTATTTGAGCTGTTTTTGAAATTGTCAAAATCGAACCATGATTTTTCAAGGCTCCTGATATCAAACATGAAGAACTCAGTGCCTAAGGGTAATTTTTCACCGAAAATATAGGTAAATCTCTAAATAAATTGTGAGAGTTTAAATGTTCGGTTGCACTCGAACTTAGCCTTCCTCTACTTGTTTTATTTTTATTATGTTGACATGCACGATGCTTCTGAATCACAAAAAAAATGTTCAGCAATATCCATTGCTTACTTTATCTGTAGCACTCGCTATTGTTAGATGGTTTTTTTATATGCAACCTCACACTTCGTTGCTTGTTCGTGAATTCTTGATCAAAAACGATTGCCCAGCCTCCATGTTCTCTCCTTGTGACTTTTCGCAAAGTGATCATCGCTGAAAGAGCTAAAGGCTATCCAAAAATCGAGTTTAAGAGATGTTTCGACGATTGGAAGAATCGTTGACATAAGTATATACTATCGAAAGTGGACTTTTTGAACACACCTAGTATTACATGTGGTATATTACATTTCAAGGGTGTGTTTTTTTTTTTGAAGTTAAAAACCTTTATGTAAAACTTATCTCGACAATAACTCAACGAATATTGGTTTCTAATAGGTCAGTCGTAGCTATTCTATCAATATGTACTTGATATGATGTGTTCTCTCAAAAAGTGAGTCATAGTGGTCAATTGGTAATAGGTTACCAAAAGTTTTTCAAAGAAATTGATGACTTGAAAAATTTATGGCTTGTTTAACAGTATTTTGGAACAATTTAAAACCGTTTCCATGATAATCGGTTCTACGTAATCGGGACGGACAGCGGTTTTTATTCATCCAAGGATTTTCAAATCGGTAGATTCCTCAAATTATTTGGGGAATATTTGAAGCTACAAGAAACACAAAAAAAATTCTGATAATAAATTATTCTTGTATTTCTTACCATGAAGTCTGACGAGTTTTTTAATTATTGTCCCCACTCCAACTTCTACAATTTTGCTTACTTTCGCATATGTATGTGAATCCAGAAATGCGTCTCATCTCTGCTTTCATTCTCGACTGTAATATATAACCTAGGGCGGCAATACGCTAAAGTTCATTTCGCTATTCGCTAAGTCACACGAACGGAGCGTGTATGATTTCATAAATTTGTCTATGATAAATTAAAGATATGAGTAACAAACGTCAGCATGGGTTGCTTTTCTTGTGGACTAAACGCAATGGTGCAACATCGTCGTTATCGAACCAGCATGTAGTCCTCATTATATTTTTATAAGAACAGTGGAATCTTACTCACGCCTTTCTCATTACTTTCATTGAAATAATGCTTCCCAGAAAGGCTTCCCATATAAATAGTATGTAACTTTACTATGCGTTTGTTGTTGACTTTGTGCATTCTAACTGCGCAACAAAGCTGCACATGCGAAGATAAGAGACCTCAAGTAAAATAACAACAAATTTGTTAGCTTCATATAATTGGGGATAAGAAATATATGTACATACATACATTCTCATTAGAAACTCATTCATAGAATATTTTCGAATTTATAGCGCGTAAATGTTTTAGTTGATAGGTATATACATATATGTATCAAGTAAGGCTTCACATTAAGGTGGATATTTTTTTTACTGAAATTTCGACAATTCAAATAATAATTAATTGATTATCCACTATTTTAATTTTTAATTAAATATCTTGAAAAGAAAATTAGTACGGTTAAAACTTAAATTATTATAATAGTCAATTAACTCAAAGCATACAAAGCACCCTAATGCTCGTAAATAAGCACCTAAATATATGCTTTGATTTTGTGATTTAGGCGTCACATTTTTCCCAAGTTTCATTTGATAGAAGACCGCCTCAACAGAACTAAACTATGCTCGATAATATGCTCTCTGCAACACGGGTTTAAAACAGTAATTGCTTGAATCATAACACACAATGATTCAGCAATTTTTTTCTTTTACAAAAGAATTGTTATCTAGACATTCACACAACTTTGAAAATGCGTATTTTAACAATCCGACCGTGGTCGTAGGTCTTTAATGTCACATTCTCGCGATAACACCACTTATCTAATTAGAAAGTGTTATGCTGAAGAGTACGTACGCACTCACTTATACTATATATGTATATATGTATATCTGAAGAAAATAGTTATGATATTAATAAATTTCTAAAGGCTTTACTACTATCACACTCCTTCGGACAAAGCGTCGTTGCGCGTACGCACACAATGTGCCCCACTATAGTACTTATAGAGCATGCTCGTCTACAAGTAAATGGAGTTAGCGATAATACGCGCTATGAGTTGATACTGTCAGTACCACTACTCGAGTATATACATATTTACGCTCATACTAAGTAAGTATATGATTGATCGTGATTTCTGACCATGCACTCCAGTGATAAAAGGCCCCAACGAAGCAAATAATTTTTCAGTAGGCAAATTGTGCCCGAATTAACTAGTTTACTTGTTGGAGTAGCAAATGATAAGACGGATTCGTACAGCTAGTGCAAATGCGGAGTGGTTTAATTTTTTCTTTCTAATTAATTGCTGAATTGATATGTGATAATATTGAATTGGTAGTTTAAAGTGTTAAATTTATTATTAAATGCATATGTACATATGTATATTTATTATTAGTATAGAAGAGCGTAAAACACTTTCTTTAAAGCTCTTACGGTTGTGATTTAATTTTTTGTTTTTAACAAAATATCGTTAAAGTGACTCAAAAATAACGTTGAACTTTTTTTCTGTTTATTGAAGTGAAGTGAGTGAAACAGTTCTTGAAAATATATAACATTCATATGTATATGACCACCACTTTTTGGAAATAAATTCAATTTAAATCAAAATCAAAATTCAATAAAAAATTCCAAGTTCAATATAATTTGAAATATTCATATTATAAATAATAAATATATAATTAAGTAGTAAGTGTGGTTGGACCTGCAGCGCACAATATACGTATATATAATATTTAGTATGTCGTTCTTTGATTTTTACGAAATGTTGAGTATCAGTTGAGCGTTTTCTGGAGAAATCCATTAATTCTTGTTTTTTTTCGGTTAAACTTGGCTTAGTATATGACTCGCAATGACCAATCTCTTAGCAGAACTTTCAATGTTCCATCAGGCTACTTTCACGAAGCCCCATATCTCGAATACCGGCGCTTTGGTTTTTTTAGATTTTTCAATACAGAATTAGAGCTCACTAACGAGTTAACCCTTTCATGCCCTATAGGCAACATTGTACTTACCGTCATCTAATTCTTGTTATTTAAATATTTTTGACCAGAGGTTTTTTTAATTATGTAGACCTATGTGTTGTGCATGCCTACAGTTACTTTTTCTGATATGAGCTGTGCACGTTTTCAGTCAGTAGGCGTTCCCAACAGAGTGAAATTAGAAAAAATAGATATACAAAAGTGGTTATACAAAAAGTGTTAAAAAACATAAAAATAATTGATTTATTTTAAAACAAAGTGAACTATATAAATAAGTAAAGATTAGAGAGTTATTTAAAACAATAATTTCATGAGAAAAGTGCTTAGTTTATTTATAATAATTTAATTTGTGCCTATAAGCAACATCCTGTAACTAATGAACCATGATACATAGGATTTTGAAATTTTTATCACTTCATATTTGAGTTAAGACTAATATATATCTGTACTAAAAAAAATGTTTGCTCCGCCCATTTTAATTCGGGCATGAGAGGGTTAATTATTCGAGCTAATCTAGAGTGCAACGATATACTAGACAAATACAAATACCCCTCATCAACAACTTCTCAAACGTTTGGCATACAGTCCGTAAAAGCATTGCTGGAAACAATATTAATTTGGAGTTAATACCAATCCTTTTTTCATTCGATCAGTGTAAATTCCTTTTGGAATTTTTTCTTCTCCAAATTTAAGTGAGAATTAATTTTCAAATACAAAGATTATAAATTAATTTACATAGATTATAATAGTTGAAAAGAGTTTAACTGTAATAAATGTTTGTATCTCTTGTCCATATAATAATCATCAATAGGAAAATCAATAAATTACCAGGAATTTCCGTAATAATCCAATATATTTTTATATTTTTTGGAATGTTTTTTTTTATGTTATTTAGGTATATGTATATTTGTAGGCACTAGTAAACAGATCAATTGGTTCTAGATATATTTCCAACTCGTGTGCAAAATAACTGTAATTGCAAGTACACGATCGTATTACGTACAACGTGAATGCAATAAAAAAACATTCGAGTTTTCATCGCGCATTAAAATTGTTGAAATGTTGACCTGTAAATGGATTTTTTTGGAAAATAAGAAGAAAATATAATTATTGACAGTATAATATCCTACTAGCTTGAAATATCATGCAGAGCAACGTCTGTCGTGTCCACTAGTATGTTATATAATAATTACATTAGATAGAAAAAAGTCTAAATATATAAGTTTATAAATGCAGTTAATAAATAATTTCGATTATAAAACACGTGTGCGCAAAAATGAAAATGAAAGTATATCAAAGTTGACAGTTTAAACAACAATTTCAAGAGGTTATAAATAATTCAATCAGCCATTAATCCCAAATACAATATTATGTATATGTATATTATTATGAGGCGAACTGTACTATATAAATTACGAATTTTAATATTATTTTTCTTTGGAAACTCAGTTGTATGATAAGGAATCGTGAAAATATGTTCTGTTCGTTGCTACCAAAAAAACATTTTTTTTTCGAATTCTAACAGGGGATCGGGAAATATATTACACATATACTCATAACATATAATGTTTTTAAAGATACGGGTATAAAAAGTCTAATTGAGGGAGTAGTTTTCAACCCAATTTTTTTGTAAACCCGAAGTATTCTCATCATTTTATGCTCTCATAACTCATTTATTTTAATTTTTTTGTTTAATAGTGTTCGAGTTCAGGACAGCCGCACTTGACCGAGCACACCTGCACTTACCTTTTTATCTACTTGTCAAATAGTATTATAAGCATAGTAAGACTCTTATCAACAAAACCCAAAAGCGTGTGAATTTGATATTGTATTTCAATTTTATATACTCACATCTCACATGCCATATCAGTAAGGCAGGGTATCCGATTATCAAAGATACTAAAAATAAACTAAAATTCCAAAAAACTGTAACTAATTGCCGTATATAGTACTTGAAGTTCATTCTAAACTTTTCAACATGCTAAGTATAAATTTATACTAGAATATCAATAAATATTCGTACGCCATAAGGAGTCCCGTTAAAGTAGTTGTAAAGAAATACACGCGCTCATATATTATATTTAATTGTTATAACATAACATTACTGTGTACATTAGTAATTCAAGTTATGTGCATTTCCGCAATAAATAGTCGTAATAAAAATAAACTAATTAATAACCCGTAAAACAATTATTTAATACTAAGCGCATGCCACAATTTGTTTACACGTGCCACCAAGTCGACATTGCAAATTGAAACTTGATCGATTCTGTTGCACAGTGTGTTAAACGCATAAAATTGGCGTACAGAATTTTTTTATATATTATTTTTTTGTTAGCCCTCTCATGCCCGAATTAAAATGGGCGGAGCTAACAGCTTTTTTAGGACAGATATACATTAGTCTTAGCTCAAATATGAAGTGATAAAAATTTCAAAGTCCTATGTTACCTGGTTCATTAGCTATGTGATGTTGCTTGTAGGCACAAATTAAATTATTATAAATAAACTAAACACTTTTTTCATGAAATTTTTTTAGTAAATAACTCTCTTATCCTTACTTACTTATATAGTTCACTTTGTTTTAAAATAAAACAATTATTTTTATGTTTTTGAACCATTTTTGTATAACAACTTTTGTATAACTTTTTTCGCGAAACGATTTTTGCCAGTTTCTCTCTGCTAAGAACTCTTACTGAGTGAACACGTGCACAGCTCAAATCAGAAAAAGTAACTGTAAGCTTGCATAACACATAAGTCTACATAATTGAAAAAAACGCTGGTTAAAAAATTTAAATAACGAGAATTAGGAGCCGATATGTACAATGTTGCATATACGCAACATTGGGCATGAAAGGGTTAGGGTTACTTTTTAAGTTTTTCTGTTTGAAGCAATATTTCAGAAATTTATGCAAAATTATGCAGTTCTCTAAAACTAAGTAATTCCAGAAGTAGGATTAAAGTTATATATATTATAAATTGAAGATAAATATAACTCCAACAGACAGAAGTTGTCTCCTCTACTATGGAGTTAAGTTAGTTATTACTTTCAAATCTCTCATTCTCTAAATGAAAACCTAATTGCTTGCTGATGTTTTCATTGTCGAATTTTCGTTAGTTAGCCCCAGGTCAACTGGAAAAATCCGTATATCTGTTTAATTATATGAAACTGTGGGGGAATTTAGTTTTAAAAGTAATGACCCCATCCCATTCCATGTGGGACAAAATCTAAAATGATTGTCAGACCTCCTAAAATAAATAATATAAATCACCAACTGACCACTGTGCAAAGTGTCTATGAGTTATTAGAGGGAGGCCTCTTTCAAAACATATGAATTAAGTTTATAAGCACTTGGCTTAGCGTCTAATGAGAGTGAGAAATACACGAGTTCGATTAACTCACAATTGTATCTAATTACATTTAAATTTATTTCTCTGTAATTGCAAATTATTTATAATCAATGTCTCATTAGCATCTGAAAGGTCTTATCCACATTAGCGCCATATGCGAAATGACTCAATATGCTAATTAAATGAATTCTAACGGCGCTCTACTATTATTCTCAAATTATCAATAAATCCTAGAAAACGACCTTGTCGACAACACTTCATGCATATTGTACATTTGCACATATGTGCATACATATTCAGTTGCTTAAGTATTCGCTCAGCAACAAATGCAGCTAGTCGTTGTTAATGCCGGTGTGTTGTCGGTATATTTTTGTTGCTATAATTTTTTCTATCGGCCTCACTACTGTTGGCGGCTATTAAAAACTCAAACAACTTGTCGCGTTCTGAAATCAGTCGTATTCTGCTGGCCAGCATAGACGGCTGTCATATAAGTACCTGAAATATAAAGATAAACGGTACAATTGAAGTTAAATCGGTACGCAGGATAACGTTATATTTGACAGTTTATTGAATTGACAGTGAAAAGGAAGTGCTAGTGATAAACTGTTCCAAGAGTGAATTTATAATTTGTTTTCCCCGAAGATAGTGAATAAAATATTATTTCTGGCTTAGTAAAACATATTAACGTTAATTTAAAAACATAAAAAACAAGTAAGGAAGGGCTAAGTTCGGGTGTAACCGAACATTTTATACTCTCGCAATTTATTTATTTAACTTAATTAATATTATATAATACACAATTTGACCTACATATTCGTCATATATATTGTATAAAGTCCATTGATAGTTGGAAACCCTAATATTAGGTTAGAAGCACCGAGGTCCTCATGTTCGATATATGGGGCCTTGAAAACCTATGGTCCGATTTCGGCGATTTTTAGAATGGGGCTGCCACATTATTAACATAGTATTTGTGCAAAGTTCTGCACCGATATCTTCACTAGTGCTTACTTTAAATATTGTAAAGTAAACGATTCAGATCATCTTCTAAGTTCTGGTATATAGGAAGTAGGCGTGGTTGTGAAGCGATTTGGCTAATTTTTACAACATATTATTGGGAGGTAAGGAAACTATTACAAACCAAGTTTCATTGAAATCGGTCGAGTAGTTCCTGAGATATGGTTTTTGACCCATAAGTGGGCGCCGCCACGCCCATTTTCCATTTTGTAAAAAAATCTGAGTGCAGCTTCCATCTGCCATTTCTTATGTGAAATTTAGTGTTTCTGACGTTTTCCGTTAGTGAGTTAACCCACTTTTAGTAATTTTCAACCTAACCTTTCTATGGGTGGTGGGCGTGGTTATTATCCGATTTCTTTCATTTTTGGACTATATTAAGAAGTGGCTAAAAAAAACGACTGCAGAAAGTTTGGTTTATATAGCTTCATTGGTTTGCGAGATATATATAAATAACCGATTAGGGGGCGGGGCCACGCCCACTTTTCCAAAAAAATTACATCCAAATATGCCCTTTCCTAGTGCGATCCTATGTTCCAAATTTTACTTTTATAACTTTATTTATGGCTTAGTTATGACACTTTTTGTGTTTTCGGTTTTCGCCATTTTGTGGGCGTGGCAGTGGTCCGATTTTGCCCATTTTCGAAAGCAACCCTCTCACGGTCCCAAGGAATGTGTGTTCCAAGTTTCATCAAGATATCTCAATTTTTACTTAAGTTATCCGTTGCACGGACGGACGGACGGACGGACGGACAGACGGACAGACGGACAGACAGACATTTGGATTTTGACTCGTCTCGTCACCCTGATCATTTTGATATATATAACCCTATATCTAACTCGTTTAGTTTTATGACTTACATACAACCGTTATGTGAACAAAACTATAATACTCTCTTAGCAACTTTTGTTGCGAGAGTATAAAAACTTGAATATTTATACTCTCGCAACAAATGTTGCTAAAGAGAGTATTATAGTTTTGTTCACATAACGGTTGTTTGTAACACCCAAAACTAAACGAGTTAGATATAGGGTTATATATACCAAAGTGATCAGGGTGAAGAGTGGAGTTCAAATCCGAATGTCTGTCTGTCCGTCCGTCCGTCCGTCCGTCTGTGCAAGCTGTAACTTGAGTAAAAATTGAGATATCTTGATGAAACTTGGAACACTTATTTCTTGGCACCATAGGAAGGTTGCTTTCGAAAATGAGCAAAATCGGACCACTGCCACGCCCACAAAATGGCGAAAACCGAAAACACATAAAGTGCCATAACTAAGCCATAAATTAAGCTATGGAAATAAAATTTGGTATGAAGGATCGCACTATGAAGGGGCATATGTGGATGTAATTTTTTTGGGGAAGTGGGCGTGGCCCCGCCCTCTACTAAGTTTTTTGTACATATCTCGCAACCTAATTGGGCTATATAAACCAAACTTTCTGCAGTCGTTTTTTTTGGCCACTTACTAATACAGTCCAAAAATGAAAGAAATCGGATTATAACCACGCCCACCTCCCATACAAAAGTTAGGTTGAAAATTACTAAAAGTGGGTTAACTCACTAACGAAAAACGTCAGGAACACTAAATTTCACATAAGAAATGGCAGATAAAAGCTGCACTCAGATTTTTTTACAAAATGGAAAAAGGGCGTGGCGTCGCCCACTTATGGGTCAAAAACCATATCTCAGGAACTACTCGACCGATTTCAATGAAACTTGGTTTGTAATAGTTTCCTTACATCCCAATAATATGTTGTGAAAATTGGCCAAATCGCTTCACAACCACGCCTACTTCCTATAAACCAGAACTTAGAAGATGATCTGAATCGTTTACTTTAGAATATATAAAGTAAGCACTAGTGAAGATATCGGTGCAAAACTTTGCACAAATACTGTATTTATAGTGTGGCAGCCCATTTCTAAAAATCGCCGAAATCGGACCATAGCTTTTCAAGGCCCCATATATTGAACATGAGGACCTCGGTGCTTCTAACCTAATATTAGGGTTTCCAACTTTCAATGGACTTTATACAATATATATGACGAATATTTAGGTCAAATTGTGTATTATATAATATTAATTAAATTAAATAAATAAATTGCGAGAGTATAAAATGTTCGGTTACACCCGAACTTAGCCCTTCCTTACTTGTTTTAATCTATATTTCAGTTTAGATCTGATTCGGAAATTCTTATTATACAATTTTTCCAACTTGAAGTTATCACTCAATACTAAAACCAAGCCTCTTCCACTAAGGAGGACAAAAAATAATAGATGATATTGAAGTGGTTATTATTATTACTAAAATGATGTCAACTTTGCCGAAAAATTAAAAAAAAAATAAAAACGGTAGTAATAGCGCTTGATCAAGCATTCCAAGGGGCCTAATTTACCGTAGATGTTACCACTATCTAATAATCTTTCATGACTATCTTTTGATACATAGTACCTCGGATTCGATTGTCGCCTGACTATATAATTGCTTCTTCCTTTCCATTATCTACCTATATTCCTTCGATACAAGGTGGCGGTCGTAGCATAGTGACTAGGGGTTCACATTAATACTATAGACTTAAGTTCGATCAAATTTCCGAAAAAATAATACAAATTCTTCAGATGAAGAGGAAACCGTCACTAACGCTGAGTCCAACACTCCAAACAAATTATGTAAATAATTGACTCACAGCTACTTAGCTATACGTTTAATATTAAATTTTATTAATAATATTCATATTTATGAATAAATTCGATAAATAGGAATTATAGGATATAGGAATATTAATAATATTCATATTTATGAATAAATTTGATAAATAGGAATTGGTAAGCTGCTCCCGACCACAAATTGTTTCGAGTGTTAGTCAGTGACAGAAATTTCATTGAGTTCAAATTGCAAATAGTTTGTTTAAAACAAATAAATAAATGCTAAATTTAATAAATCACCCAATAAGCTATTACCAACAACATTTAGTGTTAGTAAGAAAATATTTGCATTAGGGTGGACCGAAATTTAATAAGTATATCAATAGGGAAACGACTAAAACGAATATTGACCGAAAGCTGGGATCAAACGCAGGTTCTGTATGAGCTTACGAACCATCTTGCTCATGATATTGGTACTAAACTAACTAATAATCCCATTGGAAAACAAGGAGAACAAATGAATAAACATTTTTAAATAAAAAAACAAAAATTTTCTCACGTAATTTTAATGTTTGCATATAGTATTAAACAGAAACAGAAAAATACGAAATTGGCACAAAAGTATATTTGCTAATTTTTCAAAAACGTTTGGAGGATTTATCACCCAGAGTGCAGGGATTAAGACACATAATATTTATAGACTCGCATGTCTCTAAGTATTTCCGCTTATCTGACGTAGAAAACGGCATTATTTTTGGAACAAAATACTCAAGGAAAGCTGCGTAGGCGAAAAGTGAATAATTTTGATATATTTATAAAAATGAAAGAACTGCTTGTGGAATGGAAAAAAGGAGTGGTTTAAGGAATATTTTTTTTTTACTAAAACCAAATCATGAATGACTGTTTTGTAAAATACAATTTTGATCAGTAATAGATATGTATGTAAATATTGGTAGACAAATGAGCAATATATTCATAGATTTTGTAAACGAAGAGTCATGGGCTTTGCTGGACTTAATAGATTGATATCATTTGTCTTACAGCTTAGCGAAAGTGACTTGCAACATTTCTTACAACAATTGAGCTCTTGAGACAAAACAGCAGACACATACGCAGATAAATATAATTCCTCCGGTCTAGACGGACTTGCAGACTTGAACTGGGCGTGAATAAGTGAAGTGCGCCTAAGGTGGCGAACTGAAGTGCTGTTGTGGCGCAGACGATTCGGAAACGATAAACACAAACAAACAAGAATTTGATTGAAAATAAACAAATCGTCATGACGGCACCGTTGGCAACAGCGAAGGTGTTACCACCAACAAGTGTCACTCAACATCGTTTGTCGCAATTATGCCAGACGATCTTCATGCTCTTCGTTGTGACAACAACCGCAATGGCACATACACCAGCCACCGAAGAGCCATTGTTTAAACTGAATTCGGCTTTACCGAAAGTTTGCCTTTACGAAATGGGTTGCTTACAAGGCAGACATATGCCCGGTTTAGGCGCGCACAATTTTGAGGCATTTCTAGGGATACCGTACGCTCTACCGCCAGTGGGTGAGCGGCGCTTTGCGGTGAGTCCTATTAAATTAAAATTTACTAATAACTGTTTTAAAGTCGTTTATTGTTTTGTTTTTGCAGAATCCCAAAGCGTTTCCACGCTGGTGGGGTGTTTTGGATGCGACCGCATCGAAGCATAATTGTGTGCAAAAGAATTACATACTGCCAAATCCGGTGGTGGAAGGCGTCGAAGATTGTCTTTACTTGAATATCTATAGACCAACAGTAAGTGGAAACACCCGAGAAGACAGAATACATAGGTTGTAGTTGTAAGCCGAACTAGAACCCACAAAATATATATTGTGGTTTCAGTCGACGCAACCTTGCATTCCATCACTTCCGGGTTAGCATAGTCTAATTGGGAATACTAGTTTACTAAATAAACTGATATTCATATTTTCCCGATAGACAGACTCTTCACAGTTGCTGCCCGTTATGGTTTATATACATGGTGGCGGATGGTTTAGTGGCAGCGCTGGTCCATTCTTACATGGTCCTGAATATATTATGGAAACAAAAGAAGTCATCTTAGTCTCCATCGCTTATAGGTTAGGACCGTTTGGTGAGTATGTCGCTATTATATCTATGATTACATTAGAATTGTCTTTTTTTGATAAATTCTTTTGGATTTTCATTACTCCAGGCTTTCTCTCAACGGACGATGCCAATATGCCCGGTAATTTGGGTCTTAAGGATCAAAATTTGGCGTTACGTTGGACTAAACGAAATATTGGCGCTTTCGGTGGCGATCCGGACAAGGTAACCATATTTGGACAAAGCGCTGGTGCCATTTCCGTGCATTTGCATATGTTGAGTCGCCAATCCGAAGGTACCTACATACATTATTACGAATGATACTTAACTGATTTTTATTTTTTTATTATAAAAATCAACTCTTTTATTGCAATCTACAGGTCTCTTTCGTAGCATCATTACTATGAGTGGCACCGCAAATGTACCGTTTGCCATTAATGACGATCCGCTGCAACAGACCCGTGAAATTGCTAGATTTTGTAACATCAGCAATGTGGAAGATTTGAGCACTGCTAAACTGACGCGCGCTCTACGTGCACTGAACGCCAATGAAATAGTGAATGCGGGTGATAAACTCAAATATTGGAATGTGGATCCCATGACGAATTTCCGTCCCATCGTAGAGAAACATGGCGGTCGCGATGCATTTCTTACACAACACCCGGTGGAGTTATTGAATGAGGGTAAATATACGCCTGTGCCATGGCTGAGCGGCGGCGTACCGGGGGAGGGAGCTGTACGTGTGTTCTCAATTTTAGCAAACGAGACGTTGAAGCAACAGTTCAATGCGAACTTTCACGAGTTGCTCGAGAAGTTACTTGAGTTTCCGACGTCATTTACGCGTGCACAGTCGACAGCAAAGACACAGCTGGTCATCGACGAGTATTTCGGTGGAAGACCGATAATCGATAATGCGACGGCGCACGGTTTTCTTGATGTGAGTGTTTGTAGTTGTTAATTGATTTGAGTTTATTTTAGAATTGTATTTTTGTATGCACAGTGCATTAGCGATCGCGCCTTTCATCATCCCTACTACAATGCCATTCGCGCTTATGTGCATACTGTCGATGTGAAAAAGTATCCTGTCTATTTGTACAAGCTCAACTACAAGGGTCTTCATAGTTTCACGAGCATTTACACTGGTGGCGTGCCGATCGGTGATTTTGGTGCAGTACATTGTGATGATCTAATTTATACCTTCCGTGCGCCAGTGGTCTTTGCCGATTTCAAACAGGGTTCGGCAGATGCGTCGCTCGCTGCGTACTTCACACGAAATCTCGTCAATTTTGCCAAGCATGGGTGAGTCAATTTTAGAAAATAATTTTCAATTTGCACTGGTAGATCTTAATTTTGTTTGGAATAAGAGTATTTCCAATCTTTTGATCTCTGAAACTATACTGTAGAATCATCAAAAAACGAAACCATTTCATACTCATACTCATATTTTTCTTCCAGCAAACCGCTGAATGCAGACGCTTTAAAACCTTGCACGGCCGCCACATTTTCGCAAAAATCGGATGCCATTTGTGACTATCAGGAATTCTCGAATTCTGGGAATGATTCTTTCAGAATTTCCACAAACAACAAGTTTAACGTTAAGCGCGCAAAACTATGGAATGCGATTTTGGAAATAGATTTTTAGGTGAAATTTGACTGAAGCTCATTAGAGCAGTTATTTTTAGAGTTTTTTAAGTAGTGTCTTCATGTTGAGATTGTAGTATTAAATATGTTAACAAATGTACATAGATATATGCATATGTATTAATGCATATTAGATTTTTGATCGAGCATTTATGTAGGTTTTATATTTAATATATATAGTTCTTAGATTCATAGTTGACTTTTATACACAAATAAATATATCCTTATATTGCATATGGCATAAGATAATATAATTCTATATATATGAACGAATATTACTCTGTTCTGTACATTTTTTGATTGTTACTCTTCCTATGGTTTTAACTTGTTATATCTTATAACGGCGGTTGGATAAATTTTTCATGAGATAATTATATTCAGCGGTTTACCGTTGCGTGACGACGAATTTTTAGAATTTTTGTGAGAGCTGAAATCAAACCACGGGAGCTCTAAGGCTCTGAATCGAAGAGGAATTGTCCGCATGGACTTTAGATTTTAAATATCCCCACAGGAAAAAGTCTAACGGTGTGATATCACACGATCTTGGTGGCCAAATGACTGGCTAAATTATCTGAAATTATCTGCTCACCAAAGTGTTCTCTCAATAAATCCATTGATTGATGCGATGTGTGGGAAGTGGCGCCGTAATGTTGAAACCAAATGTCGCCGAGATCACGAGCTTCAATTTCAGGCATCAAATAGTTGGTTATCAGAGAAAAGTTACGCGAGAAAAGTTTGAGTTGCGACTCACACGGTCTGAACTACGGCTGTTATATTTTCTTCACTGCACGCTGGACGTGGCCTATTCAATCGAATATTATCCAATAATGAATGCTGGGTCTCAAGAATGGTGATTGTGTTGCAAATAGTACGCTTAGTTGGTCGATTATGTTGGCTATAAGTTGAGCAAAGCGCGCGAAACATATTCTTCACAGAACGTGAAATTTCGAAATAAAGTTGAACAATTTATAAATATTGTGTAATTGCGTAAGTCTTTCCATGATGAAATGCCAAACCATACCAAAATAACATGACAGCTTGACACGGTTCACGCGTGATCTATTGAAAAAATGCTATTGAATAAAGTACCTCCACTCGAATCACCCGTTATAAAAAGAGGGCGATGAAGATCTAGTCAAATAGATGTTTATTATCGTTTTTGTTCTTGCAACCAACTAAAGGGGACACAAATTATATTTAAAGAATGAAAAAACGAATAACAGCTTCTAAATAAGTCAACAGCATTAGTATAGAATTTCAAAAGGTCTTTATTTTTATAAAGTCAGAAATTGAAGTGAATAAATCATCGAAACTCGGCTTTATTCAATATCCATTTCATCGACTCGACTGCGTACGCGATTTTTCTTCTTCGACTTCTTCGTGGGCGACACTGGTGGTACCAGAAAACTTTCTAGAAACTCAATAGTATTCAAAATCGTATCGCGGCCAACATTACCAATATGGTCTTTATCGAAGTAAACAATCGGTTCGTTGGCGCATGTACAAGGTGTGGAGCGTAGTGGATCCAGTTGCTCAACATCGTTCGGGCTGGTCGTGGCTGGGGGATAGAAAAGAAATGTTGACAAAAGAAAAAACATTTTTAATTTTTTTTAAAGCTTAATTCAATTAAATTAAATAAATATAATTTATATTTAAGGAGATAACATTTTTTTTTTCGTTTTAATAATAAAACCACATAAAATTTATTTTACCGAATAATGGTCTGAAACATTGCTTTATTTGTATCCACTTTTGGCAGAACTGCTTGATGGCGCTATCATTTTTTTTGAAAAATGTCCTTGCAGTCTCATCGACACGCCCTTGCATGAAGGTTGGTATGAACGGCCACTTGCCTTTGGCCGCAAAGAAACACACTATATCTATAATATTAACTAATTAATAGCAATTTATACTTTAAATAAATTTTCAAAACTACCTACACGGTATATTGAAGATATGAAAGAAGCCGCGTCGCTGTTCAAGACCAGAAGTCGCTAGTATACCTTTTCGCTCTTCCAACTTCAAACTCGGTCCAAATAAGCGACCTTCCTTTAGACGTGCTTCCTCAGCACTCTCTGCCAGCTCAAATGGTATCTCCTCGATGCGTACGCTGCGCAGATATGCCTGGGTAAGCGCCAGTTGATAGACGAGGCAAAGTAGGAAGGTGGGCAACACGCACCAGAGAACTTGTGCGCCAAATGACTTCATTTTGAAGAGAATTTGTTTAAATTTATTTTATTAACTAGGTTTTAATTTTTTAACTTAATTCTCGTTTGTTAAGCGTAATTTATGTTCGGACGCAGCGAAATATGAAATTCAACTGAATAAAGTTATTCGCGAAAGTCCTGTATTATCCTGTTGTATCCTGTAGGTATCTATTGCATGTAAATGACTTTAATTGCGAATGTTCGCTGGAAGCTTCTGTGGAAAATGCATGCATTGCATGTCATTGGCACATTCTGGTTGAATCTCATGTGTAGGCATGAGTGTGAGTATGAGCAGCGCTTAATTGAAAGGACTAGTCTGGATAAGTTAATGGGACTAAAGTGCAATGAACTGTGCGCAGAAATCAGTGTTAGGTGGAGGGAATAAAACTATTTTCTCTTTCTATTTTTGTTATACAAATACACAACAATATACATGTAGCGCAGTCGTGTGATTACAATTAAAAGTTAATCATACGACCTGTAGTACCAATGATACTCGTAGAAAATTTTGTAGCGAATATTCGTGAATATTTCCTCACCAATTTATATGTATTTTTTAATTGAGAAGATTGTAAAATTATCCCAATAATCCAGTATGTTACCAAATTATTTTAATTTTGTGCTGTTTTTTTTTTACACTGATGGCAAGAATATTTCACTTGATAACCACACCCAGCCCCCATACAACGGTTACATTGAAAAAAACTAAGAGTGCATTAACTTACTAACGAAAGACGTCGGAAACAAATCGAAATTATTTCAAAGAGATGATAGAGGAGAGCTGCACTTAGATTGGTACAAAAAAAGAAAAAATGTGCGGGGTGTCGGTCACTTCTGTGTTAAACACTAATGCTCAGGAACTACTCAACCGATTTCATTAAAATTGGGAACATAATATTTTACTGCGACACTATTGTTGCGAGTTGGAAATTGGCAAAATCGGCACTATTTTAAATTTCCTCTGATTCCTTCACTTTATAATATATAAATCAAGAACCAATGAAGAGAGCGGAATAAAACTTTACACAAATACTGTATTTGAGGTGTGCCATCATTTATTGAGAAATTGCCGACATCGGATTATAACTTTCCAAGATCCCAGATATTGAACATGAACACCTCAGTGCCAATGGATAATTTTTTACCGAAAATATTTTTAAATATTTCAGATATTTTACAGAAAGTCAGAGAGAATATTTTTCTTTTAATAATGTACCTCTGTGTCAAAAATGTATAAAATCGGGTCTACTTCCCATAGTTACCATATATCTAATATTAGGATTTTCAAACATCTGGTCAACTTTATACCGTATATATGAGTTAATATGTGAGATATCTTAACAGACTTAAGTGAACGTATAGTCTTGGATATAATGATTTTCGTAATTCTAGTATACTTTAAGTCGAATATATATTAGGGTGGCCCTTAGTTGTATGGAGGATAAAAAAAGTTTCTGGATTCTCGATCGCACTCCCTAGAAATATGCGAATAGCCCAAAAACTAGTATATACAAAGTTTTGGGTCAATCAAAAAAGGTTTAGAGGTTGCGCAAGGAGCTTGAAATCCTGAAAAAATAAGAATTTTTGCCATTTTTATGTCTCAGACTTCCATATTTCAAAGTCACACTATCCCTTACTGGTCTTCCATACCGTAATAAGATAATAAGAATAACATTAGAATCGTTATAACGGTATATCACGAGCATGCGACGCTTGAGAATGCACTACATTAAAATTACTTTCATATTTGTATTTCTGTAACTCTATCATCAATCGACCGATTTTTAAGATTGTGGTAATTTTGGAAAGGTAATAAAATGCAGATCTTATTACGGTATGGAAACCAGATAGTGTGGCTTTGAAATATGGAGACATAAAAATGGCAAAAATTCTTAATTTTTCAGGATTTCAAGCTCCTTGCGCAACCTCTAAACCTTTTTTGATTGACCCAAAACTTTGTATATACTAGTTTTTGGGCTATTCGCATATTTCTAGCGGGTGCGATCGAGAATCGGAATACTTTGGAAAATAAGGGCCACCCTAATATACATATGTGTCAAATTGCCTGTTATCTTAATAAAATCAAATAAATAAAAATAGAGATATTTCTAAATTATGACTTAACGAAAAATTTCATTTTATTGCAATGAGAAATTTTACATTAAATACAACTAAATCTAAACTTTAAATAACTTTATATTTACACGGTGCTATAAATGTAATGTAATTATATAAATATGACTGTATACATATATAAGTGTATTTCGTATATAATCGATTGGACAAAACGTTTTCGCTTTCGGTTCGTTGTAATTCGTTATCGAAATTCGTATTTCGTACTGTTTTATTCGAAGGTTAAAAAGAGAGAAAAAACTAAAACTTGCTGTGAGTAAGTAGTTACATTTCCAATTGTACTAGTCATGGTTGTTGCTGTAGTTGTGAATGGTTTGCTATTTATAGTACATCTAAAGTTGTACAACTAAATTTACTCGGCGTGTTTTTGTTGTCCAGCGTAAGCGGGGTCGACGTTTGTTCTTTGGGTGGCAGCACATATGTCTTCTTCGAATGGCGTTGCCAGAACCACCTTACAAAGGCTGTAAATAAAAGGGCGAACATAATTAATTAATTGTTTAATAGTTTGCTATCGTTTTTTAGCATCACTTACCGAGTACAGCCAATACCACTGCCGCTGCAATCACCCACCAAAGCCAACTGGGAGCTTTAACGCGTACAGCCTCAATTTTACAGCTATGATATCTCGTTGAGTTGACAGTTTGATTGTATGGATCCGGACAATTGTTGTTATCGAGTTTGCCTATAAATAGGTTAAAAAAAAATATACTAATTAATCAATTATGTTATGGCTTTTGGTTGGAGTGAGACCAAAGAAATGAACAAGATTCTATTGACGCAGTAAAATGTTTAACAAAAATATATTTTTATTAATGATGTTTGTGTATGTATGTAGCATGCATCGTTGTACGTGTCTCTTCCTTATTCCGCATTTCCTGTATTATTGCAATACAAAATCGTGCAGCCTAAAACTATGCATCGTCTTTGGAACTGCTGAATAAATGCGCGATCAATTCATGCGATCAAATCTATTACATTTTTTGAGAATTCTGTCATTCATGCGTAAACTCAAGCATGTGGACTCTCTTTCGGGCTTTACTATAGTTTCAGTATTATATACAGTTGAACTTCTCCATAACTAGAACTCTTGAATTGGCAATCGAAGTCAAAATTGCATACGAATTACCTTTCGTAACTCGGAAGTCTCTCTAACTCGAGGTTTTTTTTGTGGATTATAGCGATTCGAGTTAGGGAAGTTCAACTGTATTATTATTGTGACACCATATATTGCTATAACAGAACCAATGAATGAGTCACCTTTATCAGCGGATTAATATATGCACATATGTTATAAAAACAAAAAAAAAACTTACGCTTAAAACCATATCTATCGTAAGGTTCCAAGAACAAAGCTTATGAAACAAAAATAAAGAACATGAGGTAATGGATTTTCTATATAATTTTGTGGTCAGCTCTACCTTATGCAACTTAAAGCGTTTATTATTATGCAGTGAAGCTGTATTCTAATACTGTAAGCTTTCTATGTTATTTGAAGTGCATTTTTCGAAATATTATTATTATAATATAAATATATATTATTTATGACATACTTCTAGTAAACAAGTGACATACAATCGCTGCTCATTTTTATAAAATTCAAAAATATTTGAAATAATTTGAGATATTTTAACTTACCTGTAAATATCGGCACAAAATGAGAACTGCCGTTAATATATCGTAAATAACGGTTCACTTGTTGGCGACCACAATTACTAATTTCTGTTTTCTGCAGATCTATTGTTTTCAAGTTACACATATTGGCTAGTGAGTTCACGCTGAAATCAGTCAGCGGATTTAATGAGGCATTCATGTGCCATAGTTCTGTAGAGAAAAAGAAAGTAGTTTTTGTTTAGTTTTAATAATTATATAAGTTTCATAATTCTATTTACTCACTTGGCAGTACACCAAAATCGGGCAGTTTCTTTAAACCGCAATCGGCTATATTTAGATATTCCAGCGGTGCTTCTATTGGTGTTTCAAGAGCCTAAAGAGATGGGAGATGATCGTATTAATATTTTATTGAATATGACTTTTTAAAAGAAATATATATTATACGAATTCAAATTAAAAAAAATAGTGGAAATATTATTTATGGATCACAAGTAATCTAAGAATAATTAGTTTATATGAAATATGTACAAACCTTCAGATCACGCTCCAGATTAAAGAGCTCATTACCGTCAAAGTAAAGATTTCGCAGTGAGGGTAATTGAAAAATTTCCAAAGGTATTGAGGTAAGCGTATTAAACGACAGATCGATCTCCTATAAAGTTGAAAAAAAAGGAAATTGAATAATGACAATCACAACTAAAATCAACTAAATTCACTAATTACTGGAGCAAAATGTCATCACGCTAATAGCACTTATGTCATGAAGAATTACAGCGCCGTTAGAGAGCGCGGCATATGCATGCACTTACCTCCAACGATGTTAGTGGCGCAAATGTCCCCGGCTCCACCGATTGTATCTTATTATCATAGAGCACTAATATTTTAATGCTTGTATAGCGTTCAAATGAATTCTGTCTGAGCTTTTTAATGCGATTGTATGAGAGATCCAGTATCTGTAATTAGGCGGGAAACAAAATTCATTTTGTTATAATAGTTACACTAAAAAAAACTTCACTGATTAACGACGGCGCAACGGCACGGTAGACAACTTTACATTCAAACAAAAGTCAACTCAACTTTAATTCAAACAACTCACAAATCCTAAAAGTCTCACTGTACTCACCTCAACCGATGACTTCAGGTTCTGTGGCACTTCCCTCAAGCTCATCTGATAGCAACGGATTTCGAGCATGCCCGACTTTGTCAAACGCTGACACTTGTGTTGGTCCTGTACGTGGCCGAACGGCATCATCATATTGGTGTTGATTGTTATTAAAGCCAACAAGGCTACAGCAACCGTATACAAGTCCATACTAAACGAGAATGAAGTAACGAAAGCGTATGCAAGAGTAGTGAAGAGTGAATGTGGAGAACCCGAATTATTGCAAGCTTATATATGTAAATTGAAAGAGAAACCCACAATAACGATATACAAAAACCATTCGTCTGCGGACTTCGTGTGAAGTTTCATTGATTTAATGAATCTCAGAAGTATGTTTGCTGTTATCTTACATTTTCGCGCTCATTTAATTGTAAATCGACTTAATTAGTTCGTGCCATTTATTAATCATAATATTCATTTGAATGTGCTCCATTGTTGTGGCTAAATCGGTCAAAGACTCTTTGCGTAATTTTCGTGGTTAGAACACTTAAGGTTGGACAATTTAAAGAAACATTTTATTCATACAAACATGTTTTGTCATAAACTGTATAAATATAGATGTTAAAAGTCTGGGAATATACCGTGGTGCTTATGAGCACATTTCAATAAAAATAAAATGTAACAATTTTTTAAAAGAACGCATGAACAGTCGGCTTCTAAAAAATGCTTACCAGTACAATTAATTGGAAAAATGCTAAAAAAGTACATAATCTTGTCATGTTTTCAAAGGAGGTATAATTAACTGATCGTGTACATAAAGTCTTGTTGACTATGATCTGCAGATTCCAGATCATAATCTGATAATCTGTAAGATGCTGAAAGTTAGAGTTTGATCACCATGAGACCAACTTCATACTTCTAGCAGCATTTCCATAACATAGCGATAGCGAATCCTAACGACCAAACAAAATAGTGAATATGAAAATGTTTATGTTTCATTACGGATCTTTGTTCACTTCATATTATTCCGAGAATCAAAGCTTGTAAAACTTGCCCAGCTATGCAAGACTATAATCTTAGAAAACTATAGTGATATTTTCGGAAGTTTCTGTACTGGCATTATTAATATTTTGAAATAGTCACGGCAATCTAAAAAAAAATTGTTAACCCCCTTATAAAATGAACCCTAACTTTGTAGATCCAAAAGCCATCTGTTTCTATAGTTAAAGCTATCAACCAACTTTTCCGAATATTGACAATTTTCCGGTGTAAAAAGACCAAAAATTTATCCAAAAATTATTATCTCATAGTTTCTCGAGTGTTTGGGAAACTCTAAGTGTACTTTGAGGTCAAAATAGTATAGAAAATACGTTCCTTTGATATGTTCTAAGCGTCTTCATTAGTTCCTTATGTACACTTTATAAAGTGAAGGAATCACATGGAATTCAAAATTGGTTTGAGGAAGTAGTCGTGGTTGTGAACCGATTTCGCTCTTTTAGTAATTTTCAACCTAACCTTTGTATAGGAGGTGGGCGTAGCTATTATCCCATTATATTAATTTTAAAGGTGTGTAATGGGGTACGTAAGAGAAATGGCTGCATAAAATTTGGTTGTAGGTTTTCGGCCATTTTGTGAGCGTGGCAATGGTCTGATTCCGCCAACCTCCTCACGGTTCTAAGGAACATGTGTACCAAGTTTCGTTAAGATATCTAAATTTTTACTCAAGTTATCTGTTGCACGGACAGACGGAAGAACATGCAGACATCCGGATTTTAACTCGTCTCGTCTGATATTTTCAAAAATTAATTAGTTATCTCTATGTTCAAACTATTTTAATTTCATGCTATTCTTTTTCATTGGTTCAGCCCTTTTGCTATCTTTTCGATATTAACAAATCAATTCATATTTAGTGTGATAGGACAACAAAAGAGATAATTGAGAAAGAATTTTTATCATCTCTATTTCTTCAATTATATTATCTTATGGAACTTTATTGAATCCACAATTTTTTATAAAATTCTTTAATTTCAGATTAGTATATGGTAATTTGAAGGAGGTAGGTGTAAATCTACTATATATGTAAGCATATTTTTATGTCACGTTGTAATGATATTATATACTACAGATCGAAACGATCTCGTTGAAATCGGTACATTCTAACAATGCGATGGCGCAATTGGTAATTTTTTTCTACTTAAAAAGTATGCAAATGATTCTAAGAAATCGGTACCGAGTTATGAGATCGTCATTCAAACGCCTCTGTTAATGACGATGTTTTCAAAAGAAGCCGAGAATTGTGGTGGAAATCGTATATAGACCGCAACTCCTCTTAATATCTCGGTTCAAAACATTTTAATTTGAATTCTTGAATATAAACGGCGTCATCGCCAAATATTTCACTTTTTTTTACGAAATACAAATAAAAACAAGTATGGAAAGGCTAAGTTCGGGTGCAACCGAACATTTTATACTCTCGCAATTTATTGAAGAAACTTACAAACATACAAAATTTACCCATAAATTCGGCATAAAGTTTAATAGTATAACGAAAATCGTAATATATACTATATGAGGGCTGAGGTAATTCTTTCATTTTCACCAGCAGGGTACACTATATCCAAGATTATACGCTCACTTAATTTTGCTAAGATATCTCACATATTAACCAATACATATATGCGGAATAAAGTCCACCGTATTTTTGAAAAACCTATAATTAGGTATATGGAAGCTAGGAGATGTTATGACCCGATTTTAATAATTTTTTTAACAGAACACTATTAGAAGAAAACAATTACCTCTGAATTGCATTAAATTATCTGAGAGATTTACCCATTTTCGTTTAATATATACCCTTAGGCGCTGAGTTCAACATGTTCGATATCTGGAGCCTTGAAAAGTTATAGTCCGTTTTCGACAATTTTTTCACAAGTGCAGTCAGAGATGATATATACTATTTGTGTCAAGTTTTATTCCACTATCTTCATTGGTTCCTTACGTATGTATACATGATAAAGTGAAGGAATCAGATGGATTTCAAAATTGAATTATACGGAAAGTAGTAGTGGTTGTAAACCGATTTCGCCCATTTTTTGTCCGTGTTATCAGGGTGTCAAGAAAATATTATATACTGAATTTCATTCGAATCGGTCGAGTAGTTCCTGAGATATGGTTTTTGACCCATAAGTAAGCGATGCCACGCCCATTTTTCATTTTGTAAAAAAATCTGAGTGCAGGTTCCTTCTACTATTATTTCTGTGAAATTTAGTGTTTCTGTCGTTTTTCGTTAGTGAGTTAACTAACTTTTAACTTTTAGTAATTTTCAATCTAACATTTGTATGGGAGGTGGGCGTGGTTATTATCCGATTTCAACTATTTTCATGGTGTGTGGTGGGGTACGTAAGAGAACCGACTGCAGAAAGTTTGGTTTATATAGCTTTATTGGTTTGCGAGTTATATATAAATAACCGATTTGTGGGCGGGACCACGCCCAAAAAAACTACACCCAAATATGCCCCTTCCTAGTGCTATCCCTTATTCCAAATTTTACTTTTATAACTTTATTTATGACTTATAACTTATGGCTTAGTTATGACACTTTATGTGTTTTTGGTTTTCGCCATTTTGTGGGCGTGGCAATGGTCCGATTTCGCCCATTTTCGAAAGCAACCCTCTCACTGACCCAAGGAACATGTGCCCTAACTCGAATCACCATAATCCAGAAAAAAACTTCGAGTTAGAGAGACTTTTATTTAATGAAGGTAATTTGTATAAAAATTTCATACTTCTATTGCCAATTCAAGAGTTCGAGTTATGGAGGTCTTCAAGTTATAGAAGTTCGAGTTATGAAAGTTCAACTGTATATTAAATATTGGAATTAAAAACATTCTGGTACTGTTTCAGGTGATATTGCTCGTTGCCACCAACTATACTTACAAAACTTTATTTTCCATTTTATTCAAAACAAAAGAAATTTTCTTGAACTCATTTCGCATTTATTACAAAAACAATAAGATAAATTTAATTTTAACTATATATTACTTTATGAACTTAAATTATTAATATTTAACTAAAAATATATTAACATTACAGTAAATAAATATATTTTGCGCAGACTTAAATATTTAGAAAAGAATATTTAAATTAATTGAACTAATTACTTTTTCAAAAAGTAAATAATTTGTGTAAAACTAAAGTGATATTTACATATTTTTCTATACGTATGTATGTATGTAATGCACTAAAGCATTAGAAGGCACCTTTTCGATTGGCTTATTTTAGTTCCAGTTGTAGGAAGTAAAAGTTTCTTTGATATTTGTACAGTTTTAACTTATGTATTTACATATAACTAAAATTATTTATTAATGTATGTACAAATATTTTTAATTTATATATTAAATATTCTTAAATGGTCACTAAACGAAATTGTTTATATGATTGCATTGAGAGATTTTACACTAAGCAAAGCTAAAGCTAAACTTTTAATACTTTTATGTTGACACGGTGCTCTAAATTTTATATAATTATATAAATGTGACTTTATACATATATATAATTAACTATATAACTATACTCTTCAAGGTAGGCACTTTTCTAGTTTTGGCAAAACGATTTCACCTTCAGTTCGTTGTAATTCGATATCTAAGTTCGTATTTCGTACTTTTTGGCAACACTTTGCTGTATGGCGAATTTATATGTATATAACTAAATTATTATTCGAAGATTAAAAAAAAAGAAGACACTACTCTTCCAAAGCGACGCTGTCATTAAGTAGTTACATTTTTAATTGTAGTTATGGTTGTTGCTGTAGTTGTAAATGGATTCCTATTTATAGTTTAACTAAATTTGTACAACTAAAATTACGCGGCATGTTGTTGTTGTATTTTACAATTACGCACAATCACAGTCCTGCAGCGTCGTGCGATCATTGTGACTCTTCAGCGCAAGCGTGGGTGACACTAACGGTTGTTGTTTGGGCGGTAGCGCATTCGCTTTGGTTTTAGACTTCGCTTTCTTCGTCTTCTTCTTCTCCTTCGCATTGCGGCAACAGCACCACCACGCAATGACTAGAGAGATAAATAGAGAGTGGAAATAAAATGAATTTAATTATTTTTAATCGTTTTTAGCGTCATTTACCGAGCACAGCCAATGCCACTGCCGCTGCAATCGCCCACCAACGCCAATTGAGCGCTTTGACAAGTTCAGCCTCTGCTTTACAGCTATGAAATGTCGTTGAATTGACAGTTTGATTGTATGGATCCGGACATTTGTTGTCATCAAGGTCTTCTATTAATAGATTTCGAAAAATAGATAAAAAGTAAACAATTAAATAGGTTTTTGTTGGAGTGAGACCAAATAAATGAATAAGATACTATTGCCGCTTTCAAAAATTATAAAAAAATACTTAAAAAAAATGTTTTATTTTATTAAGTATGTGTATGTATATGAAAATACATCCCTGCCAGCCAGGCCTAACCACTTTCCCCTCATTACTAACACCAACGCACACGTTTGGGTTGTTTTGTTTTTGTATTCGTACGTGTGAAGGGAATAGTGGTTAAAAAACTCACAAGCAGCTATGCTGGCCTATGGCAATCTCACCACTTTTTTTTACCACTTTTGTGGGTTTAAAAAACTTCGGTTTAACCAGCTTTTTAACCACCTTTGGCTGACAGGGTATATGTATCGATAACGTTGTGTGTGTGTGTGTTCTCCTCATTCAGCATTTCCTGAATGAATGCAATACAAAATCGTGCATCCTAAATGTATGCAACGCTCTTGGAAATGCTGAATAAATGTGCGATCTGTACACTCGATCAAATCTATTACATTTTTTGTTTGAATAAGTATGTGTTTCTTCCACTTACCTACAGATATCGGCACAAATTTCAAACTAGCACCAATATAACGTAAATAACGGCTCACTTGTTGGCGGGCACAATTACTAATTTCTGTTTTTTGCAGATCTATTGATTTCAAATTACACATATTGGCTAGTGAGTCCACGGTGAGATCTGTTAGCGGATTTAATGAGGCATTAATGTGCGATAGTTCTGTAGAGAAAAAGAAAGTAGTTTTTGTTAAGTTCGTAAGGTGATAACATTGTTCACGCGGATACAATTATAATTTTTAAACTAGAGCAATTATTTTGATAAGAATTTAAAAAAATATAAATTAATTTTTATACACTCGCAACAAAGTTGCTAAAGAGAGTATAATAGATTTGTTCACATAACGGTTGTTTGTAACACCCAAAACTAAACGAGTTAGATATAGGGTTATATATACCCAAGTGATCAGTGAAGAGTGGAGTTCAAATCCGAATGTGTGTCTGTCCGTCCGTCTGTGGCAGCTGTATCTTGAGTAAAAATTAAGATATCTTGGTGAAACTTGGTCACTTATTTTTTGGCACCATAGGAAGGTTGCTTTCGAAAATGACCAAAATCAAAAATGCCACGCCCACAAAATGGCGAAAACCGAAAACACATAAAGTGCCATAACTAAGCCATAAGTAAAGCTATGGAAATAAAATTTTTATGAAGGATCGCACTATGAAGGGGCAAATTTTGATGTAATTTTTTTGGGGAAGTGGACGTGACCCCGCCCCAAATAGGTTTTTTGTACATATCTCGCAAACCAATAGCGCTATATACCAAACTTTCTGCAGTCGGTTCTCTTACGTACCCCACCACACACCATGAAATTAGTTGAAATCGGATAATAACCACGTCCACCTCCCATACAAAGGTTAGGTTGAAAATTACTAAAAGTGGGTTAACTCACTAAAGAAAAACGTCAGAAACACTCAATTTCACATAAGAAATGGCAGATGGAAGCTGCACTCAGATTTTTTTACAAAATGGAAAATGAGCGTCGCCCACTTATGGGTCAAAAACCATATCCCAGGAACTACTCGACCGATTGCAATGAAACTTGGTTTGTAATAGTTTCCGTACATCCCAAATCGCTTCACAACCACGCCCACTTCCATGTACCAGAACTTTGAAGACGATCTGAATCGTTTCCTTTACAATATATAAAGTAAGCACTAGTGAAGATATCGGTGCCGAACTTTGAAAAAAATACTATGTTTATAGTGTGGCAGCCCCATTTTAAAAATAGCCGAAATCGGACCATAGGTTTTTAAGGCCCCACGAACACGAGGACCTCGGTGCTTCTAACCTAATATTATGGTTTCCAACTTTCAATGGACTTTATACTATATAAATATATGACGAATATGTGGGTCAAATTGTGTATTATATAATAAAGTTAAATATATTAAATTGCGAGAGTATAAAATGTTCGGTTACACCCGAACTTAGCCCTTCCTTACTTGTTAAATCATAATTTTCTGCTTAAACTACTTCAGCAATTATTTAATTGTTTTGGTTAAAATGTTTACTTATAATTGTAATATTTAATTTTAATGTTATATATGTTATAATCGTGAAAGTTACAAAATTACACCCTGGGTGGCATCCTTTGCCTATATATATATATATATATATATCGTCCCCTCAATATAACAATAGCGTATGTGCTCATACGCCATTATTTTTTTATTGCAAATTTAGAATCTCCAACATTGATTCTATGTCTGGTCAAAATTTCGTCAAATTCTACTTCCACAAAGTGGTTCAAAATGTCATTGGAAAAAATTGTGTATAATTTCATGTTCAAAAAGTTCCTTCATTTCTGATTTGACAAAAACTTTAAACTCGATTTTCTCAAAACCCAAAAAAAATTATACGCAAATGTTATATTGAGGGGACGATATATGTATAAGTTAAATTACGAGCGATGGTTTAGTTTTTATTGCTGATCAAACTTGAAACTGTTCGAAAATATTGCCCGTTCGTAATTCGATGGCCAGGTACTGTATGTACATATATTTTTAATTATATAAATTTCAACATTTTATTTACTCACTTGGCAGTACACCGAAATCGGGCAAGTACTCTAAGCCACAATCGGCTATATTTAGATATTCCAGCGGTGCTTCTATTGGTGTTTGAAGAGCCTAAAAGAAAAATAGTACATGTTGTTATTAATATTTTATTGAATATGACTTTTTAAATGAATTTGTTGTTTGAGAATTCAAAATTAAAAAAATAGTGTGGAATATAATTTATGAAACATAAATAATTTATGAAAAAAAAATTACTTAATATCAATAAATATTTTTGTATGTATGTACTAACCTGCAGATCGCGCTCCAGATTAAAGAGCTCATTACCGTCAACGTAGAGATTTCGCAGCGAGGGTAATTGAAAAATATCCAAGGGTATCGAGAGAAGCGCATTATTCGACAGATCGATCTCCTATTAGATTGAAAAGAAAAAATAGAAAAATGAATGCCTTTCAATTAAAACTAAATTCACTAATTACTAGAACAAAATGTCAACACGCTAATAGCACTTATGTAATTAACAATTACAGCGCTGTTAGAGAGCACATGCAATGTTTGTATATAACTGAGAACAATATATGTATATATATGTAAGCATGTACGTATGCACTTACCTCCAGCGATGTTAGTGGCGCAAATGTGCCCGGCTCCACCGATTGTATCTTATTCTCATAGAGCACTAATATTTTAATGCTTGTGTAACGCTCAAATGAATTGGATTTGAGCTTTTTAATGCGATTGTATGCGAGATCCAGAATCTGTAATTAGGCGGGAAAGCAAATTTTTTAGTTATTATAATTATACTGATAAGACGCACAAAATAAGTACACTTCCTGTACGGTTTGCGTGAGCGACAAAATTTAGAAAAAATTCACAATTCACGCTTGTGAGTGATTGTGTACTGGATGTACATGTGAATTTTGTAGTACTAACCTTGTAGGAAAATTGTGAAGTCTTACAAATGAATTTTAAATGATTTTAAATTTGTATTATTTTCATTAAAATTAATTATTTGGTTAGGCGTTTATGATAAACATCAACATTCGATTTTTTAGATACCAAAATTTTATACTTTTTGATTATATAAATATATATTTTTTAATATATGGGGTCTGTGAATTAATTTTCGAAAATTTTTATTGAATTCTATTAAATTATTATATTAATTTCATTGAATTTTATTAAATTGACAAATACAACTTTTATCAACTAAAAATCGTGAAATATTTCCTACAGGGTATGCTTGCAGGAAACACGCCTATACAAGCACAGCTCAAAAGAAAGTATAGGTGTATCACTGTATAGCCGCTTACGTATATACGCATGTACATATAATTTTTAGGAAATTATCGCGACTTCTTTTGTGTGTTCAATTAAAGTCAATTGAATTTTATTTCGCAGCAGACAGTCACCGGGCTCATGCATATATGGACAAATGTACACTTGCTGCACTGATGGGAGCAGGTTCCCATGGAAGAAGAAAAAAACCACACACACGCGGACAATTACAATAAATCGGATAAACGCTGACGAATGAGTTTAAGCGAACTTTATCAAGCTACTTGACACAAATTAACCCTTGCAGATGCACAACGGCGCACGACACGCTGGCATTTGCATTTAAACTAAAGTAAATTGCTAAAATTTAAAATTCAACTTCAGTTCAAATAACTCACAAATGCTAAAGGTCGCGGCCGAGGACAATTGATTTCAGAAACCCTTAAATTTTTATTTAATTAATATTTGGTTAATATTATTTTTTTTAATTATAATAATTTTGCTTATCACTGCACTCACCTCAACCGATGACTTCAGGTACTGCGGCACTTCTCTCAGATTCATTTCAAAGCAACGGATTTTGAGCATGCGCGACGGTCTCAAATACTGGCACTTGCGTTCGTCCTGCACGGCGCCAACATAACCGAACGGCATCATCATCTTGGTGTTGATTGTGATAAAAGCCAAGAACGCTACAACAACCGCATGCAAGTCCATACTAAACGAGAATGATGAAACGAAAGAGTATGCAAGATTAGTAAAGAGTAAATGCAGAGCACGCAAAATATTGCAAGTTCATATGAAATGAAAAAAATGTAAAAACACACAACAACGAAACACAAAAACAAATGCAGCGAAAACAAGAAAGGATTTTTTCGGTGGAGGACAAAGACCTCAACACCGCCGAAGCTTTGTCTGCACGCAAATGATGCAATAATGATTCATTGTGTCGTCTGCGGACTTCGCGCGAAATTTCATTGATTTAATGAATCTCAGAAGTATTCGCGCTGTCATACGATATACACGCGCTCATGTAATTGTATATCGACTAAATTAGTCTGTGCCATTTATTAATCGTAATATACAATTGTATGTGCTCTCTTGATGCGGGTAAATCGGTCAAAGACTCTGTGCGTACATTATGTTGTTAAAGCATTTAATGCTGGACAATTCAAAGCGTGATGCTTATAAGTACATTGTGATAAAAATAAAAAGTAATTTTATAAATGTTCTTTTATACCTTTAATTGTATGTACATACATGTAAATAGATTAACAACGTCGCCAAAGTGGATAATACGATTATGGAACAGACGATTCCCAAAAAATTTTTATCAGTGTAATAAAATTGATATTGGAAAAATGTCTAGTCAAGTTTTCAATGGAAATGAAGGGGTTTGCATCATGGAAATGCGGAGCCTGTGGCCTCCATTTTAAGAGCGCTATGTCTTACGTAGCGAAGAGGCTAATTTCTGGTTGAATGGCTTCGTGAATAAGCGAAATATGTGTTATTGGACAGTCAGCAATCCACACGTACTGCATGAGTCAGAATTGCATTCCGAAAAACTTAGGTTTGGGCCGGTGGCGTCATTGGGCCGAACTTCTTCCGTGATGATCAAGACCGACATGTTACTGTGAATGGGAATCGCTTCGCTCCATGAGAACCGAATATTTTTGGTCCGCATTGGATGGCATGGACTTGGAATAACACAATCGATTTATAGATAACCAAGTTTGGTGAATGTGAAATGGGCCAGTTAATTGGTCGCTTCGGTTGTCGGCGTTAGATTTCCTCACAGGATGTCTACGTCAAGTCTATTGTCTATGCCAACAAGCCAGCGACGATTGTTGAACTTCGTACGAATATCGAACGTAAAATTGCAGCAGTATCGGCCGATTTATGCTTGAAAATCGTTGAATATTTGTTTCGCCGTCTGGACTTTTGCAAAAGAAATCAAGTTCCATAAATAATGACATCACGTTTACTTTCACAGGAATAAAGAAGTTCGTTGATATCCCAAACCGTTTTTGTTTTATTTAAAACATTTGTAGCACTCTTATTGAAAACCGATTCCAGAACCGAATCTGTGAATCTATATGACCGGAGAGTGATAGTTTGGTTACTCTAAGGCCGATGTTTCTAGCATCGTTTCCATAAAATATACTAATTGACAAATGGAATCCTAATGGACAAGGCGCGATCTACAAGATCTTGTTAAGCCCCTCACAAAAGGAACTCTAACAGTGAAAGTTTAAAAGCCATATGTTTCTCTAATTAAAGCTAACAACCGATTCATTCGACAATTGAGATTCCTTGCTGATAAAAATGACTCCTAAATACTCTAATATTCTTATACGAGTGTGTCTATGAGCCTACTCGAGAGCACTTGAGGCTTGTTTAGTTAATGTTTTTGAATAGTTAACACAATATTTTAGAGTGAATTCTAATGCTAAACTCCTAAATGACGAATGAACTTTGGTCGATATAGCACAAGTTGTGTAGGACTCATCTATTATATATAGCTTTTTATCATGTACAAATAATTTGGTATAGAAAGTAACTATCACTAGAAACTAGAACTAGACTAGAACTA
Organism: Zeugodacus tau; assembly: GCA_031772095.1. NCBI lineage: Eukaryota > Metazoa > Arthropoda > Insecta > Diptera > Tephritidae > Zeugodacus > Zeugodacus tau. The sequence goes on along the minus strand of CM062652.1, from coordinate 13,097,659 downwards.
AATTGTTCATAATATTATCCTGTTCCCACATTTGAGGGATTCGTTTTTTTAATTTACATCAAATTAACAGATCTTCATCTTAAACAAGCTAATTCATCAATCAATCAATCAATATAAACTATTTTAATGTGAAACTCAACAAAAGTAAATTAGATGATGACACCAGCAAAATAACACCGTCATGAGTCTCAAATTAATAATTCCAAATATTGAAGAGCTTAATAGGTATAACGCGATAACTGATTGCAATACACTTGCATATAATAAAAATAATCGTAATTTCTATAAACAAATACAATAAATAGTTTGAATTGCTATACAAGATCATTGCCGTTGTACTTTCGTCACGTTTTCATTTACAAGCACACGGCTGTAAATATGAAAAAAGTCAAAATTAAATAAAAATGCATGTTTATAAACAATTGCCTGAGAGAGAGCGGCAGAACGCGGCCGTGCAAAGGTGTGACATTCAAACGCCGGACGCCGTCGACATGCCCACCCCATGCAGCAGGGTATGCGACAGACAACTGAGGTCGACGCGCACAGGTGGGGTGGACAGACAGGCGTACACAAACAATTGCAATGAAGCGTATCAAATGGAAGCGCCCCGGAAAGTTTACTACACAAAATCAACGTTGCGGCCAAGTACGAGCGCCAGTGCCAGCAGCCCACCAAACATTGGCAACAGAAACATGCATACATATGTACATATATGAGTACGTATGTGTATGTGAGTGAGTGTGTGTGTGTGTAAAAATCAAATAACACTCACATAAACAAATAAACAAGCAAATAAGCCGTGAAATGCGCACAAACAATGCTGATCTATTGCTCTTCCTCGTATTATGTGAGCTTAAACGCGCATAAATTAATACAAAAACAACAAATGTAAAACAATAAAACAAAAAAACCGTTTGATTTTGTATGAAAATAAATGGCATATTGAAATCAAATTAACTAAATCATTACAAATGTCAACGCGACAGTTCGTCAAGCGGCACAACGGTGACAAATTGTCAACCAACAAGTCTCCAATAAACAAATTAAAAGGCAAATGTTTGTTTGTATGTATGTAAATATACAAATAAGCAGATAATTGCAACAACATTCGCTTTCTGAAGCACCGCCGCTATAACAGTTTGTTACAGCTTGCGGAGAGTGGGCTTGCTAAGCAGGTGTAAGAGCGTGAAACAACAACAATTAGTAATCTATATACAAACATATGCATTTTAGTACAATTGTAATTGTATGTAAGATCACTTAACGCAATTAACATAAACAATACGCTTATTTGGATGTACATATATATGTATGTATGTATATAGTAAAATAAGCATTCTATTGAAAGTGAATTTGCGGAGACAGCCCATTGACTGAAGAAGAACAAGTGCACGACAACAATTGCATGCTAACCCTGATCTAAAAATGTACTAAATTTAATTAGATAAACTCACAGCGCGTCTGATAGGAGGATAGACAGCAGAAAGTAAAATTTTCATATATACATATACATATATATGTATATATACACTCAGAAAAGAAACACTTTAAAGTCACTTTAAATCCAGTACAAGGAACTTTAAAATTAAAAATTTTTATGTAAAATCACCCTGCTCATTAATTTGGATATCGTTGCCAAACATTCGCAGCAAGTCGTTTTCCGTTATAATTTTACCCTGACTGGTCATTCTTGTATCTTGTTTACACTTCTAAATTCTTAAATGTCAAAGTGAACACGTTTAATTAGAAAGTGCCACTTTGATTTATAAAATGAACACTTTAAATGTAAACGTTAACACTTTTCTGCAAATTGATCACTTTACATTTTAAATTTAACACTTTTAAAATAAACGTTATAATTTTATTTTTAAACTTTTAAAAATTTTAAATCAAATGGATTCACTTTTAATACAATTTTAAAAGTGATTACATTATAAATAATAAATTTTACTTTAAAATATAAAGTTTGTCATTATAAAATAAAGTTAACATTTTTAAATTTAAGAATTTTACATTAAAAACAAAAATTTTAACTTTTAAATTAAAAGTAAACAATTAAAAAACTTAAAATTAGAACTTTTACAAAATATTTTTGTGTTCCCCATAAAGAACCTATAGACTGAGACACTTTAAATAAAATTTAAAAGTGTTCACATTTAATTTTAAAGCGCACTTTTTTCTCAGTGTGTATATATATATATATATGTATATATATTTATATATATATACTACATACAAACATAATATTATTTATATGGAATTTTAGCTTAGTTCAAATATGACAGATAAAGTTAATATGGATGGGTTTTTATTCAAAATTTACTTTTCAAAAAAAAAAAAATTCCCAAAAAAATTAGCTGAAAAATTTCATTATAAAATATGGTCTTCTATAAGGTAATTAATTTACATTTTCTAAGCTTGGAAATATTTTTTTCATAATGAGTTTCAAGGATACTAGTCTTTGCGTTGTTGTTAGTTGTCAAGATGACAGATTTTTTTTTGCACACTTCTCTAAAATAACATTATCTAGTTATTGAATGAAAGAGTTTTTTTATTATAATTACAAGTAATTATTTTGAGTCAATACTCATATAGCGCAAATTTGACAAGAAACGGATTTTTGTGGTCACAGCCTGTCAAAAATACAAATCTTAATATTTTTCTTGACTTTTTTCCCGAGTATTTGTTCTGGGTAATTAAGAAGAAAAATTTGATTTTATCTATATTTTGAATTTTTATACTCTCGCAACAAATGTTGCTAAAGAGAGTATTATAGTTTTGTTCACATAACGGTTGTTTGTAACACCCAAAACTAAACGAGTTAGATATAGGGTTATATATACCAAAGTGAAGAGTGGAGTTCAAATCCGAATGTCTGTCTGTCCGTCTGTCCGTCCGTCCGTCCGTCCGTCCGTCTGTGCAAGCTGTAACTTGAGTAAAAATTAAGATATCTTGATGAAACTTGGTACACTTATTTCTTGGCACCAAAGGAAGGTTGCTTTCGAAAATGACCAAAATCGGACCACTGCCACGCCCACAAAATGGCGAAAACCGAAAACACATAAAGTGCCATAACTAAGCCATAAATAAAGCTATGGAAATAAAATTTGGTATGAAGGATCGTACTATTAAGGGGCATATTTGGATGTAATTTTTTTGGGGAAGTGGGCGTGGCCCCGCCCCCTACTAAGTTTTTTGTATATATCTCGCAAACCAATAGAGCTATATAAACCAAACTTTCTGCAGTCGTTTTCTTTAGCCACTTCCTAATATAATCCAAAAATGAAAGAAATCGGATCATAACCACGCCCACCTCCCATACAAAAGTTAGGTTGAAAATTACCAAAAGTGGGTTAACTCACTAACGAAAAACGTCAGAACCACTAAATTTCACATAAGAAATGGTAGATGGAAGCTGTACTCAGATTTTTTTACAAAATGGAAAATGGGCGTGGCGTCGCCCACTTATGGGTCAAAAACCATATCTCAAGAACTACTCGCCGATTTCAATGAAACTTGGTTTGTAATAGTTTCCTTATATCCCAATATATGTTGTGAAAACAGGCCAAATCGCTTCACAACCACGCCTACTTCCTATATACCAGAACTTTGAAGACGATATGAATCGTTTACTTTACAATATATAAAGTAAAGAACTTTGCACAAATACTATGTTAATAGTGTGGCAGCCCCATTCTAAAAATCGCCGAAATCGGACCATAGGTTTTTAAGGCCCCATATATCGAACAAGAGGACCTCGGTGCTTCTAACCTAATATTATGGTTTCCAACTTTCAATGGACTTTATACAATATATATGACGAATATGTGGGTCAAATTGTGTATTATATAATAATAATAAAGTTAAATAAATAAATTGCGAGAGTATAAAATGTTCGGTTATACCCGAACTTAGCCCTTTCTTACTTGTTTAGTATATATATGTCCTGTAATTAATACTAATTTTTTTAAAAAGTCCTTCTTTGAACTTTGAATCCAAATATTTCGATTTTGTAGGCTAACTTCGAAAATCGGAGAATATAATTTTTTTACATTTGACACAGTTTCCTCGAAAAATTTAGTTTAGTTCAATACCCAGCCGAGCGTTGTAAAGTGTAATAATATTTATCCATTTACTACCGAAATTTTTTTGGTTTATTAATTTTAAATGAACCAATAATGAGTTATGCGGTCCACGGCAAGAGCATATTTTGGAAACGTAAAGGGAGTTTAGCTACCAACGGCTGAGTTTTCGGAATTTTTTAATAAGAATTTCACAAAATACTGTTCAAATAATTATATTTGATATGCCGAATTGTTTAAACCTCTAAAAATCACTTCCTTAAAATATTATACGGAACATAGTTTCATAGTTGGACCCTTTTGCCATTCGTTTTAAGAAATAACTCACAAAGTTTCCTCACAGAGTATATTATTTCTATCAATAGTCGTGAAAATTGGATGGCATCGATAATATTTTTCTTAAATATGTTTCAAACGTCGATTAAAAAGGATGTGTATTCTGTTCTAGCTGGCGACCAATATGAGTATATATAAAATTTTCTTTTTTTGTAGCAGCAGTGACTTCTCTCTGAACAATGATCAGTCCATTCGAATTTTTTCCCTTTAAGACAGTTTCATAAGATCCGTAAATCTTTCTTCGACGGGTGGAAAGTTTTAGAAAACAATATTTATCGGTTAACACAAAGAAAGGCATAAGTAGAAGCAGAAGATCGTCCGAAAATAGAGCTAATTATGTACAAATATTTATTATATATTATATTAAATGAAAAATATTATATTTAAGAATTTGAGCCTCTAGATTAAGCTTTAATTAGTAGTAAATATTTTACTTTTGTTATGGAAAATTCTACTCATATACTTAATTTGTTCACCAATTGTAATCGTATTCGGAAAAAATACTTATTTTGCATTTGTTGTTGTAAAAACTATTTTAAGATTATTTTAAAACCACAATTTTATAAAATCAGCTTGGCGCAAACTGTTCAAAATTATCACTATAATGATTTCATACTCTCATATTTCACAAAGAAAATCAGTTATATATGCTATATATTTGATAGTTGTACTTTACTTGACTTTCCTTTCTTATTTATTCTTTCCTTTTGTGAAGTACGCAGTCACTCATTCACTCTGATATCTTATCAATTAACGCTCATGTAGAGACAACTTTTATCACTGACACATTTCTTAAACAAGTAGCATTGTTTACTTTTCAACAAAATGAATCGTTTTAATTAAAATGAACAAGTATATACTCGAATGTATGTATACACAGCAGCACTGCAATAAATTTGTGGATATAAGTAGTTATTTGGTTGAAAAACTTCCGTATGGAGTTGTAAATTGCGCGCGATGACTACTCTTATGACTCTGTATATGAAATGCCTGGCAGCACTACCAACCGCACGAACGCCAGGAATTTGCTCGCCCTCGCAAAAACAAAAAATTAAAACACTCCAATAACTGTAACCGTAAATTAAGGAATAATTGGTTGACATTTAGGTGGGAAAGCGAATATGCAATAAATACCGTTTTCGATGAGTTGGCAGAAAAAAATCACTCACTCATTTTCGATTTCGCGATTTTTATTTTATTTTATTGTTGGCTTTTAATTTCATATTTCGCCAGCACTTGACTAGGTACTACTGCTACTGCCATTGCATTGTTGAAAATGCATGTCAACAAATTATGCTGACCAACGTTGTCAGCTCGAATGTCCGTCCGTCCGCGTACAGTACAATTTTCGCTTTGTTGCTCATTACATGATGATGATGCTGACAGAAAACTCAGAACAGAAACAAAAAACCCCGTGAAATTAACGATAAGTGCAATGAGCAAACTACTCCGATATATAGATATATGTATGTTTGTATGCATTTATGGAATTCTCGTGTGACGACTATTGCAATAAAACAACTATGAAACTAAACTTCACTTTGCACATGCAATAATTCTAATTTCCAAATAAAAGGCGTTAATGTCAGTGGGCGGTTTTGGTGTGAGAGATATTACTGGGCAATGACTATTAACGGGTTTATGTGTGTTTTTAAACAGTAATTTGTTGCATGAAATTCAGTTTTCATTTTTTTTTTCAATTACAAATAAGTGTGCTCATATTTAGCAGTATTTCTAGTGACAAATCGGGCTCTTAGACATTTTTTGTTTACTCATTCTTATTATGATATTACAAAGAGTTGTGCAATATTTTGCTATTGTATTAAATAATATTTAAGTGATTCACAACAGACTTACAATATAACAACTGCAAGCAAGAGTTTGTATGTATAAGTCATCGAACTCTTCGGTAACGAACTAGAAAATGCTAATGAGGAACCTCACTCTTGGCCATCAGCTTATCAAGAAGTGATGAAGAAAGGAAAGGACGTTTGCGTCAAATTCACATTGGAGAAGATAACGATAACGTAAGAATCCTTATTGGGAGATGACATCCCTTTTTCAGGAGAATTTATGCAGGAATCATTCGTGTCAGGAAAGTTTGTTTTCAAATTGCATAATTTCTAGCAGAAGCCTGATCACATACGTGTCTCTTAAGAGTCGTTTATGATGAATAATTTTTAAATCAGAGTCCAATATTCTTAATAGTCCATAAGTGGAACTCTAGGCTTGACCATAAATTAAATCGTTGCCAACTATAATATCATAATGCAATCAATCCCTATACCAAGCATTTGCGATTTATAAAATATATTGAAGAAGAATGCTTTGAATCGTTGTCTTGTTGAAAAGTGAAATGTATTCCAAAACCCAAACTATCCACATTTGTTTTCTAATTGTGTCCATATAGTGGTTCATATTACCCTCTACAAAAGCCAAAGGTCTAACACCAGATGAAATCAAGACCATACCATGACACTGCCATCATATTTGATCGACTAAAATGTAATTAGTTCGATTAAAAAGTTTTTGTATCTATTTAGCTTGTGTAATTAAGCGTGTGTGGAATCTTCCAATTCCCTCTGCTTTCTCGAAAGATTATTTACAAATAATATTGCAAATTAGTTCATAAGTTTGCGAGAGATCGCAAACTGTCGAGAGTTTACTGTATGTTCTTATCAAATAAGGTATTTCGTTTCAATAATATAAACCAAGTAAAGTACATTTGATTTTCAATTAATTTCTATTATATTAATTTAATTGTAAATGAGTCATAGTTAACGCAAGATAAAATAGCTAACTGAGTACTTTTCTGTGTCATTCTGCAGCCAACAGTAAAGTGACGCATTCATTTCATGCAGAAATCTCTAATGATCACTCAAGATCGGCAAAATAAAGTTTAATTTTTTTTAAGTCTTCAATTCCATCAACCCTTTGCATGTTCGCCATTTTCAATGTTTTGCCGCCATTTCATTTAAACTAAACTAAAAAACTTGACATTGAAATTAAAAAATTAAAAAAAAATATATATATTCATTGATAAAACTTTGTGCGCAGTAAAAAGTGGCAGTTGGTTATGGAAATTCCTTTTAGAAGTGCCCCAACAATGCAAATAATACTGAAGTTGCTGATTGCTATTTGTTGCTCTTGTTCCCATAAATATTTAAATAAAAAATATTCTCAAACCGCGATTAAATGCATTTGCTGTTTTTTTCTAAAAGGATGTGGTCCGATTAAAATACCAAAAAAAAAATGCAGAAGTGAAGCTCACTCCATTTCAAATGCCGCTCCAGCTTGATAAAGAGCCTTTTTATCGCGCTTATTATATACTAGTGTATGTACATATGTATGGATACATACAGTTATGTATATAAATAATTTTGTATTTATAAATTTTTATCATCTTGTGTGTATAACAGTCACACAATTACTTGCTTTATTTCAAGTTTTATTTTCATAGTTAAATGGCAACCATGTTAAGTTGGTCTTTGTGCCGACAGGTGCCCATGAAATTGATTCATTGCATAAAGACTCTAGCAAATAAGTTATTAATGAATAAAAAAAAAACTAAGAATGTAAGCACTTGTAGTACAGCAATATAAATATTTGGCTGCTGATAAGATTTGCAAGCGTCTCAACAGAGTGACTAACTTTTAACGATAACTAATTATTGAGAATTTCTATTGAATGAAGTATGAGTGTGGATGAGCGGAAGTTGTTGAGTTAACTAAAAATTTTTATGGTATTTTTTGCTAAATATTTCTGATCTTCTAATTCGACATAACCCAGAAAAAATATATTAATTTGCATTAAGAACGAGTTTTTGAAAGTAAAATTAATAATATGACAGACTATTCTCATAATAAGAGTCTCATTACCATTTCCAAAAAATCGAAATATCAAATAATCTAAACCTCTTATTAAACCTCATTTGATGCTAATTGCAGATAACAAATAAAATTCCACACTCTTCCATACACTCTACATGACTTATTTGACATGTGAAAGTGTCTATGTTGACAGATGAAATTTTCAAAATGCACTAACAAATTGACCTCATTTTACCCAAGGGGAACTAACGACGTGCAATGCTAGCGCCCATTAAAATATATGCTTTTACTCATACTCGAAATATATATTGTGACAACGTCGGGCAGCATTTTCCTTGTGCTAATTTTAATTTCAGTTTTCTTTTACTTGGCCCTTCACATCGTGCCAACCTGCCCTATCTATGCAAGTTGTACATCTCTAGTACGCAAATAAATGCTACCTCAAGGCGTGTAGCGCTTCGCTCAAATCTTCGCGCACCCTTTGGACCTGACCGGTGAGCTGATCAAATGCAGTCAGTGGCAAATGAAATGGAAAATATGAAAAAAAGCATATGAAAATAATGTGAATATCGGTCGGCATGGTGTACAAACGACAGAGCAGATGTGAAATTGTACAAAATTATGATCTTCTAAAAATAAAGCCATAATAATAAACATGCGGAAAAGAGGGCCAGTCTCGTGGTCGTGCTGGTGGTGGGCTGTGATAATAGCGAAAATTTGAAAAATAATTTTCGCCGGTTTTTTTCAAACGAATTTTCAGTTATTTTAAGTGTTTAATGCCTTTTGTGATTTACGCTTTTGACTGTGGCAAATCAAAAAAAAAATAGTAAAAAATATATATTTGTATATTGAACACATGTGGTTTTGGCAGATATTTAAATATCTATTGTTTATAATTTGTTTAAATCCGTTTGAAGGTATTGTGATTTCTTTAGCTACCTTGTATCGCTTTTTAGACTACTCAGGATAACTTTTATGTTCTCACTTTGAAATCGTCGCAAGTGTAACTGTGTAAACTCACTGATCGCAATGAGTTATTGACCTTCAGAGGAAAACGATCTAGGAGACTTGAAACTAAGCGAACTTGGATGTCCTTTTAGACTCCCTCGACTTACTTTAGTTTCTTCGTTTTTTATTGCTTTCTTGTCTTTATAAATACTTGAGTGAAATATTCGTAATATTGGTTCTTCGTGTGTTGGCACCTTTCATAAAAAATAGTTTGTCGACGTTTACAGATAGTATCGAAACCAGTTGAGTCAAGTCTCCATGAATATTAAACTTAGCACGGCTTAGAATAAAAAAAGGAAACCCTACCTTCCTCAGAATAAATTTTTCATTACTTGAGACTTGGGGTTCCGAGTGGACGGTGCAGGGTTTCATGCATGACACAATTAGATCGGACTACAATGGAAAAGTCATTGAAAATCGTGCCACTCAAATCGTTACGTTGATCTTAAAAGGAAACAAGTAAGGAAGGGCAAAGTTCGGGTGTAACCGAACATTTTATACTCTCGCAATTTATTTATTTTTATATAATACACAATTTGACCCACATATTCTTCATATATATGGTATAAAGTCCATTGAAAGTTGGAAACCATAATATTAGGTTAGAAGCACCGAGGTCCTCGTGTTCGATATATGGGGCCTTAAAAACATATGGTCCGATTTCGGCGATTTTTAGAATGGGGCTGCCACACTATTAACATAGTATTTGTGCAAAGTTCTGCACCGATATCTTCACTAGTGCTTACTTTATATATTGTAAAGTAAACGATTCAGATCACCTTCAAAGTTCTGGTATATAGGAAGTAGGCATGGTTGTGAGGCGATTTGGCCTATTTTTACAACATATCATTGGGATGTAAGGAAACTATTACATACCAAGTTTCATTGAAATCGGTCGAGTAGTTCCTGAAATATGGTTTTTGACCCATAAGTGGGCGACGCCACGCCCATTTTCCATTTTGTAAAAAAATCTGAGTGTAGCTTCCATCTGCCATTTCCTATGTGAAATTTAGTGTTTCTGACGTTTTTGGTTAGTGAGTTAACCCACTTTTAGTAATTTTCAACCTAACTTTTATATGGGAGGGGGCGTGGTTATTATCCGATTTCTGTCATTTTTGGACTGTATTAGGAAGTGGCTAAAAAAAATGACTGCAGAAAGATTGGTTTATATAGCTCTATTGGTTTGCGAGATATGTATAAAAAACTTAGTAGGGGGCGGGGCCACGCCCACTTCCCCAAAAAAATTACATCCGCATATGCCCCTTCATAGTGCGATCCTTCATACCAAATTTTATTTCCATAGCTTTATTTATGGCTTAGTTATGGCACTTTATGTGTTTTCGGTTTTCGCCATTTTGTGGGCGTGGCAGTGGTCCGATTTTGCTCATTTTCGAAAGCAGCCTTCCTATGGTGCCTAGAAATAAGTGTGCCAAGTTTCATCAAGATATCTTAATTTTTACTCAAGTTACAGCTTGCACAGACGGACGGACGGACGGACGGACAGACAGACATTCGGATTTCAACTCCACTCTTCACCCTGATCACTTTGGTATATATAACCCTATATCTAACTCGTTTAGTTTTGGGTGTTACAAACAACCGTTATGTGAACAAAACTATAATACTCTCTTTAGCAACATTTGTTGCGAGAGTATAAAAATAATAATTTTGGTAACCCAGATGACATACAAATAACTGCGACCGAAGAGCATAGAGACTACATCCCAAGCAAAATTTATCACCAGGAAACCAAATTAACAGTTATGAGAGTAAATACTTTGTACAGGGATCTCTGTAACCAAGTTTCAAGAAACTTTTGACTTTCTTTAGCTATTTAAAAAACATGTCTTCCATATGTATCCAGTCTTCTATATAAAACTATTATTTCAAGCATTAAAATGGAACAGATTCGTTCTGATAGGGATGTTGTGCATACATATGTATGAACATCTAAAATCACCTCATAGATGTATTGTGTTTCTTCCTGAAATTGTCTGTCATATATATACATACATATGTATGTTAGGCTCCAATATGACTGCCACACATTGGCGTTGTTGGCCAACAAAAGAAGCGAATGAGGGAGTTAATATGCTCGTAATTCTACATGCCACATGTTGCACGCAGTTTTGGTGTAATTTATAGGTGGACATGCTAGGGCAGAAAACATTTAGTGTTCAGAATGTAATCGCAATAGTGCCGCATACCTTGGTAAATATGATTTTAACTCGAAACTCATAAATACATACATAAACAGATGGGTGTAATGTTTTTGTAGCAATCACGCAACATTTTATTGCACCGAGGAACATTTTGCATGAGCGACAGTGAAAGGGAGTTCAAACAATAGTGGGCGGTAAAAGGCAACAACATATTGAAATGGACAGCAGGACACATAATACTGTTTACATACATACATATTTACAAAAATATTGATGTAAATGAATATATGAGTGTGTGTACATATGTATCGGAAATATTAATATTTTGCCTATCATTGGCCCGCCTGGCTTATTTCATGCCCAGAATGACCATCTGTTGGCCGATTTTCGAGGATTTATTTAGCATCGAACTCATAAAAGTGTGTTCTGAGAATTATTGATATGCTCAATATTTCATATTTTTCCCGCGCATAACACTTACAATGCATTAGTAGTCATTATTCAATACGAAATCAAAGTGCTTGGCGTGAATTTGGCGTCAAAAGTTTTTAAAATTGTTTCATTTAGTTTTTGTGAATTTTCATACTTTTTTTCTTAACTTTTCACAGTTTACCAAATTTTGGACCTCACATTTTAGCCAAAAAAAAAAATAAAAAAAGAACAAATGAAAACAACAAAACATTAAAAGGCATTTCTCATTCAAAATATGAAATGTTTATAAATCGCCATATGCTCACCGATTCATCGATTCAACGATACAACAATTCCCGCAACATTTTTGTTAAGAAAATTTATTTGTTTTGTGTGTTTTGTTTTGGTTTTTTTCATCGCGGTATTTTAATTGATTTGGATCATATGGCATTTTAATGGGTCCCAATGTTGTAATTGCAGTTTATTTATGCATCTTTGTTTGTATATATGATTTCACCGATTTGTTTGTTTATAAGTATACACCTTGCCTGACACCAGCCACCAGCCAGCAGCAGCTTCAGTCGTATTCACAAGCCAATAAATATTGTAAACATCTACAAACAAACAAGTTGATCCATATATTATGCTAAATGCAAAATTACACGACCAAATGGATCCCTAGACGTGTTAGTGTGTGGGTGGCTGTGGTATTAGTTTCAAGTATTTTAATCACTTGGTAAATATTTGTGAATGGATTTATGTGCGCTCGTGGTTCGTGGTCGGCATTTGTCAAATTCACAGTTTTTGGCATTGTAATAAATGTCCATTTAACAGGTGCCACTGACAGAGCGAAGATATTGACGCGTGTGCCACAGCTGAGAGGAAGGCAGGCACGCCTTTCCGGTGGTTCGGAATTTATCGTTTAGCAAAGAGACGCACAAGAATGTAACTTCGATTAATTTATGGAAAAAAATACATATGTGTTTGTGTGCGTTATGAAATTTTAAAATTTTTTTGAAATATTACATTTTTTTAATTTGGAAATTTTATCGTTTAAAGAAAATTAAAAAATTAAAAAATCATAAAAATTTTAGTTTTTGCTATACTATAGCATTACGTGAAAAACATAAAAACATTTTTCGTGGGTTGCTTTTAAATTTCCTTATTTTTTAATCTAAAATTATATTCGAAAATTTTGAAATATTTTTACATACTACAAAGGACTTCAAACAGTCTGACCTTCATATATGTAAGAGTTGCCTAAAATTATAATTGAACCCCTGAACAACCATTATACAGCAAACTAGCTTTTTTGCAAGAAGAAATCGTTGATGTGAGCGATCTGATTGAAGGAGTTAGTCATAACACTTGTAATTAGAATAAGTCCGCGATAATGTTAGTCATCTCGGATTCACTAAAATTTGGTTAGTGGCGAATCGATAAAACAACAGACTGGCATAATGACAATTAAGAATTATACCGTTTATATTTGAATGAGGTATCTAGCTACTCACTTTCAGTTGTAATTTTTTGGCAAAAGAACGGTGCTGAATCATGAGAAGCAGTGAGGGATCGAAGACAATTTTTTGTTAATTTGTATCATAATGACATAGTAACGTTGTCTTTATTTCTGCGGAATAAATATGTTTATGCTTTACTTTTTATTAACCTCGAATATCAAGATGTACGTATAACAATATTCGAAATATTTGGCTGAATGAAAGCGGAAAACGATCCATGAATATGAATGAGCATAAGGGTGGATCTAAGTAATTTTGGATCAAATTAGTATACCTTATAATACACAAAGAATTTGCCCGATATTTTAAAAGCAATCCAATCCTTTTATTTAGATATAAATCAAGTTGAATACGATGAAATTACTTATAGATGGTAATCATTTAAAATGTTGGAGTATAACGGTAACTCTCATCATCTTTGACATTGACGTCAATCTTTTCCATAACCTCAATTTACACAAGAATAAGTTTAGCATTTATTTCTTTGGCGACCTGTGTCCCTTTTTATACTCTTGCAACATGTTGCACAGAGTATCATAGTTGTGTTCACATAACGGTTGTTTGTGTCACCAAGAAATAAAAGAGTTAGATATGGGGTTATATATATATATATATACATGATCAGGATGACGAGTGGATTTGAATCCGGATGTCTGTCCGTCCGTCTGTCCGTGCAAGCGATAACTTCAGTAAAAATTAAGATATCTTAATGAACACAATATTCCTTGGCACCCTGAGGAGGTTGCTTTCGAAAATGGGCAACATCGGTCCACTGCCACGCCCACAAAATGGTGGATACTGAAAACCTATACAGTGTCATAACTAAGCCATAAATAAAGTTTGGAATAAAATTTGGAACACAGGATCCCATTAGGGAGGGGCACATTTGGATGTAACTTTTTTGGAGAAGTTGGCGTGGCCACGCCCTCAAATATTTTTTTTGTAGTTATCTCTCAAATCAATAAAGCTATATAAACCAAGCTTTCTGCAGTCGTTTCTTTTAGCCACTTCTTAATGCAGTCCAAAACTGAAAGAAATCGGATAATAACCACACCCACCTCCCATACAAAAGTTAGGTTGAAAATTACTAAAGGTTAACCCACCGCTAAGGAAAAACGTTAGAAACACTAAATTTCACATAAGCAATGGCAGATAGAAGCTGTACTCAGATTTTTTTACCAAATGGAAAATGGGCATGGCATCGCCCACTTATGGGTCAAAAACCATATCTCAGGAACTACTCGACCGATTTCAATGAAACTTGGTTTGTAATAGTTTCCTTACATCCCAATGATATGTTGTGAAAATAGGCCAAATCGGTTTACAACCACGCCTACTTCCTATATACTTTGAAGACGATCTGAATCGTTTACTTTACAATATATAAAGTAAGCACTAGTGAAGATATCGGTGCAGAACTTTGCACAAATACTACGTTTATAGTATGGCAGCCCCATTCTAAAAAATTAAAATATTAAAATCGCCGAAATCGGACCATAGGTTTTCAAGGCCTCATATCGAATATGAGGACCTCGGTGCTTCTAACCTAATATTATGGTTTCCAACTTTCAATGGACTTTATACAATATATATGAGGAATATGTGGGTCAAATGTGGGCCCTTCCTTACTTATTTAAAAGAAATTTGCCGGTGGGATCTACTACATATATAAGCAGATTTGTTCTGTAAGAAAATTGCACACCCTAATGTATCATTATATGGCAGCAAAACAGGGAAACCAAACTCAAACAACGTACGCGTAAACTCATGACTCCGATCGAAAAAAATTAAAGTAGTTTATTTCAATTAAAGCCAATTAGAAGCGACGAATTCATAGCGGCTGATACGAAAAAACACTGAGCAAGTGTCTAAGGAAAATACTACCATATCGTCATATCTTTATATATATAAATACAAATATATGCGCTCAAGCAAATATAATTGTTAGTATATACTGGAATTGAATTGAACTAGACTCCAAATTGTAATCGAGCATGGAATATGCAACTAAGTTGATGAATCAATATCGGCTATCGGTGGAGCATAAATTTTTATTGAAACTTATTGTATGTGTATATATACGTTGTATACCATAAATTAAAGGAATATACGATGTAGCAAATATTTGAGAAATTAAGATTACATAAATACGCATGCACCGAGTGTAAATGGGGCATAAGTTGTGACACGTTTGGCCTTGCGCCAGGAATGAAACGCTCTTATGTCATAATGCATGTAATACAAGAAATATGAATTAATAAATTTATTATTATTGAGTAAAAACGTGCTTCTAAAAAAGCTGGAAAATTTTTCGAAAGATCTACAAGAAATATTCGGGATTTTTTAAAATCGATTTATTTATTTACAATAATTTTTAAAATATTTTATTAAAAATATAAATAATTTTTTTTCTATAAAAGTCCAATCAAAATCCAAATTCAGAAACATATTATATTTTACTTTCCACTAAATATTTAAAGAATTATCGTACCCATGAGAGTCTGCAACCCCCCTCCGTGTTAATCACAGGTGTCGAAAATGTCAAGTGTACGCGTAAAAGTATTTTCAACAATTAGTCGGATGTCGCAACAGTGTGTAGAACACGACATGCCAAGATTATCTCAATTTTGTTGCTGCTTTCACGTATCAATATATATTTATATACTTATACACTGAAAGATATGTATGCGCACTCTCTCCCAGTTGCCGTCGTTAGGGAAAAGGCAACACTTTATCATTTGAGAAAATTTTTGTGTTGCTACATTTTTCATTAAAAATAAAAGATTTAGACATAAATTAAATCATGCATTCTACGGCAATAAATTTTCAAGATAAAATAGTTCAGTAATGATTTCAAATTATTTTCGTCATCTTTGTGACGTTAAGTAAGATAGAGAGAGGACTAATAGAGGGTAGTAACTGTCAAATTGGTATTATGCCTATGTGACGTCATAATGTGAGAGCTATTAGTTGATATCAGTATATTCTTATCCGAGATAATCTTTTGTAGTGGTATTTCTAACGTCAGAACAATTCAAATCGGTCTTTATTTATAAAATGTAATAAGTATATAATGCTTTCTATTAAAATATAAGAATTGTATATGTATATTCTTTGGCATAAAATGTATTCGATTATTTAACGTTTATTTTTTATATACATACTAGCAGACCCGGCCACACGTTTTTGTGGCTAAGGTATACATTAAATTAGTAAATCTTTCAATGCAGAGAAAAAATTCTTACGCATAAAGACGAAAACGTTATAGCCGATAAATTTTAAAATCATTGATAGACATTATTGTAGATCTGTGTTAAGCGTAAATCATCACAATATGTAAAACTTTGATTTTTTAAATCGTATATTGGAGAAAGTAACAAATGGCCAAATTTCATAGTTGGCTTTATCTTGGCTTTGGTGACGATATTGATTACCTTCTTCCAGGAATAGTCTGGCGAAAATCACCTGCCAACAGAATCATGGCTTCACCAAAAATATTTTCGTTGTCGCGTAAATCTTTTAAAGTCTTGTGCAGTACCTCCAGCGACTTCTTGAATATTTGGTGTTTCGTTCATTTGCAATTTAGGAGTAATTTCAAAGCCGAATTGCCGTTTGTCTGCCTACTAACAGGTGCCAAGTTGCCCCTAATCCCATTATAACTGGGCGTTGAAAATTAGTGTAATCGGTTCAGGAATTACCTCAACCCTCATGTACTATATATGCTGATTTTCGTTATTCTATTGGACTTTATTTCAAATAGTGTGTAATAAAATTACATCAATAAATTGCGAGAGTATAAAATGTTCGGTTGCCTTTCCCTACTTCTTACAAATTGTTTTGGGCTGATTTTCGTTATTCTATTGGACTTTATTTCAAATAGTGTGTAATAAAATTACATCAATAAATTGCGAGAGTATAAAATGTTCGGTTGCCTTTCCCTACTTCTTACAAATTGTTTTGGGCTATCGACACAGCCTTATACAATTGAACAATGATAAAAATATTTTAACAAAGCAACAATGACAACTTCCAAAATATTATTATTATTTTTTTTTTTTTTTATAATTTTGTTGTCAATTTAAATAAAATCATCTTCTTGTTATCTTCCTCACAATTTTTCGATATATACTTACTTTCTAATCCTGCCCTGGCCTTACATAAATAATTCAAAACTAAAATTAGCCAGATCCGTTTGGCCCTTCTCGACTTTTTTCGAGACTAACGACAAAATTGTGGATTTAAGACTTTTTCAGACAATTTTTCTAATTTTTCTCTCCGTAAGAACCATCCCGGTACCTCTAAAAATATTCTAAACAAAGAATTTGCGAAATCGGTTCAGCGGTTCTCGAGTTATGCGCTTAGCAACACATTTTGCGATTCATTTTTATATTATAGATATCTATGTATGTATATATGCGATATATGTACATATATAATTATTTTTAATTTTTTATAGCTACTTACAACTATTCCACCATGAAGTACCAAAGAAATCTTATTTCTCCAGTTTAAAGTTGTGTGCTAAAAATATGAAAATAATAGACAAAAATTTTCTTTTAGTCTTTATTCTTTAAAAATATATTAGTTCATACACCTTTACAACAACTTCAACGACATCAGACACGATTAGTTAGTTAGAAAACTTAGAATTAGACATTTGGGATTCATAAGCAGAATTTTAGAGCAAAAAAGAGCTGATTTTACAAAAAAAATTTAAACTACAAGTTAGTACTGATTGTTGTGAAATTCATTTAATCTTCCGTTGTTATAAAGAATCGCCTAAAACATTAAATAATAAAGTTGAAGCCATAAATAGTTATTAATTTTTAAGCTATTTTCGAAAATAGATAGGAACAGTGAAGCTCACGTCCATCTTCTTAAGTCCAGATATTAATAGAAAACCATAATAATTCCTCAAAAACATAGGAACCAAAGAAGACCTCAATACTCGTAGAATTATGCACCTAAATGGAATTGATCTAGTATTACAATATAATATACATAATTTTTATTACTCATCCTTGACTAGTTTTTTGAGTTAAAAAATGTACATGTGAAAGCAACAAAAAAAACTCAAACTCAATTTACTACAAGAGCTTATATGGAGACCTCGCTTGTAATTCTATTTCTTTTTGATAAAGGCGTTCTAGATATCAGATCGTTGTTCTATTCGGTACTTTCCGAGGTCTGACGAGTCGTAGACGTGACTATTTATGGTGTAATGTCGTGGATTCGATAACTACGAGCACGTAATGATGCATTACTAAACAAAGGACTGATAGGAATATGTATATAACTACACATGTTTCAATGCATATTTTATAAACAATATGGATTCCTTTGTGTTGAAAATATAATTTGATAAGCTCTTAGGATATATTATATAAAAATACATATACTATATTATAGATTAATTGCATTAAGTGTAGGTTCTACGAAGGAAGTAATTGTCTAGACGAGCAACAAGTAATAGACACCCTACTTAGAAACAGTTTTTGAGAAAATTTTGATTCTTAACAGTTTGAAAAAAAGTATATAAAGTTAAAAATAATATACTGCGTTTTAATAAAAAAAATTTAAAAAAATTGTATCGATTTTTAGCCGTTGTAAATATGTTGGGGTCTACTGTACTAAATATACATCTTTACGATAAATTGTGATATCAGTTCAATTTGCCCTCACATAAAGACTCATTTTAAAAGGTACTAATTTCAAGAGTAAACAACGTCGCATTGTCATAATTAATAAAATCTACAAACATACATAGCATACTAACATATGACTGTTTAACTTTTATATACTTGATTACTAACTTTATTGTGGCTTGTTGTTAGAAATTCATCCATCTTATCATTTAAACCAATATACTTATCAAAACACCTTACGTACTATTTGTGTATCATGTCGAATACAATAATTTTCAATAGAATTGGCTAAGTCTAACGTCAATGTCTAAGGTGACAAATAATATTTTCAAAAGTCTATTGAAAAATTTCTAGAATAACAACAAATGCAAAGGCCATCGCGTTGATATGTGTGTGTATTTGACCACAATTTATTATTTCAAGAGGTATTATTGCATAGTTTATGCCAACAATGATTCGAGGCGTCGCGGCATAGGAAATAACATATGGTTTTCGGGATCATTAATGTGAGCGTGTCTTTCGCAGGTTTCTCACATCTGCCACCTTAGGCACATCATTTGTGACATGGCATAGATGGCGAAGAATGGAACATAAGAATGTGCTGGTATATTTATGTATATGCAGTATCTGAATATTTTATGGATCTTGTATTTGAATGTATGTATGTATTTTTTATATAATGCTATCAAAAGACACTTGTCAATCAAATTTCAAACAGCTGTGTAACAGATTATAAGTAAGTGGCAGAAACTAGATATCAATTATTGAATTTCTTTCGTAGACACTTCGCTAGAAGAAATATAGTAGGCGGTCATATGGAGTGTTAAAGTTAGAGAGAGTATGAAAATCGATATGAAATCTCTGCCTCATTCCAAAATTGTGATTTTTTCATTCTAATTAAAATTTTATGTTTAAGAAGTCGAGACAAAAAAAATATGAATTTTCAGTATTTTTTGCTATTAAATCATGTTATTTTACAAAAGTAATAATATGGCTTTACATATTACATTACACAATGTTTTGACTTGAAGTCATGAAAATTTTACCAAAAAAAATTTTTAATTTCCAGTTCCAAAAAAGGTCCTTGCGATAACAATCATACATAATTCCTTGGAGATTAATCTAAAATCAATCGTATAAGAAACGTTAGTTTTATAAATAGATAATCCTGGGCGTGATGACAGCTTTTTTGTTTTCTTTTTTTCAAAATGACGGCCTGAGGACATTTTTTCTAGATTTTCGGGAAAAAATCAACAGTTAATTGGTCTTAAAAAATCGAAATTTTTGACAAAAAAGAAAAGCTTTGATCAGGCCCAGAACTATTATGTATTTTAAAAACTGTATAAATTTCATTCAAATCTACAGAGCGGTTTTCGAGTTGCAGTTGTGACTAGTTCAAAAAACATAGTTTTGAAAAAAAAACAGCATTTAAAGTTCACACTATCGTGTAGCTCGAATAGTAATTCTCGGATCAACTTCAAATTTTCCGAGAATACTTTTAAGATATTACACTTAATGAAAATGCAAATTCGGATATGAATAAAACTCGCACCAGTCATATTCGAATTTTTTAGAAATATTGGCTCAGTAAGAGGCCCCCTCCTTGTCATAACCAATCAATAATTATACTTCTAATATATGAACCACCCTGTATAATTCACACTTGCATTACATAATAAGATAAAATTTTGGAAAAAAATATTTTTAAATTCAAAAATTTACATTTTAACGATTTTTTGTTCAGTCAGATTGTAAAATTATGTAAATATAATATTAAAAAAAAAAATTTAAATAAATATTTGGTTTCTTAAAATATGCGTATTTTTAGAATATTTGCTCTTTTCTTATTCCCATATACTTTGTAAGGTTGCATTTAACTGCTATACCCTTTCGAGTTGACCCCTAAGTCAACATTTCACAACTACACAGCCAACCAAATTGAATCACACACACACACACATATATACACAAAACGAACTTTGTAAAATGCAATGGCGCGGGACCTTTCGCCAAATCAAATTATGCCGTAATCCATTAGCGGTCCGACACACGTGGGCCAAAGCCCGAATATTCGTTACAAATCTGAATAAACGCACACAAGCAAAAACTAAAGGTGTATGTACATATGTGTAAGTAACCAAGCGCGTATTTGTCTAATGTTGAGCTCCGAATGGGTGGTTCATTTGTCCACTTGCAGTGCAAACAAGCTGAGCCATTATCTGTGTTTATGCTTTTATTGTTGTATTTGCATACTGTCACAAGCACAGACACAAATAAAAAAATCGTGTTTTTATTGTTAAAAAATAGTTAGTGTGTGTGTGTGTGTCTTATGCTCGTGCAATCATTTTGTTGTGTGTTTTCATGCATTCACATACATACAAACCTACACATACAATCATCTATTAGTAGTTGACTTTTGTGATTGTCTGTCTTTCTGTTTCTCTTATTTACTTGTTGTTCGCCGCTCTTCACTTCCAATTTAAATCAATTTAACTTATTTTCTTCGTTTGCCTTCAACATTCTTCTTTTTTACCCCCAGTCGATTTTATTCTCTTAACTACGTTGTAGTTGTTTGTGTGGAAAATTGTTGACTCTCTCGTATTTACTTTGGCAAATGTTATTTATTTTGTATAACAAAAGTCAAAAGATCAAATACGAAAGTTTTTTTAATTTTTAGATTTTTTTTTAGAAAAAATTCCGCTTTTTATATACATATATTTTTAGTAAATATGCATTTCAAATACTTAGTGAAAGCGCTGCTCTACGATTAGATCGCGGAGATAAAAATATCAAATAATGAGTTTTGAACATAAAAGCAATAAAAGGTTAATTGCACAATATTTATTTAAAAACTACATGCATGCAACAACAACAAATGCATATATGTATGTATGTATCTATATACTTCACTGATAACATTATCAGTTTGTACTAAAAAAACGTGAGATCTGAAATTGAAATTTTTTTGTTATGTTTATATAGTTAAGTTAGTTTAGAGGTTTCTTAAAACCTTACAAAAAATGTATATAAAATTTAATCTGATATTTTGTTGCTGAGTTTGATTGATTAAATGTATGTACGGCTTTTGGCTCAGTAGGTCAAACACTACGTGACCACGTGTGATACGAAAAAAAATTATTTGAAAGATACTGAGAGCAAATTAAGAGACGAGCCAATTAATTTATATTTTTTAATTTATTCCGCAGTATTTTCGTATATTTTTTCAAATTTTAAAAGCATTATTTGAATAAAAAGTGAAAAAACTATTAGATCTAGGAGTGAAATTGGACTCTCAATGTTCAAGGGTAGAGACGAACGTTCCCATAACAACAAAGTCTTAGTAAGCGGAACCGTCCCAGATTTTTATTCGACAAAAACTCTTAATAAACTTCCAACAAACTTAACTTAACTTAAAGCTTATCAAATATTTTTTATTCAAAATCTTTATAGAATTTTCACTCAAAAATTACGAAAATCATTTGATAGTTATTTTTTTTTACTATGAACCATATTTGGAAATATTTTTTCAGAAAATCCAACTATTTGGATATATTTTCCTTAATTTATCTATAAAATGTTTTCACGGAATTAATTTATTTTATTGTTTTTTTTTTTATATATCATAAAGAAATCGTTTCAATCGATTTATAGTATTTAAAATATTCGGCCATCCTTTAAAAAATATCTTTATGCATATGTATTAGGGCGGGTCGATTTAAAAATCGCTCATTGCTCTGTGAAAATCGTATTCTAGGGATCAAAATAAGAAACTTTGCCAAAGGAACCATACCTCTAAAACGAATTTTGATGTCCCCCAATTTGGGTCAAACTTTTGGGTAGGGGCAAATTTTGAAAAATCCCACTTTGACCCATTTAGAGTGCTCCAATCGAGTCCAAATGTATGACCGATCCCCACTAACTTTGGACGGCCGATTCACCCATGCCAGTGGCACACCCCCTGGAACTCCCGTGGGGGCGTTTCCCATACAATCATTTCAAAAAATCTCCTTTTTTGGCCTTTACATGAAAAAATCAGCTAAAAGGCTATGTTTTTTCTTTATTTTCATTTATTTATTTATAATAATATCTATTTTTTCTCTTAGGAAATTTATTTAGTCAGAACATATGTAAATGAAAAAATTAATTTAAGTGAGTTATAGAAAAGAAACTAAAAAAAATTATTGTTTGAAGTCTTTTTTACTTTCAAGTCTGGGCAATTTCTTGATTTAAATATTCTTTCAATGTATCGTACGGAATGCTTCGCGTGAATGGTGGTTCAAATACGATATTTATATCATTCAAATTGATCATTTCCGTATAACTTGTGCAATTATAGTTTATATCTGGTTTTTTATAAACATTGGCTCGTCAACATCGGTTCGATAGCGTAGAATTTTCTTGATGGCATAGTCGCGCTTTTCTTTCCTATCATCAAACAACATTGATAATAAGATATTTTCCGAATGCGCATAATATGGATTATCTTTAATTACTTGATAGACAATTTTGCGTAAACGAGGTTCTAGAAATCGTGACCAACCAATGAACTTAAACATACCAAGGCAAAGTTAAAACAATCGTATCTCTCTGTGTATTGTGAACTTGTGCTTCTATCCATATCTTCTTGAACCGGTGGCGGTGCGTATGTTGAATCATCGGGATCTTGGTATGTTGGCATTGATGACATAGACGTTGCTCCTTGCTCTTCAGTTTCCATCATAAATGCATTCATTGTTAGTCTTCTCTGATTATGTTGATCGTGCATGAACTCTTTGAGGCGTTCGGGAACCCAGCCGCATGCACATGGAGCTGCCTTCAAATCGCATTTACATGTTCCAATGTAATTGTTTCCAGATTTTACATACTCTGTAAATTGTTGGGTGTTGTTTCTTCTCTTGATTTGGTCTCGATACTTGTCAAGCAACTTATCTTGTACTTGAATAGTGAATGATTTATGGGAAAACTTTTTTTGTTCTGTTTTAGCACGTTCGCTTAAGTAAAAATAATATCTCAAGATATATAGATGGGTTGGTAAATTAAGATCAGTCAAATCAGTAGACACACCAAAAACAGTAACATAATGCTTGGGTATATGACTCATTGGGTTTTCGATAATTGTTGATGTAGTTGCTTCATCTTGCGGTGTAGAGGATGGTGGATTCATTGTAAACTTTTTGATTTGGAATGGTCACTTCACTTATTATTTTTTTTGAAATACCATAGTGGTTATTGCTTTAGTTCTCCTCACTTTCAGAGGTAGTAAGAATGAAATGGTAATTTCAATTCTATTTCAAAATTTGCCCCTTCCCAAAAGTTCGACCCAAATTGGGGGACATCAGAATTCGTTTCAGAGGTATGGTTCCTTCGGTAAAGTTTCTTATTTTGATCCCTAGAATATGATTTTCATAGAGCAATGGGCGATTTTTTTGCCTCCCCACAAATCGACCCGGCCTAATATGTATGTATATTAATTTTGTATATATTGGAATTAATAAAACGGAACTGATCTCAAGGTACTGAGATCTAGAGTCTATAAGTACGACTCCTGTTAATTAGGTAACAAGTATACTGTTTGCTATCCGAATGCATATATTGTTATGTTCTAAAATTACTCGATAGGGATACAAAGATACAAAGGACAAACATTCATATATATAATCTCACTAACCTGCAGTAATACTCAAAAAATTAGTCAAAAAATTATGAATATATTCCAAAATTGATTCAGAACGTGTGCAGAGTTATGTTCGGAAATCAATAAATCCATCAAAATTTCTAAAAACACTGTTAACCTGAACAAAACCCAACTTAAAATTCTTACTGAAAATATAGTAAATTGAACTAAAGAATTATGATCTATTTTGAATTGGTAAGAAACTGATATATTTCTGATGCTCTAAAAGTAAACATTTTGTAAGACATTAAAATGGAAATGTTCTCACTTGCCTGTATGGCAAAAAGGACAGCCTGCTGACTAGTTGTGAAAAAATAATTCTAACTAGTTGATTCCATTGCATGGTGACTGCCTGCACGTACCTAAATACTTCGTATCTTTGTTCTTATTGTTGCTATTTGAATTTCTAGGAATTCGGATAAAAGGATGTTGTTTTTCTAATACAGAATTGCTGACTTGTTAGCTACCTAACTTTGGGATTTGAGTTGCTGTGAGAGCACAGAATGAAATTTCTTATAGCAGGAAAACTGCAGTATACAGTTTTAGAGAATCTTTAATTTCAGATTTGAAATAATTTTAATTTTTTATTTACAAATTTCGGAATATAATTATGTATGTAAACTTAGTTAATAAGTTATTAAGCAAACATTTAAAAATATATGCTGTAATTAAGCCAATATTTTAAAAATAAACACGGAAAACAATTAATATTTTAACAAAAGCAAGCATTCAGCATTTTTATGAATTTCAAATAATTTTAATTAAAAACTCACCTCTCGCTTATAAGATCGTATTCGTTAAATTCCAATTTAGTACAAAAAATTTCGTTGTTTTTGAATGTGACATCCTTATCACAAAAGCTTTGAAATTAAACACTTTCTTTTGGTGTTTGGAGGTTCTTTCACTCACTAAACCAATTCACGCATACAAGAATTCTATTTCAGCAGCAAAGTAATATTTCTGAGATTTCTAATTTAAGGTATTTTGTCACAATTTCAAAACAAACATTTAGTTTCGCACATTTTGGGTCGCTGCTTTGTATTGCCTTCCATTATTTTATAACAATTTTAACATTTTCTTTCTTAATTTTCGAAATACAATTTTTCAATTTTCATTTATTTCACTTTTCGAAATCACATATTTTTGAATTTTCACTTTCTTTTCGAGCATTCAGCTCGCAAATCATGCACTAAATATCACTTTTATTACACTTTAGCGACGGTTTATTCGTGTCGTAAATATTTTTTAATTAAATTCGACTTCCCCCTTATAGTCCCACACACGCGGGAGTCCACAGCGATCTAATCAAACCGGCAAGTACCGTTTCAAATGTTATATTAAAATGAAAACACGATCACCGCATCACATTCGCCTCAGGCAGCGTCAGAACGATCACGCACACCGAGCGTTTTTATCAAACAGTGGCGATATTAACATTCTCCGGCTGAATGGCCGAGTAGTAGCCGACCGCCATCCTCTGCGTATGCGTGTGTGTCGCTGCAAGCCGAGCGTGTGATAAGCATTCGCCGACGACGAAAAGTAACTGTTAAATCAGCTGTTTGTTAGAAAATGCGGAAAATCTTATTGAAGATTCTGTGCGCAAGCAGTGGCTGAATATGTTAATGCCGCTGTTAAGTGGATTCGGTATATTAACAGCGCACTTGTTTCGACTGTCTTCGTTTGTCGGCTGCTGTTGTTGCTGATAACATAACAGCAGTAGCTATGGAAACAACAATATATTTATAGTAGGTGTTAAGTGCTGATAATGGAAATGTTTGCGCGATGATGTCTCGTTGAGAGCACGTCAAACTAATATACTCGCTTATTTGTTCGAAGATATGTATGTATGTATATATGTACATATGTATGTATGCATGCATTTGTAAAGATTTTTTGAACTTTTTTTATGAAAAAACGGTTTCAAATTAAAAATTATCATCAACAATGTAATTTGAACTAGTCACGCGTCGGTGTGAATACCAAAACAAAGTTATCTATGAGTTGGTGGAGTGATCTTATTACAACAGTTAATGTAAGTATGAACGAAGGCGATCGTAAAGTACTCGACTTGTACAAAAAAAAACAACTTTTATTGGAGAAAAATTTAACTACATAAGTCAAAACTGTATCGAAGATCGAAGTAAAATTTAATTTTTCTCTAAAGAAGAAGGTCTATTATTTACATGGACTAGAACATGGGAGTCAGTATTGAAATCTGTATTAAAGATCATAAGATCTATAAAACTGATGTAGGAACATCATTTATGATGTCGGCGGGATATTACACTCTTTGGAGTGAATTTTTAACAATTTTCTCCGAATTTCAATGGTAATAGATAAGTCACGTTTTCGAAAATGTAAATAATTTTCTCATTTGCTGATGGTTGTTGCAAGATTCACGGAATTGAATTGGACACATTTTACCTATACAAAATAAATTTTACTTTTGCTATCATCATTTACAGACATTTCGAAACCAACCTTCTTCCAACCAGTACTTCATTTTCATTACAATCACTTACTCAATCATCATACCATTGTTAAAGTTACAATTTTAATTATCACCGTTATGTTAAGAGAACTCCAAAAATGGTGCAAACAGCAATTTACAGAGATACATACATACATATGTACTCATATATATTTGTATAATGCACTTATCTATTTTTGTTTAAAGGTATGGATGTATTTTCTTATCTTTTTTCCAAAACTTACCTTCGTGTTTGTATAGTGTTTACTTCTTCTCGTATTTTTTCTTACCGTGTTCATTTTCAGAAGAATCTGATAAGAAGAAAATAATAGATAAGAAAATATATTTTCGAGACTCATAACACATGGATTTTCATTTAGAACAAATGCATTATTTCGATTGAAAACCCGTTTCAGACAGCGCTTATTTGAGTCAATTAGTAAATCATTGTAGAGGAGACAGAGGTCGGTGGTATTTTATTAAAAATCTGGTTCTTTTTAATTCGAGGCGGAGAGGTCTTTATATTTTGATCAAAAATAAGATAGATTATTAATAGACCTCTTCCTTATATGTTATTACAACATGCAAAACAGATAGTATTTGACAAATTACAGCTCCAGCCATCTATAAAGGTGAATTTGATCCATCAATAGCACATATCATCCAGGTTCATCACTTGAAGGGTCGTCATGTCAACAGGTGTGTATACTAACAAAACCTTTATAATATGTATGTATATAGACAATATTATCTCGAGATCATAATATGCAAAAACAATTCTATTTTTGGAAAATATTTACAAGTTATTTGTCTAAGTCCAATGTTGTTTTATAAATAGTTTCAGCGAGTACATGCACATGTTATCTCTTGTTTATTCTAATTTCTTAGCACCTACATATGTACATACAGAAATGTAAATGTATATGTGTTAGTGTATGCATTGTCTGCGCTTACCTGTTATGTAAACACATGTATGTACATATATACTCGTATGCGTTTAAATGCATTTACGCCTGCGCAGAACGCTTCCACTCGCATACGTAAACAAAAAGATTAACATATTCGAAAACATAATCAATAGTGGGATAGCGATACGGCCGACAATTGTGAAAGGTAATTTCTTTGTATTTGTTTTCTATATTTTCAAAATCCATACACCGTTCCGCCATTATTTGCTCTGAAGCCGATCAGTGCGCTAATTGTGCTGTTGTTATATTTAGCACCAGAACACGAGGAACCCCTTCTTCATATGATTTCTTAACAAATAAGATTTTTCCATGGACAAAGAAACACATGATACATTATAAAATTTAATAATAAAATAGAAATTTAAAATATATTTAAAAAATAAATTAATAACAAATATTAAAAAATTTTATAAAAAAAATAACCTTAAAAAATAAAAATTAAACAAAAATAGTATAATTAAAACATAATAATATAATAATTAAAAAATAGAAATTGTATGTATGTATGTATATAAAAAAAATATATTAAAAAATATTTAAAAAACAATAAAAATTAAAAAAAAATGTTTTTAATAAAAAAATTGAAAAAAAATGTTTTTAATAAAAAAATTAAAAAAAATGTATATAATAAAAAATTAAATAAAAATAATAAAATTAAAAAAATGTTTTTTAAAAAAAATAAAATTAAAAAAAAATGTTTGTAATAAAAAAAATTAATAAAATTAGAAAAAAATGTCTTTAATAAAAAAATTAAAAAACAAGTTTTCAATAAAAAAATTAAAAAACAAGTTTTTAATAAAAAAATTAAAATAAAAAAAAAGTTTCTAATAAAAAATTAAAAAAAAATGTTTTTAATAAAAAAATTAACAAAATAATGTTTTTAATCCAAAAATTAAAAAAATGTTTTGAATAAAAAAATTAAAAAAAATGTTTTTAATGAAAAAATTAAAAAAAAATGTTTTTAATAAAAAAATAAAAAAAATGTTTTTAATAAAAAATTAGAAAAAAATGTCTTTAATAAAAAAATTAAAAAACAAGTTTTCAATAAAAAAATTAAAAACAAGTTTTTAATAAAAAATTAAAATAAAAAAAGTTTCTAATAAAAAATTAAAAAAATGTTTTTAATAAAAAAATTAACAAAATAATGTTTTTAATCCAAAAATTAAAAAAATGTTTTGAATAAAAAAATTAAAAAAAAAATGTTTTTAATGAAAAAATTAAAAAAAAATGTTTGTAATGAAATAATTAAAAAAAAAATGTTTTTAATGAAATAATTGGAACCAAAATGTTTTTAATAAAAAAATAAAAAAAAACTGTTTTTAATAAAAAAATAAAAAAAAACTGTTTTTAATAAAAAAATAAAAAAAAACTGTTTTTAATAAAAAAATAAAAAAAAACTGTTTTTAATAAAAAAAAAAAAAAAACTGTTTTTAATAAAAAAATAAAAAAAAAACTATTTTTAATAAAAAAATTAAAAAAAAAATGTTTTTAATGAAAAAATTGAAAAAAAAAATGTTTTTAATGAAATAATTGGAACAAAAATGTTTTTAATAAAAAAATTAAAAAAAAACTGTTTTTAATAAAAAAATTAAAAAAAAAACTGTTTTTAATAATAAAATTAAAAAAAAACTGTTTTTAATAAAAAAATAAAAAAAAAAAACTGTTTTTAATAAAAAAATTAAAAAAAAACTGTTTTTAATAAAAAAATTAACAAAATAATGTTTTTAATAAAAAATAACTGTTTTTAATAAAAAAATTAAAAAAAAAAACTGTTTTTAATAAAAAAATTAAAAAAAAAATGTTTTTAATAAAAAAATTAAAAAAAAAAACTGTTTTTAATAAAAAAATTAAAAAAAAACTGTTTTTAATAAAAATATTAAAAAAAAACTGTTTTTAATAAAAACATTAAAAAAAACTGTTTTTAATAAAAAAAACCTTTGTTTAATAAATTAATAATTAATTAATAAAATTTTCAATATTAATTAACTAATATAATTTTTTTAATAAAAAAATTAAACAAAAATATTAAATATAATACACCATATAAAATAAAATAAAAGAAACAATATTAAAAATTATAGTGAACAGAACAGAGACTGCTCTGCTTTATCGATACAACCAATCTTTAAGATAATCTTTATTTATTTCAGACTCCTCCACGGATAGTTAATGTTTCACAACACTATAATCGTATATTATAAGATATACAATAACCCTCTATATAACCCCCATTATATATAAAACAAAACTCACATTTTTTCGTTTTTAGTATAATCGATTTTTTTTGTTTTATTTGCTTTTTGTTGTTTTTTTTCGCATTTTCTGGTAATTTTTAATTTTTTTTTCGCTGAGTTTATATAGTATATGAAGTATATGATTTTATTATAATTTCAAAGTCACGTATACGAGTATGTTATAGTAAAATCAAATAAATGTATTTAAAGTTTGGAAGTGTATAAAATTGGTTAGTAGAACTGACTGTCTTTAATGAAAATTATTGGAATATATAAAAAGTGATGCTTGCTTATATTTTCTGTTACAAGTTACTGTATTTTTACAAGAATGCAAGTATAAGAAGTGAGGCTAAAGTAGATAATATATTGCGCAGTTACATAACTTGTTCAAAATAATTAATAAACAAATAATTCAAGTGCTAGTGAAGTAAGGAAAATGAAAAAAATTAGGAAAGTAATTCATTCAGTAAAAAGAAAAAGACAAAATATTTATAAAATAAAATAAAAATAAACCAGCAGCCAAATGCAGCTTGAAGCTGCGTAGTAAAGTAAATTAAAGTAAACTTAAAAAAAAAAAATAAAATAAAAATGCATTGCAAACTAATTGCTGCGCTTAACTTTTTTTTTAAACCCACCAACATTTTCATTTTCATATAAACAAAAATTAAATGGACGCGCTATGATATTTCCTTTTTTAATAAAGAATTTAAAATAATAAAGCGTTTTCACGCCACTCTCTGCATTGCAATAGTCAATTTCGCTAAGCGATTAGTAGTATTATTGCAACGAACTTATACTTCTTTCACTTTCTTTCTTTCTTGTTTTTTTTTTTGCTGTGCAAAATTTTGCTTCCTCCAGCATTGTTGTATTACAACGGTTATACAATGTATTTGCGTGTTTTTTTGTATATAAATTGAGCAATTTCTTCTTTATTATTTATTTATTATTTTCCATTGCATTTGTGTTTAACTAAGTATTATAATGCTCGTGTATGTGTATATGTAATGCATTCATTATATAGTTTTGTTTATTTATATACTTTACTGTTAGCCATTTGTATTTTTGTTTCGTTTTTTATAATTATTTTACATTTTTTTTGTTCATTTTTGAGATTTTCATTTTCGTTTCAAAATTAACATTAATATTTCTCTTGCTTGTAGTAGTTTTCTTGGCTTGAGATCCACATGATCCACAGCCGTCCCCTCCACTACACACAAGCGCTACTCTTCAATACAATATCTTCAAGCTTCTTTCGTAGACTCTACAATGCTTACTATACGTGCAATATAAGCACGTTGACCAAAAAATATGGTTCTTCTTCTAGACTTTATTATGAAAATACTTTACATATTACTTTGCAACAACAATTGCCGCAGCTCCAACCGAAAAATTCACGTTCTACGTTACTCTTTTGCTAACGAAATTAAAGAAAAAATTAAAAAGTAATAACAATCTTTAATTATTTTTTATAAAAAAAAATTTCTACGTAAAGGCCTCTTAGAAAAGTTTATCAAAAGTATTAAATCTTATTCTCCATACATTTGACATTTAGAATTTAAATCATTTAAATTTCTGCCTAAAATTGGCAACTTTTTTTAGCGGGTTACCCGTTTTCCTCATCTCACTCAATACGCTCTATGCAGCACAGATATGAGCTATACTCAATTCCGAAAAGTTATATTAATATTTATAGTATGTATGTATGTGTATCACACAAATGTTCACTTGCTCTCTGCGCACGCCAAATTCCACAATCCACGAGGTGCCAGATTTAAAAATCACTCATAAAGCACCACACCGCAGTTCGCAGTCCAAACAACGGTTAGTTATAGTCAAAAGCTGCGCACGATAGGTCGCTAAGCGCTGTACACAGTAAAAATCAGTTATGTTTCATCTCACTCTGGTTGGCTGGTAAGTCTTGCGCAGGCGCGCAACTTGTAGCAGGCGCAAAATTCACGCATAAAATGAAGTTGTAAGGCAAAAGCGCGCTTTATTGCGCCACTACGGTCGCAACGTCAGCAACGGTGTCTTCAGACGTCGCTTTCAACGCTTCGCTTAAGCCATTCGACAGCACCGTTGCGGTGGCAGCACTACCGTTACCGTTCTTCAACATTTGCAGCACTTCGTTGGCCACATTTTTGTCCTGATAGAATAGACGACAGATGATCGGTTCCACTGTCGTTTTCAGCAACTCAACCTGGAATGTTTCGGAGAAACGCGAATCGACGAACTGCGCAAAAGCGGCGCTGGCATCCAGATTGCTGGCCAAATTCACATCCAACGTACAGTGTTTGCTGTAGGCAGCCACCTCTAGCATATCATCCGGCAGCACACGGAACTGATCGGTCACGGCGTTGTTGCCAAAGTCCAGGTAGTGCACCTCGCATTTGCCCTCGTCCAGCATTTGCACGATTTCCGCGCGGTAGAATGCCAAATCGTCGGGGAACTGTGCGGCGCATCTTGCGCCCACCTGCAAATCGGTAAACGGTTGGAAATCGGTTTCGGCATCCAAGAGCACATCGGTGATTTTCTCCACGGCGGGCACATCTTCGCCCAATTGTATGTAGAATGATGCCGGCGAGTTGACATGTATTATGCTGCAATTGTGCAGCGTGGGCACGGGTGATAGGGCCGCGGCCGCCTTCTCGGCATCACCCTTTGACACAGCGTCGGCCAATTGCTCAGCCAAATCCTTGTAGTTCGCCTGCAATTTCACGATGTGTACGCGCTCATTTTCGTCCAGCGCAATTTCATCGGACTCGATGGTGTAGATCTCACCGAAGTGCGATTCCAGCAACGCGGCGAAGCATTCGTTTAGCAGCGTTTCAGGTGTTTCGGGCACGGCGTTCAGTTTGCATTTCCAGGACAGCGCCGGTATGGCACGCAAATCAGCGGGAAGCTCGTGTATGACGGTGGTATTTATGATATTGCCATAGTCGAGCAGGAATACCTCATAGCCTTCGTCACCGGGTAGCACCTTTTGCACGCGTCCGCGATAGTAACAGTCATCCTCTAGCGAGTATGCGCTGCAAACGCTATCCACTTCGACGCTCTGCAGCACGGGCAGCTTTTCGGCATCTGATTTGGTGAGCGCCTTCGACACCAGCTCCATCTGCAGTGAATTTCCCTTCGGCTGTATGTAGAAGTGTGTTGGTGAAATCGCGTGAGATATGACGCCGGTATTCTCCGCAATTGGTGGTGTTGCCAGCACGACTGTTGCATTTGCGCTAATGCTGGCGATCAGCGAGTGCAACCTTTCGCCGAGATCCTCACCGCCGCTTGAAGCGTATAACTTCACTGGCAATGGAGTTGTGGCCTCTTTGCTTTCGATAAACTCAATTTTCACCAGACATTCACACTCCTCAATCAGCTGGCCGAACGCTTCGATAGCCGCTTGCGCTTTATGCTCGCCAATCTCCTCAGCCACGCCCACTAATTGACAGTGTCTCGAGAATTCCGGCAACGCTTGCAAATCGTGCGGCAGCACGCGTACATCATCGGTGATGGCTTCGTTGCCGAAGTCAATGAAGATCACACGATACTGTGGCTTTGCATCCGGCTCGGCGATGGTTTCTAGTATGCGCGCACGATAGAGCGCATTATCCTCGCAATAGACAGCAGCGCATAGTTGACCAATCTTCGCATCGGTAAGCGCATCCATGCCGAGCGCGTTCAAGCTGCTGGTCATATCGTCCAGACGAATTGTGTCCTTACTAAATTGCACATAGAAATCGAATGGCGAATTGGCATGCGAGATTACGGCATCGTACACTTTGCCGCTTTCGAAGACCGACGATTGTATGGTCGTGCTGAAGCTCATATTTAGTTCGACTTCGGCGGGTTTGTGTTCGCACAGCGGTTCGAGCTCATCGTTTATGTTGTGACCATCGATCAGCAGATGTACGAGTGCATGATCACCAGCTGGCTCACATAAATCGACTGTGAATATGGTTTCACCTTGCGCGGCGATTTCGCCGAATTTCTCCTCGGCTGCTTCGGACCAGGCCACACAATGCTCGGGCACATGCAATGCGCATTTCTTTGATAAAGGTGGCAGCTTGGCAATCTCTTCGGAGATCTCACGACATTCCGGGCTGATGGATGTGTTGCCATAATCGATGAAAAGCACTTCGTAACCTTGATTTGGTATGTGTTTCAGTAGTTTAGCGCGATACCACATTTCATCGTCGGGGAAGAGCGCAGCCACAATTTTGGCATGTTCGAATTTTTCTAATTTCTTTAGTTTCTCATTTTCCGCTAAATAGATTTCGATTAATTCCAATGCTTTCGAGTCCTTCTCGTATTGTATATAAAAGTCGGTTATGCTGTTCACATGCGATATGTAGCAATTCTCACCGGAATCCACCAATACCAGGTGTTTGGCAAAACCATCCTCAACCAGTTTATCGGCAATGTTAACGCCATCAATGTATAGATTTATGAAGCTGCGCTTATGCTTATCACCACGTGTGATGTACTCAAAACTCACCGATTTGCCATGCGAGTCGCTGAAGATGGCATTGGCTGCGTCCACCCAATCGGCGGTGCCATTTGGCTTGATCGGCAGTGAACAGGGCATGCAGAAGGGTTCAATGTCGTTGCAGCTGCTCATCTCGCGCACATGCGTCGTGTCCGATACGCAATCTGTGTTGCCATAATCGATGAACTGCAACACCATTAGCTCGGCATCGATGATCTTGGCGCGGAACCATTGTTTGTTAACGGTATAGTACGAGATGCAGTGTACACCATTCGCCACCACCATTAATGTGGGCAACGAGCTGGCGACAATTTGCAGATCCTCTTGCAGCTGACGCAACTCATCCATTTTATCGTAGGGATGCACATAGAATTGACCGGGATTGTCGCAATGACCAAGTATGGCATGTTCCATATCAGCGCAGGGATCGATCGATTCCGTTTCTGACTCTGCAACCGATTGTGGCTCAGATGGAGTAGTTGCGGGTTGTGGTGGTGGTGTTGGCGACGGTATTGGTGCTTCAGTTAGTGCTGGTTGGGGTGTTGCGGCTTCCACTTTAGATTCTTGCGCTTGCGGTGGTGTTTGTGGTGGCGTCTCAGCCATTATAACGGGCGCTGTAACATCAACTGGTTTCTCTTTTTCGGCATTTTTAACCACTTCAGGCGGATTGTTGTTGATTGTAGTCTCCTTTTTCACTGTTTTCTCCGCTTGCTGCTTCTTCTTCTTTGGTGAGCTGGAGTTTTTACTCTTACCAGTAGTTTTCTTTTCGATATCGTCTTCCTCTTCGAGCGTCAAGTCGACCAATTCAATGTATTCAAACATATTTGTTTTGTCCTTCTCCAGTTGCTTACGCATGAAATCGACATCTCGTGACTTTATTAGCTGCGTTTGCAACAGAGCATCCACAATATTTTCACCACCAGCCAAAGTGAGCTCGGCAATCAAATGATTGTGTTGCACCTCTAACGCCTTCACATGCACCAGCGGCTCGCCCACCAATGCTAACTGCTTTAATTTCTCCACTGCAGCAGCATCCAGATCGGCTGACGATACATTTGCTGCCTTCTTCGATTTCGAACTTCGATATTGCGCATCTGCCGCCAATGTGCGCACTGGCAAATTCAATTCAATGGCGAATGAGTTGCGATTTATGTAGAATTTGTCTTCCAGAGTTTTTAAACTCTTCTCCGTTAATTTTTCCGTGTTTCCATAATCGATGTAGCGTACCTCGATGACATCTTTGTTCGTTTGCGGTGTGATACGTGCGCGATACCAATTGCCATCACTGCCGAGCGCAGCACAAATTTGTTCCGGCTCAAGTGAGCTCAAGGGTGTGCCTAAAATGGGAGAGAGTGTAGTTAGAAATTGAGTATTTGTATGAAAGGCTTAAATAACTGTCGCTTTAAAAGCGTGTATCGCTCACCGTTTTGCTGATAGTATTCATACATTTCATTCAGCAGCACCATCATCTGTGTCTCCGCAGCGATCGTATGCACAAAGACACGATAAGCGCTCGCCACATGCACCACACGCGCCTCGAAACGCTCCAGAACAATTGGCTGTTGACAAATGAAGGTCGCCACATCATCCTTCAACAACGGCACCAGTGGACGTAGTAGAATGCTGTAAGGAATTGATATTAAATATTTGCGTAGAATACAGAAACAAAAAAAAAATTGAAAATAAGAAAAAAATTACAAAAAATAAAAAATAAATAAAAAAAAAATTAAAAACAAAAAAAAAATTAAAAACAAAAAAATTTAAAAAAGAAATAAAAAAATTAAAAAAAAGAAATAAAAAAATTAAAAAACAAAGAAATTAAAACAAAAACAAAGAAATTAAAAAAAAAATAAAAACAAAGAAATTAAAAAAAATAAAAACAAAGAAATTAAAAAAAATTAAAACGAAATTTAAAAAATAAAAACAAAATTAAAAAAAAAAAAATAATAAAAAATAAAAACAAAATTAAAAAAAAAATAAAAACAAAATTTAAACAAATAAATTAAATTAAAAATTAAATAACTAAAAAACAATAAAAACGAAATGAAAAAAAATGCATAAAAAACTTACACTTTGTTGTCATTGACATCCTTTATGTTTACCACATATGATTTGCCCTCGTAGTATTGTTTGAATTTCACCGCTACATCTGGATTCGATTTAACATAGCGCACATCATCATAGGAACTCAACAGTTGTACATTTTCTGGCAAACCCTCCACCTGTATCTTGAAGTTCAGCATATCCTTTACGTATGTGATCTTCACACGTATTTGTTGACCTGCCAGTAGGTTTAAGCGCAGCTCTGCACATAAAAAAATATTATTAATTTAGTATATCAACAGTTTAACAGACTACACTGCTCCTTACCCGGTGCCACCTCGGTAATTATGCCCTCCGACTTGAGCGTCTCCTTCAGCGAGACGCCATTCAGTTTCACATTGACATAGTACATCTCCTGTTCGCGCTCAATATACTCGCAATTCAAGGTTGCGCCCGCCGGCAAGTATTTCTCCATGCGATCGATTATGTAGAGATGATCATAGTTGGACACAATGCCGCTGAAGCTGCACAGATGCGCCATCACAGGCAACGTGGCAAAGCGTTTCTCCACCTGCCAGATATCCTCGGAGGTGACAGTGTACTGATTGCCAATATCGACGAATTGCACTTTGTATTTGCGCAACATCTGATTGCAGGCGAGTATGCGCGCACGATAGAGCAGATTCTCTTTGCGATAGCGTGCGATGACGTAGGAGCCGACTTTCAATTGCAGTTGCTGCAGTGATTTCTTCTTATAGAATAACTGTATTTCCCGCATGAAACGCTCGAATTCCGGTAGACGTGATTTGAGGTGAGTATAGAATTGATGTGGTGAAATCCACCAGCAAATGATCACTTCCTCACGCGTTGGTGTATCCAAATGTTGTACGGGGAATGCTTGATTCAACGGCACATACTCATCGGGCAATGGCGTTGACACGTTTTGTACTTGTTGTTGTTGTTGCTGCTGTTCGCTTAGCTCACTACCAGCAGTGCTGCTCACCTCGGAGGGTGTATCATTGGCGCGCGGTGTGTTAGCATTGCCCTTGTTGCGCTGCTGTGAATAACCTTGCGGTGCATTCTGTGGACGCTGTTGGCGTGGTGGCGTAACGGGCTCCTTCTTCTGTCGCCTAAAAGTGTAGAAATATGAAATCAATTAATTTTATTTAAAATCATATAAGTAAAATATATATATATATATATATATATATTTACCGATTTTCGTTTTGGAAACGTGGCGGTACTTGATTGCCACCATTGCGCTGCTTCTGATTGTAGCTGCTCATATTGCTGGCGCTACTGGCCACACTGCGTCTATCAGCACCGCCACTGCTGCTGTTGCTGACATTCAAGTTCGCTTGCATTAGTGGCGTTAGCGGCGCATTGCGTCCTTGCCGTTGTTGTTGTTGTTGCTGTTGCTGGCGCTTGCCGTGTTTCAGCTCGCTAGAGCTTGAGCGCGAATCGCGATTATCCATTGAGCTGGCCGAGCTCTGCTTGTCCCACTCCACTGAGAGTGTACTCTGCACACTGCTGGCCGGTGCACTGCCGGTGGCACTGCCCGACTTGCTGTTCGTATTGCGTGTGTTTGTTTTACGCGCTTGCTGCTGCTGATGTTGTTGTTGTGACCTTTGCTGCAGTTGCTCTTCGCTTTGCAATGTGGTCGAGTTGAGTATTTGCCCTGCTTTCTTGCTCGAATGCAGCGATGCAACATCATTGGAAGATGCAATCGATGGTGTTTTATTGCCATTCTCATGCCCACCGCTTTGTCGCTGCTGATGTCCATTGTGGGCGTGTATATTGAATTCCTCCTTCTCCAATGTTAAGTACTGTTCGAAAGGCATGGATAATTTGTACAGTTTTTTCATGACATTCAAGTCTTTGGTGCAGAGATTCACCAGGTGCACACCGTCCGGTTGTATGCGGAAGACTTTGACGGTGAACGAGCGTCTTTGGCGATTCGACTCTTCGGCGAGCATTTCGAATTGATTGGTGGCCAAGTCTTTGCTGAGTTCGTTATTTTCGAAACCCTTCAGACAGCATTGTATGGCTTGACGTGGCAATTTTAAATGTTTCTCGGCTATGTTACTCAACAAGTTTTTGGTAACTTTCTGCTCATAACCGAAATCGACGTGGCGCACAATAATCGCGGTTGAGTCGGCGCGCATCACTTCAGCGCGATACCATTCGTTCTCGAATTTCACAATGCATGGCGCACCAAGTGCCAAGTGA
The DNA here is from genome assembly GCA_031772095.1 of Zeugodacus tau. NCBI lineage: Eukaryota > Metazoa > Arthropoda > Insecta > Diptera > Tephritidae > Zeugodacus > Zeugodacus tau. The sequence continues at coordinate 13,058,567 of CM062652.1, read as the reverse complement.
TTGGGCACTACCTGATTTTTATTGTAATACAAAAACATGTCGTCCATGAGTTTCTCGAATTTCGCGATATTGTCTACTTTTTGCACATAGAAATGCTTGGGTGAGTCGATATAGCGGATTTCTACGATATCGTTGTTGTTTAGAATCTCAGATTTCGGATATACCAGACGGCACTTTTGTATATCTTTCAGCACATCGAGCACGTTGCTTTTCTGTTTTTGTTGAAGACAAAAAATATTAAAAAATAAAGAGATCTCAAAACTCACAACTTCAGCTTACCTGCAAATAAAGCTCGCAATATTGCACCAAAGGGGGGCCCTCTAATGGCATCACTTTCAACTGACAATTCTTATACATCATTAGGTCCTTGAAGGCCTTCTTCAAGCTCTCATCGATAGGCTCCAATTCCTTGTGTCCCGAGAGTGTGAAACGTATGGCGAACGCCTTCGCCTCAAGGAATTCATCTGGTATTTCATATAAATCTTTGTATTTGACCAACTCAGCATTGCCGTAATCAATATAAACCACTTTGCAGGCTGTCGTTTGCACGCCAGTGATTAGCGCGCGATACAATTGTCCGTCTTCGGAGTAGCGCGCTATACACGCGGTGCCCAATACGGGTTTATCTGCGTACTGCTTGAGTTGCACGCGTTCAATGCGATTCATCATTTCGGTTAGCTCATCCTGTGCCAACGCCAACTGCACCGAAAACAGGCAAGGACCATTCTCCACGAAGCTGACGTAAACATCATAAGTTTTACCCACAGTTAAATTGTTGGTCTTAAAGGTGGCAGTGGTGACGCGACGAGGTGAAGTATTCACTACCGATTTGCCGTTATTCTGGCTGTTAAAGTCTTGTCTCTGCTGTTGTGGCTGGGGACGTTGATGACGTGTATTGTAGTTATTGGTAGTATATGGAAGACCAGATATTGCGTTGCCAACAGCTGGTTGCACAATAACCTTCGGTTGGTAACCATTGTAAGCATGTTGCTGCTGATAGGCGGGCGCAGCATAAGGCACATAAAGCGAACGTAAATTACCGATGGTGTGTGGCATGCGTGGCTGTATTGGACGCTGCATGTTCTGCGAGTTTATAAGATAAGAGTGTTTAAAATCAGTTTTCGAAAAGACAATAAAAATTTTTATTTACCATCAATACTTGTGCTTGCAAGGCTAATTGCGTTTGCGCTTGTTGTTGTTGATCTAATTGATATTGTTGCAAACGTGCAGCGAGTGAACGGCCAACAGCTGGGTATGCAGCGCTCACCGGTGCTACGTTGTTGTTATGATTAATGGCATAATAGTTGTTATTGTTGGCATTGCCGCCGACAGCTGGATACATTGGTAGAGTTTGTTGCTTTTGCTGTTGTGGTTGTTGTTGCTGCTGCTTCTGTGACGTTGCTAAATGGTGATTTTGTGGCTGTTGAGCTGGTAGCGATTGTTGTTGCTGCTGCTGCTGCTTTTGATTTTGTTGCTTAATAAATTTAGCAAAATTATCACGTAGTAAATCGTTGGCGATAGGAGCGCCTATTTTCTTTTGGTGTATTAAAAACTCGGCAAAATTGAATTCCTTCCATTTCATTGTAATAAATTTATATTGCTTAAACTGAAAAAAAGAGAAATAAAATAAAAAATGTTTGTTTTGAGCAGCGAAAGTTTCACTCACTTCATGATCAATGGATATGTCCAGTGTTTGACGCAAAATGATGCGTGAAATCTCCTCCAGCTCTTCTGGTTTGAAATCTTTGCAAATACCCAATAGGATGTATGGCGCGCATATTGTGGGCATGGAGGACAGAGCGTCCGCTTGCTTGGGGAAGAGGAGCTGCGAATAGAAGGAATATTAGTAAATAATTATCCTCAGAAAAAAAGCTATTGATTTTAATAAAAAAAAAAACTAACACAATAGGTTCAATAAAAAAATCGATTAATGCTTGACCGCTTTAGGATTAAAATTCTGCTCATAAAACTAATTTGAATTTATAGCACTGCATATCTACCCAGCAGATGACACCACCCACTAACTACCGCATAACGAATTGCTTTATTTATGACAGAGCATGACGAATGTATACAAATAAAGATATGCATGCATATATTTTATATATGTGTACATCGAAACTTGGCTTTTTGTGCTTTGCTGACGCATACACTTACCTCATAACTGCCTACCAGCGCCTTACCGCCGTAGTCGACGAACTCCACTTCCACTTTGACGAGCGGTTTTTGTCCCTGCGTCGCATTCTGTTGTCCGCTATTAATTATAACGTCCAGTATGCGTACGCGCAAGAATTCAAAATCGGCCGGTGCTATACCTTTAGTGCTCTTATAAAGGCATAGAGTGCCAATGCGAAGCGGTACTTGCTGTCGCTGCACCGGCCAAGTCGGATCGATGGCTAGGCATGTGCGTAACAATTCCTGGATTCTATTGCGCACTACAGCCAATGCGTCCGGATTCTGTTGTCCGTATATGCGCAAGTACGGACCAAAAGCATCGACGTGTGTGATCTGTAGTCTCTTGGTGGTATCTGTGCCCGTAGTTGAGGCGGCTGAACGCGCAGACGCCGCTGAGGAAACAGAACTCATTGTGTTTTCTTTTTTATTTTATTTTTTTTTAATAGCAGTTACTGCTTCAGTATCCAAAGCTATATTTAGTAACGTGTTTTTTTCTCTTATGCGTTGTGTTATATTTTAGTTTTTATTTGTTTCGTTTCGTTTAATGTTTTTTTGTGTCGTTATATATATTTTTTATTTAAAAATAGTCACAAAGTCCTTTCGCATTTGTATAAAATGCGAAAACTTATTCAAATTATTTTTTTCACATTTAATAATTGAAAAAATAATTCACTCGTTACGCCTGATACGGCTTCTGTAATTGAGAAGACAATTAGTTTACACTAACAAAATGAAAATTAAATAATATGTAATTAAAAAGTGAATCGTGGAGACAATATGAAATGTAACACTTGCACATATTCGCCTTCACGCTTCATTGAAATCAAGAATTCCTTTTTATATTTTCATTCTTGTGGTGGGTGTAAGCATATTAGAGTATGCAAAATGCTTGAATTTATACAATACAAAATTTATAATCACAGAAAATTGTATGCAAATCTTCTTTTTTACTTTTCACGGAAATGGTAAAGAAAAGAGCGTTGTCGATAAATTAAACCGTTATTTGCTACGTATCTATTGGCATTTGCAGAAACTGTTAAACGGCCTCAAGCCAACAATGCTTCACTACAGTCCGTTTCTCAAAAGTGAGGGAAAGGGGAAAAGTTCGAACAGTGCAAATAACAACAGCGGAGAAATTTCGCAGAGAAACCAATGAAGACGAAACAAAAACAAATACTTGTGAATTGCCAAAATAAACGCAGACACGTTGAAGAATTTGCAAATTTTGACAGGGTTGTCGACACTGCGAATTAATTTGTCTCCAAACATGTCACATAGATATATAACACTTTTGGCAATGGTTTAAAACAAATATTAATATTAAAAGATTTAAACAATTAGCACAAGTTGCGAACAGCCACTTTGGCTCATGTAAATTCATTCTAAAACGAACCCGGTTACTGAATTGTATAAAAATGTGTTCATAGAGATTTAAACTATAAATTTCATTGCCAACAATTTAAATAAGTAAAACAGATTAAAATATATAAATACACGGTTTTTGTCTTCCAAGATCCACTTTAATCCGTCTCTTTATGTACTACTTACTTATTCACAATGCAATACATATGTAAATCTTATTACGCCCTCCTGCTGCTTCTTCACAGTCGTTTTCGCTATCTTGGCAGTCTTGTCTTCTTCTATCTACTTTTTTTGCGTTTCAATTATCTTTTCGTTTTCTTGTTGCTTTTCTGCTCCAAAGTAGTCATCACCAGATGGATTATCCCCCAGTATTAAAGTGGAAATTCTTTTATTTTTTCTTGACGTATGCAATTTTCTGCTCTTCAATTTCAAGAGAAGTTTGCAAGTTTCACTTTACGCGTCGTATTACAAATGTATAAACTAAAAAAAATTTGCTAATTTTGCTGCCTATGGCTTTTTCTCAGTCTTATAAATTTTCTCTTTCGTACGGGCACGTTATGGCAATATTGATGATGACGATTATGTGGACACAGACGGGCGCTTTCTACACACAGCACATCAACAGCGCACGTTGGCGCAAGAAAACGCTATTTCTGCCGCAGAATTTGCACCTATTTCACAGTTATGTATTTGTATAATACTTCTTTTAACTTTTTTTATATCGTTGCACTATTCGAAAGCCTTTTGCAAGAAACACAAATGGGAAAAACAAAATAAATATTCACCACCCGACTCACACACACGTCTTGCTGCGAATCTCAAAATGGACTGTCGATTTGTAGTGAAATTCCTCCATTGCAGGCGATACATGTGTGTGAAGAGAGTTATCGATTTTACGATAACTGCTGTATATTTTATTATTTACATAATGCGCAAAAATGCTGTAGAACTTTCAACGCGAGAAAGATAATCAAGTAACTATATTGAATTTTGTTTTAAGTTATTGAAAAATACAGTTAGTTTTGAAGTTAAAAACATAGAACACAGCCTTTTGAAACATCTCAGTATAATAATCGTTTAATTGAAAGTTCGCCGATAAAAGTTGCACATGGAAGGCATGCAGGGCTGCATTGGGGTATCAATAGGAATGTGTTATTGTGAATAATATTTGTTGTTGAAAAATAAAAGATCTATATGGTTTTAAGAAGGTTGTTTATTCAAGTTGATATATATATATATATATATAAACATTAAATTAATATATAAAAAGATTAGATGCACAACAACAAGAGTGAACCAAATTCAGAAGCTATTTGAACTTTTTTCTGTAGACGCTTATGCTTTTATACTAATAGTTCAAAATATTTCTGTGTGAACAGCGGAATCTGGATATCATTATTAAATGTTTATTTTTTTAATTTTATTAAATATTTGTATCATGTGAAACTATTTGGGGCGTGTAGTATTCTTCTTCTTATCGTGCCAGCTGATATTCAGTCACCTATTTTCCTTTACCTTCGGTCTTCTTGATTATTTGTTTTGATCTTCGTATTCCTTTTTAGCAATCATTTTCGTCAATATTTACAAATATTTGGAGAAAAAGCGCGTGCAGAAATTCCATGCTCATGCGTGAAATGTGGCGCGAAAATTGTACATACTGATATTCAAACAAATGGAGATTTAATGAGCTTGTCTGAAGAAAGTATTTATTTTTACTTGCATTATTGTTATACTATTATTCTTCAAAGATAAAATATATTTTTTAATAACTCGTTCGCTTCTAGAATATTTCAGCCACATCCAAACTCCCGGCTCTGTGGTATTTACATCCTGAGTAAGGAGTCTTTAAGGTAGAATCTTTAGTAGCTGCGGGCGACTCATTGTTTAATTATAAATTCTACAATGACGAGAATTGAAGCCAAGAGGCTATATGATAAATGTTTAATTGGAATTTCTTAATAGTAACGAGTCCCATCTGTTCCCCCAACAGTCGATTATAAGAAATCTAATTGGACAAATTGGAGAAACTGAAAATGGTGCAATATGGTCCAGAAGATAGATGGTTTTTGGCATTTTATAATCCATTTAATGTTTTACATTAATATACCTAACAAGCGGCACATAAAGTATCATCATAGTTATAAGTCTCTTAAAAAATTACAACAAAAATCCATTTATTTTTTTATTAATAATTTTTATTGGTTTTTTTTTAATCCATATATGTATGTGTTGGTATAGGTGTACAATAGTGAAGTCGTTTCTAATTGATCATTCGTAATTGTGGTGTAGGTATACATAATTAACTATAGTCATTATATTCAAGTATACTTAATTGCTGCTCAAATATATATGTACATTATATGTATGTACATTTTGTGTCCTGTTTATGGGTTGTCTGTATACAGTTACAACTTTTAATATTATTTCATTAATCACTTTTTTATTACAATATTCACTTTATTTAATAGCGTATTATGCATAAATTAATTAAAAATAAAAGTGTGTTTACAACGAGTAAACTCTCGTAAAATAAAATAGAAATAATAATAATGCATATATGTATTTCATAAAATATTTTACTAATTTCACAAAATTTTATTAACACATTCGTTTTTAAATTTATAGCAAGGCTTCTTTTTCTTTAATTATATACGCGCGTAACTAGCAAAAAAATTCTTTTATTTCATTTATACAGTAGTTTTCCGAAATAACGAACACATTAATTGTCAGGCCTGTTCGCTATATCGAATTTTTCGTTAATTCGAGTACTCACTTACAGGTATTTTTTATCAATAACAAGTAAGGAAGGGCTAAGTTCGGGTGTAACCGAACATTTTATACTCTCGCAATTTATTTATTTAACTTTATTTATATTATATAATACACAATTTGACCCACATATTCATCATATATATTGTATAAAGTCCATTGAAAGTTGGAAACCCTAATATTAGGTTAGAAGCACCGAGGTCCTCATGTTCGATATATGGGGCCTTGAAAACATATGGTCCGATTTCGGCGATTTTTAGAATTGGGCTGCCACACTATTAACATAATATTTGTGCAAAGTTCTGCACCGATATCTTCACTAGTGCTTACTTTATATATTGTAAAGTAAACGATTCAGTTCGTCTTCAAAGTTCTGGTATATAGGAAGTAGGTGTGGTTGTGAAGCGATTTGGCCTATTTTCACAACATATCATTGGGATGTAAGAAAACTATTACAAACCAAGTTTCAATCAAATCGGTCGAGTAGTTCCTGAGATATGGGTTTTGACCCATAAGTGGGCGGCGCCACGCCCATTTTCCATTTTGTAAAAAAATCTGAGTGCAGCTTCCATCTGCCATTCCTTATATGAAATTTAGTGTTTCTGACGTTTTTCGTTAGTGAGTGAACGCACTTTTAGTAATTTTCAACTTAACCTTTGTATGGGAGGGGGGCGTGGTTATTATCCGATTTCTGTCATTTTTGGAATGTATAAGGAAATGGCTAAAAAAAACGACTGCAGAAAGTTTTGTTTATATAGCTTTATTGGTTTGCGAGATATATACAAAAAACCGATTTGGGGGCGGGGCCACGCCCACTTCCTCAAAAAAATTACATCCACATATGCCCCTTCATAGTGCGATCCTTCATACCAAATTTTATTTCCATAGCTTTATTTATGGCTTAGTTATGGCACTTTATGTGTTTTCGGTTTTCGCCATTTTGTGGGCGTGGCAGTGGTCCGATTTTGCTCATTTTCGAAAGCAACCTTCCTATGGTGCCAAGAAATAAGTGTGCCAAGTTTCATCAAGATATCTTAATTTTTACTCAAGTTACAGCTTGCACAGACGGACGGACGGACGGACGGACGGACGGACAGACAGACATTCGGATTTGAACTCCACTCTTCACCCTGATCACTTTGGTATATATAACCCTATATCTAACTCGTTTAGTTTTGGGTGTTACAAACAACCGTTATGTGAACAAAACTATAATACTCTCTTTAGCAACATTTGTTGCGAGAGTATAAAAATGAGTTATATATCCGTAAACTACAGTTTAATAAATTGTTTTATTAATTATTTGTTAAAAAATGAAAAATCATAACAAAAAAATTCAAATCCAATAAATTCTTCCAAAATGGACCAATTCTGACACTCATACTTCTATTTGGTGCTGATCAATAATTTTAAGCTTTTTTATAAAATTCAACATTTTTTTAATTTGCACATTTCTTTTGAATTTCTTCCAGATTTATTTTTAATTCTGGTTCGATGTTGTTTGATTTTTTCCTCTTTCCTTGTCTTCTTCATGTTGTTCGTTAAACTGAGTACTTACAAATTCTCGATGTTCGTTATTTACGGTACTCAATGTAACAAATTTGCTTGTTCGTTATAAGCGGTTTTCGTTAAAACGAATATTCGTTATTTCGGAAAACTACTGTATATACTTTTATTTTAATTTTACGTCGTCTTGCCTCAATCATTAACCTAGAATAAGAAATAAAATACATTTATAGATATTTAGAAGTAGTAGATAGTTAAGTTTAAATAAGCGGAAGAGAAGGGAGAGTTTAAAAAGTATTGCGTTAGTGTTACATATTTACAAAATCATATATATAAAAGCCACATACTTATACACAACAACAAATGAGAGGAAAGTACATTAAATGTTTTTTAACAACTAAATTTTAGTTTTTAAGTATATGTAAGTGTGTGTAAGAACACAATAGCAAGGCAAAGCTTATAAGTCTAAATTCATACACATAAATGTGTTTGTAAATATATTTTAGTAATTATCTAATATATTTTTAATGCTCTCAAGCGAAATTGCATATCACCAAGACATTTTCTTATAATTTTTTTTTAATTTATTAAATTATTAATATTATTATTTATTTTTTATATGTTTTTATAAGTTTAAGTTTATTTTTATTATTTATCATCGCTTAATGTTTGATTTATTGAAATTTATTTTATTTAGTAAATGTGGAATGCATTGAATTAGAAATAATATTTTAAGTTTAGATATTACAAAAATCTCTAAATTTCAAGATGTTGCTGTAGTAAAAAGTAATATTTTCTAAAAATAAATTCTAAAAAAAATAATTTATAGGAATGATGAGTACAAAACTTTTAGCGGCCAAAAATCAGTTATTTTCACATTATACAGTTGAACTTCCTTACTCTTCCCTAACTCGAATCACCATAATCCACAAAAAAAAAACCTCGAGTTAGAGAGACTTCCCAGTTAGGGAAGGTAATTTGTATGAAATTTGACTTCTATTGCCAATTCAAGAGTTTTGATTATGGAGAACTTCAAGTAAGGGAAGTTCAATTGTTTCATTTCACAATATATTGGAAATTAGTTGGAAATGTGGCTCAACGGAGTATCGTATTTATTTTTAATTTGTATTATACATATATATTTAGAATTAGTAATAATTTAATTTAAATTTGCTTTATTAATTTTTAAATATTTTTTAATTTTATTTACTACAAATATTTAATTTTTTTTTAATTATCATTTTATATATTTATGTATATTAAAAAAAAAAATATTATAATTTTTTAGCATTTAATTAAATTATTTTTGCTAGATATTTTTTTTATTATTCAGTTTAATTATATTTTTGCTACTTTTAGTTGTGATTTATTACTTTTTTATATTTAGTTATAAGAAATATTATTTTTGTTAATAATTTTTTTTTATCAGTTTTTCATAATTTTACTATTAATTTTTAGTTTATTTAATTTTTATTATTTTGCGATATTAATTATGATTTTTTATACTTTAATTTAATTAAATTAATTTATTATTATTTAATTTCAATTTTTTTATTATTATTTATTAATTAATATTACTTTATCTTAAAACAAAAACAAAAGCATAAACTATATAGTCTTACAGACTCAGCAAACAGTTACAACAACATTGTTTATGTAGACTACAGCACTTAACGCCTAAAAAAGTGAATTCAATATCAAATTCATACTAATTACCTAGCTTACATGCCTATATAGTACATACATTTACGCCTTCAAGTATTATGCGAAATTTAGACTCACAAACGTTACTAGTTTCTAATAAAATATTTAGCTACCAGTTTCACATATTCTAAAATCGTATAAATATGCTAAGCTCTTAACTTCTTGTTACTTCTTTCTACAGCTGCTATCGAGACAAATAGAAAATTCTCATTTTTTTAATTTTTTTCGCAGTTGTAAAACAAAATGTTATAATACAACACAGTTGACATTAAACAAAGTGAGCGCTTAAAAGTAACACATTGAGTGCCTACACTGAATTGACGTGGTTTCGAAAACATTTAAATACAAAGTGAAGCAGTACAAAAAATATAAAAAAAAAAACAGAAATCGAGCAGTAAAAATAAAACATAAATTATTCATAAAAGAATAAGCAAAAAATACACACATAAAATTTACATACGAGTACAAAAGTACACAGCAGCAACAAAGTGAGCGCAGCAACAGCTAAGGCGTACAATTAAAAACAACAAAGGAATAAAACGCAGCTTAATAACACTTAAGTGAATTTTCGCTTTAAGCGCAAATTATGCAAATATGCGAGCACATATTGTTTGTTTGTTTGTTTGTATGTGTTATGCATGAATATGTATGTGTGTGTATACGTAATTAATATCTAACCAAAGTCCAGCAGCCCGTAGACTCATCGCGCCGATAGTAGCGTGGTCGATTGTCCCGAAACACTGTGATTGCGGGAAATTGATTATCCTGTATGAATTTGATGGTAGCGCGTATCTGTAAGATAAAGAAGATGAAGAAAATATTAATATCTATATTTTGTTTAAAGCATTTGCCTACACTTACCTGCATTGTAAAATGTGGCGGCTCCACATCCGGACTCGTCGAGAGATGCTGCAAGAGGAATTCATCTGTCTGTGAAAGCCACAGATCAACGCCACGCAATGGATCATAATTGAAGGGTCCAATACGCAACATGCCCAACGAGGAGTCGTAAATGTCCAAGACCTATTAGAGTAGAGTGTAGAAAACATATAGATCAAGAAAAAATAAGATTTAAAATCTATAAAAATATTTACCGATTGTGCACCCATAAAATTGCGTGCATCACGCAACTGCCTGTCTGGTCCTCGATCTAGAAAGGTTGCTGGAAATATTTCTCCAGTTTTTATATTAACACCAACACCATATATGATCGGGTAGTTGATATCGCCGCGCGGTATGGTGTTTAGCTCACCGACGCAGGCTTGAGTTAAATCGATTTCGAGATGATGCTTGTGGAATGATTCTATGGTGGAGAGAGAAATAAAAATATTTATAATTTATATGGAAAAAGGTGAAAAAATTGTTCTTTGGTCGACTAAATATTTAAAAAAAAAAATATACAAAATAACAACCCTACATTTTTACAAAATGTTTCCCTATGGCTTACATTCTAAGGATATCTGACTTAATATACAGATTTCAGAGAGAAAGGACATCTTTTTATGACTTCTTTATTACTAATATTCCCCAAGAATTATGTTTTGGATATCCACTAACCACTTTTTATGGACGAAGAGTATGAGTTCGTTTTCTAATATTTAAATAACGGTAACCCCTGTACGACTGCGTTTTGGATAGCTGGTTAAACTTATGTTGATACAGTCTTCGTTCTGAGATATTAAATAATGTTCTACGAGTCTCCTCGAAACTGCCCGTTTAAAGGACCCACTAAAGGCCTTATAGAGTCGAATAGATGTTACAACAACTAATTCCAAAAATTCTGATTTCAACGGATTTTTAACAAAGACTTCTCAATAAGGTCGGAATTAAATTATAATTGATTTTGATTGCAGTTGATGAATATTCTCCAGGGATGTAATCGGTACAAAAAATTAAATTTTGCATTTTTCATTTTTAAATTATTATTTAATATTAAATTATTATAATATAATATTTCCATAACTAGAAACATGATATTATAATTTAGACCGCTTAACCAACCCCAATACCGCTTTCGAATATAAAAATTATTTTAAATTTATTTTTATACTCTCGCAACAACAAAGTTGCTAGAGAGTATTATAGTTTTGTTCACATAACGGTTGTTTGTAACACCCAAAACTAAACGAGTTAGATATAGATTTATATATACCAAAGTGATCAGGGTGACGAGTAGATTTGAAATCCGGATGTCTGTCCGTCCGTCCGTCTGTCCGTCTGTCCCTCTGTCCGTCTGTGCAAGCTGTAACTTGAGTAAAAATTAAGATATCTTGATGAAACTTGGCACACTTATTTCTTGGCACCATAGGAAGGTTGCTTTCGAAAATGAGCAAAATCGGACCACTGCCACGCCCACAAAATGGCGAAAACCGAAAACACATAAAGTGCCATAACTAAGCCATAAATAAAGTTATGAAAATGAAATTTGGAACATAGGATCCCATTAGGGAGGGGCACATTTGGATGTAATTTTTTTGGGGAGGTAGGCGTGGCCCCGCCCCCTACTAAGTTTTTTGTACATATCACGCAAACCAATAGAGCTATATAAACCAAACTTTCTGGAGTCGTTTTTTTTAGCCACTTCCTAATACAGTCCAAAAATGAAAGAAATCGGATCATAACCACGCCCACCTCCCAAACAAAAGTTAGGTTGAAAATTACAAAAAGTGGGTTAACTCACTAACGAAAAACGTCAGAAACACTAAATTTCACATAAGAAATGGCAGATGAAAGCTGCACTCAGATTTTTTTACAAAATGGAAAATGGGCGTGGCGTCGCCCACTTATGGGTCAAAAACCATATCTCAGGAACTACTCGACCGATTTCAATGAAACTTGGTTTGTAATAGTTTCCTTACATTCCAATGATATGTTGTGAAAATAGGCCAAATCGCTTCACAACCACGCCTACTTCCTATGTACCAGAACTTTGAAGACAGTCTGAATCGTTTACTTTACAATATATAAAGTAAGTACTAGTCAAGATATCGGTGCAGAACTTTGCACAAATACTATGTTAATAGTGTGGCAGCCCCATTCTAAAAATCGACGAAATCGGACCATAGGTTTTTAAGGCCCCATATATCGAACATGAGGACCTCGGTGCTTCTAACCTAATATTATGGTTTCCAACTTTCAATGGACTTTATACAATATATATGACGAATATGTGGGTCAAATTGTGTATTATATAATATAATATAAATAAAGTTAAGTAAATAAATTGCGAGAGTATAAAATGTTCGGTTACACCCGAACTTAGCCCTTCCTTACTTGTTTAAATTATGACTTTCCAGTCTCATAAATGTCCTGCGCTTAGTTCAAAAGATGCAATTTTATATATACCTCTAATGTGTTTAAAAGCTTCCTTTATAACTCATTCAGTATACTTACGCATTATGCTGTAGAAAACCTCCTCGCCATATCCTTGTGGATCTCGGTAGCCACCAATTAATTGCAACTCAATACGTCCCTCTGGATAACCTAAGGCCAACTCTTGGACGCGTGCAACCATTGTGCAGACAGCCTCATCTATGCCGTTGCCATCAAAGTGCGCCAAAGCCACAGCGCCTGAACCTATGCAACAGAAAAATAACATACAAGATGTTAAAGGATTAATGATGGCGCAAGACATAAGAAATACTTTTGTTACAAACACAAATGTCGCACATAAGTAAAAGTGCAAGGAAAGTAGTAGTTGATAGAGAAAACGGAACTGGGCATCTTTCATCTTGCGTAAAATGAAGCCAATTTGAACAAAGGCAAACGGACATTAAATGTAAGGTAGTATGTGTATAAGTACCTGAATGCCTGACCACAACAATAATGCACGTTGTGGCATCGTCAGCGCCAATAATGTTGATGTTCTTGTCATGCGGCGCAGCAGCGGCCATTTCACGTTGGCCCACATAGAGCAGACCCACCGGGCCCACCGACTTCCGTGGTATGGAGAGTAGCTGCTGTGCATAATCTCTGTAAACTGGATGTTGTAGGAAGAGACTATTTGTGTCCATCGGACAATCGTCCTGTAAGACACCGTTCAATACCAACACCATTTTATTGTGTGTGAGTATGTGTGTTGTTCTTTGATTTTTCTTTTCTTTTCTTCTAATATTATGCTCTTTAAAGGAGTTCTAACAAGTGTTTTGCGTTGTTGTTGTTGTTGGGTATATTCGAATTTTTGCAGTTGTTATTTTATGTTTCAAAGCTTGAATAGTTGTTGAGAGAGAGAGCTTTGTTGGCTTCCGTTGTTGTTGTTGCTCTTAGTGATGTTTTAAACCATATTAAATCTGAAAAAGGGAATAATTGTTTCTTTATGAGATCATTAGTTATTGTTAATAATTTTTAATAATAAATGAAAATATAATAACTTTTATATGAGAAAAATGACAAACTGACTTTTCTAATTCACATTTGTCTTTATTAAAACGGTGAAAGTATCAACGAAACAATTCCTTTCATGACGTAGGTAGGTCAGCGCCAATGTCGTACGACGCACTTAAGGCTTTGGGAGATCCATTGTGACTTCACCGGGTCTAGAATCCCGGAATCTCACACTACCATGCCCTCTCTGAACCATCCTGTGGTCTTAATAAAGTTGTTCAATTCATCAAGTTTTATATAAGGAACTTCGGAAAGAGCGTCAAAAAAATCATGACCGATCGTTGTCTTTCTTTTATTGTGTCAAGCATTGCACCCACATAGAAGATGTTATATTGCGAATCTTTCCGAATCTGCTACTTCTTGGCAGCTTCTGCAATAGTAACTTTATGATGTCCCCGGTCTACTGGCATGCCTCCCAATCAGACTTCTTAGTGCGAAGGTTAATAAAACTATATCGTTATATCCAGTGGCGGATCCAGAAATTTTTGGGGGGGTTTTACGAAAAGTTTTATTACTCAACGTATTTTTAATATAGCAGTTCCCTCGCGAAAATTCAGTTATTATAGGACACGTTTTGTCTTGTGAAATGCACTAGGAACAATTGGATCGATACACAACTTTTTCCGTTGGCCAAAACGATTGGAAGTGTTGAAAAGCGAAATTGAGAAGTCTGGAAATGAATGTCGAAAACTAAAACTGAAATCTGTATGCCCAACAAGATGGGCTGAAAGCCATGAAGCCGTATCGACATACATCGAATTGCATCCATTCGTGATTAAATCATTAGAAAGAATCGTAACTTGGAAGGATCCGGAGACTTCAACTACGGCCTCTCAGCTCGTCGCTGCGATTTCTGCTGCAGAATTTCAAATTTCATGCTTCATAATGCAATCCGTAGCCATTAGATTAGCGGACGACGCTTTAAAAGAGTTCGAAGAAATGCGACAAAATGTCGAAAAAAACTTTTTTTTTATTTTTAATAACGTTGAAGAAGTATGCACCGAACTAGGTACCGAAATAAAGGTACCACGTTAGAGTAGTCGCCAAATGAATCGCTTCAATTTTAAAACGAACGACGCTGAGGCATACTATCGCAATGCTTTTTATATTCCCCTTCTTGATACTTACATTGCTCATTTCAAAAGCCACTTTCTTGACCACAGATCAGTGATCAATGTTTGTGTATTTTCCCCAAAGTACGAATTTCACGCTAAAAAACTCGAGAAATATATTCTTTTTATGAAAGGGTGATCAACTGTTCAGAACAAAACTTTCTTGCGGAGGTGAAAATGTGGAAACAGCGAACTTCATGCAAGCATTTTCGGAATGCTCTCGAACCTTTAGAAGCAGTGAACAAAACGTCTTTTGGGAATGTTTTCAAGATTTTACGCATATTGACGTTATTGCCTGTTTCAATAGTATCACCCGAAAGAAGTTTTTAAGTTTAAAGAGAATTAAAGGGATATTGATCTGTCAGTTGATGAAATACTAGAAGAATTCTTTCAAAACCAAGGAAAATATAACATGGAATGTGAGATCCCGTGTAATCCTCAATTAATCACTGAGCTCCAGCGATACTGCTTGTACAAATGTAAAGAAAGTTCGAATTGTATGAATAACAACAAAAATCTTGTAACTTATTATAATTGCTTATAATTTGATGTGATTTTTTTTATCAATAACCTCATATCAACAAACATAAATTTTTCTCTGAGTTTAGAGGGTGTTTTAACACCAAAAACCCCCCCGTGAATCCGCCACTGGTTATATCATTATTTTACGTGCTTTGGACTTCTCAATGATAAGAAGATGAACTTGCTGTTTTAATCGAGGCAAGTCTTTAGATAGGATGTATGAATTATGAATTTACAGTTTTAGCACTCAGAAGTTACACATTTATTATTCTCAAAATCTCCTTCAGAAATTATTTTATTTACATGAGGTACTTAGAGGAATACATATTAATTGTAAAATCCATATATTCATTGCAGCAAAGGATCTTATAAAAATAAACTTAACTTTATGGGCTGTCACTAAAACACACAGCACAGCCTTATTCATAAATTTGTTTCACACACAAATATAATAAAAAACTTAAAAATAATATTTGATTTGCAGATAACCGTACATATATACAATGCAATAAAGTACTTTTCAATTTGCATCCTCCAACGAACAACAATGGACACCAGCAGTGCAGAAATTGGCACACCAAAAGGCACCAAGCAGCAGCAAAGTGCTACCGCAAGCAGTTGGTCTACCAGCTGCACTACCATGGTCCATGGCAAAGGATGCGCTGAAGGTAAGGGCGATGATGATGAAGAAGATGGGACAAGCCTACGACTCATGGTGCATATATTTATACTGTGTTATGTAATCAATTTATATTCATACTAATGCGAAAATAAACAAAAATTCCCACTAGGAAATCTTTAGAAGCTGAAGCATTTATTAAATTTTACTTTGTGGAATAATTTTAGGAAAGACTTTGCAGATTTTACCAGAAAATACGATCTCTCAAATAAAGTACCGAAGAATTGATTTTTTTGATGAAATGTAAAAATCAGCTGATCTCAGCTGGGCTTGAAACGTATCAATCAGCTGTTACCTTAGTATAACAACTCAGCAGAAGAACTCTCTGCAGGGTTTGTTCTTCATTTGCATATAAAAAATTATGTTTGTAGATTATATTTGTTGTAAGTGCCTAGCCTATGTTGTTGCGTGAAAAATTTGTGGCTCGTTGATTCACATGTTTGATAATAATTTCTGGTGCTGTCCATTGTTGCCGCGCTGTGTAGCTGCTGTAGCTTCTGATTCCTTGTGCCCATACGTAGTTCTACATAGCAGTTGGGTGTGTGTCTAGCTGATTTCGGCGTTCATATCGTAAATATGTTATGTCTTCATATTAAAAATTTGTCACTGCCTCGTTTCTTTGTATCGTTGTACGTGTGCTGTGTCTGCGATGTCCAAAAACCGCTCCACTCCACTGGACTCTTGTAGTCCTGCTTCTTCTACTTTTTCGCTTGCGCACTGCTCATTTCTTCGGCTGAATTATGCCAAATTGAAAACTCCAATGTTTGGCCTGGCGAAGCTGGCGATGAAGATGGTGTGAAAATTTATGTTTTACATGTCGTTGAAATTAAAATTGAATTTATTGTTATATGACAGTCATACATTTGGTATATAACGCAGTTTGTAAAGATGTACGATTATGTACATAGTAGATTAAGGAAACTAAGGAATATAGCGTAGGAGGCGGTTTACAAATTTATTTTTTATCGGTTTTCTAGAATATGATCATAATTTCTTTTAATTCTTCATAATTTTTAAAGAAAAGTAAGGTTATGACGGTTTTGAAATAAAAATATTTATAATAAAGAAAGAAATAAAAGATCTAGAAGGCCTTAGCCCATAACGCTGGCCTTTCAAGAAATCTGGATCTGTTCTTCTGAAGATTATTTTCTTTACTGATGTCCCCTTTCATATAATTTTATTTGATGTCATATTTGTTTTCATATTTAAGACATCCTTTCGTTTATTGCCTTACAATAAAGTTCGACTAAATAAGAATCAGCGAGAAAGATTTATACTGGAGATCATAGATAAAGAATTGGATGTGAAGATCGTTTTCCCAGAAAAGGACGGCTTCCAGCTTTGTTGCATTAAAAATTCCAAAGTGAGGCACAGAAACTGTCTTCTTCCATATAACGGATCTCATACGTAAAAATTCAAATTGACAGCTCAATTAAATTGAAATAGCATTGTTAGAAGCCCAGAGCAAAATGGCAAGCTCGTGCAAAATTCGTTCTGCTTTCTGGGTGCATCCAATATGTTAGTTAGACTTGGCAATGAAGCCATCTTTAAATAAAAAAATACAATGATGCAAGCAGCCAACACTGAAGACAAACAATTCTTGTCGTTCATATGTAGTCTCATGTCAACAATTTATGGCACAAACGAGCTACAGAAGTACCATGTTTACTACGATTTTTATATGCAATGCAAAACCTCAGTTGGCATAGAAGGCAGTCAAGTTTGAATATTCGTACTTCTAGTTCAATCGTATTGCTGCGCCATCTATGTTGCCTATGACAGCCAAGCGAGATGTGGAGCACGAGCAGACGGCTCGACGTTTGAATGGGTGCATGTCAACGACGACAGGCCCATTCTTCTCTCCGCTATGCATTCAAACGCTCGTCTGTAACCGCTTGATATTGCTTGTGATGCAAACTCGTGCGTCTGTCTGTCTGTCTGTAGTTAGAGATTCGTGTGTGCCACTGCGCTGCGGTCAATTGTTGCGGTGACATTTTTATTAAATTATTGAAGAAAATTGTTGACTTGTGCTCTTAATTGTTATTAACTGTTCAGTTGATTGTTGATTTCACATACCATCAGACATATGTACATACTATGTAGTAAATTTAACATATTGTTTGAGTTTGCTTGAGCTTGTTGATTCTCATTCACATTCGCTTCGTGTCCCTCGCAGTTGTTGTTGCTATTTTTTCAATTCTAGTTGGTGTCATCGATTGACACTTTTATTCATTGATTGTGACAAACGTTCGTCCAACTGGGAGTGCTTAGTTGTTGTCCAACTAACATTATTAGACGCGTTAATTGGTGATACAATGTGCCAAACAGCGTAATTCTAATTGAATTTGAGTGTCTATACGATGACTGCTTTGAGTTTGTAACTGGTACGAAGACAGTACCCAAGGTCTTATGATACAGAATTATTATTTTTGAAGAAACGTTGAATTAACGTGAGACTAAATATGTAGATTGATGGTCCCTTAAACATTGGCAACGGCGAATACCGCAGAAGAAGGAATGATGAGCTGTATGTGTTATTCGACGACATAAACATAGTCCAGCAAATAAAAAGACAGTGGCTACGCTGGCTAGGTCATGTTGTGCTCCAGCTCTGAAAGTGTTCAATGCAATACCCGCTGGTGGAAGCCGAGGAAGAGGGAGACCTCCACTTCGATGGAAGGACCAGGTGAAGATGGACCGGCTTCGCTTGGTATAACCAATTGGCGCCAAACTGTGGACTCTGCTATAACCGCGTAAGCGGTGTCTACGTCCATCAAGAAGAAGAAGAAGAAATATGTATTAACTGATTTCTCGCGTCTTTACTACTCCTCATGGACAATGTGAAGACCAAACTGGTCTAAGTGTGTGTTATTGGTCCACCTGACTAAACTATCCTAACCTATATATCGTTTCAAGACAAGTGAGCTCCTGTTCGTCGGTTCTACAAGAAGAGAGTTTTTTTCGAACAAAATAAGTCTTTGATCGCAACTTGATCTACTAGAGAATAACCGTAATCTAGGAAATGCTTAGCAGGTTTAGACCCCGTGAACCTTCCGTGAATTCCATATAGACTAGAATTAGTCGCTTCACAAGTTCAATTAAAAGAGATGCTGTAAATTACAGGAAGGTAGGGAAAGACTCCACTTCTATCTGGATAAGGTTTTCAACTTATGTATAATTAAAAGTTGTTGTTGCAAGGTCCCTGTTGATTTGGTAGAGAGGCGAATCGATATGGAGATCTTGTAGACGGAAGAACTCTGTGAAACCAGTCACATCCGGTGATGGAATTCGCAATAATTTATAAACTTGTTTTAGGATGAAACGATTCTCATCTCTAACGGTAAAATCATTGTGCTTCTCTTAATATATTTTCTTAGATCTTGAGCTCACGTTAAAAATATCAGATCAATAAAATCGAATAATAAGCTCACGATGACTGCCCCACTTTGTAATCAAAAAAGTATATCGCTTGGAGGCAATCTCATCTCAATTGGTGACATTCCCACTGCCACCTACCGCCTACAATGCCCACAACCCACAAGGTTCTATCTCAAGCTGCTTATTTAAACAATTCTTTATTCGTGTCTTCTTCACGGATCTGCTTGAAAATTGCATATGACAAGTGCAATTGAATTATTTACTTTGCCGCAGCGTTAAATTGATTGAAATCAAATCGAGTTAAAGTTCAGTGGAAGGCAAAAACAAAAACCAAATATAACAGAAACAACAAAAAAGGAACGCAGAGCAAAACTACTTATTTGATAGAAATGGAGGTATTTCTGCAGGCAGCAGCATCATCATGGAGGTTGCAGGTTGGAACCACGAATAAAACCAACTACTTAGCAATTTTCTGCACGTTCGCCTCTTGGCCGATGTGGTGGATTGTGATTGCAACGCTGCGGGACGTGCAGAGCGCGCGATACGCTGATGATGTGGCGTATAGGCTCGAATAAAGACACCGTGTGAGTACAGAGTAAATATGGCATTGGCAAGAAACAACAGTTGGCATCCGCATATAGAGATAATCCTCTGTGTGTGTTTCATTATTTATGCACGTAGCTGTAAATGTGAGACGCAACCACAACCACTTGTAGTGATGCGGAAGAAAAGGATGACGGCGGCGCTGTGCCTGCCGTGCTGAGATGGTGGTGGCGCAGGAGTTGTGTTAGGCGGCACTAAAAAATGCAACAAAGTATGACTGAACAAACGCGCGATCGAGCCTCAGCAACATCACCATCAAACAGCAGTAACAACATGTTCCCGCAAATGAATTCATATTCGTACATGCATGAAGAATTGCCGGCAATTGGCGGGTGCGCTGGATTATTCGGTCTGCCAGCATAGGAGCGGCGCAATGGCTGCTGCAGCGTTGCCACTTTGTGCATGACAAGGAAGCGGATGAATATTGGTGGATAGGAATAGGAAGTAATAAATATGAATGCCTTTAGTAGACCATGCAGTGTTTCCATGAGAGACGGACTCTATACAGACTTCTGAAGTCAGACTGATTGGTTATAACTGACGTTCAAATATATATAGTTGAGCTTCCCTAAATATAGTCCACAAAAAACTTCGAGTTAGAGATATTTCGATTTATGGAAGGTAAATGGTATGAAATTGGACTTCTATTGCAAATTCAAGAGTTTGAGTTATGGGGAACTTCCAGATATAGACGTTTGAGTTATGGAAGTTCAACTGCATATAAAATAAGGATTTCTCATTATCGTTTAGAATCGCAGAATGATCGAAAGCATCTGGCAACTCGAACGGTAATTGTGTTGTAAGGCTACGAGTACGAAGTGGACTTTATTGGCATATTCGATCGATCTGTATATCAGGATTACTGAACGCTAAAACTCCATCTTAAACGTTTAGTACTGAGTCTCATTTCACCGACTCTAGAAGCTTTTCCATTAAAGGAGCCAAGAGCTTTCTCAATTACCCAAGAATGGCTACTACTATCAAGCTCCAGAAATCGCCTCAAACTCGAAATGAGTCCGTTTTCTCTGATAGGCTTATTTATCAAGAGATTTCTGGACGTAAAATTCGAGAATTCAGATGCATAGTTTAATTATAAGATTTTTAAAATAAAATTGAAATTATCAGCTTCTTTTTATTTCAGTTTCGGAATTTCGTCTCAATATTTTTACCCATCTGGCAACGCTATCACCAATTAAATTGCTTAAAATCAACAAGCAACAAATCTTCAGCCAAATAGAGATGAATTCCTCGAAAATGCTAAGGAATTATATGCATACAACAACAAAAACATACACATAAATATGTAGTAGAAGACACGCTTCGCCTTCGGAGGCACGTCAGACAGTTTGCGCCGGCGCACGTACCTTAAAATTCACAAATGCACAAATAGTTGTATATTTCCACATGTTAGAAGGCAGCGCGGTATCGCACAACACCGTTATAATACCTGGACTACACAATAAACAATTGTTTAAAGCCCAACCAGAGCGCAATGGACTGATTTCTTCAAAAGTGCAGCAATAACAACGACTATCTAGATATATACATATGTATGTAGGAGTGTGTGTGTACATATGTACAACGCCAGAGGCCGCAGGCGATCCACGGCAACAAAACAATAACATTGGCAATAAAATAACGCGAGTTGGCAACAAAATGTGGCGAGTCCAACGAATGCAACGGCGTTTACTTGCAACTGCTGCAGCAGGCCGTACGTCAACCAGCCGCAACAGCAATAAGCAATAGACAACAACAACAGCAATTGCGGCCGTGATCATGCATGAATCTCGATTAGATATTCGACGGGAAATAATTTGAAAATGATGACAGTTTGAGATATGAGGACAACAAAAGCGCAAATAAAAACTGACGTAGAGGCAGTAAACACCACCACCAAAAACAGCAACAACAACAACATGCAACAACAAAGAGCGCAGATAAACGGCAAGCGTACGAGTAAACTCATAAAAAGTGAAATAAATCCACTTGGACCACGTCGAGTTAAACGGAAGAGACGACGACGGCAGCTAGCAAGAAGGGCTTGGTGCGCAGCAGTGGGACCTCCAAAAGCAATATACATGAGTAAGTACATCGACAATAAACCACAAAAATGAAATAATGCCAAATGGTCGCTACCAGAGCTCGGCGCATGGCATATAAATGAAATTGAAAAGAGGAAGCAAAAGAGGGCTTGCGCGCATGCGCACTGCAATTTGGCATGCCGTCAACAGCCAGCAGCCGTTGCAGCGTCAGATCCACCATAAAATAACTAAAGCGACTGCGCTCACTCCGCAACTCCATATTCCTCTGCTCCGCTACAACCGCAATCGCTTGCTGCTGAAGCTTTTTATCAGCTTGGCATTTCTCGGTGGTACCTGGAAGCGTTTCGGCATTTCGTTATTACGCCCGCGTGCTGCTACAGTTCGGATCGTGCCACAACAATGGCACTCGTGCAACCAACAAACCACCACCAATGGCACACGACGTTCGCCATAACAAAGCTTCGCTGGAACGGTGTCATTTCGGGCACAGCGAGAGAGAGATGCATTTGCTTTGATTGCAAGAAGCTACGATGGCCATGACGATTTTTATTTCCTTAAAACAGCAATAATGCCATGGAAAATAGTGGAAATCCCAAGCTTAAGATATTTGTTGTCGCCCGCCGTGAACTAGATAAATCGTATTGACAGCCGTCGCGCGGCAAGTTCGTCAGCATTTCGGGCAACCGTTCTGTTTCAATAGAGTAATGTGACGCGAATGACAAAAAGAGCAGCCAGAGACTTCTGATAATTGATGGCGGTTAGCGATTTAATGTAGTCATTGAGTGGGTTTCGAAACTTTTAATGACATATGCCTCGGTAGTAATCTATTGTGATTTGCTGAATGGGTGGTTTTTAAAAAAGAAAAATAAAAAACAATAATACAACGACCGAATATATTGGTTCGTGCATTTAGGAGTATTAAGGTTTCTACTAGTAAGTGTGGGGTCTATGTAGTGGGTTACCAGTGGGGTATACATAATTTCGGTTCCAAAGCTGATCCTAAGGATGGTGATCACACTTGGACTTCGGAAGTCAATTCTTTGTGAAACTAGAGAACTACTACAGTTAAATCTCATTCATAGAAGGATCATTGGATTCCAAAAACTGTGGGACCTATTTAACTCTTTCAGTCACGCTTTTAGATTAAGAATATGTTGAATGTTTCGATTATTGTTTTGGCATTATCTTTAGCTGAAATATCATTGAAAGTATGAAAAAAAAATCTACGTATGAAGGTTTTCGAGGTATGAGGTGGTTAGTGGCACTAACCACCGTGACTATTGATAGAAACAAAACAATTATGAGTTACTTATATTGTTTACTAATATTAAATGATATAATGAAATTCTCCGGAAAGAAACTAAGGTAAATTGTTTTTTTTATGAAAATCTGAAAAACAAGCTTTTCCCTTGCGTAGACAAAGAGTCACTTTGCATGTACTTCACTGCCATACAGCCGGTCTGTGTGAGTTTACAGTGTTAGACTTTGTAGATTCAGGATTCCGAAGTACTAAGTTAGACAGAGGGATGCCATCATCGGAATTAAAGTTGTCATAATCAGTCATTTGAACTTCTCCAAACGAATCGCCTAACACCAGCGGATTTGGCTGATCTTCTGTATCCTCATCGCAACAAATACTTTCGCTATCTGAAGGAATATCTTCAAACCAGTATTTTTCGATTTGTCTATTATTTAGCTTGCGCGACATACTGAAATAAATATAAAAATGCATCAATACTTACATGTCTAACTCATATGTAGATTAAACCTATAAACCTGCAACAGTCACGGTGGTTAGTTTACTAACCACTATATTTTCGTCGTCAATACACATTGAAAATAAAAAAATTATGATAGTTTCATACACATACATCTGAAATAAATATAGGAGTATAAGTTGAATACAAAACATTAAAGAAAAACGTTACTTACACACTTCACAGATATTTTTTATCAAACACAAGAAAAAATGTACGTTAGCGCAATTTTCAAATGAAAACAAATGAACTGTCATTCATCGAATATGCCGCTAACCGGTCGCACCTTGTCAAAAGAGGTACAAAAATGCATGATAATTAACGCGATTGTCGATAGATATCGTGGATTTTAATATAAGAAATCGGAAAGAGGTGGTTATTGACACTAACCACCACGACTGAAAGAGTTAAGGTTCTATGGCTGATTCCCAAGATGGTGATTACACTCAGACTTCTGATGTCATTTCTTTACGAAACTCGTGCATTGATGGATCAATTCATTCTAAGAGCAGTGGGACCTGTGTGAAGTTGGATGAATGAATCCCAATTTGATGATCATACTCGGACTTCTGATGTCATTTCTTTATGAAGCGTCATGCATAGATGGATCATTGGATTCCAAAATCTGTGGGACCTGTGTAAAGTTCTATGGCTGATTGCCATGATGATGACCACATTTGAACTTCTGATGTCATTTCTTTATGAATCTACAACAATCCTCAGAACACCTTAGCCTTAAATGTAAATATAATTGAATCCATATAACTGAACCCCATTCCAAATACACAACCGAACATATATATATGTACATACCGCGAACTTGGATGCGGCATAAAAATAAACAACATAAAAATAAGGAAGGAGAAGGAAAGAAGGAAGAAATCGAATGCCAGTTATCATCTACCAAAGCTCCCCCCTCCATCTAACCTGATTTACGTGGAAAAGTGATTTCAATTAGTAGCTAGTAAAATCAGCGGCTGGCCCTAGGCTAGAATCATAGCGCAACGACGTGCATCAAAGGAAATTCATACAATTAATAATTTTCTTTGCTTTTTGTACTCAACTCTTGACGTAAATAAGCTCAAATGGAAGATTTGCTGTCATCAGCAAAAAAAAAAATAAAGAAATCTTACACAAAAATAGGCAATTACACGTGTAGTAACGATGTACTCAAATTACCGAGGAACCGAGGAACAAGTTGAGACAACTAGTTTAACACTAATCGGTACAACAACAACTAACAAACAAACGCAAATTACCTGCCGCAAAACAACCAATCAACCGGGCGATCAAACGTCAATAAAGCAACAATTTAATACAACTCAACCAACGACGACGAACAACAAACGTCGTTGAGTTGTTGGACAACAACTTGCGCAAATGATATGTTAGTGGCGCTTATGTCTTGTCCGATCAGACGCCGATATAACGACGATAGTTACACATCGATCAATTTGTCCACAATCCGGCGGAACTGGCTGTGTTGTGGATGGGGATATTTATGTATGTACTCGTATATATACTGTTTGTTGTATGGAGTAAAGTGTGCTACGAGTGCACATGCGTGGAAGACGGCGCTGTTTGCACGATTGTAATGATCTACACTTAAAGTGATCATAAATTGCTTTGGAGAGGTATTTTTTGCTAGAATTAAATTGTTAAATATAATATGAAATAATTGTAGTAATTTGGATATGACAAATATGTTAATAGTCAAGTCGAACCAGTATGACATAATCGGTTTATGGAATCGCTCGCGAGTTTCAACTCACCAAGCTCTGGTTGAACGGAACTCATTCTGGATTAAAGTCTACATAATTCGAGTGAATTTATATGATAGTTAAATAAATTTTAATATATTTTTTTAAATACTTTTTTTTTAATATTTTTTTTAATAGAAATAAAAAATATTTAATTAAAACTATACAAAGAAAAAATCCATCTTTGGCTCTGTGCGAACCAATTTTCTCACAAAAACTACCCAAATAAATAACAACTATAGACCGTTCTCCATGTGGCATGTCCATTCAAAATTTTCTCAATTGCTCCACCTTCCATTTATTCAGGCATTAAAGTTGGCAAAGTGTTTGGTGTTCGTAAGCCGAGGGTATTGGCGTAAAATACACCATTCATTTAAACCTTTCATAAAATTTATAACACGAACTCATAACATAGCCACTTAATCAACGACAAGAAATTATTTATTAATATTTGTAATATAAAGTAGAAATAGTATTATGCCGGGTATAAATTTAGTTATACCAATAGAAACCCTGTAGGAAAAAAATAGGAATCAAAGGAAAATTTTGGAAATACTTATGGAAACAGAAGTCGTTTTTTATGGATACAAAAAGTGTATTAAATTAGTTATAATAATTTTAAAAAGCCCTAATAAGCTGACTCAAATTTTGTAGAGTATTTTAAACTCAAGAAACTAAGTATATTTACGATTTAAAAAAACTAAAACTTTAAGAAAATGAAACATATTCCAGCACATGTCTGATCCAAAGTTAATATGAGATATCGACAATTTTGTCTAATCAAAAATAAATTTAAGTTCTCATTTCCCATCGGGTCTTAACTTTACTCTCACTTTAGCAATTGGCCACCACACCAATCAGCCAGCGAGCTGGTCAACTAACCACCGCTGACCAATCGGCTCATATTACAACACCGCATTAACTAGCCAACGTCCCGTTGGCGGAACAACTAACAATATACACACATACATACAACTACATATTTAAATATATAATTATATATATGTATACATAGAGCTATGGTCTTCGTTAATATGTATGGCATAGCGGTGCTGGTGTGGCCGTAAATAACACCTCAAGTGAAAAATCCGAATCAATTATTCACAGCAACTGCCAGTTTTATTGGCAATTTATGTCAGACGCTTATGCATAATTTCTATTAATAATATTGTCAAATGATTTATTAACGGAGTTATTGAATTGCAATTTTACATTAACAAACATAGGCACGTACATGAAGTGCATGCTTATATAATAGTCTGCATATATACGTATGTATGTTTATATGTATGTATGTAGTGAATACGGAATATCAAAGAGCGCACCAGCGGATGCCTAATTCCCAGATTAACGAATCACGTTCGGAAAAGTTGTAAGCTCAATCTCGTTTACTTTATAAGCGTGGAAAATGCGATTGAGATGAATGTTGAAAGGCAGGCGCGTTTGACTTTAATAGCTTCATTAAAGTGTTCGGCAGGTGGAATAAATGGGATCATGTCCAAGGGATTATTGCTTATTGGTTTTGTATGCGAGCTTATTATGTGTGGGAAATGAGGTTGAGAATAAGAGGATTTATATATATAGTAATTTTAGGCATACATTTCAAGGTATTGTGTTCATTTCTATTCATATGGTTATCAATTTAGAGAATTATAAAAAAAACAATTTTTAGAGATGAATATAAATAGTTGAGGTTAGGTCTACATACAACTTGATCGACTGTTAGAGACCTTTGCACCGAAAGCGTTTTGCATTGCAGCAGGTCTAGTTAAGCCTAATAGACACCCATCGCTTCATGATTTTTCATAGATGTGGAGTTATGCTTCTTCTTCTTTGGTACTACAACCGTGGATAGGTCTGGGCCGAGAACACTAAACATCGCCAGTTGCTTCCATCCTTTGCGAAGTTACGTCAATTGTAAATTCCTAGTGCCACTATGCACTTGGTCCTACCATTTGATGCGTGAGCGCCCTTGCTACTCCGTTGCCCACTCATAGGTCTCGAGTGGAAGATCTTTACATTGGAGCATCGTCTTCTGTCTTTTTATGCGCTTCATTATATCCGTCGCCGTAGATCTCTTACAGTTTATGTTGCCATCTTCTTCGGCACCCCTCGCTCACGCGGACGTTTCCAAAGATTTCCAAGTACCTTCTCAACCCTGGTTGTCCATATTTATGAGGTTTATAATAGGACGGGAATGATGATAGACTTATAGAAGTGGAGTTGGGTAGTTTCTAATGATTCCTGATTACTCGAGTTGAAAATATCTAGAGTCTTATAAAAGTTTTAGTACCCTAACAATATAAAATTACAAAATTACAAATACGAACACAAATACATGGTATGTATATCGTCTGTTCAAAAAATTCCACAATTCAATAAAACAAAAAAAGCCCCTCAATGCATGCAGTCATGTGAACAAAAACAATAACAGTAGCAATCAAAATAATAATTATATTTTTAAGTAAAAACAACAATCACACGACACAAAACAAATAAATCAACTTCAATAAATAACAATCTTTCGACGAATCACAATTGCGATTGCGACATTCAGAATATGATAATTGAAATAACAGAGCAAATAACTGTACATACAAGTGCAACAAGAAAGCAATATTGAAAAATAAAACAATAATAATAAGAAAGAATGTACTCGTATATATTTCATATAGCCTTTACGAAGTATAATTTGTGAATAAAAGGAATAATAATATAATTGGTTTAAAACCGGAAGTCGTGAGCTGCTTGGACCATGTGGAGAAGAATCGTTTCTGGCCACTCCCAAGTGAATGACAATCAAAAACTTTCCTCACTTGCGTGAACTATCGAGCGTACTGTGTGAAAGACTAAAGCCCACCGTCAACAAACTGATTGGACCTTATCAGTGTGGCTTTAGACCTGGAAAATCAACAACTGACCAGATATTCACCATGCGCCAAATCTTGGAGAAGACCCGTGAAAAGAGGATCGACACACACCACCTTTTTGTCGATTTTAAAGCAGCTTTCGACAGCACGAAAAGGAGCTGCCTTTATGCCGCGATGTCTGAATTTGGTATCCCCGCAAAACTAATACGGCTGTGTAAGTTGACGTTGAGCAACACCAAAAGCTCCGTCATGATTGGGAAGGACCTCTCCGAGCCGTTCGATACCAAACGAGGTTTCAGACAAGGTGACTCCTGATGCTGGAAAAAATTATAAGAGCTGCAGAGCTAAACAGAGAGGGTACCATCTTCTATAAGAGTGTACAGCTCCTGGCGTACGCCGATGATATTGATATCATCGGAAGCAACAACCGCGCCGTTTGTTCTGCTTTTTCCCGCATGGATAAGGAGGCGAAGCGAATGGGTCTGTAGGTGAATGAGGACAAGACGAAATATCTCCTGTCATCAAGCAAACAGTCGGCGCATTCGCGTCTTGGCTCCCACGTCACTGTTGACAGTCATAACTTCGAGGTCGTAGATAATTTCGTATACCTGGGAACCAGCATTAACAACACGAACAATGTCAGCCTCGAAATCCAGCGCAGAATAACTCTTGCCAACAGGTGCTACTTTGGACTGAGTAGGCAATTGAACAGTAAAGTCCTCGCTCGACGAACCAAAATCAAGCTCTACATCGCTTATCATTCCCGTCCTGATCTACGGTGCAGAAGCTTGGACGATGTCAACATCAGATGAGACGACACTAGGAGTTTTCGAGAGGAAATTTTTGCGCAAGATTTATGGTCCTAAGAACATTGGCAACGGCGAATACCGCAGACGATGGAACGATGAGCTGTACGAGTTATACGACGACATTGACATAGTTCAGCGAATAAAAAGACAGCGGCTACGCTGGCTAGGTCATGTTGTCCGAATGGACGAAAACACTCCAGCCCTGAAAGTGTTCGATGCAGTACCCGCCGGAGGAAGCCGAGGAAGGGGAAGGCCTCCACTCCGTTGGAGGGACCAGGTGGAGAGCGACCTGGTTACACTTGGGATCTCCAACTGGCGCCGAACTGCGAAGGAGAGAGAGAGATGGCGCACTATCGTCGATTCGGCTATAACCGGCTAAACGGTTGCAACGCCAATCACATACATACATACAGGATCCAATGTTTTATCGAGCGAGAAAAGGGTTTCAATGCCTCAAAATCTTAATGAGACTATCATGCTTCCCAGTTTAGGTCTTAGGTCAACTAATTTTGCTTTAAAGATTGTATTTTCAAACACAATTTTTTTTGACGATTTTCATACTGCGTTTTACTAAAAATCCTTCGGGAAACCCAATCTTGTTCGACTCTTTAAGGTTCTGGGATTAAATATCTCAAAATTTAAAAAATCGGTGCCGCTTGCCCACACTTTAGGGTCACAAGCGAATTTTTATGTGTTCGAATAACACATTACGAGGCGAATCATCGTTTGCATTAGATTTCTTGTTGGAATCTCAATGTTATGCAAAGTATTTTTTAAAGGATATCGCGCGATAACGTCCAGAACCGTTCTTGTGGTCAATAATCGGCCCTATTCCCGTTGTCGTTGTCGTTTTAATAGTCGTTTCTAAGTCGTTGTCGTTCTTATCGTCGTTTCGTTCCTAAATTGGTATTCTTGAAGTATATCGTAACGCCTAAGAAAAGTTATCGAAATTTGTCTACATATTTTATATAGTATACTTTAAGGAGCTCTTTTCCCATATAAAAATTTCTTTCTTATGCAACGAGACACATTTTTAAAGCAGTCCTTAATGGATTTTCTGCTATTCTATATTGACTCTAAACAACGTTATCACTGTAATTATTGTACTTCCGTACAACAATGTTAGTCTTCCATCTTTATTTGACTTTTTAAAAGAAGTAGTGGTGACATCTGCGTCCTTCAAACTTTCTTCTAAAATATGTTATACTTCCAGCGTCTCATGCTCCTTGCTTCTGGCTAATCCAACTACTCTAACTAATGGTCCAGCCAAAGGAGACATGGGTATCTGTTTATTAACTCCTCCCTCTTGGTGGAGTAGTATTTTTTTCTTCGTTTTGAATTTTAAGATCTTTCATATCTTAAATATATTCTTAGATATAAAAATGCAATTTTATTAATGCCAACAATTTCCGACGCGAGATGGCTGTGGAATGGATTTATTTTTTTTTTTAGAAAAAAATATCTCTCCGAAAAAATCGAAATTTAAAGGATTTATCCCTTTTCTAAAGTCCTTGGCATATGCAGGATATTTTTCCATTTCAGAAATTAAAATTTCAAACTATTTCCGATTTGGAATTTTCATCTTCACTTTAAATATTCTTTCAAACAACCTCGTCGTTTCTATGTCGCTCACAATTATAGCAACGACAAAAAACGACTGTTTCTATGTCGTTTCTATAGTCGTTTCAAATTGGGGAATCTCAATTTTTTTTCGATAAATGTCGTTAACGCCAACAGGAATGCCAAATATGCGTTCTTAAGTCGTTTTAAAACGATAACGACAACGGGAATAGGGGCGAATAACTCATTTAAGAGGACTACTGACCATAGACCAGGTATTCACCATGCGCCAAATCTTGGAAAAGACAGGAGAGAGAAGAATCGACACACACCACCTTTTCATCGATTTTAAAGCTGCCTTCGACAGCACGAAAAGGAGCTGCCTCTATGCCGCGATGTCTGAATTTGGTATCCCCTCAAAACTAATACGACTATGTAAACTGACGTTGAGCAACACCAAAAGCTCCGTCAGTATCGGGAAGGACCTCTCCGAGCCGACTCCACCAGCGGCTGGAACAGAGATGAGGGGATTCGAACATTTTCGGACATCAAACCAAACCATGACCAAAAAATAACCTTTTTATAGGTATCAATTAAGGTATGGTTAGATGGCAGATGAATTCGGCAGATAGCTGTATACATTATTATTGTCCTTTTAGCACTGATCATCGCTAAATTGACGTCACACATTTTGAATGAAATATTCATTACTTTTATCATGGGTATGCAACATTTTATATTTCATTAATTATATCAAACGTAATTTCAAAATTATATTTTTTGGTAATTAATTAAAGAATAATACATAAAGGGTATATGAAGATTTCCTAAAAAAATAAAAATAAAATACAAAACCGAAATGAAAATGGCGATATGATTGTGGACCATTGTTGTGCGCTTTTTGCACGGAATTTTTTAATTTTATTATAATATTTGGTTTCAATTCTTTTATTTATTTTTTTTTCGGTACATTGTTGTTGTCTTGCTGTCATTTTTCATTGTTTTGTTGTTTTTTGTTGCTGCGCGTGCACAATTTGAGCTCGTATGCGCCTTTGTTTGCACTCGCTCGCTGGGTATGAGCAGCTATAACTACAATAAATACAAAAACAATGAGAAGCCAACAACTGCAAACCGTTTATGTTAATTAGCTTGACAATCTGTGCATTTGCAAGTCAAATATGTAAATAGTAAATGAAATTCAAATTTAAAAGGAAATCAATGAATGCAATGAGTGAACAATTTAAAAAAATCGTAGAGCACAAAAGGAAGCAAAAAAACAATAGCAAATGACTGTAGATACTTTGTAAATGTGTACAACTAGAACGCGCATTATAAATATGTTTGTATGCATGTGTGTGTGTGTTCTTTTGCATGAAAAATAGCGAATTTTCTAAACTATCATTTTCACTTAGAAATCGCAAGAAATGGGTACAGCAACATACCTGCATATTTTCCTTTTCAAAGAAATTTCAGCCCACTCCCCCCCTCTTGTTGCACAGACTCATCACAAAAGTGCCAACCAGTTGCCAGAGTATATAAATTTTACACAGCAACATTTTGGCCATGGCCACGAGCAGTAACAACAAAAACAAAGTAAAAAATAAAGAGTAACAACAACAATAAAAAACAGCAGTGGCACCAAAACGTGCCGCTGTCGCTGGTATCAGCAACCGAAAAGGATGTCATCAAGCGCCAATTATAAATTGTGTCTTGTGACGATTGTTGTTGCTTGCTGATTTTGCATTGCAATGTTGCTGTTGTTGTGTGTTTTGGTGTTTTCGGACATATATACAAACATAGCTGCTTGTAAATCTTTTTCGCGACGAACTTGCATTTGTATGTTAAGCATGCGCAGACTCTACTGCCTGGTTCTTGTTGTTGTCGTTGCGATTAGTTTGGGCTTCTCATGAAATTAAAGCTTCTGTGCTTTGTTGGTTTCTTTCTACATTATTTTGATAGTAGTTGCATTTTGTTATTTATTTCTTATTTTTATATGTTTGTTGTATTTAGATGTTGTTTATTACAAGCAAGCTTGTGCATCCGCATAAAAAGCTAGTGGCATGCAAATTTCGAGACGGTTAGTTATGGATAGCTTGTCATCCTACACGATAAGCGCTACAATAACAATAACAAAATTAAATAATAATAATAAATAATTTCGAACGCTACTTTGGCGATTTTATTCGATTTTAATGTACACTTGTTGTTGTTTGTTTTTTAGAAATTTTTTTTATTTTGACTTGATTAACCCGAATTAATCCACGATTACTATATGGTAACGCAAAATGTATCTCTATATTTTCATAAATAACTTGAAAATTTCACTATAAAACTACAAACTACACTGGTTTTTCGCATTCTCCGGAAAATGTATATATTTCATTATATTAATCGCAAAACAGATTTCATTTTCGTGCTCAGGCGGTCAAAATACGTAGGTGTATTTCATTTCAGAAAATTCTGAAACGTAAAAAGTTCTGGGCAGTACCGGGTTAAATAGCTTTGTAGTGTTGCATAAATAGGTTTTTTGTATATAACTCGCAAACCAATAAAGTTATATAAGCCAAACTTTCTGCAGTCATTTATTTTAGCCATTTCCTTATACAGTCCAAAAATGAAAGAAATCGGATGATAACCACGCCCACCTCCCATACAAAGGTTAGGTTGAAAATTACTAAAAGTGCGTTAACTCACTAACGAAAAACGCCAGAAACACCAAATTTTACATAAGAAATGGCAGAAGGAAGCTGCACTGAGATTTTTTTACAAAATGGTAAATGGGCGTGGCATCGCCCACTTATGGGTCAAAAACCATATCTCAGGAACTACTCGACCGATTTCAATGAAACTTGGTTTGTAATAGTTTTCTTACATCCCAATGATATGTTGTGAAAATAGGCCAAATCGCTTCACAACCACGCCAACTTCCTACATACCAGAACTTTGAAGACGATCTGAATCGTTAACTTTGCAATATATAAAGGAAACACTAGTGAAGATATCGATGCAGAACTTTGCACAAATACTACCTTTATAGTGTGGAAGCCCCATTCTAAAAATCGCCGAAATCGGACCATAGGTTTTCAAGGCCCCATGTATCGAACATGAGGACCTCGGTGCTTCTAACCTAATATTAGGGTTTCCTACTTTCAATGGACTTTATACAATATATATGATGAATATGTGGGTCAAATTGTGTATTATATAATATAAATAAAGTTAAATAAATAAATTGCGAGAGTATAAAATGTTCGGTTACACCCGAACTTAGCCTTTCCTTACTTGTTAAGAATACTGCCGATTTGAGAGCCCGAATCCGTTTCGGTTTCTAAGAACAGACTTTCACGCAACCGGAGTAGCTTTCCATTCCCTTTGCATCGTATTATTTCGGAAACAGCACCCTCAATGGCCCACTATTATCATCCCGGATTAAATCCTTTTCAAAAATCATCTTCAAGAATTGAACAAACAAGCAGACCAATTAATTGGAGAAGGAAGAGTAGCAGATAAGGCTGGAGTAGAAGGAACGATCATAAAACTGATCTTAAACCACTTTACTGTAATTTCTTGAAGGTATGAGATTAGAGAAGTCTGATGTTAGGAAACTGTCAAAGTTGCGAAAAACTCACCGTGATGGATCTTCAGTTGGCTCTATCAGAGTTCTGAGCTTTGTTAGACTTCAGACTAAAAATGAGATTTCCCCAAGAAGCTCGATTCTGATGTCATCTGGAAGTTCTGTCTTTAGTTATAATGATGAAACATTAGTTTTGGTCCCTATCAAGCAAGATCTGCTAGTAGCCAATCCCAGCAATTTATTTTTAGGAGACATTTATGTATTCTGAAGCTTAAAGATGTTTAGTAAAAAAGTATTTGGAAACTATAGGAAATAAATATCGATATTTTCTGATTAATTCGAACTAATCCGACAGATATGGACTATACAGAAGGAATCGTCATAATTCAAAGCGCGCTCTTTTTAATGAGTCAATCTTGGAATCGGATCTCAAGGCCAAGGCTACAATATATTTTAGGAATAGAAATTGTATGCGGACAAACCAGTTTTGGTTGCCCTTCAAAAATACTAATATTTCTAAAATTCACTGTAAATGTGTCTGCAAAATTAGTTGCGAACACTTTCGAATGAATAAAAAGTAATTATCAAATAAAATCCAATAGACTACATTAGTAGTAATGTCCCGCTGTTTCTTCAAAATATTTAAACTATCATTTGCCGGACGTTAACCCAATAAGAATACTACTGAATATTGATGACTACCATGCAATCACTTACCTCCGATTCACTACAGCTGTGCAACAATACGAAATCATAGGAACAACAAACGGCTAATACTTTTTCCCCAACCAAATAGTTCTTGACTATTCATTGGAGCTGAAGATAACATAATTTTGAATGAAAGACTAAAGAATGACTCAAAGGAAATCAAAAGAAGTATGAAAAAAAACAATAACAAAAATAAGTATGAAGTTTTTGTACAAACATCTGCAGAAAATTCTTGACCGCGGCCTTCATTCATAGTTCTGGCATTCTATGCAATCTCAAGTGTTTGTGTGTGAAGGAGAAGAAATGATCTTGTCAATGTCAACAGTTGAGACTGATCATCATTAATCATGGTGCGCGGCTCCAAATTATGCCATTTTCACGTTCTTTATTGTGTTGAAAGACCTTCTTTTTCATTTTCCACCCAATTTGGAAGCTATTCAAGTAAATAGTACTTATACGATTCGCTTGTGTGTCTTTCGTTTGTTGGTGAACGCAATGAAATGGAAGGGAATATATTCTGGTGATTGCATTTTAATCTGGAAGACGCAGTTGAGTGTGGAGTTTTGCAGGTAGAACGAATGAAAGTGGTTGAAAAAGTAGGAAAATCGCATGGGAGTTAAAGAAAATAATAAAATAAAGAATCAAATAAAATAAAATAAAAAGTGCATGTGAAATGAAATGGCTAACATTACACGATCAACACAAATCGCAGTTCGCATTCGTAATCAAATGAATTTCGTACAAATTGCGATCGTACAACAAGCTACGAGCAAAACAGCAGAAGACAACAACAAGTTAACAAGAGAAGGGACATCTAACAACACAGACAGTGTAAAAGACAAAAATTGCTGAAGAAATTGCCAATTTTGGAAAGAGTCAGTTAGTACGGATGGAGAACAGGGTGTTACAAAAAGTTATGATTTGAAAAAAGTTGTTCAAAAGAAGTCAATTCAATATCTGAAGACTTAAATTAAAAATCTGGTTATCTGATTAATTATACAAATGAATATTACAATAAATCCACATTATCCATATTATCCGAATTTTATGCTTACCAGCGGATTATCGTTCAAATATCAAGATATACCATTAGAGCAAGACCTAGTTTGAATCTTTATTAGAAACATATTATTTTCTATATGCTTTTAATATCTAGATAATTCAATTTGACCTTTAGACTGAAAATATTCATAAGAAGTACGTATCCATACTCCTTTTTCCAAATTTCAAGGCCAATACAATTTCAAGTTACACTTTTAGGCTTCAAACTACATAGAATGGCACTGAGTGTTCCACTAACAACAATTATACAACCACAGCGCGTTTTAAAACAAAGTACAAGTTAAAAAAGAATAAAAAACTAAAATTCGACCAACAAATTTAAGACTTTCATTTATCGCAACAACAAGCGTAAACATTGCCAACAAGCAAAGCGCAAAGTCAACTGTGACATGCAAAGTATGTAACAACAAGCGAAAAAATCTCACTGGAACATCACGATTCTCAATGATGCTAAAATGGTACTTTCGGGACAAAATAAAACAGAAGAAAAAATTAACAAAAATTAAACCAGTTGCTACTGCAGACATTTTATTGCGCTTCTCTAATACATTTGGCTTCCTTTGCTTCACTACTCCACACACACCGAATTTTCGACTCGAACGAGCTTTAAAGCAAATTTAAATGCGGGACTTTGCTTCCCTTTAAAACTTGTTGGCAAAAGTGTTGGCAGTTTGAGAAATCTACATACATATGTGAGTTCTGTCTTAAGCAAATGCCTACTTTTTCGGTATTTTTATTTGTATGTGTTTCGAGTACCAGGTAGCTAACAAACAGCAATTCGCATGCGCACAGCAATCCAATTAAATTGTCTGTCTAACTGTTGCCTCGCAGCCATTTGTTTTGCTAGAATGTCTAAATATTTCGTTGATTTGAGTAAGAGAGTGTGGAAAATATTCTAAAAATGAAGTTTGCATAATTTTATAATAGAGGCCACAGAAAATGACATATTCTTCAGAGAGCTATTCAAAATAAAAAACTTTAAACAATTTTTAAAATAAATATCTTAAAAATTGCTAAAAAAAAGCAAATACGTTACGTGTTTCTCAAAAGAGACGCTACAAAAATAGACCGATAAGGACAGCAAATAACGCCATGTTCTATCTCGTTCTTTTGGCATTTCTCTTCAGTAAGGTTTGCCATTTCATCATGAAAAGTTATACGATCCAACAACGAGTCGAAATTATTAAAATTTACTACAGAAATTAGGAGTCAGTGGCCTCAAGGGCGCTACGTCCAATCTATAATCGTTCAGTCAGATGAACAATTGAGCGTCTAGTGGAAAAATTTGAACCTACTACCTATTGCTGCCGCTAGCGCATCAATTGAGGAAGACCCAAATCAGTCTCTCAACCGTCGTTCTCAATCGTTTGACATCTCTGCGATGTTGTTGTGGCGAATTTTGCGAAAAGATCTTGGTCTACAACTTTACAAGATCAAATTGACGCAAGAACTGAAGCCGCTTCACCACATGAATCGAAAAATTATCATCAGCGAAGAGGCTCATTTCTGGCTGAATGGCTTCGTCAATAAGCAAAATATGCATTATTGGTCAGGCCCCAATCCATTGCATTCCGAAAATATTACGGTTTAGTGCGGTTTATGGACCGGCGGCGTCATTGGGTCATTACTTCTTACGTGTTATCTTACGAAATGATCCAGTCAATTGGCCGCCTAGGTCGTGCGATTTGACGCCTTTAGACCATTTCCAGTGGGGCTACTCAAGTCTGTGATCTATGCCAACAAGCTAGCAACGATTGGTGAAATTGCGGCAGTATCGGCCGATCTATGCTTGA
Source organism: Zeugodacus tau (assembly GCA_031772095.1). NCBI lineage: Eukaryota > Metazoa > Arthropoda > Insecta > Diptera > Tephritidae > Zeugodacus > Zeugodacus tau. Next base: position 13,020,439 of record CM062652.1, on the reverse strand, counting down.
AAACCGTTGAAAATTGGGTTCAGTATCTGGTGACCATGCAATCGAAATCGAGTTGCATACATAATGACATCGAATGTACTTTCATAGGATAATGTGAGTTGTGTCTGAGGGTAATTTGGAATGGGAGATGGCCTAGACGACTCAGGTTCGTATTATGCTAGTTAATCTGTGAAATTATAATAAATAGTGGATAATATCGAATTTGTGAGAGTGGGTTTGTAGGTATTAATATTCAATGGAAGTATTTTGGGAATGATTTGAAACTGATCATCTTGGATAGGGACCATATTTCAGGGAACGATTCAAAATGAAAAAATTAATGTTTGAAATATATATTCTATATAAATTTATAATATATTATATTATATTATAAATATTATTTAGAAATCGTAAAAAAATGTATCAATCTTTTCTATTTTATCTATTTATCAGCCGAGTAACCACTTTATTCAAATTCGTTGCACAGGTCGTATGCACAATCCCCGCCTTCTTTGCTTCACTTTTCGGGCATATATAAAAAGGTAAGTGTATATAAGGTATATATATTATAGGCGTTTCGGCACGCACTTCATACATATTTCATAATTTCGCGCTAATTTGCGCTGCCAACACTAATTGCGTAGATATTTTTGTAAAACAAATGCGAAATTTCCGGAAACACCTTTAAAATAGTTGTAACAGGCGAAGGTGGCATAAGCACCCAAAACCAAAACAAATACAAACAATTGCTTTGAAAATAAAACGAAGAAATATGAAAATGGGGAGGAGGGCAAAAATGCCAAGCGCGCGAGCAGCAGACGGCCCAGTCGTTAAATCAAACAAGCCGAGCGGACAGACAGCCATTGGATTGCGGCAAGCTGATTGCCTGTGGAATTGAAGGTGTTTGGAAGCGTTTTAAGTGCTTCAATGGAGGCGGTGTGTTGCTCTATGTGTGTATATATGAAACAACGATATGAGCTGTGGCATTTGTGGTTTATGAGATTTTTGCCTGCAACACTCCCACTAGCTCAAGACTTTATGCAACAAGCGGTACGAAAAATTGCAATTTAAAAATGGGTATGTAATGCAAAAACAAATAGCACGAGTTACAGTGGGATTATGTGTGAGAAAATATGACTCTTGATAATTTAAATTTTATAATAGAGGAAAATAATGTTTTGAGGTTAATTTTCTATGGCATACAAGGTTAAACTAGATCTTTCCGGAATTATAAAAATGTTATTAAGGTCCTCAGGAATATTTCTAATCGTATTGGGGTTAGGTTTGTATGGGAGGCATGGTTAGATTCGATCCTTTCAGATTCATAAAATAATTATCAACATGTGGAGAAATATTTCGATTAATATATTAATCAGTAGACATTTTATAGCATATTTAAGATATTTTTTAGGTTAAGTTTCCATGGCAGATAGCGGTGAATTATACCGAAGTAGTGATGATTTATAATATTAATATAAATAAAAGGATGCATTTTTGTAGCCATTTTGAAAATTTAGAGGTTAGTCTTCTAAGACATAATTTTATATTAAACAATTTAGGTCTCACTGTGCGGCGCGTTAAGATCGACTAGGTATCATACCTGGCATGTTAACAAATATGATATTGTTGAGGTTATGTAGAAACAAAAATGTTATAGTTGTGCTACAAATTTGTTGTTGTAGTTACGATTGTTATAAATATATATGTATGTAAGGGCTTCTACAGCTTCCACGAGCTGATAGCATGAGCTAAGCGCCTAAAACAGTTGTAACGCGCAAACGCGTTGCCATTTAAATCCAAAACTCGCCCGCAGAAAATCACAAAAACTGCAGAGGCGACTACAACAAGAACAACTGTGATAGGCAGGAGCATACAAAAGCAACAACAAAACATATGTGTGTGCCACCAAACGCCTCCTTTTCCATGTAACCACTCATAATAATTTCTTTTAGCAGCAGTTGTTGTTGTTGTAATTGTTGTACAGTTTTCCACAGACAAAAGTCGTTCATTGTATGCAACCGTCAACCGCTTTCCGGCTTTCGCTTGGCGAACGCGTTGACTGCAAAGTAAATAACAACAACATCAATAACATTGAAGACTTCAAAGGGTGACTTGTTACTGCTGTTGATTGTTGTTTTTGTTGGCAGCAAGCGCATCCATTTCAGGCGACGCATAGCATATACTATAGCACACGGTAACAACAATTGCAACAATAACAACAACTAATACAACAATTTGAAGTTAACGTTGGCAACACAGAGTCATTCCCTCACAATTATCTGTATAAAATAAAAAAATTTACTCACACACACACAGAGAGACATTTTTGCAATGTGCAGGCAGCCAACGGTGTGCGCCTGCGCGCAACCTTACAGCATCTTTAAAGACGCTTGAATACGGTGTATTTACTGTACATAAAATAAAAACCGCAATAAAGCATAAAAACAACAAAAATAAAGAACAAAATGTAAACTCGCTTGAGCGGGTGGCGATCTCGAGCGAGGGGGGACAGAATGTGGCAGCGGCCGCTCGGCTGAAACTGTAATTTATATCATTCAGAGCCAGAGCCAACCACGTTCACGTCTATTGCCATGCGGTTAGTTAGTCAGTCAGTTAGTAAGGCGCATTGCAACAGCGCCGCGCTATAAAATTTCAAATTTCATTGTATCCACATAAAGCCAAGTCAGTCGGCGCACGCTTGCAGGCTCCAATCGAATTCGTATACGAATTAGACTTTATTTTCAGCCTGTAGTTGCTGGCGGTGCAATATGGTGTTTTTGCAGCGCGAACGCCAGAGAGACACGCCTCTATCGCTGCGCTGCGATCTAGTTCGACGGTGACGAGCGAGTTTTTATTTACTGTCTGTCTGTTTGCCTGTGCCTATGGTTTTCCGCGTTTGCCCACTTGCCTTTGGTACTGTGGATATATGTACTTGCAGACGCTCACAGACGATTATTTCGCTTTATTGGTCTACTGCTGATAGCCGGTGGACGTGTGCAGAAGATTCGCCAACACCAATTGCCAAATGCTGACTGATTCTTTTTTTGAAATTCTTTTTTGGTGAAAATACTTAGAAAATAGATTTTGGTGGGTGATAGGCCCACTAGTATTGTGTGGTTGAGAACGGATTGCCCTGTAGATTATAATATTAGAGAGGAAAATTTTCAATAAGTTTCACTCTGGTCCAAAAAAGTCACGGGTACTTCTAGCTGATATTAACCTAGAGCTTAATAGGACATAAGCATATTTGGGGTAAGAAAAATTTTCACTTGAGGTAAGCCTTCGAATATTATTACATGTAATGGAGTTATAGGGCCTATATATTGAAGATTTTAGATTTTGCCCCGTTGTTGTTGTTATTGTTATTGTAGCGGCATAAAACATTCTCAAATTTTATAATATAGGCCAAAGGAAATGGTTAATTCGTCGAAAAATCATTCAAATTAATATTTTTTAATTAAAAAAAAAGACAAAAATACGTTTTTGTGTCTTATTAGTCAAAGAAGACTAATCCGGTGAGGGTTGAGCCTTAGACGACTCGGGTTCGTATTTTAGGTGTTCATCTATAAAATATAACTGAAAAATTGATCAAATTATCGGGATTTTAACGATTTACATAGTCGATTTTAACCCGCCGATAGTATCGGTGGGTCTCACTTACTTGAATTCTTCTTCGTTAGTTCTATATAGTATTTTGAATTGTTTATTGAATATGTGATCCATTTGGTTCTTTATCGTTAGATCGGATCTCGAAGTTTTATCAACATAAACATATCCATCTTTAAGCGAGTTTTGTGTCATTTGTGGTAAAACTTCGCGAAAAATTTGATAAAAGATTTTAGAAATATTTTTGAACCAATATTTTTTTTCTGTTTATGGGATTGTGTATATTTCAGCGCCCCACTCGTCTATTATTTCCATCAATTATCTCAAATTGTAAATATTTTATGACCGAAATACTCTCAAATATTCAAATGTTTATCACTTACCTTCCACATCAATTCCGTTTAACGACAGCGGATGTTTCACAACAACACATCCTTCAACTTTTATGCCACAAAATCTCTTTTCAGATATATCACTGTGTGCTTGCTTGTTGTTTATAGCTGCAAAAAGGATTAAGAGAAGTTTGTATGTAGTTTAAACTAAATTTAATTATAAATTCAAAGCTCACATATGTAGGTATATATAATTGTCTAATTTTCTTATAGGAAACAGGATAATAGTTTGTATGGATTTGAAAAGCGAAAAACAAAAAAAATCAATAGCCAATCAGCTTAACAAGAAGTTATTCAATGAATATTTCAACTAATTTCCGGTGGCATATGCAAATGTGTGGGTGTATTGTGGTCTGCGTGTCGAAAAACAGGAAATTAAATTTGATTAAATAAGGATGATAACTAAGGTGAGTTATTTGTGAAAGTAAAACTAATATTTTGAGGTGAAAAGTGGGTGAAGAAGTTGTGATAAACTATGAAGAGTGTTTACTATATAATTTTGATAAAATTTTAATAAGTTTGGAAATTTAAAAATTTGTGAAATTATTTGTAACTAAAAATATTAAAATTTATAATTCATTATTTGATTTAGTTAAAAACAAATCTAATCCTGTTGAAAAAAAAGACCAAAAAGCCTTAATTATCGCATTCCTTAAATTTTTCCATTCAATTAGTATGCAAATACATTTTTAGTTGCTTTTCTGCTAATTACTAATCAAATGGCGCCCATAGTTTGTGCTTAATAAATGTTATTATTATTTACACACACGCACAAACAAATAAATTATAGTCAAATTAAGCACTTGTAAGCTGCCGCGCGTGTACAAAGCCAATTATTAAAGTAACAATGCAGTTATTTTTGTTATGAACATTAGTTTTTCTAGCCACTTGAGGTAATTTACGCTCCTATATACATATGTACATATACACATATCTACCAGTTTTTATGACACTTGCTTGAGCTGCCTCATGTCACAGCTCACTCTATTTACCAGACAACTATTAGGCGAGCGCTGTCATTGAGAGCTTATTGCGACAGCGCTTGTGATTGGACGAGCCAGTCGTGGTCTGCCATGGATATGTATCCAATCAGAGCGTTGTAAATATGAAATAGTACTGAGTCATTATATATACACTATTTTTCATCTAATAGAAACTGAAATGAAGTGTATACTTCGAATAGGCTCCGCTTACACCTGATTTAATAACTAAATTATAACCTCTATTATAGCATTATTTCTGGACTAATAATGTATGAAAAGCAATCACGAATTTGCCTTTTACTGTAGTTAATCGTGTAAAACGTAAAATTAGTTCAAGCAATGCGCCAATACTTAATAGCAATTCCATAATAGATTAACACACATTAAGACAATACGTCATACATAAGAATAAATCAAGAGGTTCCCACACTGAGTTCACATATTCAGTAAATGTACAGTCAAGATGAAAATATTAAGACTAATAAGCAAAACTTAAACTTATTAAGAAGTTATAGAAGGGTTGAGGTTAAAGCAATGAGTATACCCGGTGTGTTCAAAAAATAACGGGAATAACAATTCAAAATATCATGGGTTGGTGAGTTCAGTTGTCAAACTTTTGTTTTGGCGATTTTCGTTTTTTAAAAGCTCACACTTCGTTCATTGTTCGTGAATTCTTGGTCAAAAACAATACTGTAACGATGCCACATACTCCATTTTCGCCAAACATGCCAGCGGGTGAATTTTCCCTATTTCCAAAATTAAAGAGAACTTTAAAGAACAGTCGTTTTACAAGCATAGATGAATGCTCTGAAAAAGCTAAAAGCTAACACAAACATCGAGTTTAAGAAGTGTTTGGAAGAAGAATCATATCGATTGGGAGACTATTTTAAAAGCGACAACATTAATGTAGACGATTGAAAAAATATTTTTTTGAGAAAAAAAATTCCCGTTATTTTTTTAACTTACCTCGTATGTAAAACAAGATTATACCCTCAATATTTTAGCTGAAGATCGCCTATAAAATATTGAGCTTATTGTTACGATCTCATTGTATGTTCCAGTTTAGAAAACTCTCTTTTCGTCCGCAAGACTATAGCGAATGTAATCAACATTCACTAAGAACTTACTACGTCAAGAAAGTCAAGTCGGTGTGTTAGGTATCAAGATTGAAACATGTACGTTTGAAATGACCAATCGAAGATTTAAGCTGAAATCTCATTGAAAACTGTCCTTAAATGGGCTCTTACTTATTAAAATTAACTTGATAACTAGTAGTCCTCAGAACCATATTCAAACATTGATCTCACCAAAAATGAATCTAACGTTCTAAATGAACTAATTTTTACTGTTTCTTGATCGCTGATGAGTTACAATGATTCAAAAGCTTGTTTACGATTACTTTGAAACTTGAGTTTGTCTTCGAATGAGTTTTGAAATTTTTATTATACCTAATTATTTACACAACACTGTACATAGGCTTAAGTACAAGCACCGCATAGCCGCACAAACATTTTTTTTGACGGCTAACAATCAACACCTTCACGAGTTCTTTATGCCTCATTTTGGCGCACAAAAATGGTTAGAATGAATGAAAAGAAACAGAATTAAAATACCAAAAAATAAAGAAAAAAATAACATCCATAGAACTATTATAATGTTTTTATGATGCGGTTTTCAAGCGAAAAAATCGGTAACAAGCTGAAAATGAGTTATTCAAGAAGCTGTGATGTCTTATTGAGCCAGCGAGGTGAGCTGATGTGAGCTTGTCGCTCCACTTTGCGCAACTTCTTACACTTACGGTCCAAACGTAATTGTTGTAATTACTTGTGTTATTAGTTGTTGTTTCTTTTTTTGTTGTGTGTTAATTTTTGGTGTTACTAGCCAATTTAAAGTGATGCTCGCTTTAATGGATTTTTTTCTCAATTCTAATCTCATTTGGTGTAATGGCTTAGTTCATACTTAGGGACGAGTATGTGTAAAGTGGTGAGAAGAAGCACTTAAAATATTTTCGAAATTTATTTTTAACGTCTTCACAATGCTTTGCTTTTATTTTTAGATTTATGTGTTTTTTTTTTTTAATTTTTTGTGGCAAATGAATTTTGTATGGCGAAACTGGCCATTGTCACTTTGACTTTTTATTACTGTGTTTTAGTAACTATTGTAATAAATATGTACATAAGTATTATGGTCTATTCCCTGCCAGCCAGGCCTAACCACTTTCCCCTCATGTTTCTTCAATTACTAATACCAACGCACACGTTTGGGTTGTTTTGTTTTTGTATTCGTACGTGTGAGGGGAATAGTGGTTAAAAAACTCACAAGCAGCTATGCTGGCCTATGGCAAACTCACCACTTTGTTTACCACTTTTGTGGGTTTAAAAAACTTCGATTTAACCAGCTTTTTCACCACCTTTGGCTGGCAGGGTTGCTACATTCCACATTGGCTCGTTGACTCATGGAGCATCAAATAGTATGCAACAAATACGACGGGGTTAAGAAGTTGTACAATTTGTCTTTTTTTGCTGCCTTTTTAAGTTGCCACACACAGCAGCGCGCTATTTAGCAATATAAATGTTATTTCCATGTATGTACATATGTGTGTAGGCAAATGGCTAACTACATTTTTATGAACGACCACTTAACTGTATTTTATGTAACAGCATCTCTAAGTGCTTGCACCCCAGTCTTTTTATTTGTGTGGTTTTCGGCTGCTTTATTGCGTCGTATGCCAAATGTCAGATAAAAATCAACTAAAAGCTGCTACTTCATTTACTTGACACTCAAAAATTACACCAAGGCACCACTTGGATTACGGAGACAGTGTTAGTAATCTAATTTATTGAAGGCACACCTGGTTGTCAGCATGATGGTGATTTTAAACATAAAAATGTATACGTTTGTATGTGTGTGCGTTTAATAATTGGCAAATACACCCCTTTCGAGTAGCTGTCACTCTTATTTCATTCAGTAGCAAAGGTATTTGTAATACAAGTAACGGGAAATTAATTAAATCGTTTGTAGAGTTGAGTATATAGTAGAATATTTACATATGTATATCATAGAGATGTTTTCTGTTCTGAACAGAGTTACCTACTTTGGGTCTAAAAATTCGCCTTAAAACATGTTATAAGAAAGACTCTTAAAGAACAGTATCGAGGTTAGAGTTAGGGTTAATTGAAAAATAATCAATGTAAAAATCGATCTTGTGGTTAAAGAGAAATCTAGAAGCCAAAACATCGTAGAAAAATATATCCGCTCTACATTACATTCTCACTTCCTCCAAAAGAGTTCAATGTAAAGTTTTTCGACAGATATTGGTGTCTCGTAAAGGAGAAGGTTTAGTCTAAAGTAACACCTAACTGTCCAGAAAAGCCAAAAACTTTGACATCTATTTTCGTACAATTTCAACAATAATTTACCCGATTATTTTCGTATCGTTTTTTAACGTTCTCAGAAGAAAAATAGTATCGGTGTTCATTCTCACACTTTTTAGAAACCAGACCATTATAACCGTTTTCCCCATATTTGTAATCTCGGGAATAGTTCCATAGTACCTGCCAAACTATATATTGGATTTCATTAAGAGGTGAAATAGATCCCACTTCTACCCCTTACATTATATATGAAATAAGATTTTTAATAAAAGATATTCCTAGACATAGTAGTGTCTACCTTGTACCATCCATTAAATAACATTTTTTTTATGCCGAAGTTGAGACTAGTCTCCTCGGAGGTCTATATCTAAATATTTTTCAAGAATTATCGCTGTCTCCAACAACTGGCAACTCTGTCTTCAGCAAATCAAAACCAAAATCTAATCTTATGAAACTATTGAAATCTCCAACGGCATTTGGCTCACTCCAAACATTTGACTATCAAATACATACTCGTCCATTTGTTGGGCAATTACTTTCAAACTTTAATTTGTCAATGGTCAGCGATTCAATGCTTTTACACAAGGATTCGAACACATGTTATATATCTTTAGTAAGCAGCGTGTGCTTATTACTACTTGTTCAAAGTGATGTCTTCATGTTGGCTCTCTTAACCCATTCATGTAAACTGTCCTTTGTGTAACTGTCATTCATTTCGGCAGGTAAGGGTGCCTGCTGGAGCGCTCAACTTAAGCATCAAACATACTCCTATTTACAGTTACTTATTAATAGTGTTTGTTGTTGTTGTAGTGAAATTGGTTAGTTTAGAGTTTATTGATGAGCTGGCATTTGTTTGGCTTACCAGCTTGTGGTTCTCGGTCAATTTATGGTATAACATTTAATCGGGTATTAGAAGAAAAATATATCGACGAGATGTGTAAAGGATGTATTTTGCATGTGATTGCTACGAGACTATGGATTAATATGAGTAAGAAGAGAAATGTGTGTATAGTTTTGAGTATTATAGGGTAACTAGTTTGTATTATTCAGTTATAGTACTGACATTTGATGTATTAGATTAAAAAAAAAGTGAAAAATAAGAAAACATCTTAAAGTAAAAACATAATATAAATAAATACTTTAATAATATACTATACATCCGTATCCATACAATGTTTTGTTCAACGTAAAATATATTTTTGGCTTTCAACAATTTTAAAAACGAAATTCAGCGAAGAATTGTTATCAATAAACGTGCTTTTCGAGAATTAAAAACAATAATTATTTATACTATAATATATAAGAAATAAATTAATTATCAGAAATCCCCGAAAAAATGCCTGCAAACATATGTACATACATACATACGCATATGATCATTCGCAGATATCAGTTTGTTGTTCATGGCAACGCTAAAAAATTTATAAATGCAATATACATTCACATATATAGAGTTTTTTGTTATTTATGAGTCTGATTTTGCACAAAAAATAAACCATTTCCCATTGAAAACAACATTTCGAAAGTGATAAGCCTTAAATATTTATAAATTGTTTAAATAAAACGGTGATATAGAATATACAAATGTATATTTATTTATATATCAATTGAATATTTTAATGAATACTTGTGTACAATGATCACATGCTTGATAGGCATTTTAAGCTCGTAAAAAATTACAGAATAGCTTTCTTAAGCGAGCGGATGAGCTAAATATATATGAGTCTATGTTCTCTTCAATAAACACAAAAATAGAGAAAATGAAAATTTCATAACATTGAATCATGAATATTGAGTTGAGTATTGATAACACCAACCGATAGTGGGTGTTTAAAAAGCTATCGAAAATATTTCAAATTAAAATTCAAATTCTCAAAGAGAAACATGAATATTTCCAAGAGTATAATGGATGAGTAATGGCAAACCGTCCGAGTGCATCTCAGCCATAAACAAAATTTTTCATACAGTTACTATCCTCGACCTCGAACTTGGAGGACCATATTTTTGTCGAATATCATCGCAGATCATAAATCAAAGCTAAAGTTCGAGTATTTAAACTCGAATCAGAAATAAAAATTCTAATGAAATCTGAACTAACGAAACAACATGAAACAGCCAGAGAGCTGAAGAGCTTTGAAAAGCGCATTTCACATAGTGATTTCTTCGATTTTATGTTGCTAAACTTTGGCAAATTGTTAGACCGTTTTCACACGGGCAACTTTTGTCGCGGCAATTCTTAGTTTTATAGGAGAGGGGGCGACGAAGAGAGGAGAATTTCTCTCTCTCTCGCTTCCCTTGGTCGCCCCCTCTCCTATAAAACTAAGAATTGCCGCGACAAAAGTTGCCCGTGTGAAAACGGTCTTACGAAACTTTATCGCGGTGATCATTTTATTGGACAAGTGAAATTACGTTCGAAAAGATAGAAACTCCAGAACACTTCTTAACATTTGGCAAAAAGCTCATAGGATTTCTTAGAATAATTTATTTTGTGTCAGACCTGTGGTTTTATATCGGATGAAGAGCTGTCATTATGATTGCATTTTTCTATGATTTCATAAACATGATTACTATTTGTTCCTGCTTCGTCGTTCGTTTATGAAAAAATTTGCTTTCAAGAAATACGTTTAAAGAGACAATTTGAAAGCTTGAGCTTGAGTATTATTTTATGGAATTACCATTTCCAAGAACTGTAGAACGAGAGCGAAGCTTTGCAAACGTGTCGAGTTAATTTTAAAATTAGTTTTTCTCTATATATGAATCCAAAATGTCGGGTATGTTTTACATTGATAGATTCTCAAATATTTAAAAGAGTGGACACAACAAAAATAAATAGCTATATACAAATCTAAATATATATATTTTTATAATTTGAATGTTGATTAATGAATATATGTATATATCACTTTTGTTTTTAAACAGCCAGAATAGATAAGAATTTTAATAAAAAATAATTTGATTATTTTACTATCTATAAAGACTCATACAAGCAAATGTATAAATATTACATTGTGCATGAACTTCGGATTATGATGGAATATATATGTATATGAATAACGAATCTCAACAATTTGCTTAGTTTTCGAATTCATGGAACTATTAATATTAAAAATGAGTCAATAATTTCATAAATAATAATGTAAATAAATATTAAATGTTTACATAAAATATAATGAGCAAAATTTACAAACAACAACTAGCGCCCGACACTCTAACTCATATTAAGCTTGAAAAATTCCAATGTCCACCCAAACTTCAACTAAACTTCAGTTACTATTTGCACTGCTATCAATCAACTCTCCAACGATAAGTCGAACAAGTTAATTTTCAAACGATTTGACTTAAGTGAACAAGATCGTCTGCCTTACGCCAAACTCCTTGTTGTGAACTGCGCAGAAATCAAACCAAATCAATTCGAGGCGAAAAAAAACATGGAAAAATTGCTAAAATTATATGAAGCGTGCGACTTGCGATCACAAAATATGATCGGCGCATGATTATCATGATCAGCACTGAGATGATCGACCCGCGCTGCAGCACTCGTAACTATGTTGTTGCTATAGCTGCAACCAGTATCTACGATTGTAGCATCTTCATCAGCGCGCGATCACTTTTGGCGACGACGAGCAAGGTGCGCGTGCGCACGATCACCTGCTGGCGTCGTACAGCAAGCCAACAACGGAGGACCAACTCACATAAACTCGTTCTGCATTTGACAGTGGAAGAGCCTGTGCCACACTGCTTCAACTCAATCGCAACAAAGTGATTGATCGTCGCGGATAACACATGACGACGCATTACATATTATATGATCGTTGAAAGCCTTTTTGTGCGCAAATTGTGGGCTTTGCTGAAAAAAAATACATTTTTTATTTCGTCACAAAAAAAGAAATAATGCAATAAAAACTATATGAAAAAGATATAAAAATGTAGCTACACGCAAAAGACAGCGTGTAGAACAAGCTTACTGCGATCATAGCCGTGATCTGTTCGCCAACGTCGATCGGACAGACGCATCAGCAGCAGCAACAGCATTTTTTGCAGCTTGGAAGACGTGATATTGCAGCAGCAGGAGGAGCAGTAGAAAAATAAGATAAAAGAAGAAAAACGTAAAATGCGCTCTGCTGATCGCGTAGTGATCGCCAGTTCGACATCGACGATAGCCAGCTGGCTGTGGGCCGTTACTACAAAGGCGCATCTCGCGTCCAGATGCGGTTGCCTGCGAAGCAACCAACTGACCAACCAAAAGTGATCGGTTGATCAATGCTCTCGGCAACATACATACACACCTACAAAGCATTGTGTACTCGGGTAGTGTTGCTGGTGCTGTTGCCGTTGGCTGCGTTGCGGTGGTGGTGGACATTATTGCGTGGTGTCTGCATCATTAATTATCTTAATAACTTGGACATGAGTTTCGTTGCAAGCGAGTGTAGCAACAGCGTTGGTCGCATTGCAGAAAGTTAGGGGAATCGAAGAGATTCTTTAGTTTTTTTTTTTCAAATATAAATATGTGAATATATTTCTGTTTTAATAGACGGAGCTCTTAGTTTTGGCGATCTGCAGCGGATAATATCATATCAGAGCCCTTGTGTTTTGATATTGTATAATTGTATTTTAGTAAAACATTTGGAATATTTAATTCTATAGAATTGCGATTGTTTTTTCTGGTGTGTAGAAAACTGTATCTATACTCTGCAGAATTCTGATTATATGCAGGTACATTTAATGAATCTTTCGTATGACGGGCACTGATAAGATCGTCATCTTATTTCCGTAGCATTGGAAAAACTTTCTTCAAATCCCTGGAAGTCATGCTGAATACCCAACTTATCAATATTCATGTGAAATACTCGGTTTACAATAAGCAGTAAAGCGAAATTCGAAGTAATTGGGTTCGGATTCGAAACCATTATAGATGCTTTATGATCTTTCGTATGTTGGGAGATCGAAGCATGGTTACCCCTTTTTTGTTAGGCAGTGGTTATCTTTTATATGGAGAGAATATTATATAGATTCCAGATAAAGTTGTCAGTTCATCTATAGTTTCAATAGCTTTCATTAATATTATTTCAACTCATGATGCGCATGATATGTTACAGTATTTTCAGTCCCGGTATTCGATTCTGGCCCCAGCCATTTTAGACCCTAGTTTCACATGTTTTTTTTTTAATTTAATTTGAAAAAGTTTGTCACTTTTTTCGTATGTAGGACTTCGTTAGGATTGGTGTTCATCCAAAAAACTGGAACTGGGTAAAAATAATATGTTTTTCAATTCCTTAACTCCATTTTTAAAGAGTTTTAACCAAGAAAAAAATGTTTTTCAAACCTTTTAAATTTCTCGGCCTATTAACGAGCTTCTGAAAAAGTTCAATGTAAGATCTTAGATGCTATAAATCGTGAAAGCAATAACAGACGCTCTTCACATCCATGCTTATAAAATCATTGAAAAAATATGGTTATAATAAATAAAATGTGATTACTGAATATGCGACAAAGAAATCAACATTTCTAAATTTATTACTGAATGAATTTCAAATCAAATCTTCATTGAGTGTGCGACTTTAAAAGCTCGAGTGTTTCTCGTGAAGCGGCAGATTATCAACGTTTTTAATAAAGATTTATTTCATATTTATTTATAACGAACATTTTACTTTCCACTGAAACGTTTTTTATAGTATTTTTAAGAAAAAATAAAATTAAACATTTTACAGTTACCACATTTGCTGATAACTGAAGTATTATTTCAGTACGAAACTAAAAATACATACGAGTATAATATATAAGAATTGGTAGCCAAGAAAACAAGAAAGCCGCTCGCCGCGCAACACTCGAAGCATTCCACACGCTGAAGGCGCACATGCTTATCAGTTGATGCTGCGCTGACAATAAAAAACTGCTGAGAATCACGGGTATAAATAAGAAATGTGTAGCTCTGCGGTAGTCATATAGAGAGTCTTACATACATACATATGTATGTATATGTATTTATGTGCACTCATATGCATTATTATCATATGTAAAACGCATAAATATTGTGCCAAAGCGAGGCTTTTTTTGTACTTTGTTATGATGATTCCTTAACGATGCTCAACTGATAAGTTTTATGGGTTTTATAGAAATATGTATGGGTGTATGTATGTATGCAAGTTCCATGTTAATTTTTAAATACATTTCCATATATGCATTGATACATTGATATATTGTTCTAAAATTTTGTTGTCACTTTGAAAAGTGAGATTATTTACAATTCCACTTTCACCGACTCCTTACTGCCAGCCGACTGCATCGAATGCGAGCGTACATCAACAAAGAAGTAGGACATTGAACTGAGGGAAGTTATGAAGTATGCTAGACAGCTTGGAATTTCCCGAACGGGGGTTTGGAGATTGCGTTTAAAATTCATAAATGTGTAAGCGATGCAAATTAATGAGAAGGTGAACTCTGAAGAAATATTTTAAAGGCTGTTGATCTTAAGAGTTCTTTATACTACCTAAATATTCCACCCGCTAAATATATCACAATATTTTGGCTTTAGGATCGACATGAGAGAGAAAAGGATATACCAGAAAAATCTGCAGACAATATTCATTTATTGTCTTCGCTGTGAAATATAAAGCTCTTTATAGACCAAAAATCCTTACCGAGACTTCATATACGAGTTAGGGCTGATATCTTGAAATAAAATCCTTAAACACTGTTTTAACTGTCAGGTACTCAGATGAAAGATCATATAAATCGCTAATGGTTAATCTGGTTCCTTTTGCGGCAAATCCGGATCTCAGATTTTTTTAAAGGATCTCTGTGGCATAAATCAGTCTTTGTAGTGGGTATTTTTTCCGAAAGCGATGAGAAATTCGGAATAAAGATAGCATGATGACTCTCTGAGAACGTTTTACAAGAAGATGCAAATTGTGAACACCCTTTGTATGATTTTAGAATTAATCCCACTAAATGGAGGTCCATGAACTTAACAGGAAAAAAACTTAGGAGGTTTTTGCTTGAGAAGTATGTTACCAAGAAGTTAGACTACTTACATTGGTTACAAGTGCTAACATTCCTGTAAAAGTAAGATAGACGATTTGAAGGCGATAAATGAAGTCTTATAGTAAGGATAGGGTTTGCTTCTTCTCGTTAAAAGGTAGATTTTTTTCGGTATTTCCGATGCGGATGATTCGTATGAGATGGAACAAAGGTTTCTCGGACGATTTTATCAAAGAATATTATGGTATACTTCTTAACGATAGTTCAGTAGATCTAATGGGAAGATTTCAAAACAGAGGACTGAAGTAGGGGAGATTTGTATTAACTTTTTATACTATCTAATCAAGGTCTTTGGTTTAAACAAAACAAATTAGTAATACTTTTCCGTTAAAAAAAAAACAAGAATTTAGAAATATATTTAATTTTATATTAATTTATATTTTTTTGATCAAAAATCGTGAAATATTGTCTCCAGAAAGAATAAAGTTTTGCTAAAAAAAATTATAAAAATAACAGTGTATCTACAGTCCCAAATAACAGTTTCTTAACGTTGCATAATTGTGCTGAAATAATCACTTAGAACTTTACCGAACTAAAAACAAAGCGCTGCTTTGAGAAGAAATATGTCTCAATGGTGTTGCCAACATTATACAGACAGCAATAATGTAGGTGTAAAGCTGACAAACAATTTACCATATAACACAATAACAACAACTACAACAAAAAATGCAGAAAACACTTAGTTGAGAACAGCGACAGTTATTGAGTGCAGGAAATGGTGAGTATGAACTGGTGGCAACAACAAGTAGAGAGAGGAGGGCAAGGAGAATGGAAGCAACATTTTGTAGCTTCCTTGTTGCTGCTGACTTGTTAAATAAATGTTTGTTGCAAATTTTATTTGCATTGTACAACCACGCGTTATTTGCACAACAACAACAACACTGACAACATACAAAACATACATTTGTCTGCACATTTAAAAAGCAAATGGAATTAAAGAAAGGCACGCAAAGTGCTGCCAGCCGCGGGACGAAGGAGAGAACGCGAAGAACTTGGTTGGAGGGCAGCAAAAAATCAGCGAAACAGCCGAGAGCTAAGCGCAGACAAATTTGCACTGATCTGCGAAAAGTGCAGCGAACAGGCAGATGGCAGTGCGAAACAACAAAAAACGAAGAAAAAAGAATCTCATAAGAACTGACTAACAACAATAAAAGCATCGGCGAGCGACAGAGTGACGCAGAGTAGAGCTTGGCAGGCGTGTTGCGCATTCCCAGTGAAATTGCTGTCTTTGCATGGAGTCATGTTGTTGTTGTTGATGATGGAGCTGCTTGTGCAACACTACAGATTTACTTGCCACTGTTGCTGGTGTTGTTGTTGTTGCTGTTGAATTTTTGCGAAACACACTCTGACAACCGTAATGGAGCTGTAGAAAAAAATGCAAAAATAAATTACAACAAAATGTTGCATTCTTCTACCTGCCTCAGTCGGTTGCAAGAATGAGCTGTTAGAAAATTTTGACAGACTCGGAAAATATTTGCAACAACTAAAGAAATGCGTTAGCTTCATTAAGAAAGTCCGAGAGTACAAACAAAAAAATAAACAACAACAATAAGATTGCTAGTTCCACCCACAACAACTTGCAATTGATGAGTTGCGCCACATCCATTGTATAGAGTTGCCACATTCATAATTTCACTATTGTTGTTGTTGTTGTTTTAGCAACATTCCAGCTTTAATGCGTGCTGCTAAGAGCTCTTATATGAAGCTACATTAATACATATAATAGGCATATTATTTAAATATGCAACATTGCTGTTGTTGTTGTAGCATTTTCTACACTTGCTGAAATTGCGCTTATGCTTCGGCCTCTTTTACAACAATTTTACTCTTTTTTATAATTTCCATAATTTTTTTACAAAAACAATTTCGGCGCATACTTTTATTTGCAACGCTTACATTGTTGCATGCAACATCAAGATTGTACAACATCTTTTAATCTGGCGTTGGTGATCTTTATTACCAGGACACATATCTACATCCATGTATCCATAGGCACACATATGCCGGTCGATCGTTGCTTCTCGGCATGGCAAACTGCTGTTTTCTGTATTCGTACTGCCGCTGCAGTGGCGGTCACTCTGTCTCCGCTTGTGTTGGCACAGTTGCCTCTTATGCTGCTGTTTTGCATTTTCCATTGACTTTACTTTATTTTATTTACTTCTTCATTCATGCATTTTGTTTGTGTTGTTGTGTGGTGGTTTTTTCGCCGCTTGTGGACACTTCATTTGCATAATTATTGAGTGAACTGCCGGAACTGTGGGAACAACGCGCACTAAAGATGAATGAAGTCATTGGACAGTTGTCCAAAAGGCGACATGCCGAATGCGATACGAGTAGCGCGTCTACTGTGCAGACGGAAGCATTTGACAGCGCATGAGTTTATAATACTTACTAGTGAAGACGGCGATATTAAATTAGCGAAAGTAAGAGTAGGCTATGACAGTGATATGAGGATGAAGGCTGATCCATGAGAACTCTCAGTTTAATGACTTCAATTAATTTTGCTTTACAGGATCAATTAAGCTTCGTTTTAAGGTTAATTTAGTCATGATTAAATTAAGGGAAAATATATTGCTACTTTACATAGGCCCCTGATGCCAACGAGGCTGCTTTGGACTGGTAGAAAACTAGCAGCTAGAGTTTAAAAAAAGTTCAAGATCTCTATCGATGAACTAACCTTAGACCTTACCAAACAAGCTTTCAGACTACGAAGTGGATCCTAAAAAAAGTATGCGAACGTTTTATGGACCTCATCATTTTGGCAACCATGAATCGAAAACTATTTAACGCTGGTTAGCACAAGGAGGTAGCAAATAAAGATGATTCGAAAGATTTACTTGGTTTAATAATAAGTGCTGCTTTAGACGGTTGTATTATAGATAAAGATCTCTCTCGACGAACTAACCTTAGATCTAACAGGTTCCTTATGACGACCTATGGCGTAAGAACCTTTAAGGCTACGTAGTGTATCCTAAAATAATTATTTGGAAATTGTATGGGCCTCTGGTGATAGCAACGAATAGGCGAAAATATAGTGCAGAAAGATTTTGATTTACTTGGTGTTTCCAATTGGTGGCAGTTTGTAAGTATAATAAATGAATTGGAACTCACAAGAAAACAAATCTAACCATACTTTTCTTCCCACATTTTGAAGTAAATTTCCAAAGTTTTTACCCAATTTATCGATTTTCGGGACAGCGTCGACGATCTGTACTCTTCCTTAATCTGTTGTCAATGCAAAGAACTCCCTTAGTTTTTTTGGGTCTGGCTAGTTGCCATTAAATACATGTAATTAGCACTTCTTCCTGGCACAAACTACATATGTCATACTTATTGGAATGAAAATTAAAAACGAAGAGTCCATATCAGAAACCTTTTTCATGATCAGAAATTCGTTTATCTCAAACTGTCCTCTTGAGATCAGAAGAAAATCTATATTAAAAATCAAGTAATTGTACAGTAGACTTGCCAAAAATAATTAACTTCTTCCAATAATTTTCAGATGTAATAGTTCTGAGGATTATTAAAGTTATTTTTTGGCTTATCTTGATTCGAAGTGTTGGTCGATCACACCAAATTCATCTCTAAGATCTTCCGAAGCTCAATACTTCATGATTGTGGACGGCTGGTATCAATGAAGAACGAAAAGAAAATAAGCTAAACTTCTTGAAGCCTTATGTTATTGATAAAAATCCTTAAATGTATGAAAATAACATAGTTAATATAGGTTTGACAGGATAGAAAATGTATAATAACAGAAAAATAAACCGATCTAAAGGTATTCGTTATATAGTGGAAATTTGAAGCTATATACAGATATATGAGTAAGTAGGTATGATATAACAGATATCGTATATTGTATGCAGTTTTTTTAGTAAGACATAATTCAGAACATCGTTTATTTAATTTAAGCCAACGAACCGATTTAGGTCCTTCAAATATTTATTTAATATCCATTACATATAGAAGGGATCGATTTTCATAACAATGTTTAAAAACGTCTAAGTCATCGCTTGAAAAAAAAAATGTCCACGAGCTTTTCAAATGCTTTTAATGCCGACTCAGCAAACCCCTTGGCTACACTAATTGTCGAATGGAACCGGATGGGATTTGAGTACATCTCATTACATTATATTTTTCAATACACAAATTCCACTTTTTCAAAAACCTTGAAAACGTTCTCAGCATTTTTGAAGCAAAATGGGAGACAATTATCGAAATAAGATTATTTCGCTCACCAAACAACAACAATAAAAAATATTAGAATTTTTTTCAATAAATTGACTGCAGAATTATATATATTTCTAAGAAATAAACAGTATTATCGTATTCACTTACTTTTTAGCTGAATAATCGCGCAAAGTGAGATTTAGTTGTTGTTTTAAGCTTTCACAGTTAGCAGTAAATTTTATATTTTTTTAAATAATTTTTTTTTTCACTTAATTTTTATCAAAAATCTTTCACACAGCGAACACTAATCCCCGACGGCTTCACAACAGACTTATCAGCATAGCGAAAAGCACAGTTTTAGCGCAACAAAAGCTTGAGGCTTGTAGTTTTTCCCATAAAATACACGCTTACACTGGACTGCTGCTGGGAGCGCACAGAGCTAGTACTTAGTCAAAGACTTAGGAACTTGACGTTTGGTTGGAAAAAGACTTTTCATACACACGCACACGGATACACGAGAATTTGCTACGTCTTCCAAACGTTGCGCTCAGCGACAATTTCAAAACCGGACTGAATTTGAGTGGCGCGCGACTCGAGGCTCTGAGCTGGCTACAGCTAAGTGGCGAATGCTGCTGCAGCTCAGTGCTAGGTTGTGTGAGTGTGTGAGGCGCTGAGTCAAGGGATTGCGCACACGCTTACAAATATTGTTGTTGATGTGAGTCATATGAAATGTTTGTTGTGTGTGTGTGTTTGTGGTTTAAGTCAGTAATAGTGACCGCACAATGTGCCAACTGCAACTAAGCAAGCACACTTTAACTGCTTCAATGCTTCAGCGGCGCATTATGCCGGTAGGGATGATAAAACTCTAACACACATGAGTGGAGGCAGCGCAGTGCAGAGCGTCCGTGTAGTGGTCAGCTAGTAGACTGCAGTGAGTTTATAGAAGGAAAATCTGGAGACAGCATTAGAAGATAGTGTGTGTGGAGTATTTTACAGTTGATTGAGTCACTTTCAATACATGATGAGTGTGTGTTCGTGAGCGCATAAGTAAGAGAAGACTACGCTTCGGCTTGCGGCAACAATTCCAATTCTAGCCACCAAGTGCGAGTGAGCCACATAGCTGTGTCTTCGTCTTATCAGTTGAGTAGATTTTCGTGTGTGAGCAGCGTTGATAGCGCGGCATGTGAGTGTGCGATAAAGCGGCAGCATAGACAAGCTTCGCACTAGCAACAGGCTGACGGATATATCCGTTTAGTTAATCGCATTTATTGGCTTTTCACAGCGGTAAGGGTTACTTGCACTAGATATTGACCAGTAGTAGACAAGTGTTGCCAAAAGCACAAATACAACATGGGCTTAAGAGGATAATCAGGATATCAAGGTAAAGTGTTGTTGGTCCTCCAAATGAGTAATAGAAGCATTAGTGGACGGCTATTGGTGCTTTAGAAGCATTGTAACGGTAAAATAGGATATTTTATATACTTTCGGTATATACATAGACATATTTATATATAGCTTTACATATTTATTTAAATACATATATTTTGAGTTCGATTTGGGTTAATTAAAATTTTGCTCAAAAACTTTGAGCGAAATTTCCGATGTTTTTTCTTCTAAATATCAAACAAACACTAAAAATAGTACATACATAAGAAAAAAGATTTTAAACATATTTGTTGTTGTTTTTAAAATATTTTTTTGTTATTTAATTTTTATGCGCAGCACATGTCGGCCGCCTGAAAGTGCGCCACATTTAATCATTAAACACACTTAATTATGACGATAATTGCGCACATTAACTGTGGCGACCAAAACAAAAACAAAAAAAGAAATAAAAAATAAATAAAATAAAAATATATTTCAGCGGCTGCTTGGCCGCTCCATTACAATTTGGGCGTATGAAATGCGAAACAATAGCGAAAATTTGCACGTCAGGTGATGGTGCGGTATGCCATGACGCAAGGAGCGGATGCAACATATGGCTCTAAAGGTGGTTCTAACGTCAGAAAATAAAA
The DNA here is from genome assembly GCA_031772095.1 of Zeugodacus tau. Taxonomy (NCBI): domain Eukaryota; kingdom Metazoa; phylum Arthropoda; class Insecta; order Diptera; family Tephritidae; genus Zeugodacus; species Zeugodacus tau. Next base: position 12,998,882 of record CM062652.1, on the reverse strand, counting down.
ATAAATTATAAAACGAAGTAAAAAATCGCAAGCATTCCGCATGACGATCGACCGAATGCCAGAGCGCGCCGCAATATAACCGCGTCGATCTAAAGCGACGTGCGCTTGACCCAGCGTACAGACTTAAAACAGCAAAGAGGAAGATCGTAAAGCTTGCCAAAGCGATAAAACCTTAGCTCTAGCTCTAGCGCGGTTGTGAAGCTGTGCTTAAAACAAATGGCTCGGTTGGTGAGACAGTGGAGTAGATTGCGGTAAAGAAGTAGTAAAAAATTGGGATTATTATAAATTTTGCGACATTTGGAAAAGTCTATTGGAAAATGTGATGAGATTATTTTGGAAAGAAATGGAATCTACTATGATTACTTTCTATTTTTATTATATGGATAAAATGCATTTGAGTTTAAAGCTTAGATGTGTAAAAATTGCGTCAGATGTCTGTTGAGCTGTTCGCCCTTAGTCTTTTTCTAGTCGTTGTAGCGATTGGTTGTAAGAAGACGAAGTACAATCATCTCAACACTTTCTTCTTGACAGTTCTCGCCACTGTGAGATCAAGCTTAAAAGAACTTGAATCTTAGAAAATTCGACTAAATACCTCTGGATCGATGGTCAGTCTAGGTGATTAGTTTATCTAAGATACACAGATTGTTACGATCGTTCAACTTTTAAATTCCCACGACAGCCGTTCTGCGATAACGGTATTGACCTGAATTTCCGACCCATAGTTGTCATTTCGGTGATCTGAACCTGTAATACAGTAATTATCGTAGGAACAGTTTAGACAATTAAAGTCGAATCGATCATAGCGCGCCAATCTTCTCATTCCCTCACAATTCGGCGCCAGTTGGAAATTCCAGGTCCCTCTCCACCAGATCTTTCCAACAGAGGTCTTCCTTTTTCTCTGCTTGCACCGGCGTGTACATCGAACACTTTCAAAGCTGGAGTGTTTTCGTCCATTTGGAGAACATGACATGGGATCTTGTGTAGAAGTTCACGCAAGTGAGGAAAGTTTTTGATTGCCATTCACTTGGGAGTGGCCAGAAACGATTCTTCTCCATTTGGTTCACGCAGCTCGCGATTTCCGGTTTTAGACCAAGTATCTTCCGGGTAGCCAACAAACAATCTTTTGGAGGCGAGCTATAGTGAGAAGGCGAACCCCGCTTCTGCGGTTGGGCGTAGAGTTTGGGACTCACCACCTAAAAACGAATCAGCCAATGAAAAATCGTTCTGAATTTGTAAATTATCCATCAGCTTTTCGATATTATTTTTGTGAGTCGGATTGTCTTTTGGCTTAAAATAGGTCTCAGTCCCCGGGAATAGTTCTTGCTTGTCTAACTCAAAGTAAAAGTTCGCTGGGTAGCTGATCTGGAAAATTCGGATTTATTGGCATTTTCGAATCATCAGCGCCCTCTTTGGACAGAACTATACTAAATTTAAATTTTTAAGAAATGCTTCGAGAAATGGTTTTTCGGAAGTATTGTAAGAAAAGCGTAAAACTTTCGAAAATCCGAAATTTTTTACTTACTTGAAGTGACGTCTGTGACCCAAGACTATATTTCGCGAAACAATCCACTGTCACAGCTAGACTATGAACTGCATTTTTTATAGTCCTTAAACGAATTTTTTAAATGGGGAAATAATTCACCACACAGTTTTTTCTATTTCACACATGTTAGTTGTTGTTTTTGTTGTTTTTTTGTTTTGGACATTTGTTGCTCGCCTTTTAAAGCCGTGCGGACACTCGTGTTGGTGCGTGCAGACAATGGCCTCAATGGCAATGCGCGACAGAGACTTACAACATAACAGAACAACAACAAAACGGCGCGTTGTAGCAACACCGGCGAGATTTGTGGCATTTAGAGTGTCATAAAATGGCTTAATTGATTTTATTACACGAAGAGACACTAAAAGGGAAGAAATTTGTGGAAAATTAGAAAATTTACGACAACGCAATGCGAACACACGAACCAACGTCCGTCGGCGAGCGTGTAGTTACAAATTTACTCGCATTGCAAAATGCAATATTTTTAGTGCACTAATATGCACTTACGGCACACACAGAGATAGATGGGTTTGGATGTGGAAATCGGGTTAACGCGCCACGCTGAAGTGCCAATTTCCGACGGCGCGTTGCAGCGTCGGGACAACGAAATACTGAACTTACACCACAAAAAAGTGATTATGGAGTTATTTTAATGACCCTCAGCCGTTGTGCCACACAATGCCACAATGCAGAAAGAACAAAAAGCAATGATAGCAACAGTTTCGGCGCTGACTGACAGTTGACAATTGTTGCGACATTCACCGTTTGACAGCTTCGCCTTGGCTGCGGTGTTGCCATACAAGGCTCGCCAGAGCGGGTGCACTCGACTCGACTAACCGCTGCTAACAGCGCCGAAAATTCATACTCACAACGATAGCTAGCTGGTCACTTACCAGCAATTGGCCGCTGTCAGCACGTTGCTATGCGGCCACGTTTCGCTGCACTTCGCTGACTGTCAAGCCACGAGTGATGTGAGGGAGTGATTTCCCAAATCGCTTCTCGGCAAACGACGAAATCAACTTCATATTTGCATATTACTGACTGACGGACTGACTGACTGCAGTCTCGTGTGTGTGTTTGTTTGGCTGTGAGTTCGTCGCTTTGTTAGTGTCAAAATTTTGCTGGTTAATGATCGTTTAAATATATAGTTTCGTTGACAGCTGCGTCTGCCGCGAGCGATTGCGAAGGTGATTGTGGATTTTTTTTGAAATATTTGCCAAAAATCCATTAATGGTTATACATTGGTAAAAATAAATTTTAATAATTTGAAGTATGCTAAATAGCCATGGAAAATTTATGTAATCAAATATAATAGAGATCGGGTAGATCATTAATCAGTAGGTGTCGCAGTGAAACTCCGAAACATATTAGTGGTCAATGCGGTGCCAAGTGTTGGATCTAGTCTTGGTTGCGTTAAAGATCTTGAGATTTCGATTAAGGGGGGGGGGGGGGGGTTTAGATTTGTTTCGTCGAAAAAAGACCTTTTTTCATGAATTTTTTTTAGAAAAAATTATTGCTGTTGGTTTATTTTACTTATTATTATATGAAGGATACTTAAAAAAAAGTTTTATCGAAAAATAGCGAGGAATAACGGATTTATCGTCGATTTCTGCAGGCACCTCGAAAAAAAGTGTTTGTGCGGTGACCAGCCTACAGCATCACTGGATCATCCGAAACCAAAAAATAAAAAAGCTTTCTTTAGTTTATTAGTTTATCTTTCAATTGACATCGAGTTTTTTTTAATCTTTCAATTTTTAAATTTTTGGTACCATTTTCAAGCCAAAATGACGATTTTAGACGAAAAAATCGACCTATTTGTTATTGTAAAATTGTTAGTAATTAAAATATTTGGAAAAACTCGACGTCATTCGAGAGCTATATATATGTAGAATATTTGTTCAAAATTTCAAAACGATCGATGCAGTAGTTTTTTCTGTAGGCTGGTCACCGACTTTAAAAATGACATATTTGGGAAAATCGATTCAAAGTTTTGTACACTCAGCGCAGGTAGCTGGAGGTACCGTTATTCAACCTGCTGTAACTTCGTTAGTTTTTCTCCGAATGACCTAAAATTGAAAAATGATCTAAACACAATATTCTTGAGATGTTGATGGTTCAGGAAAAAAATAAAAAAAATAATGAAAAAAAAAGTTGTCAAACCTTACCCCCCCCTTAATACAGATCGAACTCTTCGGTTAGTTAATACCGGAATAGGTGGTAATAGAGGGTCAATAATTTTATTGAGTAGACAGACTTTGTTATCATTTCATAGTAAACGCCTCAAGCTTTTTAAGCAACATTAAAAATGTATGGATAAGTAAAATAATAATGCCACAAATCCTTTGAGTCCTTCTGTCTTTTTTTCAGGCTGTAGGACAACCAACATTTTTCTTAGATATTGAGGAATCGGCATTTACCACTTTGATAACGGGCAAACATACATACATACACCTGTTGGTGGATATGAAGAGTTCAGAGATCTCATCTTCGCATGTCGAAGATAATCTTGCGATAGCGATAGTAGTAAATAGAACTGTTTATCGTCCAAATCATTTTGGAAAACCAGGATAATATTGAGTCACTAAGGTGTACGAAATATTGTTGTAAGATAAAATTCTGAAAGTTGATCTCAAGCAGCTTTAACTCGTTTCAAAAGCGGATTTCTTCTGGGTAGTAAGAAGAAAGAAAAGAATCAGCGGCTTTTTTAATAGATCTCACGATAAAAGTAAGTACGTTTTGTGTTCTTATAGACCAGTTGACCCATCGCAGCTGTGGATGAACTATAAATTTCAGAATCTCGGAACTGAGAATATCCAGACCACTTTTAGATTACAGTAATTTTGCTAACTGAAAATGAACACATATGCTTTTGGAAAATAACGGCTATTTGTTACTTCCGAATGTGGTTCCAAAAAAGACAAGCAAAATGTAAGGATATAATGATAAGGGAAGTTCGTGCAAGCGAAGCGACCGGACCTGTATAGAAGCTCTACCATATAACAAATTAATAAAGATTTTGATAAAGTGTTACGTGAATCGAGCTTTATTCCGAACTTATTGTTCCTATACTCACACTGAATTCAATCTGAAATCAAATCAAATAATGTTCGCTGGCAAGATATCGCCGAGACTGAGACCTATTATGAGATTGAAGACCAATGGAACCACAAAATCTTACTCAGAAGAAGATATGTGGTTATAATTTACAAACATAAATAAAACAAGTAAGGAAGGGCTAAGTTCGGGTGTAACCGAACATTTTATACTCTCGCAATTTATTTATTTAACTTTATTTATATTATATAATACACAATTTGACCCACATATTCGTCATAAAGTCCATTGAAAGTTAGAAACCCTAATATTAGGTTAGAAGTACCGAGGTCCTCGTGTTCGATATATGGGGCCGATTTCGGCGATTTTTAGAATGGGGCTGCCACACTATCAACATAGTATTTGTGCAAAGTTCTGCATCGATATCTTCACTAGTACTTACTTTATATATTGTAAAGTAAACGATTCAGATTGTCTTAAAAGTTCTGGTATATAGGAAGTAGGCGAGGTTGTGAAGCGATTTGGCCTATTTTCACAACATATCATTGGGATGTAAGTAAACTATTATAAACCAAATTTCACTGAAATCGGTCGAGTAGTTCCTGAGATATGGTTTTTGACCCATAAGTGGGCGACGCCACGCCCATTTTCCATTTTGTAAAAAAATCTGAGTGCAGCTTCCATCTGCCATTTCTTATGTGAAATTTAGTGTTTCTGACGTTTTTCGTTAGTGAGTTAACCCACTTTTAGTAATTTTCAACCTAACTTTTGTATGGGAGGTGGGCGTGGTTATTATCCGATTTCTTTCATTTTTGGACCGTAGTAGGAAGTGACTAAAAAAACGACTACAAAAAGTTTGGTTTATATAGCTCTATTGGTTTGCGAGATATGTATAAAAATCTTAGTAGGGGGCGGGGCCACGCCCACTTCCCCAAAAAAGTTACATCCAAATATGCCCCTTCATAGTGCGATCCTTCATACCAAATTTTATTTCCATAGCTTTATTTATGGCTTAGTTATGGCACTTTATGTGTTTTCGGTTTTCGCCTTTTTGTGGGCGTGGCAGTGGTCCGATTTTCGAAAGCAACCTTCCTATGGTGCCAATGAATATTTGTGCCAAGTTTCGTCAAGATATCTTAATTTTTACTCAAGTTACAGCTTGCACAGACGGACAGACGGACAGACGGACAGACGGACGGACGGACAGACATCCGGATTTCAAATCTACTCGTCACCCTGATCACTTTGGTATATATGACTCTATATCTAACTCGTTTAGTTTTGGGTGTTACAAACAACCGTTAGGTGAACAAAACTATAATACTCTCTAGCAACTTTGTTGTTGCGAGAGTATAAAAATGTAATTAAAATATTAAAAAAAATAATTATTATTGGATTTTAGAAAATTCTATCAAATATTCTGTGCTACCAGCTGTGACTTGTTTTACGTGAGCTTAGCTTACTATTTAAAATCATGTTTTTGCGGCACATATTGTAACATTTATTACACATAAAAGCATTTAATTACAGCAATCAACAGTAAGAAGGCAAAAAAAAGAAAACAAAAACAAAAAAATACCAGCAAAAGAAGAATCCGTGATATTGCAACACAGTAAAATGGTTTTATGTTTTTGGTTTATTAATTCTTGCATTTTCATTTAGCAGCAAGAAGCGAAACAAAGACAAGAAGATTAATGATGATTTTTACCGTTATTTTTATTGCAAAAATACGAGACTGCATTACAATCACATACTCGCCAACAACAATTTTGCATAATAGTTCCGTTTCATGTTTGTTGTTGTTGTAAAAAAAATAATAATGCCAATAATAAAATAACGCAAATTGGCATATTTCCGCCGATGTCGCAAGACAAAAACAGCAAAAACAAAAACAAAAAACGCTACGTAAATCAAATTTCTATGGAAATCATAAATGTTGAATAAAGCTACTATGTTTGCGGCTGAGCGTTTAATAGGCGAGTGGACGCTAATAAACAGTTACTCGTACATACATTTGAAATGAGTATTTATAAATATTAATACAATTTTATAGATCTTGCAGCGCTTCAAGACTATACTCGATGTGCCGTTGTCGCCGGCTCAGCAGCGCCCAAGCATGATTTGCCTCAATTAACACGCTTGAACTACACGCTCACCAAACAAAAACCGGGCAAATAGCATGAATGAGTGAATGCATGAATGAATGGCTGTCTGTAGAAGTGAATGAATGTATATGACAATTGCTGTTGAAAGCAATTAGTCGTACGCTAAGTCGTGCAAAATCAAATGACAACTTCCGGTCCGTCGACGAGTGGCGATGAAGCGCAACGCGCGCTGCTCCCATTCGTTGTTTTTGCTGTTCTAGCATGAGTCGCCGCGTTAATTACACAAACTGGCCGCTGGTCTAACACACACTCATATTTGTAGCACTTGTTGTAGACATGGTCCATGCGGCAATCAGAAATATGATAGGGATTGTGCAGAAATCTAGTCACCAGGCATTGGGTGCCCTCACTTCCCTACCACCCCACTACTTGCTAGTGCTTTTTATGAAAGCAATCTTATATGCATCATCTTATGGCATCATCATCAATGGGGCCTTTTTGCAATAATTAATGCCTATAAAACTCATTGCTGTCAGTTCGCTTCACACTTTTCTCTTCTTTTTTTGCGTTGAAGAACATTTTCTAATCAAATTGGCAGCGTTCGTGACATTTGTAATTGCGCACATTGCCGTTGTGACATCGGAAGTACTTGCGCCCTCAAACAATTGACTTCCATTTAAAAGAAAATCACTATTTTACAATGCATAAGTGGTGATGGAACAGTGGCACAGTGTGTGTGAGAAGTATTCGGACAGAATTTAATGAAATGATTTAGATTTTAATCCAAAATGTTTCGAAAGATTTTGTTGTTTTGTACATGTGATAACTGCGAGTGATTAGATTTTTAGTGAATAGGATTCAAACAATTCCTCAAGAATAAATCTTAATGAATCTTCGTTAGAAAAATTGCTTATATTGATATTACGAGGGCTGCTATATATATTTCTAGCCTAGGCAATACTAAGTGTTGCCAGGTGCAATCTGACATTTCCATTGGAAAGTTTGACATTTTTTAGCATAACAACACTCAGAACGTTTTGTCATTTAATCGTGAATTGTTTTATTTACAGGGAATTAAAAAATTCATCTCGGCCAAAAAATGGAATTAACTCGTGAACATTTTCGTGCGATCATTTTTCACAACTTTCGACGTGGATTATCGCGACAAGAGTGCATTGATGAATTAAAATCTTTGTATGGCTATGAAGCACCATCCTATAGCACTGTGAAAAACTGGTACAACGAATTCAATCGTGGCCGACGCTCGCTCAAAGACGAATTCCGTGAAGGTCGTCCAAAAACAGACGTTGTGCCAGAAAACATCGATGCCGTACGTGAACTGATAATGCAAGACCGTCATGTAACATACCTTCAGATAGAGGCATGCCTATGCATTTCTCCCACCAGCACACATTCGGTATTGCATGAACACCAGGCCGTAAAAAAGGTTTGTTCTCGTTGGATTCCGCACAATTTGACAATCGCTCAAAAAAAGGCTAAAAAAAAGTTATTCGAAAATTGGTTTGAGCGCATGCAACAGTGTATACCTAAATCTTGATGGAGAATATTTTGAAAAACAATAAAACCATTTTCGTTGATAAATATTCCTATTTTCATTATTAGGCCAGAAATATATATAGCAGCCCTCGTATATGATATATTATCTGAAGACTCATAAATATGATAAATATTATTGGGTTTTAACTTGTATAAAAGTTTCGTTATCGAAACAATCTTTCTCCAAAGTTGTTCCCCTAATTGTTGTTTGAAAAAACTGTAGAGAATCAATAAATGTCTTCTTCTTCTCCGACCATTGCGTGAATTTTGAGCAAAATATGTTGATTAAAGACTAATTTAACGAGAATTCGAAGTCAATATGATATGGCTACCAACATAACACTTGCCAAAGTCATCGCTTAGCGATCCCTCTAGGCACATTTGAGTATAAATGTAGTATAATTGGAAGATCGATTGAGGCAGTAAAAAGAAATTCACTAAAGAAACTTCAGATCATCACCTTTAAAAAATTACCCATTAAACAGTTACATATGTTAAACCTCAAAGTCCAAAGAAAAATAGTAAGAGTAAGAATAATGAAGACTTGTATTAAAACAGATGTTGGATTATATTTAAGAAATAATATTATTTCATATTCTGAATGTCATTGATGAGCTCAGCTTAGCTGGCATAACTATTAAAGAATAATGAAAATCAAATTTAAAATTTTACGAATTTTCCTCTGCGCCACTGTATATTCACACAAAGTCAAGCACAATTAAAAATAGCTACAAATATATGTACATATATACATATGTAACTACAGCAGACAAGTGCAAAATTATTAATTGCTAACTGCCAATTTAATTGTCGGCTGCCATCACCGGAAATTGAGAATGACAGAAATATCCGCAGCTGGACATAGAAAAACTTTGCTTCAACAACTTTACAAACAACTTTTCCACATTTGCCAGCCAAACTTTAATTTGCCTGCAAATTCGTGTTGGCGCCAGCGTTGCTGCGGCATGCAGAGATTTACTCGTTGCAACACTGCGTTGCATTGGCCGTTTGGTCGATTGCATGGGACTGCCGCTGCTGCGTTTTGCAAATGACCCATCATTTCGCATGTGTTGGCAAATTTATTTTATGCGAGTCTCTACGTTGGACAACACGCTATGGGCCGGGCACCAAAGTGGCAGCAGCAATTCATATCGACGCGTTTCTAATGCTGCTAGACTTCGGTTGACGGATTGGGTTGGCCAATCCCAGCGTCGCTGGTATGCATGCGCATAGGTCAGTCCGTCAATTGGGTGAGTGTTGCTCGTCTGTCATGTGTCTTTGTTTTGGGATTTTTTAAGTTTTCGAGAGATTAATTCATTTTGTAATCGATTTGATTCATTTATAATCGATATGTGCATAGGTGTAATGTTTATATATTCAAAATCAGACGGTCTGTGGGTTTAATATGCATAATCTACTTAGTATCTGAGATACATATATAATTATTTCTACGATATTATAAAACCCGATTTTTCATCGAAAAAAGTGCACTGTTTTAATGACCATTGGTCATCGAAACTTTTTGATGTTAGAAAACTAAGATGGAATGGTAAAGTAGAACTACCAAACCATTGTTGAAATTTCCTTTTTTCACTTTAAGCGAAGCTAAGAAAACTCTTCTTACCCAAGTAATATAATATAATAAGCATATATTGTAAGAAAGTGAGCTTGAATATGCAAATATTTGGCTGTGAGAGAAAGAATTTTATAGTTCCAAAGAGAGCTACATACATATGCACTTAGAATAACAGTGTGATTTGATAGTGAAATTAAATAAAAGGAATTCAGTTGGGTATGCCATACATACTCTTATATTTTGCATGCATATAGCCATTAAGGTATCCAGCATAATCTGCAGCCTGCCTTCTGTTCGGCGTCACAGTGTGAGTTTAAATTTGAAAAATGATATTACAAATTATAGACATTAGTCAAATTATGCGTAGCCCTTGGATGGCCACAATGTGTCCGGTTACTAATATATATGTCTGTATGTGCAGGTAATATGGATGACGGTAAATTTATGAAAATGCAAGTGAACTTTCGTTGAGGGAAATATAAATTTAATTTTATTTTGAGTGAAGTTATTGGGATTTGAAATATGTATATTTGTATAAAGTTAGAAGTATTTAATGGGGGTTCTTTGATTTTTAGGCGACCAAATCAATTTATTATTTAAAAAAAAATCAAAAAATTTTGTCCAATACTCGTATTATTTAAAAAAATTATAAAGATACCAAATTACCAGTTGAAATGCGAACACATTAACTCTTATTTATTTCTTACTAAGTGAGTCCACTTCAAGAGAGCCATTACTTTGTTAATTTATACGGGATTGCCTAAGGAATATTCCATATAAACGAATTTCATCTCATATGGATACAATACTTCGTCTATTCCGTTCAAGGCGAAGACATCAATCCTAAAGGAGGATTTTTTTTGATAGAGCAAAGGTCCTTCAAAATAGTAGTAGGTCGTTCTAACATCAGTGAGGTCCTAGTTTCCTGACTGAACCTGAATTTATATCCGTCCAAGAACTGTCACTTCGAATGTGCTCTCCATAACTGTTTTTCAGATATCACTAGTTTAAAGAATCATCTTCTTCCGTAGAGGCGCTCTGAAGAAGGTGATTCCGAACATTGACCAAGGATTACTCAAAACTTGAAAGACAGAAATTCTATTCCTTTTCTTCCTTTTCCACTAATTGACTGTCCTGTATGTATGTAAGAGATAAATCGAATCGGTGATAGCGCGCCATTCCTCTCTTTCTCTCGCAGTTCGGCGCCAGTTGGAAATCCTAAGTGTAACCAGGCCGCTCTCTACCTGGTCTTCCTCTCCCGCGATTTCCACCAGCGGGTACGAATCGAACATATTCAAAGCTGGAGTGTTTTCGTCCATGCGGGCAACACGACCTAGCCTAGCCAGCGTAGCCGCTGCCTTTTTATTCGCTGAACTATGTCAATGTCGAAACTCCTATGTCTTTCTTTCGAAAACTCCTAGTGTCGTGTCATCGGATGTTGGCATCGTCCACGTTTATAAAGCAGAACCGGAATGATAAGCTACTTGTAGAATTTATTTTTGGTTCGTCGAGGGAAGTCTTTACTTTTCAATTGCCTACTCAGTCCATAGTAGCATCTGTTGGCAAGAGTGATTCTGTGCTGGATTTAGCGGCTGACATTGTTTGTGTTGTTGATGCTGGTTCTCAGGTCTATGAATTTATCTACGATTTCGAAGTCATGACTGTCAACAGTGATGTGGGAGCTAAGACGCCTCCTATATGACTGTCCTAGTTAGACCTTGTTTGAGGGCTCTAGACTTTATTTTATTAAATTTATTTATTTAAATAAAATTAATATATATTGTGTATATTTTTTTTTTAATTTGCTTTATCGAACCTTGTGCCCTGTATCTGTAAACTAATAACCCATTTCTCATTCGACACTGAAGTTATTACATATCGCAAATATGTTTGTATACAATATTGTAAATAGGACAACTTTAGTTAATAATAAAAATTAATTTGTTTTACATGTTAATATATATAGTTATAAAAATAAATAAAAACTAAAGACAAATTCAATAGCAAATACCGTGAACTTCTCTAATCCCATCAAAAACATGTTTATTTTATAGTTTTATTAATTAAAAGATTTCTCGATGTATTTTATTATTATTTTTTCCTTTTATTAATGTCAAAAGTTGTTAAATTAATGAGCGACATAAAATCATTTATTTCTATATTTTCAATTTAAAATTTCATATTTATATGCTGGTCATGATATTAAATTACACGCCCCTTTTTCAAAAGATACTAATGTATGCCTGCCATTAATTCTTAAAGCCCAGCCTAGTCAAGCCAAGTCGATTATCAAGGAACCGCGAAGCGAGATGCAGCGGAGGTTAGACAGTCAGAGGCATTGACGAGCAAACGCCAACAGTATAGAAGTATAAAAGTATCTAGTAGTAAATCCAGTTCTATCGTTTCCAAGTAAACACTTAAAAGACGAGCACAAAAGCTCATACATATATATGTCTGTATGTATGCATTTATAATTTGATCCAGCGACTAATGGGGTAATGGCTGTTTTAACAAAAGCATTTGGCAAAAGACACGACAAATTGACGTGTTCAATTCGGATACAATGTGGACTTATCAATTAGTTACAAAGCCATACAGTCAGTCAACCAAGCTAGCCGAGTCAAAGTTAGAGTTTGTCAACAATAATTTCATACATATTTATATGTTTATGTCAGAGGATCTTAACTCTGTCTTGCTCCGTAACATTTAATTACTTGTAGTAAAACAATTCAGTCGAAGGATGTAATTCAGTGGAGCAAGTTGTGACTTCAAGTGTAGCACCTGTGGTCAGCCGAGTGCTCGATGTTTGTGTGTGCTGTGGTGATCAAGCATTCTGTGTTGGCCGAGTGACACTATAATTAGCAGCGAAACAAATGATTTCTCGCACATTAACAAGTTTTTCAGTTGGCCGTTTATTGCCACGGCATTGCATCAAATTGAAGAATTAATGCTTGGCAAGCATGCAATAGCCGGCGATGATGGAATGATGAGAGTACAGTGAGAGAAATCAGAAACTATTAGAAAAATGCTATACTTTTGTCAAAACTCAGATATCAGAAACAGATATCTATGTGCTAAAGGAGCTTCGTAAGTTATTTACAACAGCGATCGAATATTTTCGATATAATGAACTGACAGATTACTATTAATTTTGGATTGGAACACTCTATTGATCTTTCTTGATGACCAACATATATATGTAGTGAAAAGTAGACCATAAGATGGTGATGGTTCTGATGCAATAGACAGAGGCCGTCTATTTATGAAACGAAGACTATAGCGTCCGAACTATTTGCTTATTTAGTTGCAGCAAGAAGAGCTCGTCTCAACAGGAACAGGGATTCGCGACGATTCTAACGTGTAGAAGAAAATCCAATAACGACGCTAAAGAACACTACAATTGTAAATGTCAATGGATCGAGTATCATGCAGGAACTTGTTTCATAGAGGTATCCGGGATAAATATGAAAATAAAAAATAACCTTTTCGATTGATATAAGTGGGGATATGACCCTCAAGACGTGTTTCATAGATGTATCCGGGATAAATACGAGTTCAAGCTGTAGTATTCGGAACTATAGTTACTAGGGTTTCACGAAACAACTCAAACTCTTCGATTGGTGTAAGTGGAGATATGACCCTCAAGACGTGTTTCCATCTTGGTAAGATGTAAATAACTTTTAGATGTAAGATGTCAAGAGACATTTTATAGCACAGGATGTGTTGAATATATGCTCTAAAATTGTCAGAACCGATATGGAATGTATTCTCGTAGTTCTCAAGAGAAATTCATGTGGCGACAGGAGGAATTTCTGTAAAAGAAGGGTAGTTCAGTATGATATTCATTATGATGCTCGTGTTCAGAACTCGTAGTACATTGTTCGAGCCGATCTGAAGATACCAATTAGGAAATCCTTAACTCTGGCTAAGAGGACGAATTTTTTGGATCCGTCAGATACTAAAAATAAATTTCATTAAGTTTTTAAAGATACTTGTACAGTGTATTCACAAACTACCTGCCATACATATCACTGTTTGTATATTCAGTTCTTCGCCACGATTTTTTGTGTTAACAAGTTTTATCTTTTATTATTGCAATTTTCTTTTTTTTTTTTGAAACTCAGTTAAAAGCTTAGAGCCACAAGTGTTGGGCAGCGGAGAAGAAAGAGCAACAGCGTACGATTATATTGAAATGTTAAATGAATTTTTGATTATATGCGCCTGCGCAGTAATTTATGTTGCATAAGCAAATAGCAACGAAAATGCAATACAAATAAATTTCAAATTGGCGAATTCTCTCGAGGCAAAAACAAAAAAAAGAGATAAGAAATTGTGCAAAAACAATGTGCAAACGGAACATTATACAAATCGTCAATGAGGTGCAAAACGGCAAAATCACAATTTGCACGGCTTAAGGTACAATTTCACCGCTGTACATACAAACCTACAAATATGACAGTAACCGCAAAAAATCATCATCATCAACCACATCAACAGAAAGACGGTTGCCTAGTTGTAGCCACAGGTTCATGTTCAATTTGCGACCGGCCCGTGAACTCTATCTGCATAATGTCCGTAATGGCTGTAAGGTGCCAGACTCGTACCGCAAATTGTTTAAGCTCGGCCAAAGTACGAGTACGAGTAGCAATGGGTTCAGGATCAATTCGACTGATGTCAGTCGGGTGTTGAACACATTTGATTGCCAGGCATTGTGTGGCGGTTCAGCGTAGGCTGATGGCGTATGCCATCAAATGTCGGAACAACGTAGCGCCGCCACGATCACATTGCGAACAATATTTATGTCGAATGGTTTTTGTTGTTGCAACATTGTTGGAGTTGCTGTTGGTGTTGTTGTTGGTGGCACAAATCATTTTCGATGGATATTTCTTCTGTGTAATTGCTTATTATTTGTTAAAGTGGGCAAAGTGCAAAACTGCAAATTGCTTTTTCACTTTGCTGATTTGTTTTTGCGGTTGCGCCCCCGATCCAACCGAAAAGGGACTCACAACTTTTTACGACAATCACACAAATACAAAAAGAGAACAAAATCAAAGTATTGACGAACAATTGTTGCGCGCTTGTCCTGTCCGGTGCGTGCCCTTTAGTCCCATAGTCGACGTAGGTAGCTATGCCACGTTCATTATCGTTGTGTCAATGGGTGCAAGCACTCGAAAACGCAAAATCAACAATTCATCGATACGTGTGGTGCACAACGAATGCCCCAGTAAATGCTTGCCACTACTCTACTACACTCCTATCATTTTTCCCCGTTCTCACACAAATTTGCTGTCAGTGTTTGCGCTGTGATCGAGCGCCTGAAGGTGTCCCTAAAAATGTCAGTTTTACCAGCTGTGGTTGTATTATTTTATACAGTTTACTAGCGTAATTATGCCCAATGGCTGCATTAATTTTCCTCATTGCCTAATGAGTTCGGGCAGCGATCGCCGCGTGGACGATCGCGTCTTGTGTAAGACGGCTTATACTTCCGGTATATTGCTTGCTGGTGTCTACGCTTCGTTTTTATGTCTTTCCTCCATTTTTACCCACAAGAATTGTTTGCCAGCGCCCGCAGTGGTTTTGTATTTAATGGGTTTAATTAGCATTAAATTAAGGTAATTTAAAGATTTCCATTAATCGAATGGGTGAAAGCAAAAGTGCTTGTGTGAACTGTTACAAGAAGAAGAGGTAAGTACTAAGGATACTATATTTAACATAAGAAACGTCGAAAAAATATATAAAAAGTTGAAGTAATTCTTCAGTATAATTTAACTCTCACGATTACTGCGATTTTTATTCTTCCGGTCGGAGGATATAAATTAGAGCATACTTATGGAAACAATTTGGCGATTGGTATTTATTATTCGGATGTTAATGATATTCTTTCAATGATCCGAAAAGAAGCGTCGTATTGGATAATTTGGCCTTAGGAGAGATTCGAGACACGAGCAACGCTATACGATCGGAAGGAAGTTCATAGTTTAATGAAGGTCAGATCTTCAATCAGCTTTGTCGGCATATGAACCAGGTATTTACTGATAAAAACCATCCTAGAAAGTGAATAGAATGAGTCACGCGTATTCTTCTGAGATTTAGATGACAATAAAGGCATCGAAAACAAGAAAGGCAAAGAATCGTTAGTATCGAGTCAGGAGTTTTAGCTTAGCAGTCTGAAATTTATTTTGTCATTTCTCTTTTTCCCTAGATCAAAGAATGCGAGAATGCGAATATCGAAACTATCCTACGATATTCTTTTTTGATTAATTTTCTTTTAATTGTTGCTAAACATGTTCTTATTGGCCTCTTTAATTAGAATTTAATTTTTAAATGGACTATAAGTTACTTAAAATTTCGTGAAGTTTGAAATAAGTGGATTTAAGAATGCGATCTGGTCTCATTAACAGGATTTTTCGGAGAACTGATGGTCGAAGTGAGGTCAGGTATTTATTGGTTATAGGGAAGATCCCTCTGAGAAAGCCCGGAGGGATTCCATCTGGACAGCTAATCATTTGTGATGCCGAAAACTACTCGAAATGGATGACATAGTTCCTTAAGAGTGCCTGGAATCTTTCACAACTTTCTTGAGGCAACTAATAGGTAATCGGGACAGTTCATTCTATTCGCCAAAATTTGTACTACCACGATCTTTTAGCCGCAGTCCACCAAAAACTGGACAGTGAAATAGAAAGTGTCTAGATGTCTCAATCTAACGGCGACTAGCGATCGATATTTGGAGGTAAAAAAAGAGAGAAGTTATATCTAAAACCTGTTGTAACTCCAGTGTCCATATGGCATAGAAATCTACAGGATTTATCAATTTTTTTCTAAATACCCGAAAAATAAACTTTTATTATTTTTTTTCCAATTCAACATGCCACAAAACACCAGCTATGGTACCACACAACGCATTCATGCCCGAAAGTTGTGAAAATTTCACCGAAAAAACAGCACGACGCTCAGCGCCATTGGCTACCACAAGGAAGTCACTGCAAAGCGAATCATCCGGCATGCTGATCGCGGCACAGATTCAATCGCAATAGGCATGCGATTTTTTGTTGCTATTGTGTTGGTTATATTGTTGCTGCCGCTGCTGCTAATCATTGTGGAGAAAATACGAAAATTGGCTAAAATAGTTAAAGCGGATCGCAAAAGATTACAGAGAAAATGAGCAGCAAAAGCAATGGGAAGAATTTCCAAAGATAAATAATGCATATCTCACGCACCTACAGTGAGTAGACGCGCGCTGGTCGACAACAATAACAACAACAACCAAAATGAAAATAACAACAATAAAAACAAAGAAAGTAATAATAATGATGCCACATAAAGCCGCACAGTGATCGCGAGGAAATTGGAAAATCAAGTAGAAAATGTTCAATGAGTGCCGTTATTTTGTGTATAGTGTATTTATTTACAGCGCAAATATTACAGACGCGCGCCGCTGCTGATAAATTTACAAGCTGAATAGCTGCTTTCGTCGGCGTAATGAGCTCAAGATACCGAGCGAACAATACGGTATTGTGCGACAGGAAGGTTGTTGGGTTGGCGAGTGTCGGTAGGTACGTCGGACGAGCGGTGGGTTGGTTTATACAAAAAGCATTGGTGAAATTTACTGAATGCGGTTAATTTAGGAGTACGAAAAGCGGTTAGAGTGTTCATTAAAATTTAGTTGGCGTTTGCCTACAGTTAAAATACACACTAACATATTTAATGATGTCTCATTGTGGTTTGAAAAGGATGAATTCGAATTTTATTTTATTTATTTATATTTTTATCGTTATAAATATTTTTTTTTTTATAATTTAAGGTATCTCTGTTATAGGTCTAAGTCCTCTCACAAAATAAGATATTCCTCTTGGAAGAATAAATGTTAAAACCTAAGTAAAACGAAGAAGAGACTCTCACTTTAGAATCTTCAAAAAATCTTAGTATTCTTCAAAAAGAAAAGTTGCTTCGTTTAAAGTGCCTGGGAGGTCTATTAATATTCGTTGCTGAAATTTTTTTCTCTCCCACTAAAATTTCCAAATACAAAACGAGTATTATTTTATTACTTTTTTAATTATTTTTAACATTTTTTTATATTTGCGTATGCAGTTGCACATTTGTTAATTAAAATGCCATAATTCTCAAAGTTGTTAAGTTGTTGTGGCACGCAACATTAACACGAATTAACTGGCAACAGAACTTACATCTAGACTTAATCTAATCATATTTTAAGCACTTATGCACGCATACATTCATCTAAACAAAATGTGCTGGCGATGCTGTAACAGACAATTCGAAGGTTGTGACTATTTATGCAGCTAATGCAATTTTTAATACATACATACATACATATAAACACATAGCATGTACAGAAATATATGAATCTCTATGTGTTCACATATAAGTCGCTGAACTAGCGAAGACACTTTGCCACTTGTTGGCTATCTTTAAAGTCGTTAACCCTCTTTGTTGTTCTTGTTGTAAAAGTTTTTTGGACTCAGACTCATTGCACCCCCTTCACTTCTTCACAGTTGCCTAATTGTATGTAAGCATTTGACGCGTTTTTAATTACCGTCCATTTGTAGGCATTCAAGTGTTAAAATTACAAAACTACACTATTACAAGCATATAAGCAAATTAACAAACATATGAACACATAAACACTTAAGTACAATAGTATCTAGTTGCACACATAACTCTTCGCTTCGCGTTAATTTAATAATTTAATAAAAATTATCATCAAAAGCCATCATGGTGGTAATCAAAAATGCATCTTGTTAGGGTGTCAACAATAACAGAGTGGCATACGCACATAGTTACACATACACGCCAGAAAACACTTCATAGTTCAAAAACAAGTAATTGCCTGTTGAAACCTTTTTTCATATTTCGAGCAAAAGTTTTACAATTTCTAATTGCTTAGAATGCAATTGCAAGTTTTTTTACTTGTTATTGTTGTTGCTATTGGTGCGTTTGCGGTCAAATACACACGACACACTGCTAATTCGATATAATTCATTGAATGTGAAGTGACAGCATGCAAGAACTACAAAAAGAACAATACATTTGCTTAATGTGGCTACAATTGATGTACATATGTAGTATGGTTGTTGTAATGCGCGGATATCACACCCCTTCGTTTTGTGTGTCTTGGTTGTTGCCTTTGACCACAACGGATCCATCTGACTGACTGGTTGTCGCATCAATTATGATTAGTGCATTGTTAGTGTGATTAATTGCGTGTTAATGCTCATTGAATTAGTTGTTGCACATAATCAAACTTATGTAGATACAAATGTTAACTATTGGATAAAAAATGTTATTAAAGAAATCCATTTGCCCGTGAAGGATTCAATCAATTACAGTATTTATTTATAAAGGCTTCATTAACTGCTACCTTATATTGGTTGTTATTTTCTCTAAATGAAAAAAAAAAAATATTTTTTTAGTATTTAGAAATTGTTGAGATGCCTGTTAACGAAACCATGAATCCCTCGGTATAATTTTGTAAAAAAAGTTGGCATAAGATTCTTCAGCCTTATATAGGGATTGAGTAAAGCTCATACCACAGATATAGATAATTATTGACTTCGTTGGTTGGGCGGTAGATACTAGTATAAAACGCATAGATCCCTCCGTATCGTCATATTATTTTACAGTTTATAACAGCTGCCTGGATTAGTTCAGTGATTAGTTTATTAAAAAAAATATTCTTTAGTAACTGCTTGGAAAGTTGTCTTAGTCACCGATATCAATAAACCAATTTATAATCGCCTTAATCTTACGCACAAGATGTCTTTACTTTTAAACATAATTGCAGAGTTGACTGCTAATCAGCTGTTTTTGCATGCAACAAAACCAATGAGTTGTTGTTGTGAAGAATTGGTTTATAAACATTAAAAAATAGGATTAAAAAATTTTAAGAACTATTTTTTACAATTTTTCTATTGAATTTGCAAAATTAAAATTTTCACAACATTTTTTACTGATATTTGACAACTAGTAGCAAATCAATCTTATAAGAATGACCTGCAAACACAGTAATCAATTAGGTAGCGTTCTTATTAGATTACCATACAGCTAAACTGGTAAGCGGTTAATTAATGTTAGTAGAATTTGGTTTATAAATTGTTCGTAAGAACAAATCTTCAAATCTGCTTTAACATAAAGACACACATTTGCTAGCAATATACATAATAATATACGTATGTATTAGGGCTCTTAAAATTATTCGATTAACCTGAAAACCGATTATTCGAATATCCGGTTTGTAACCGTTCGTACGAATATTAACCGGTTAGCACTATTCGGTTAGTCGCAATGTTCCGACTATTCGAATAGTCGTTATACTGCGGTTATTCGAATAGTTATACTGTCACTATTCGAATAAATGAAAATTGTTTGCAGTCTAAAAGCCTTTGATTTTCCAGATATATGTCCGTATTTTCCAGATATATACGATGTGCGGTATAAATCGGTTGAGAAGTGTTCGGGCAGAAGGGCACGAGCAAAACCGACCACTGCCCGACCCAAAAAAACCGGTTCTTCACAGAAAACCGACTACCCACTCGTCGAAGTTTTGCCCCAAAATGCCCCAAAGCCCCACCCACAGACCGCCAACACTACCACGAGTGTGCCCCAAAAAAAAACCGGTTCCAAAAAGTAACCGGTTACTGCAGTACTAGGCATATGCCGCAAAAAACCGAAAAAATTCGGCAGCAAGTGGGTAGGGGTGTAGAATAGCGAACTCAAGAAACATACCACGCAGTGTTGTATCAGTCATATTTTAATTTTGCATGTGAAACAACAACAGTTTTGGTATGACAGTCATAAAAAATAGCGAGTTTTTTGTTAGTTTTAATGTTTCACTTTTTTCAATAAAAATAAGAAAATTAATGAACTTGCACTATTCGAATAGTCGACAACGAACGGTTAACCGAATAGTCGAAAATGAGCGGTTAATCGAATAGTCGATGGCTGACGACTATCCGAATAGTGCAAACCGAATATTATTATTCGAATAATGCCCTATTCGGTTAATTCGGTTAGTCGATTAGTCGAATACCAAGAGCTCTAGTATGTATATGTTTTAATTCACTTATCAACACTTCGTATTCTGTTGTGATTCACTCACCTGGCACCAATAACACACCGAGTGGTCAGTGGGGAGATCAATGAACGAAGATGGCACCAAATGCCAATTGGACAAAGACCACAGGCAAACAGCTGCTTTTTTGTTTAGATAACTTTTTGATGTGCCCAAATATTAGACAACAACACTGCTTATTGGTTTATTAGCTTAGCAACACGATTTTGAACTAATTATTTGTTAATAATTTGCACTTTTTCGCGACGCCGCGCTTCAATGTAAATTAGGGCGACAACCAAAACACAACAGAGAAAAACTGAGGTAATTTGACAGTTTAATGACAGACTTGTTGATTAAATGAATCCAAATATATATATATTATACGTTCTCTGGCAGCGCTGCCTGTGCTGTCAAAAACATGTTTTGGCGCGACATCTGGATGTCAAGTATAAAGTGTGATAGTGCAGGGTGTGTTTATGAGAAATAATAAGAAGTGTGTTACTTGACTAGAATATATTTAAGGACCGGTTGTATTTTGCAGTAGAATATACTACAAGTTCCAAGCAATGGGGCCGAAACCTACCACTCACAATCCAATTGTGTATGGAGAAGTTCACCAATCAATAGGTGAATTTTAAACGAGGAATATAGCGCCCTAAGATATGTTTGTTAAATATAGCAGGGAGGAGATTTTTCAGCTGATTTCTTGAAAATTTAATTATCTGTGAAAATTTGGTAAAACCACATATCTCGACATAGTATTTTTAAGCTCTCAAACTGTAAATGCAATAAAATTTTCAACAAATTAAGTGAGTTTCCGCTTGGAGAAACATTTTATTATATATTTATTACAAATACAGTTGAACTTCCCTAACTCGAATCACCATAATTTACAAAAACAGTTCGAGTTAGAGAAACCTTGAGTTATGGAAGGTAATTTATATGAAATTTGAATTCTATTGCCAATTCAAGAGTTCGACTTATGTAGAACTTCGAGTTATATAAGTTCGAGTTATGGAAGTTCAATTGTACTTAATATTTCTATAAAGTTTGGAAGCATCCCAGTCAGGGAGGATCGAAGAATATCCAAAGAAAGTATCAGATTTATTAAATTGGTCTCGTAGGTGGTCACTGATACCTCTTTGAATGTAAATACTGGCGTATGTATCCAGTTTTGACATTTGTGACCCACTTTAGAACACTTCCGCTTACATTTTTCGATAAACTATATAGGGGCGACCAATTACAACAATAAATACTATATTATAATTAGAGCTTTACATAACCAAATTACTTACAGATTTATATAAATTTCCACAAAAAATACTAGAACATTTGTTAATAAACAATTGGCAGGTAATCGACCGCGTCATTGAAATCGTGCATTGCTTTGTAAACATTTGCCTCGGAAAATCCAAAAATTTTACTTCTATCTGAAATATCCAAAAACAAGTAAGGAAGGGCTAAGTTCGGGTGTAACCGAACATTTTATACTCTCGCAATTTATTTATTTAACTTTATTTATATTATATAATACACAATTTGACCCACATATTCGTCATATATATTGTATAAAGTCCATTGAAAGTTGGAAACCATAATATTAGGTTAGAAGCACCGAGGTCCTAGTGTTCGATATATGGGGCCTTAAAAACCTATGGTCCGATTTCGGCGATTTTTAAAATGGGGCTGCCACACTATTAACATAGTATTTGTGCAAAGTTCTGCACCGATATCTTCACCAGTACTTACTTTATATATTGTAAAGTAAACGATTCAAATTGTCTTCAAAGTTCTGGTATATAGGAAGTAGGCGTGGTTGTGAAGCGATTTGGCCTATTTTCACAACATATCATTGGGATGTAAGGAAACTATTACAAACCAAGTTTCATTGAAATCGGTCAAGTAGTTCCTGAGATATGGTTTTTGACCCATAAGTGGGCGACGCCACGCCCATTTTCCATTTTGTAAAAAAATCTGAGTGCAGCTTCCATCTGCCATTCCTTATGTCAAATTTAGTGTTTCTGACGTTTTTTGTTTGTGAGTTAACCCATTTTTAGTAATTTTCAACCTAACATTTGTATGGGAGGTGGGCGTGGTTATTATCCGATTTCTGTCAATTTTGGAATGTATAAGGAAATGGCTAAAAAAAACGACTACAGAAAGTTTGGTTTATATAGCCCTATTGGTTTGCGAGATATATACAAAAAACCGATTTGGGGGCGGGGCTACGCCCACTTCCCCAAAAAAATTACATCCACATATGCCCCCTCATAGTGCGATCCTTCATACCAAATTTTATTTCCATAGCTTTATTTATGGCTTAGTTATGGCACTTTATGTGTTTTCGGTTTTCGCCATTTTGTGGGCGTGGCAGTGGTCCGATTTTGCTCATTTTCGAAAGCAACCTTCCTATGGTGCTAAGAAATAAGTGTGCCAAGTTTCATCAAGATATCTTAATTTTTACTCAAGTTACAGCTTGCACAGACGGACGGACGGACGGACGGACGGACGGACGGACGGACAGACAGACATTCGGATTTGAACTCCACTCTTCACCCTGATCACTTTGGTATATATAACCCTATATCTAACTCGATTAGTTTTGGGTGTTACAAACAACCGTTATGTGAACAAAACTATAATACTCTCTTAGCAACTTTGTTGCGAGAGTATAATTATCTCCACCAAAAGGGTAACAGTTTTTTCAAGTTCATTTAACAATAATTATTTTATGACATTAAAATGTACATACAAACATATCATAAAACGTATGGCACATCAGCGCTTGAATGAGTAAAATTAACCTTCGCGCGTGGCCGCCAACCGTCAACCCACTGCAGTCAGTAGCCAACTGTGGCTTGAAAATGCGTGAACGTCACCTGCAGCAAAGCGCCGAGCGCATGCGACAAGTGACAGCAGCAGACAAGCTGCAAGCTTTCAGTGTCACAGTGCAATCAGTGGAGCGCTTGGGGGTGGTTGCTGGTTTAACAATGTTGGTCATTGGTCATGCGTGGTCAGCCTCGTTAAGTGGTCAGATAGAAATAGAAATAACAAAGCAACAAATAATAAAAAAAATGTTAGATAATGCGACAGAAAGTTGGTATAAAAATTATTTTATTATTCATACATATGCCACTCACTGATTGTTATTGTTGCATTAATATTTTAAAATTTGTTGGTAATTATTTTTTCTGGCGATTTTTGGTATAAATTAACAACAAAGCGTGCACTAGAGTTCATTCTTCAGCCACTTTCTGCTGTGAGTTGTTATAATTTTGAGAGCGTTATAATAAAATTGAATAATAATAAATTTCGAGAAAATAAAATAAAAAAATATATATTTTTTAATTATTATAAAAATATTAAAGTATAAACAATTTAAACTTTAAATTAAATTTATTTAAAAATTAATTAAAAGAAATAAAAAAAAACGTATTTTTTTACATCTTCAACAAACAATAGTTATAAATTTATATTTTAGGTAGTGCAACTAACCTAGAAAAGCAATACCGTGTGGCAACTATAAAACTATTTGCTGAAAGACAGTACCGAATTCTGTTAACTTCGAGTTTTTTACATGAAAATAATGCTTAAATTCAAATTATTTGTGCTCTGTGCGTGCTTAGCTTACAGTGTGAGTTTTGTTTTGCTGAGAGTTTTGATAAATGTTTTCCAAAAAAAAAAAATACTAATAGTAATTGTTGTTATTTTTATATTTTATCCACATGGAAGTGTGCTGAAGCCGTGGAGATAGATTGTAGGCGACCACCACAATTAGTTGTAAGTACAAGCGTGATTTATAAAAAGAAAGTATTTGTACAGAATCGGAGAAAATTTTTGATTTTAGTTTTTTGAATGGGTTAGAACTTTGTCGATAATGTATGTACAAATGTATCATTCAAATTCAAATTACACATACGAGAATTTACTCTTCTCTCTCTCAAAGTGATTCGGTTGACGAGTAGGTTTGAAATACGGTTGTCTCTCCGTTTGAGCAAGCTGTAACTTGAGTAAAAATTGAGATATCTTGATGAAACTTGGTAAACATATTTCCTACAAAGGACCAAATTATGAAGGTGGGTGTGGCCCCGCCCCTACTAAGTTTTTTGTACATATTTCGTAAACTACTTGAGCTATATCAACCAAACTCACTAGATTCGTTTCTTTTATGTACTCTCTTATATAGTCCAAAAATGGAGGAAATCCACCACGACTACCTCCCATACAAATGTTATGTTGGAAACTACTAAAAACGCTTTAATTCAGTAAGGTAAATCTTTAGATAACTTAAATTTCATTATAAAGAAGGTACGGAAGAGTTGCACTCAAATTGGTATACAAAATTTGAAATAGTTGAAGCTCCGCCCACTTATGGGTCAAACCAGAAACCATCTCAGAAACTAATCGACTAATTTCAATGAAATTCGGTTCATAATATTTTCTTGACATCCCAATAATATGTTGTGAAAATAGGTCAAATCGGTTCACAACCACGCCTACTTACTATATACCAGAACTGTGAAGTCGTTCTGAATAGTTTACTTTACATTATATAAAGTATGCACTAGTAAAGATATCGGAACTGAACTCGCCCTACTAAATATCGCCGAAATCGGACCATAAGTATTCAAGGCCCCATATATCGAACATGAGGACCTCAGTCTTTCTTTTTTTTAAGCGAAAATATAAGTAAGTTTCTCAGATATTTTGAAGAAATTCAGAGGGAATATTTTTCTTCTAATAATATGTCTCCATGCCAAAAATAAGTGAAATCGGGTCATAACTTCACCTAACTTCATCTAACTCCCATATACTTAATATTAGGGTTTCCAAACTTTCAATGGACTTTATACCGTATATATGACGAATATGTGGGTTAATAAAAAAATAATAAAACTAAATGAATAAATTGTGAGAGTATGAAGTGTTTGGTTACACTCGAACTTTTTTTTTGTTTGCAAACATGAGCCTCGTTCGTACCCTCAACGTTCACTTAAATTGCATTTTCATTGATATTTAAACCTTTGCTTAACTCCCCAGCAACCGAATCTGTGCTGTAAAGGCGGCGATAGTGTACCTTCGCTGAAGACGTGTGCTCAACGTCTGGGTGTGAATCTAGAAGACCAAACAGGTGCAATACCTCTGCAGACCGCCGCAGTAAGTATAACATCAAACACTTTGCAAACAAACACACGACTCTCTCATCTCTCTACCGACAGTGCTTCGCTGAGTGCATCGTTAAGGAGTCGCAGTACATTACAGAGCCCGAAAAGGTCAACTTTGAAGCGCTACAAACTTATCTGCAGACCAAATCCGACAATGATACCACGTATGTGGAAACTATGATGACCGCCTATAAAAAATGTGAATTAGCGGCACAGCAAAGAATGCAAATGTTGCAACAGATACCGTACGGTGGCGGCGCGATCGCACAACGGCGCATCTGCAGTCCCTTCTACGGCATACTGCTCAGTTGTGTGCACATGGAGTACTTCATGAATTGCCCCGCGCAGCGCTGGACCGCGAATGAAGAGTGCGCTTTGGCGAAACAATTTGTGAAACAGTGCACTGTTGGCTCCTCATGAAGATAGCTTCCAAATGATAGTTGTATTTGTTATGTAAATAACGAAAAATATATATATTTAAGCACATATGAATTAGAACAGTTAGGTAATACATGATGAATTTCGTTACAAAAATAAAAGTCAAAACTGTTATACAAAAAATACAAATAAAAAATAAACATTATATATTCAACTTGCTCGACAAATTTAGATGAAAGTCTTCGGGTAATGCAAACGGATATATAAAGTCATCGCGATGTTTGCGCAAGAAACGCAATAAGCTTTTCTCAACCTCCTCCGAATGCCCCGCATCGGCCATGTACTGTTTCATAAATTGCTTGCGTCTACGCCGATCCACACCCAGCTCCTGCGCACAAAGCATATAACGACGGTTTATATGCATGTAATATAACAACTTTTGGAGTGTACTGTCTCCACCATAACTCACCATATCCATGACCTCCTTGGCCATTTCCTTGCCAAACGTATGTATACGGCTGCTCAAGTTTTCAAAGTTGGGATGCATGATCAGTTCGGTCCATGGTTCCTCGAAGAAATCAACAAAACTGGTGATGTCGTTGAGGTACCAACGCGTGTGTAAATCATTCAACAGCGCCTGATGCTTACCCACAAAGTATTGTAAATGATCAAAGCTGCGTTTCTGACGTAGATCATAGAGAAGAATATATAAAAATATATAATAAAACATTTAAAATAGAAAATTAAAAAAAGTAATACTATTCTTACAGCTCTGGTGACACAAGTGATCTCCTCTACAATGCCATGCTCGTTGATGCGTACACGTGAGAAATTGCCATCATAGGTGACTAGTGTTAGCATATAATTGTTATCCAGATGATTGGCGATGTAACGTTTGGGTAAGATCGCTTTAGCCATGTAATGGCCTAACGGTAGTTGCGCTTGAAAATAAACAGGTTGTAGATATTTCTCAGTGCCTGGCGGTTCTTCATCCCAATGTAGATTTAGACTTCTAATTAGCTGGGAATTAAATTAAAATGGAATAGATAATTTGATTTTTTTGCTATAATCACATGATATATGATCGCATCATGTGACTTTGTGTTATTCCAATATGATAAATTATTAAAAAATATAAATTTTCATATTCATGTGATGCGTTACTTTTATCCATATGACGTCACATCACAACACCACATCTTCAATTATATTGTAATTATATTGTAATGTGTTATTTTGCAATACTTCACTATCAATCAACTAAATCATATAAATGTATGTTAAAAATGATTTAAAAAAATCAAATTTTACACATTCATGTGATAATATGATGTCATATCACATCACTTCATTATAAATGACATCACATATACATATTTGTGAGTACTCTCAGCTTAAAAATGTCATAAGAAGTCATATCTGGCGGGTTCTGCAATCCGAGGGAAAGTGAAAATTAAAAAAAATGTGGAATTTGAAAAGTAAAATCGAAATTCAATACAGCAAATATACTAAATATAGGTTGGAAAGTGAATTTGTTTGAATTTCACTCGGAAGTGAATTACAGAATCTGCCTGATACAGGCAAATAAAAAATCAAATTTTGCACATTCATGTGATGCAATATTTTATCATATGATGTCACATCACATCATTTCCAGTTCAATGAACTCACATATCCATGTTATTTGGCACTTGGTTGCTTAAAAATGTATTATTTGGCACTATGCTAGTATGAATGTTCTGTCTACTAAACGGAGTACATATATCACATCTGAAGACTACACCCAAGATGATTTACATCGTATGATTTTTTATATAAAAAAAACAAAAAACGTTGCTTTTGTTATTTTGAGACGTTGAATGATATTGCATTGAGTAACGTCACATCGTGATAAGGCAATATGTTAGATCAGCTCACATCACATCATAATACATAGTATAAAATCACATCACCTAACATCAGCTATTGTCACATGACAGCAGCATTTGTGTCATTAAGTACTTTATACTGGAATACACTAAGAAATCACATCACAGCAAATTTCATCACATCATAAATATTCGCATTGTAAAAGTGCATATCGGATTAGAACATATAATAGATAGTAAATAGCGAACTGTGAGTGAATCAGAATCAAACTGCCGATCTTACATCAAAGGAACTTCGAAATCAGATCACTCACCCTTGAATACCTCTCCCAAATATGTAGATCACTTTATATGGCTATGGCAGAAACTCTATTTTTTTTATAAAATAACACATTTCAATTTACCTTAGCCGCTTTCTCCTCCTTTGCCACATGAACATACTGATGATTCCGTTTATTCCGCATGCGCGTGCAATTGCCTACAGCATAGATATTCGGGTCGCTAGTGCAGAAATTATCATCGACCAGCACTAAAGAGTTCTCCATCTCAATATTGGCGCTTTCCAATACTAGACAGTGTCAATAAATATATAAGATATGCTTGTAAATAGTAGTATTACTTTGTACTTTGCAACTCACAATCGACTATCTTAGAGCTGATAATATGCGGATAAAAGCTGACAAACAGATCGCATGGCATTGTCATTAAGGTGCCATTGGGATAATTTTCGAATGCTGCATGCGAGATGATCTTCTCATTGTAGTAGTATATCCACTTCCGCAAGATCCAATGTGCCTCGACTTTGACGCCCAAATCTTCAACCATACCTTGCAGTATCACCTCTATATTCATATCCATATTGCTGATGTTATATTTAACGCAGGACTCACGCGACTTAGCGTCCCATGGCACCACCAGCGTTATGAACTGTGGCGGTATTTTGTGATTAATGAGAAAGTTTATGAACTCATAGGTGCCCAGGTGTGTGCCGAATACGATTATATTTATATCATTGGAGTTTTGATCATTGCGTATGGCCTCGAGTTTGTGATACATTGTGATTTTATCGAAACGACTGTTGATTTGCAAGTAGTTGAAGGGGCGTGAATCACGTTGTACGGCTGGTGGCTTACCAAAGCGCTGACTCATTGAGAAGATGAGTTTACCATAGAACATCTCACATCCATTAGATAAGACAATTGCTTGATCTTCACTGCGAAAGTTCGGTATAAAGAAAAAACATTTATTGATTAGTAACGGTATTAAAAAGTCTAGTGAAATGTGTGGAGGGTAAGGAAGCTTAACTTTTCGGTAACAACTATAGAAGGGATGACATAAATCCTAGGAGCTGATAACGTTGAAATGTGATTATTTTCCTTCTAACGACCGTTGTATCTATGTAACTGGGACGAGATCGGACTTTTAATCGACCCAGAACTGTCAAAAATATGTCTTTCTTCCGAAAGCTTTCCTATTTTAGGTCTATAAATAGCGACCTTAGATGTTTTGTGGATACAGCAATTGGAGAGTTATTGAAATTAAATTATATTTCTGAGAAAAGAAATTAGTCTTTTATCTCGATACCTTATTGACTTATCGATCCAAACTGGTTGAGATCGTCAAAATATTAGACTTTGGTCGGATAAAATCCGTGTCAATTTCGGTACGCAGAAGCGGCTGTCGTGTGAATTGATTCACTACTGTAATCGTTAAGGTCCCATCAATTCATGGCAAGTTCTCTAAGACTCTTGAGTTTCACCCCTTCTGAAAACCCTCTATCACTTACCCTTTGATTCTTTTCACCGACGCACTGACGAACGAGGCAAATTTGCGCAAATCCATGCAACGTGTTGTGTCACGTATAAAACTATTGCTGTTCTCAAAATTAATGTAACAGTCATTTTGATTCTCACACATGCTGCATTCAAAGTCATTGTCATAGGCGCTCTCCACCACACCCATCGCGGCGATGACGACGACACGCAAGCGTGGCAAACAACAATGGCAATTCTTGTCGCTGGGAAGACAACGAAGTAGTTAAAAGATCTATCATTAACACCCAATACTCAGGGTCACCTAGCATTCTTGAAGTTGAACAGCAACACACGAAGTAAAGCGCGCGTCAAACTATTGAAACCGATTATTATAATCGGCTCCGTATTACCGTATGCCTTCGATGGCAACAAATTATTATAGTAGAGTGCAACATTTCCATCAAGAGAATCAGGTATTTGTTCACTGAGTCGTTCGGATGTTGTCGATTTCGGTTTGCTGTATTTACGACGATGTATTAGTGCGATGGGTCGCGGTTCGATGGGTTGCATTTGTTTGACCAGATCGTTAATTAAGGGTCTGGTATGGCTCTGTGGGAATGCAGAGAATTTATATTTCAGCTCCATATTTTGTCAGAGCTCCCGAAATTTCTTACTCACCATAGTTGGTGCGACATAGAATAGTTCCCAATAACCGGTGGCACATGATATTTGTCGGAATATTGCATCTGATTCCCAAATATAATTCGGATGCAATTTTAGTAAGACAATCTCGCCAGGATTGTGGCTGAAACACACCTCGTGACGCATGAAAATATATTTATATTCCAGTTCGTGTTGTCTAATGAAGGGTCTACAAAAAAATTGATTGCAGAATGTAGCGAGCACTCTTTTCATTCACTAATTACCGTATTATTGCGAATCCCACAATGATATTGTTCTCCATGGCGCGCATCGAATCACCACAGCGTATGGTTAAGAAATGAAATTCGCTTATGGGATTCTCCAAAACATCTGCTATTACATCGCTAATGAGTTTAGATTCGGCCAACGTTTCGGGTGGTATGAAAAACGATTGCTTCAGTGCGAACAAAGTGTAGGTTGAAGCGCGTTTATTGAGCATGGCACCCGATTTTTGTATGATTCTTTCAATGGTGAAAACATCATCGGGTATCAAATTCATTACACCAATATGTCCGAAGATTGTGCTGCGATTTATGATATAAACCATGTCATCAATTCTAGCACCGGGGCGTGGTACAAGACCCTAAACGGGATATACAAGTAGAATTAGAAAGAAATTTTGTGTTTTGGAAAATTACAAAAAATGTCTTCAGAGAAAGTCTGTTACTGATGAGAAACTGTTATCTTTTAGAGATATTTTCGACTTTTTAATTGGATGAGTTTTCTATTTATATACTAAGTGAACCGAGCCAAGTACTGTACTGTTGTACTTCATAAACTTTTTTTCATGAATTGTTTGTTAACCCCTCTCCAACTCACCACAAACAATCCCAGCAACATTTCGACACTTCTCGATATATTCATCTTACTCGGTATGGATATAATGCAGTAATCTCGATCGGGATGTGCCGTAAAAGCTGTGGCAATGAAGCGTGAAGCAAAGCGTGTGTCTGTCGTCTCACCAATTCCCAGTAATTTTATGGCGAACACATTCGAATATGTATCGAAGGGAAACTCGCCATCGATGGCTTCATCATGCGTTTCCGGTACATTGTAACGAATGCGTAAACGTTTACGGAATTGCGTTTGATAGTGTTCTGTACTCTTGAAATCTTTGAAATGTTTAATAAATAATTTATATGCGTAATTTGTTATTGTATTCAATCTTTACATACAAGTATCGATGAGTTCCATTTTACGATAGAATTCTTCGCGTAAGAAAAAATATTTAATGCTCGTTTCGTTTATGCCATAATTGAAGCTGCCACGCACCGAACGTCGTACTGTCGTTACAATATTGTTGCCCTTTGCTGTGGGACATTCTGGGCGCATGCATGTTTTATCGCTGTGTTTTTTGTGAAATTTGAAATTTTTATGAATATAATTTAATATAAATTTCGTTAGGTAGATATTTGAAATTTACCTTGATTCGGGCATTTTTGATGCTGACATTAATCTCTCCAATTGTTGATCGTATATTTCGTCGACCACCTCTTTGGTGAAGAATTTAAGGGATGGCTTCTTTTCAATGCCTCTAAACATTTTAGGTTTAGGTAATTTATATAAGATGCATATAGACAATAGAAATTATACTCACGTTACCGTTAAGCGCTTCTCACCAAAAGGTTTATTTGGGTCGTATCGTATCATATTACCGAAGCCTTCGCATTCGAAATTCTCCACCAAGGTCAGTATGCTGACATCATCATTGAGCCAAATGAAACCAACGGTCTGATGTTGTAACTGGAATTATATATAGAAGCGTTTTCATTAGAAAATACGATCCATGATATGAACGAATTTAAGATAATTTGGACTAATCTACTAACGGGTGATTTTTTTGAGGTTAGGATTTTCATGCATTAGTATTTGACAGATCACGTGGGATTTCAGACATGGTGTCAAAGAGAAAGATGCTCAGTATGCTTTGACATTTCATCATGAATAGACTTACTAACGAGCAACGCTTGCAAATCATTGAATTTTATTACCAAAACCAGTGTTCGGTTCGAAAATTTTTTATCGACAAATTTTGTTCAGCGATGAGGCTCATTTCTGGTTGAATGGCTACGTAAATAAGCAAAATTGCCGCATTTGGGGTGAAGAGCAACCAGAAGCCGTTCAAGAACTGCCCATGCATCCCGAAAAATGCACTGTTTGGTGTGGTTTGTACGCTGGTGGAATCATTGGACCGTATTTTTTCAAAGATGCTGTTGGACGCAACGTTACGGTGAATGGCGATCGCTATCGTTCGATGCTAACAAACTTTTTGTTGCCAAAAATGGAAGAACTGAACTTGGTTGACATGTGGTTTCAACAAGATGGCGCTACATGCCACACAGCTCGCGATTCTATGGCCATTTTGAGGGAAAACTTCGGAGAACAATTCATCTCAAGAAATGGACCCGTAAGTTGGCCACCAAGATCATGCGATTTAACGCCTTTAGACTATTTTTTGTGGGGCTACGTCAAGTCTAAAGTCTACAGAAATAAGCCAGCAACTATTCCAGCTTTGGAAGACAACATTTCCGAAGAAATTCGGGCTATTCCGGCCGAAATGCTCGAAAAAGTTGCCCAAAATTGGACTTTCCGAATGGACCACCTAAGACGCAGCCGCGGTCAACATTTAAATGAAATTATCTTCAAAAAGTAAATGTCATGAACCAATCTAACGTTTCAAATAAAGAACCGATGAGATTTTGCAAATTTTATGCGTTTTTTTTTTAAAAAGTTATCAAGCTCTTAAAAAATCACCCTTTATAAATGGGTTGTTTTCATAATTTTCATATTCCTCACTAATCTTCCTACCTACCTCACAAGCTATAAAGGTATTGTGTTTATCATCTTCATCTAGTTCTTTTTGCAATTCTTCGGCTATATAAAAATCACCATATTCCTCACGCAAATCTGGACGATCCACATCGATTACTTCTACGATATCGTCATTGTCTTCGGGTCTGCAAAGAGATTGAAAATATGTAGAGATTTGTGTACGTACAAGAAGTGGATGCAAAGTTAGGGACTCTTATTCTCGATGACTTATTTGACTGCTTAGTGGTACTTCTTCCCTCCCGCTCCACTGTGCATATAACCTTATTTAATGGCACAAAAATACTCACAGAGCTCTCCGGTAACGCATACGCTCGATAACATTATTTCGATGTATTATATGGAGACGTTGCACATTTCGACATTTTTGAACGCTAAAAACACGCGGATATAACACTTTGCTAATACCCTGAACCATGTCATAGCAAGGGGTGTCTGCAGGTAAAATACAATATAAGCTTATATTCAATAAGAAACTCGAGTCACAACATTCACCTTCCGGTGGCAAATTCGGATCGTCCGGCATCTGAAGGATCACAATATAACGAATCTTAAATTCACGATGAAAGAATTCCGCTAGTATGCGTTTTATTAGCTCCGGATTGTATTTCGGAAAGAATATAAAGCGTGTGAAGAACATTGTATCGCCCCAATTTAGTGGAAATTCATTATTGAAACTGTACAAAATCACTTATGAATCAGGATATATAACTAACAGATATACGACCAATCTCTAAATCAATCTCACCAAAAGTGATGTTTCAACCAATGTATCCAGCAATCGGGTGGCAAAGCGCCTAACAGAGGATAATAACTGAATTCGGCGTAACCGATAATGGTCACATCGGCTTGGCGTTTGCGCACTATAATGCGCTGTGCGGCATATTCCAGGAAGAAATCGGCGGCATGATAGAAACCACGTGGCGATGGACCGAAGAAACGTGTCTCATTCCAGCGCAACATTGTCGAAATGTAGCCGAAATCACGCTCTATATCGGTAACACCGCTCATTAGGTATTGATTCTCCTCCGATTTGGGGTCCATACTTTGGTGGTGATGATCCATTTTGCGGCAGTTTGTTTGTGTTTTTAGAAATTAATGATTTTTTCGCCTTCAAAAATTGGTATTCAAAAAAATTTTGGTTTGACTTTTGTAATTTTTCAAATTTCCTTTGATTTTATTTGTATTTTTTTCGGAAGTTAGATTGTTAATAAAATTATCGTTGGCAATTTTATCGATGAATAAAATATTGTTTGCCTATTTATATTCTGCCATGCACATTGTAAGAACTAAGAAAAGGTAGATATTTGTAAATAATATAATATCCTCATGTTCGTCTTGAGGGGTTAGGGATTGTCATGATTTTCAAAAAATCAATTTCTTTTTTTTTGCATTATCGTTAAGCGTAATATCTTACATATATTCTCTGAAAATTTTAAGTTGATCCGATAATTATTTTTCGAGTTATACGACAAATAACAAAGAGGGCTTGGACACTCCAAAAAAGCTAATGTGAAACTTTAAATGCTTTTTTCTCAAAACTATATTTTTGAAATGGTGACAACTGAAAACCACTCACTAGATTTTAATCAGCTTGTCACAATAATCCTTGCCTTCATCGAAGCTTTTTATTTTTTCAAATATTTCTATTTTTAAGACCAAATTTTTTTATGTTGATTTTTTCCCAAAAATCTAGAAAAAAATTTCTTCCGCCATTTTGTTAATTAAAAAAAAGGTTCGATCAGGCCCAGGATTTATAAAAGTATTTTTTCTTATCCGATTGATTTTAGATAAATCTCTAAGGACTTGTCATTGCAAGGACCTGTTTTTGGAACTGGGTCAACTCAAACAGCTATGACTTTGGAAATTATAATTTTTTTTTTTCAAATTTTCGTAAATTCAAGTCAAAACATTGTGTAATATTGCCATATTATTACTTTTGTAAAATAACATGATTTAACAGCAAAAAAAATTACTTAAAATTCCCTTTTTTCGTGTCTCTGACTACCTCTAACCCCTTAATAAAAAATAAGTTTTATTGTAATTCAAACTTAAAGGCTGGCGTGTAAGGGCTGTGTAAGGCCTAAGCTGTGGAAGACCCCTTACTGTATATTAATATCTACTCGACCATACTGTCGAATCAATCGAGTCAAATATAAAGAGAACGTGTGCAGTAAAAATCATTTAAATTTTAGGGAAAAGTAGTCTGAATCTCCAGTTTTAGCCCAATAAGCAGCTGAGGGATGTTCTGTAATCAAGTTATATGGTCAGGGGACGTACATATGAAGGTCAGTTAGATAGTTCAAAGTAGTTCATTTGGTATGTATCACTAGACGGATTAAGGTGATTGTTTCTACGTGATTGTTGGTTCTATCCGACAGTTGGTATATCCGATTATAAGGTTTACTATATCGAGGCAATCTCGTTAGAGTAATAATATTCCCAAAATTATTAACTTAATATTTTATATACTACTTCTTAAGTGTTGAAACCGAACTAGTAGATTTATCGAGACTGGATCTCAATAATGTTCGTAAGCTGATTCTTCTTAAGAATATATTTCAGGATATGGATCAACCACATTTATTCTTTTAGATATATGATTTTTATAATTGAGGCTACGTATATTCTTTATCTCATAAATCTTGCAAATTTAGTTAGGTTTACCGCAATCAAATTAGATGCAAAGCTGCCTGTACCACTAATTCACTAAGTAATTTTGTGGTTTTAACGGACAATTGATTTGATTGGCTTACCAGAGTCACTTATCCGTTCGCTAGGAAATGACCATGCTCTTAAGCACGTAGCCTCTTAGCCTAGGACAAATACAGTACATCTCTATATATGTATGTATAAGTAGTTTAAGACCCTGTAAGAAAACCTAATAGCTACAAATAGTGTCTACTTTACAAAATCCTATAAAGAGCCTACTAAAAGAACAATGGATCAGCTGAGACCATCGATCTTAAACTCAAAGATGGGTAAAGGTAACGGATCATTAGAACTTAGTTCACTTTAATAATGCCAGAACCAAGCTACTAGATAGTTCAAATATCTCCCATCTAACTTGGTACCGGGGATTTGGTTCAGAACTTTGTTGCTGACTTTTTCGTCTAAATAGTATTCGAAATTTCTTATAAAATACTTTGTCTCTCTCGTACTTTTTCTTAAAAATTCTGATATTGATAACATTTTTTCGCAACTCACTTTCTAAATTCGCACAGGACTTCCAAATAAAAGTCAGTTTTATTACATTTCCATACAAAATAGTTGCATTAGCATTATATACTCATTATGCAGTATTTCAAAGTAAATTTATGAAATTATGAAATTTGCCGAAAATCTCTTTCAATTTGGATTTTCATTATAGCGCGGAGAAATAGTAATTCTACAAAGCAATGGCTGCAAAACCACGTCAAAATAAATACAGACAAGCACACAAAGACTGCGGCCAGCAACCAAATGCATTACACTAGCAATTGTTGCAATTACTGCTGTTATTGTTGTTTCTATAGTCTTTGCATGCTGCGACAAAACGTAGCTGCTGCTTTGCCAAGGCCTTAGGTGTTATCTGCTGCTTTGCCAGTAGTTGCCCAGTCGTTTGTAGTTTTGCATTTTTTTTAATTTTTTTTTTTCATATGTTATTTTACGTTGCGTTTGCCGCCTTTGTTATGTCATTTATTTTGAGTAAATAAAGGAACACAGACGTCGTGACAGCAATAGTGGGGAAAAATAAGAAAGAAAGCAAGCAAGAAAATCATAATA
Organism: Zeugodacus tau; assembly: GCA_031772095.1. Lineage (NCBI taxonomy): Eukaryota > Metazoa > Arthropoda > Insecta > Diptera > Tephritidae > Zeugodacus > Zeugodacus tau. Next base: position 12,961,515 of record CM062652.1, on the reverse strand, counting down.
ATGTGCGCTCATTGTGTTGTCAGTGTGGCGAAATGACAGACGCGACACTTGTTACGCTTCGCTGGTGTTTAGTTGAACCGGTGGAAAGGTAAAACGGTTGAGGGTGACAGTGGGAATTTTCGTATTCAAAACTCAGAAAATAGTAATCTGGGATTGATTTTGAAAATTTTGATTAAATGAAATGATATCAATTTATGATCTGTCTAGCGAATTAAAAAAAATATTTTCCAGTAATTTTTTACTCTTGGAAAAGTTAATGATTTCGCTTATTCGAAAAAAATAATAATTCCAGAATATTTTTCGGAGAAACTCTTTTTTATCTACCCAAAAAATACTAATTAAGAGCTTTTCGATGGTTCTATACAGATATATTATATATAATATATACAAGTCGAGGCAGAGGGAGACCTCAACTCCGGTGGAAGGACCAGGTGGAGAAGGACCTGGCTTCACTTGATACCAATAGGCGCCAAACTGCCAAAAGGAGAGATGCGTGGCGCGATGTTGTGAACTCGGCTATAACAGCGTAAGCGGTGTCTACGCTAGTTAAGAAGAAGAAGAATGTATACAGATATTTTATATATTTAAATTTGTTTTTCTTCTTCTTTTTTTCAATTAAAAATGTCATTGTACACTGCTTGGTGCCCTACTTTTGTACAGAAGAATTCCTGTAAATTCACTTGCTGCATTTTTATTGCTTTAAGTGAAGATTTAAATAGAAAGCAGAATATATCTATAAACAATTGTATAATAGAAAGCTTAAGTCTCTTATGACATGCCTGATGTGAAGACATTAATAATTATAAAATAATAATTTATGATTCTAACTTAAAGGTGAAGTTCTAAAGTACTTTCATTAGTAAAGATTTTTAGTCTTATTTTATAGTTTCTTTTTTATGAAAACCGTATGCCATATTAAATGACAATAATTGTCATGTAAATGAAATAATTGTCATTTTATTGACATTTAACTCCGTTTGAGACTAATTGGCTGTGTTAGATCAGTAAAAATTGTGCATATCCAACAACTTGCTGTTAAAAATCCGTTTCGTTCGATAGTCTGTTTCCATCTAGACGGCAACTTCATGATACCCCCTGGTAGAAGTCCCCCTTCCTTTTTGCAAAGAACTCGGACAGCCACTTTTCACAAGCGTCTTTTGAGTTCGAGGGCGTTCGCCATTGACAGGAACAGATGGTAATCACTTGGCACTATGTTTAGGCTATATGGTGGATGCGATAAAACCTCCCATTCGAGCTCCCGTATCTTCTGACGAGTCATAAACGAATGTGTGGCTTGGCGTTGTACTGGTGGAACACTACACACTTACCGTTGGCCAATTATGGACACTTCTGATTGAGCGCCTGCTTCAAGCAATCCAGTTGTTCGCAGTAGATGGTAGAATTAAGCGTCTGGCCCTATGGGAGCAGCTCATAGTGGATGATTCCCTACCAATCCCACCAAACACACAGCAAAACCTTCCTGGCTGTCAATCCCGTTTTCGCTTGATATTGTCGTATGTGATCCATTTTTCGTCGTCAGTCACCATTCGCTTCAAAAATGGGTCGAATTCGTTCCGTTTCAGCAGCATATCGCAGGCATTAAATCGGTCCAGAAGGTTTTTTTGTGTTAAATCAATCATGCGGAATCCGAATTCCAGCTTTTTTGTGTATCCAGCCTTCTGCAGGTGGTTTGAAATGGCTTGGTGACTAACTTCCATCTCCTTGGCGATATCACGAGATGCCACATGCCGGTCTAACTCGGATGTTTTTCATGATTTGATCGGTATTCGTCGTCATAGGTCTTCCGCCGACTAACTTATCCATGGTGTCGTTTTCGCTCGCTCTAAATCGTCGAAACCATTCCTTCGCAGTTCGAAGTGATAGAGTACCATCCCCCAAAACATCATTAATCTCACGGAACGTTTCTCTAGTGGATTTTCCTTTAACGAAGGAAAACTTTAAAATAGCTCGAATTTTGGCTTTAGTGAACTCCATGTTTACACGTCTACAACTATGGAACGTAATATCCAAAATAATCATGCATAACGTCGTTTTGTAGGTTATGTCAATACCTTTTAAAGATGTATAGTATACGAGCTCTGTAGCGCTTTATACATAGCCGCGAAATTCAAAAGACAAAAGGCAGGAGTGAGATATTTGACAACCTAATATATGGTCCGAATATTCGATTGTATGACATTAATACTTTGGTTCTTGAGATGTCAGACTATCTCAACTTAGTCCATAGTATGGTTTCTATAAAATTGAAAAAAAATACGGATCTTATACATATTTTTTAAGACAATAATTATATTTATTGACCACTTTTTGTCTTATTTTCATAAAAAATATTTTATTTAAAAAACAAAACCATCAAATCGCGCTAATATTAAAGTAAAATGTCTGCTAATAATTCAATTTATCTAATAAAAATATAAAATAGTTAATATATAATAAATAAATATATGCAAATACCTATTTACCAAAATATTTCCGGCAAAGCGGTTTAATATTTGAAATGTTCAATTACAAAATAAAATCATATTAAATGATAAGCAAAATATAATCATAATTTAGAATTATTAAACTCGCAACTGAGTGAAATTGAATACATATTTAACCATTTAACGTTATAATTTTTGTACATCAAATACATATAAGCTCGTTGACAACAACATGTCTGCAATAGGTGGCAGTTTGTCAGCAACTAATGGCTACCAACCATGCTTGTTGTAGGCGGTCTGACATTTCTAACTACAAATAAGCCATTAGACAGCACTGTTTTGCTGACATTTCAATTGCCATACGCAAAATATTGTAAATTTTTTTCAATCAGATTTCTGCATGTCTCACATGAAGTTGTCAAAAAGCGTGTTGTTTGCATTGTTTTTGGAAATTTTGTTGGGTGGCTGCTTTTTGACAAATGGTTTTCTACATTTGACATGAATATTCAATGTCGACAGTGGCGCTGTAAGTGTATTTGTGTTACTAAGGTTTGGTTACTGGAAGAGTGGCATAAGTCAAAAAAAAAAGAACAAAAGAGAAACAGGGATTTAGAGGTTAAAATCTTTGTAGATTCTGTTAAAAAGGAGTGTATTTGAATAAATTTACTAACAAAAGTTTCAAAAATATCTTTATTATACGTTATATACATTAGTCTGATAATTCTGTATACTCAAAAACAATTTCGCTGTTTTGAGTTATGCCACTCTACTTGTTAAGCTGCGAAAAATATTGTAAATGTATATATATGCTAATCTGAACCGGTTGTTGCATATTTTTATTGTTGTTGTTGCGTTAAAATTGATTTGTTGTCGCCAGTTTTTGTTTTAAAATATTGTGCGACACGGCGTATGAGCGACATTTCAGCAGTCTGACACAGGGTAATGCTGTCAGTGCATAGTCATGGCTTGCCAGACATACATACATTACTGATGAGTACACATATATCGACAGACATTCAGTCACATACGATATGACGCAGTAGGTCCACTCTATCCCTCTCTTTTCCTTTTTCAAACGCTTGTAACAACTATGAAATACATTTTTGAATTATAATTCGAACTAATAAAGGCTACAGCGAACTAACAACCAAAAATATAGCAATACTACTAAAGCTATGCCGCCTATCGCCTATTTTTGGCGTTCACACACACACTTATGCATTTCCAATATTTCTCACGTTCGTTGCATGCAGAATTTTCGCAATTTCAATAAATCATCGCCACCAAATTTATGACAGCTCACATTCAGCTGTATATCATCGCGCCGATATAAAAGGATAACAACTTTCTGATTGAATATTATTATTATTATTTTTTAGTGAGGTTTTTTGTTTTATTGTTGTTGTACACGCTGTCATACAATAATTTATGACATTTTAAACTTTTCCATAAATTACTTGTAAATGCTAACTTATTTAACTGCTGCGAAATTAATTATCCTCTTGTGAGGCCATAATTAATGGCGTTGTTAGGGGAGAGAGCGAGAGAGGGGAGAGAAATGCAAAGAAATCATTAAATAATTAAAACCGCACGAATGATTCGATTTTCGCCAGCTTCGGTTTGCCGCGCAACAAACGCGCCGTACGCACGGTGCTGGTGAAGTTCGCTTCAATGCAAGCGGTGAAGGGACGGCGAAAGCCATTGCTGTTGCTACCACTCGGTGTTATAGATTCGCGACGCGCTTCGGCGGCGCTGTGACACTTCGTCTGTCGTTGATCTTTGATGAGATGCTGCTGCTGCACACGATCCACACGCATGCTGCTCGGTCGCTTGGCGAGATAGTCGTTGACATGTAGATTGGAACCGTTACATAAGTTCATATTGATCAGTAGCTCTTGTAGTTGTGCCTTGAGTGCGGCATTCTCGGTTTCCAGCTTCTTCTTCTGTTGCTTCATGCAGACTACATCGACGCGTGCATTGTTGACGCGACGCCAGAAGTTCTCCATCAACATCCAATTGACGAAAGCGTACTATTCGTATGAGTGCATGACAGAAAGTTTACAAAAAGATTTAGAATTGTGCTTTAATGAGGAATTTCAGAAATAGAAAGAGTCCCGTCAAACTCACTTCTTCTAACTTGGATGGCGGCTCCGAAGGCTTCATTTCTTCAACTTGCTCCTGTGTCTCCTCCTCGAACATCGGCTTGGAGAGGGGCGGCAAGCCCAAAGGCAGCAACTGCTCACGTTCGGTCTCATTTTTGCGACAAACGAGCGCCAGTTGGAGTAGCGTTTCACCCTCAGCTGCAATGCCTTTCAAATGCTGCAAACATACAGACTTCAATTTTAAACATAAACTTAAGGAACCCAGCTGCTTCTCTCACCTTCAGCACATTGTAACTCACAACGCTCATTAGTTTGAAGCGCTCTTCATCTGCTTTCAATTCAGACTCAAAATTAGCTTTTGACTCCGACAAGCGCTGCTGTAGATCATCTCTTAGCTTCACGAAATACACCACCTTAACCTCATTGTTTTCCAATGTGTCGGCATAGACCAGCTTGAGATGCGCCAACTGATCGCTAGCGCGTTCTATTTGATGATAATGATCGCGTATGATATTAGCGCTCTCCTGATCACGTTCCTTCAGATCCATATACTCGGAATAGAAACTCTCGGTGTGACGCATATAACCGGCGAGCACATCCTGATATTCCTGCCAGAGACGTTCGAGTTTCTCCTCACCGCTTTTGGTGATATTTTCAATATAGAGTTGCATCTGCGGTTGTGATCATGAGAGAGTGTTGAAGGGAGGGAGAGGGGATAATGGGTATGATTTAGGTTATTTAAGTTGTCATTTCTAAAAATTTTAAAGTGACAACTATCTTTGACAGTTAAAAGTTGGTGACAGCAACGCTTTTATGAATACTGCGGAATAATCGTTGATCGTGAACTTTTACACGATCGCATGCCACTTTGATTGACAAGCTTCAACTCTAATTGAGTGTATATTTTATATAATGCGCGCTCAACGCTCTTTAAATACCGCCCTTGTGTGTCTACAAGCAACATGTTGCGCGATCATGCCGAAGCGTTCGCTTGCCTGCTTACCGTCTGGTCAACTCTGGATAACGTTGCTTTTACTCTACTGTTCTATGTGCTACGCGCTGAAGTGCCGCACGGACGATGGACCCTCCGAATCCGAACTAAAACGTATTACACGCAGTTGTATGCGCAAGATCGGTGAGACCGCGCATCCTATGGGTGGGGGAACAATGAATTTCAACAACAATCACAATCATCCCTACGGCTCGTTGCATCAATCGAATTTCGGGCCACAACATGGCAGCAATTCGCGTTATGATTACAATTACGATTACGATGATAATGCGGATCAATATTATGGTAATCCCAATAACAACAACAACAATTACAATAATAACAATTATAATAACAACAATGGTAATTACGATCGCGATCGCAATGTATTGCAACAACGCAATCGTGAACGCCAACAAACGAATCGTTCGGATAACAATAGATCGGGATCGGCTTCTTCAGGCTCCTCAAATAATAATGGCGGTCGCTACGATAACAATGATGGCAACGGTAATAGAGGTGGCGGTAGCGGCAATGGTGATGTTGGAAATCGTGGTGGTAATGGTGGCACTAACAATGGTGGTCGCAATTCAGGCGGACATGGTGGTGGTGGAGGTGGTGGCAACAACCAACGCGGTTTCACACAGAATAATTCCAATAATAATAACAATAACAACAACAGGAATGGAAAAAATGACACAGCCGATGCTGCTTGCGTGGTCCACTGCTTCTTCGAAGAGTTGAATATGGTAGGGGGTTCGTTAAAGTTCTTAAGAGAAGCCTTCGTTTGAGAGATATGTACTTTATTGTATTTTTCATCCTCAACAGCTCAACTCCGACGACTATCCGGATCGCTATAAGGTGCAATATGGTCTAACACGTGATCTACGTGATCGTGAGCTGCGCAACTTCTATACGGACACCATACAGGATTGCTTTCATTATTTGGAGTCCCAGCGCAGACGCGACAAATGTCACTACTCACGTGATCTCATCAATTGCATGACCGAATACGCTAAAGTGAATTGCGACGATTGGCAGGAGGTCAATATGGTTTTCAATTGAATTATGGAATGATAATGATATGTATAGATTTAGAAGATATCAAGAAACTTGATTTTAGGATCAGCAAAGCTATAAAAAGAATTTAGCAAACTCATTTGAATTTATTCTATTTCCTGTGATGCTTTGGAGATTTACTAAGGAATTTGTAATCTCCTGAAACTGTATCCGTGTAGTATCCGCTTTAATTGATAGTAACGGGGTCCAAAGCTTCTAAAGCGGTAAGAGACAATGTCAATCGAGATTACGATTTCTAAAATTTTAGATTCTGTTTCCATTTACATAATTCAAACTTATATGGGTTTCAGTCTTGACTAAAGCAGACTGCTAAGTCATTTCGTGACTCTCTATAAAAAGCTTTGAGCTTTTACGACGCCTACATTTATAAAGCAATATCGAAACATTCAAACCCATGAAGAAATAACAAAAATGTTATCGAGAGTATCACCTGATTGTTGTTTTCATCGCCATATTTTCGAATGAGAGCTTTAAGCTTATGGGAGCTTTTCGTACTTTTTCAAAGAATTTGTTTTGAACTGCAACATTTTTTAATACAATTTTAAACGCTTCATGAAAATTATTACTTAAAAAAGTACTCAGTAGAATTAACAATGAGACTTGCTGGAAAATATTTAACAATATGTAATAATATAAATTTTCTAACCTCACTCTTCATATCATCCAATTTCTGCAAATGTCTTTCCTCTCTTTCCATTGCGCACTTTTCACTTTCATCTTCCAGTTGGTATTTAACACATTCCAATTCTTCCATAGCTTTTTGGCGTTGCTCTTGAAATTCGTTGAAATCTTGACTGTATTCTTCAAGTACGGCTGTTTTATTATGGTCATAGGTGTCTTTGAAGAATTGCATACGTTGTTGTTGGATGCCTATAAGAGGAAAGATGGAATAATAATTGATTTATGATTCAAGATTATCTCAATGGACGTAAAAATGATGAAGATTTGGGAAGAGTAAAGAGTAATTAAAGATCTTAAGAACTAATGAGATTACTAATGAGAAACAGCTTCCTCAGTGGCTATATTGTTTAATTTTCATTCAATTCCCCTACCTATCATTTTATTAACAATCTCCATATGTGATTGCTGCAGCGTCGAGTACATATCCTCAGCTATATCGATATCATTGAGTAATCGCTTGATGACACCATCTTTACGATCAAGACGCTCTTGAAAGAATTTCTGCAATTCCACCATATCTTTGCGCAGCTCCTGCACTTTCACCTGACGCAAGATGGAACGCCACTCCTGATTGATTTTCGCCATATTCAGGCGACTGAAGGCCTCCTCGCGCTTGAGCTTGTTCTAAAGCACAAATAAATGGATTATAAAAGGTGTTAATTGGTACTTCAATTTCAAAAATCTTCTGGAACGCACCTTCATGAAGAGTGAGATGAGTTGCACTTTGCGGCGTCGCGCCTCCTCCTCGATGTCGGCGCGCATTTGCATGTAACGCGCTCGCTCCTCATCCGACATTTTCGCCAATTTATTCGCTTTACTTTTCTTGCCCATTTTGCGTTTTGTTTATATTTCTTGTTAGAAGATGATTTTGTTGTAATATTATTTGTGTTTTCGGCTGGACAATTTTTACAATTACAACGTGCTGTGAACTCCAATGTTGTTAGCTGTGCCGCAAAAGTTGTTTATCGCCTTGCCGTTCTTCAACTGCTGTGTTGTTAGGCTGATATTTGTTGATTTTAACAAATCAACACGGCGACAGGATACTATGGCATTATTATTGTGTTTCCTTGGTGATTGTTAGCATTCTTTTGGAAGAATATTTTTTTCTTTTTTTCACAATGCCGTCGTCCTTTGCTCGAAACATACTATATTCATGCAATAATATCATATAGACCAATATCACTTGCTTTTTTAATCAAAAGAATTATACTCAACGAATTATTTCTGTTTAGTTCTATTGAGGGTTTTCGTCATATACCCGATATCTATAGTGTAAAGAAAATCAGAGTTTTGGGAATCATTATATTGAGTGTATGTGGGGATTAGGAGAGGGTATGCACCAATTTGAACCTAGTTAGGCTCCACATGTAGGTCGCACTTTTTCCGCTTTTTCGAAGTCCATTATCATCACTATGAAGAGATCTGAACCTTGCGGAAAAAAATTTCAATCGAAAAATATTACTTTCTTGAGTTTGGAACTAAATTTGAGTGAGTCCCAAGTGATTTCGCGACTGTCTTAGTGGGGCATAAGGTCATATAAAATGTTGTTAGAGGTTCGTATGAATGTATGGAACAGAAGATATGGTATTGTCAAAGCTACTTAGATGATATAAACTAAAAAAAATTTGATTGCACTCGGTTCAGTATTGCCAAATTGCTATGTCAGCTTTCGCTAACCGTCGCCTCTATTAATCATTACAATGGATTAAGTATGCTTAAATATTATTTTCTTTATTCGAACTTTGACTGGGTTGGAGGATGAAGAGTTTTTGAAGAGGATTCGAAGAGTTCCATGTTTTTTAAACTGTTCTGAGATTTTCTCTTTACACAGCTTGAGTGTTGAGTCTTGATATGGCCACTTGGTTTGTTCTCATATTTCTAGATTGTGTTTTTTATTTCTGCCAACCCTACTGGTTACTTTTGAAGCTCATCTTTTTCCTGTTGCATTCTGCCTATATCTCACTTATGTAATTTATAAGACCGTCTACCCTCTCCTACATCGCGAATAAAACAAATTGCTGTCTGTCAGCGTAATAGTCGCGGATATGCACTCAAGTGCAATTACCAAGGTTGCATTTGTACGCGTCAAGTGTGGCTGCAACAACAACACACTTGCAGTGAATACGCGCACACATATGAAGCCATCAAAATAAAGTTGCTTACGCTGGTAAGCAAATAAAACTAATTTTACGAAATTGAAAAACCGACAATATTTCGTTATTTTGCACGCAGCTGTAGCAATGCGAAACAATGAAAGAGAATACAACAAATCTTGAAGCCGCCTTTCGTCATGCCAAGACAAAGTGTTGATGCCGTTTTTACACATTTCTGGAGCATTGTTGCTGTAGGTGCCGTTACTTGCAAACAAACATATTCAGCAACAGTGTTGCTACTGCCTATGTTTGCACATTTTGCTTTCCCATCTTCAACCGCGCATATTTCACTTTGCTGCCCTTCTCGTCAGCAGAGCAAAGCAAAGCGTATGAAAAATGTGGGTTGACGCTGCCGCCGACGCTGATAGATGTGCGGGCCATCAACGCCAAGCAAGCAGTTAGGCGCCGCAGCGCGCACCAAAAGCGCAAAAAGAGGAAGAGAGGCGCACGTAAACGATATCGAGACGACAGACGACGGTAAATTGCCCCTCCGGCTAACTGGGTTTGACTGACTGATTCTGCCTCGAATGCTACAACAGTGGCTGCTGTTATTTGTTTGTGTTGTTTTCACTGTTCTTGTTGTTGTGACTGTCAAAAGCTTTGCTGTCAAGATTGTTGTCATTTCTCAATGCAACACTTTGCGTGCAAGACGCCCCGGCGTGTGCGTGTCTGCGTGTGCGTAACGCTAGCGAATGCAGCGTTGGCTTGTTTGTGCCACATATGGTTGATTGCGTTATTGTTGTTTTTGTTTATATTTTTTTTGCGTTTTATTGCCCCTCATTGCCATGTTGAAGTAAATTGAAAGCGATTTTTTGCGACTTCTTTTGCCAAGCAAGCAATGAAACAGCTAACGTTTACAACGCTTTGGCTGCGTGCACAACTAGTGAAGGTGAGGGTTTGTTGGGTGTCAGCGGGTGTTTGACAAATGTTGTTGCTATCTTGCCTGCATGTGGGTGACAGCGCTCATAAGTGCGCGAAAATCTTATCGTATGTATTTTTTGTTATTTTTGTTGTTTTTTTCAATGGATTTTTTCTTACTATCGTTGTCACGCCCCCTCTTGAGTTGTCTTTCTTGCGTCTCAGTTTAATTTTTATACTCTCGCAACAAATGTTGCTAAAGAGAGTATTATAGTTTTGTTCACATAACGGTTGTTTGTAACACCCAAAACTAAACGAGTTAGATATAGGGTTATATATACCAATGTGATCAGGGTGAAGAGTGGAGTTCAAATCCGAATGTCTGTCTGTCCGTCCGTCCGTCCGTCCGTCCGTCTGTGCAAGCTGTAACTTGAGTTGCTTTCGCAAAATCGGACCACTGCCACGCCCACAAAATGGCGAAAACCGAAAACACATAAAGTGCCATAACTAAGCCATAAATAAAGCTATGGAAATAAAATTTGGTATGAAGGATCGCACTATGAAGGGGCATATTTGGATGTAATTTTTTTGGGGAAGTGGGCGTGGCCCCGCCCCCTACTAAGTTTTTTGTACATATCTCGCAAACCAATAGAGCTATATAAACTAAACTTTCTGCAGTCGTGTTTTTTAGCCACTTCCTAATACAGTCCAAAAATGAAAGAAATCGGATCATAACCACACCCACCTCCCATACAAAAGTTAGGTTGAAAATTACTAAAAGTGGGTTAACTCAGTAGCGAAAAACGTCAGAAACACTAAATTTCACATAAGAAATGGCAGATAGAAGCTGCACTCAGATTTTTTTACAAAATGGAAAATGGGCGTGGCGTCGCCCACTTATGGGTCAAAAACCATATCTCAGGAACTACTCAAACGATTTCAATGAAACTTGGTTTGTAATAGTTTCCTTACATCCCAATGATATGTTGTGAAAATAGGCCAAATCGCTTCACAACCACGCCTACTTCCTATATACCAGAACTTAGAAGATGATCTGAATCGTTTACTTTACAATATATAAAGTAAGCACTAGTGCAGATATCGGTGCAGAACTTTGCACAAATACTATGTTAATAGTGTGGCAGCCCCATTCTAAAAATCGCCGAAATCGGACCATAAGTTGTCAAGGCCCCATATATCGAACATGAGGACCTCGGTGCTTCTAACCTAACATTAGAGTTTCCAACTTTCAATGAACTTTATACAATATATATGACGAATATGTGGGTCAAATTGTGTATTATATAATATAAATAAAGTTAAATAAATAAATTGCGAGAGTATAAAATGTTCGGTTACACCCGAACTTAGCCCTTCCTTACTTGTTCTTATTTTCATTTGTCTGTTGCCATCATCTTCGCACGTTGCGCTTACACCGCTTTGTGCGTTGGTGCGAAATCTAATTTTTATGTTGGCAATGATGCGTCGCATATGGGTCTTCACCTAAACAATCTCACAAACACACACATACTCACATATATAAGTGAATGTCTGTGGCGCTGTCTCATTTTGTATTGTCTGCATATACGTGTAGCATACCCACAGGCGACTTGCCGTCTGACTGGATAAAAGTCTCTTGATGCTGCCATAATCTAAGGCAATTTAGTTGATTTGATTTGTGCTCGAGGATAATGTGGCCAACACTAATGCGCACACTACTAGGCGCACATACAGACGCACAAGCACCTACTTGTATTACATACATATGCCCGTAAAAGTATGTAGTGCTTGGTGACGTATTTTGCTACTTACACTAGTATCCCTCTGGTACAATTTGTGTGGTGCACATTTCTATGGTAAGGGCGGTATTTTGCTAAACGTATGTTCATGATTTGTGTCATATTGTAAAATTATCTGTCGTAAAGCATATTATGGGAGTCTTTTTTTTAAAGAGATTGAATGAAGAAATTATTGACAACAATAGAAGTAAAAATTGTTTGGTTTAGTAGTGGGCAATAGCCGAAATTTGTTCAAAATATTGTAATTATATTCCTCAAGTCATTGAAAATATTGCCAAAGTATTTTAGGAAGCTTCATTTATAGAGTGCATAATTATTTGAGCACTACACTATAGTCAAAGAAAGCCGCGATTCAAGCTATCAGCTAATAACCAGTATTATGGATGATCTCAACTAAAAGATTAAGAAAATTGTGTTTCCTTATTAAATGGAGTCAAATGAAGATCGCAAAAGAGACTCTTAACAGCAAAACATCAAATAAAGTGAGTGCCCAGTCACCATCTTCAACAGTTATGGCTCTAACTATTTTTTATACTCTCGCAACAAATGTTGCTAAAGAGAGTATTATAGTTTTGTTCACATAACGGTTGTTTGTAACACCCAAAACTAAACGAGTTAGATATAGGGTTATATATACCAAAGTGATCAGGGTGAAGAGTGGAGTTCAAATCCTAATGTCTATCTATCCGTCCGTCCGTCCGTCTGTGCAAGCTGTAACTTCAGTAAAAATTAAGCTATCTTGATGAAACTTGGCACACTTATTTCTTGGCACCATAGGAAGGTTGCTTTCGAAAATGCGCAAAATCGGACCACTGCCACGCCCACAAAATGGCGAAAACCGAAAACACATAAAGTGCCACAACTAAGCCATAAATAAAGCAATGGAAATAAAATTTGGTATGAAGGATCGTACTATGAAGGGGCATATTTGGATGTAATTTTTTTGGGGAAGTGGGCGTGGCCCCGCCCCCTACTAAGTTTTTTGTATATATCTCGCAAACCAATAGAGCTATATAAACCAAACTTTCTGCAGTCAATTTTTTTAGCCACTTCCTAATACAGTCCAAAACTGAAAGAAATCGGATCATAACCACGCCCACCTCCCATACAAAAGTTAGGTTGAAAATTACTAAAAGTGGGTTAACTCATTAAGGAAAAACGTCAGAAACACTTAATTTCACATAAGAAATGGCAGATGGAAGCTGCACTCAGATTTTTTTACAAAATGGAAAATGGGCGTGGCGTCGCCCACTTATGGGTCAAAAACCATATCTCCGGAACTACTCGACCGATTTCAATGAAACTTGGTTTGTAATAGTTTCCTTACATCCCAATGATATGTTGTGAAAATAGTCCAAATCGGATCACAACCACGCCTACTTCCCATATACTAGAACTCTGAAGTCGATCTGAATCGTGTACTTTACAATATATAAAGTAAGCACTAGTGAAGATATCGGTGCAGGACTTTGCACAAATACTATGTTTATAGTCTGGCAGCCCCATTCTAAAAATCGCCGAAATCGGACCATAGGTTTTTAAGGCCCCATATATCGAACACGAGGACTTCGGTGCTTCTAACCTAATATTATGGTTTCCAACTTTCAATGGACTTTATACAATATATATGACGAATATGTGGGTCAAATTGCGTATTATATAATATTAATAAAGTTAAATAAATAAATTGCGAGAGTATAAAATGTTCGGTTACACCCGAACTTAGCCCTTCCTTACTTGTTTCTGTATCGATTTTAACCTAAAGTTCTTTGATGGAACTTGTTTTAGTTTTAGAAGGAAGGTGTTTTAGTTTTAAATCCGCCTAAATGTAGGCAACGTTTTTTTAGTAAACACTAATTAACTGTATTTTATCAAACTTTGTTGTGTAATATTGCCTACATTCAGGAGCATATCGAAATAAGATAACGAAAAACCCTTTAAAAGAAGAACCATCTTAAATATTCTTCAAAAGCTGAAAACAAAAAAATATTTTAAAACTAAATTCTCATACCCTAGTTAAGTGCAATAATTGTGTCCCCACAAACATATCCCACCAAATTTCCCTTACTTATGAGCTTTAGTTTGCCAGCAATATAGCGGATAAGCGCACAAATATATCACTAAAATGGTTTAAATTGCAGATTTGGTGCGTTTCAAAGTGCTTTCATATTCCCTAATCAACGACTACACACAAAATGAATGAAACGCTCTGGGCTCTAGTAGAGCTCCATGCACATTTGATGGTTTGACATTTATGCACTCTGCGATAGTATCTTGAAGATGCCAAAGTTTGTCGAAATTATGTGAAAATCATGCGGCGGTGCAATGGGGAGCGATCGACTGCCGCTAAGGTGTATTATAAAAGCCGTAAAGGCATAACGACGCGAGTGAGTTTGCGAAAGGCTTAAGTTGAAACGGTGATGTGTTTGTTTTCTAGAGCTAATATATGCGTGAAATGGTGGTAGGGAAGGGAATGGGTTTTAGTGGGTGTGTGAAGAACTATTTTTCTATCATATGGAGAAATTTTGAAATTCTTATAAAGATTTTTTACTCAGTATGTTAATCCATAACAGAATTTTTTGGGAGCCTAAATGTAGGCAATGATTTCATTACAGAAAATATCGTTGCCTACATTTATGAGGGAGACTTAATGGAAATGACGATTTTTTTTAAGAAGAAAATGTTTATCATATTCTCTGTAATGTTACATTAAAACTCCATATTATTTAAAAAACTTCATAAAATAGAATTTTAGTAAAAGAACTTTTCTTGAACAGCTATACATATATTTCTGTTACCACATCATTTTCGAACGTTACGCGACAAAACAAAAGCAATCAACGAGTTGCAGACACCATTAAACTATAGATAGCAGCCGCCACGCCACCATCGCACATTAAACAACCGTGAGCTTATCAAACAATAAAGAAAGCCATGCAACTGCAATTGTAGGTGTTAACCCACTAACACCCACCACAAGCACTGCAGACAATGTCTATACAGAAACATACAAACCGACAATTTTCGGCTTGCTCTAAGACTAACTGCTTCCACGCGGGCGATAACCACGACCAAGTCGCCAGCGTCGGTGGAGCAATCAGCGTAGCGATTACAAGGATTCCAAGAAAATTCACACCTTTGCCACCAGCTTTGGCGCGCCGTACAAATGCACTGCAAGGATGCGCAATCATAGAAGCAATTTGAGCGTGTAATCAAAATACACACAAATAACACACACACACACACACTACGCTAGATGCTAAAAAATAGTGAAAAAGAAAACTAAAATCTATGGTGTATAAGGTACGCACGCATCGACGCCGTTGTCATACGCCCGGTACGAGTATTCCAGGCAGGCCATGAGGTAAAACATAAATTTCAAGTTTTCAACACATTAATGGCTTTTATGGTCGAAAGCAAGTGGTGTTGAATTGTAAGAAAAAAAAACTGGTGGGAATGTTATAAAATTGTAATGGTGGAAATAGAAAAATATATTATTTTCGGCTAGACGAGTTTAAAAGGTGCTATGCCACACATGAAATATATAATTTGGCCAAATTTTTAGAATTTGTTTACAAAATTTCAAATTTGTGGAAATGAGTAGAAGTAGATACTAGAAAGTAGTCAGATTCTTACAACTAAACTATTTATCCACTTAAAAGTAGTTTAGTTTATGAAAGCTGTCAAAAAACAGACCGAAAGAGATTTTCTAAGTTGTTGCTATAATGACGTCATTAAAAAATTGAAGTTTCTCCCAATACCACCTATCCTTAGGCTTCAATGACTTCTGGAGGTGGATTCTTCTTCTGTAGTTCATGAATTTCTCTTTCGACTCGAATATCAAATGTCGTTGAGGGTATAAAATATCTTCACAACAGTCAGCCAGCTTGAAAAAATATATTTAAAGGTAATCGAAATAGAAGTATGTGCGAATCGATACATTTTCAAAGCTCACACAGATGACAGTTCTGTAATCAGAACATATAATTTATAATGTTGAAGAAAATTATTTAAAATTTAAAATTATTTAAAATTCTGCTTAAAATTATCCAATCTTTGTAAGAAAAAAATCGTCAAATTCAGCCATAAGTCTTTCAGAGGCTAGATCCGACTCAGGTCGAATTTTGACCGGGGATAACTACCATTCTCGGAGGATACCTCAATGAAATTCAAAGGAAATCTTTTTTTTATAATAATATGACTTAGTATTCTAAGTGGATGAAATCGGATCAGTTCTTCGGGCTGACTTTATACTGATTACCAAAGTTATATCACAGAAAACATATTTTTATACTTTCGCAACAAAAGTTGCTAAGAGAGTATTATAGTTTTGTTCACATAACGATTGTTTGTAAGTCATAAAACTAAACGAGTTAGATATAGGGTTATGTATCAAAATGATCAGGATGACGAGACGAGTTGAAATCCGGATGTCTGTCTGTCCGTGCAACGGATAATTTAAGTAAAAACTGAGATATCTTAACGAAACTTGGAACACGTATTCCTTGGCACCCTGAGGAGGTTGCTTTCGAAAATGGGCAAAATCGGACCATTGCCACGCCCAGAAAATGGCTAAAACCAAACCAGTGTCATAAGTAAGCCATAAACCAAACTGCAGTCGTTTCTTTTAGCCGTTTCCTTATACAGTCCAAAAATGAAAGAAATCGGATAATAACCACGCCCACCTCCCACACAAAGGTTAGGTTGAAAATGACTAAAAGTGGGTTAACTCACTAACGAGAAACGTCAGAAACACTAAATTTTACAGAAGAAATAGCAGAAGGAAGCTGCACTCAGATTTTTTTTTAATGAAAAATGGGCGTGGCATCGCCCACTTATGGGTCAAAACCATATCTCAGGAACTACTCGACCGATTCGAATTAAATTCGGTATATAATATTTCCTTGACACCCTGATGACACATGTGAAAAATGGATGAAATCGATTCATAACCACGACAACTTCCCATATAACTCAATTGCGAATTCCATCTGATTCCTTCACTTTATAATGTAAACATAAGGAACCAATGAAGATAGCGGAATAAAACTTTACACGAATAGTGCATTTCATCTCTGGCTTCACTTAAAAAAAAATTGTCGAAAACGGACTAAAACTTTTCAAGACCCTAGATATCGAACATGTTAAACTCCGCGCCTAAGGGTAAACTTTAACCGAAAATATGGATAAATCTCTCTGATAATTTAATGTAATTCAGAGGAAATTGTTTTCTTCTAATAGTGTGTCTGTTTCAAAAATTATTAAAGATAATAACATCTCCTAGCTCCCATATACCTAATTATAGGTTTTTCAAAAATACGGTGGGCTTTAATCTGCATATATGTTTTGGTTAATATGTGAGATATCTAAGCGAAATTAAGTGAGTGTATATAGTGTACCTTGCTGGTGAAAATGAATGAAATCGGTTCAAGAACTACCTCAGCCCTCATACACTCATATAGGACGATTTTCGTTATTCTTTATGCCGAATTTATACGTAAATTTGTGTGTTATGTAAATAAAATTTCTTCAATAAATTGCGGGAGTATAAAATGTTCGGTTGCACCCGAACTTAGCCTTTCTTCACTTGTTTTATATAGTATATTCTGGTACCGAATCAAATGGAATCGCTGAAGTGGGGCCACAAATTACCCCAACCTCTCGAGCTACACCTAATGAGTGTTGGTATTTTAGTGGACTTTATGGCATATATATCAGTCAAATTGAGAATTATCTTAATAAAATTCCCTGGAAAAATATTCTCAAAAATATTTTTTTTTTATTCTTAAGGTAAGTGCGTATACATATTATAATTTTCACATAAATTCGGTCTTAACTGTGGTTAAGCTTCAATAGTCCTAGAAAATGATTTCCGCTCCTCTGGTAGATGCTTCATACATCTAATATATGATAATGAGCCATAGTTTTGGTTTAAAGGATAAGTTGATATGCCAGATTCTTATATTTGAAGTGCGGGCAAACCTAAAAAGTCTTTCCAAGCTTTCTTGTCTTCAGAGAAATTATGTTGACTTTAATTTGTATGATGTAAGACTTAGAAACTCCATAAAAGCTTTCACTGTAAATTCGTTATAATCAAGAATCTTGAGGAGACTCCATTTGAACTGCGGAACTTTTATGGTTTCTTCACTGGAAAAACGTGCTTCAAAGAGTTCTATTAAAGTCTCAGTGAGTTGAGCTTCAAATTTTTTATTAGCCATTCTAAATAAAACTAGCAGCTCTTCCACCAATTCCACGAGCAACAAATGAATGCCTTCAGGCAAAATGCACAACACAACGTCCAATGAGTGAACGCTATAAACACTGAGAAGCATGCCACCGCGCTCTTTATTTGATTAAAATTTCAATTTCGCAAATGTATATGATTGCAAGCGATTGCAAAAAGAGGAATAAGCGAAAAAATCAGCAGCAACAAATATTTTTGCATTTTTTCGTTCTTCTTCTTCTCTTTTGAGGTTACCACTTCCTAATGCACGAAATCACATGCGTTTGCTGACCAGACGGTATTTGGCAATTTATGCATTTTTTGTCGCTGTGTCTTCTTGCACAAGCAGCTTTGAGCTCACACATAAAGCAATGCAACTTTAACTGTGCTGTTGTTGTTGTTGTTAACAGCGTTGTTGCTGCTTGTTGGCAATGCAATCAACATTTCTTTATGCGCTTTTCTCTGTGTATTTATTTCTTTCGCCACCGCCACGCTGTTGTTGTTGTTGTGTTTATTATTGCCGCTTGCGCTGCTTTGCTGTGCTTTATGTGTGAGCATTTCTTGCGCTCGAAGCGGTTAACGGCACAAACAAGAATTTTGCAGTTGCAGTCTCGACTGAGCTGCAAGCTCGCCTTTTCGCTGTAGGCAATTTCGGTTACAACTGTAAACCTTGGTCTCTGTGTGTACGCTTCCTTCTCTGCTTGTTGGCCTGTGTTGCCGTCTTAGCACTTTCTCAAATTATTACCACTAAATTTGGAATTATTTTTATGGTGCAACATGAAATTTATTAGGCTTAAGTGCATTTGGCTGCTTATGCGGGGAAAGAGCGGGGAAGAAGAAGTAGTGAAAGAAGAATAAGAAGAAGTAGAAACATAAAAGAAGTAGTAGAGAACACAAAAATACTTTACTCTAAATTGTGCGAATTTTTCAAATTGAGCACATTATCAAGCGTGGTCCAAGCCACTAAATTCCATTTCAATGCCCACTTATTAAGCGTTGCAAGCTTATTTTTTTCGCTTTACTTTTTTTTCGAAATTTCCTCTTCATTTCACTAACACATTACTCAAGGGCCGCCATCAGTTGCCTTATAGTACGAGAGCTACTGTATGTACATATATGGTGCTACGTGTGGTATGAGCGACATTCAACCGCATGAACTCAGAAGCAGCATTATTGAACAAGCGAATTATTGTCAGCTGCAGCTGTTCGAAGTGCTTCTTAGTTATTGTAGCTGCTTTATTTCCACTTTTGGAATTTGGTTTGCTTTTGCTTTTGTTGTTGTTGTTGTTGAAATTATACTCCTTAGCACTGTAATAATTTTCTTAAAGGAATGCTGCTTCCGGCAGTTTTCCTAACAAATTTCTCTCGCATTTATTTATATGCCTCGGGGCTGTTGTTGTTGGCGCTGCATTTTTATTTAGCCAACACTTTTGCTATTGCTATCGATATTATTGTAGCCGTTGTTGTTGTTTTGTTGCTCTGCCATCCACACGGTTCAATATTCGTTACTTGTGCAGTGGGTACTTGTATTTATTTGCTTTAACTTCCGTTTCCGCTTTCTCTGTGTGCGTGTATGTGTTGGTGAATTTATGAAGTGCAGCGCATTATTTGAGCTACTTGTTGGATGGAAGGGAAGAAATGTAAACTGAGATATATTGCAAGTATTGATGTACGATTTCCTTCTATACATACATATATTCATGTCTGCTGCGGGTATTTTCAAATTTTTTTAGCAAATATGTCTGCATTTCCCTGCTCACCCGTCAGCAATGCCTAGCTGTTGCACTTCGTACATATTTATGCCATTGCATTCACCTTGGCACCAGCTATTTATTGTCACAATTTTTTGCAGCACAACGGCATGTGAAAGGAAATGTCGCTCGCTGCAAAGCGCACATATACACAAGCAAATAAAAATAAATTTTCACGCTTGCAGTAAATGGCGCCGAAAATTGCAAAATATGTGCCCGGCAGCTATGCATTTCGCTTGTGTGCTGGTTAATACGATAAATGTGAGATTTCGGGATTATCATTTTATTATGTATTAAATATTTTTATTTATTAAAAATATTATCATTTCAAGTAATCTCGAAAATTTTTGGGATCCCGAAATTCAATTCTGCAATCGCGAAAATTTTAAAATTTCAAAATGTACAAATTTTTTAGACAAAACTGTAAAAATATTATTATTTCATGTAATCCCGAAAAATTTCGGTATCCAGAAATAAAATTTTGCAAATCCCGAAAATTTAAAGTGTCGGAATTTGAACAAGAAATTGAAAAAATATTAGTATTTTAATGAATTTCGAAAATATTCGGGATCCCGAAATTCGATTCTGTTACCCCGAAAATTTTAAAAATTCATGGTTGTTTAAATTTTAACACGATATTATAGAAATAATATTATTTCAATAAAATGCGAAAATTTTCGGGATCCCGAAATTTAAATTTGTAAATTCCGAAAATGCAAAGAACACGAAATTGTAAAAATATTATTATTTCATGTAATCCAGATAATTTTCGGGATCCCGATATTAAATTTTGAAAATCCCGAAATTTCGAAAGCTGAAAATTGTCGGAATTTGCACACAAACTTGTTGTATTTGCAAAAATTTTGGAATATATGCGACAAATGAACATGCCACTTAGAAGGAAGTGCCTGGAGTTCATGGGAAATAAAGTTGTAAATAAATGTAAATACGCATACATGTGATATTATTGAGTTGTAAACTAAATGCATGTATTTGTATGTATATTTACAATAAATAATATATTTACTTCTATCAAATATAAAACTCTTTATTTATTTGTCATATTAGTCTATGTCTGCGATGAGGAAGATGATACTGGCATCTACTTATGACATTTATGAATTGAATACTGAACCAGCTTATATTAAGTAGAAATAATCAACAGAGAGTACAAATTATGTTGGCCAGTTGAAATGTGGAGATCATGCTTCCAAATGGTGACACTGAAATCATATTTTCACTCTTAGAAGAAGAAGTGCAGATTATCTATTACAGAGCTGTCTCTGTGAAGTTACAGTTAAGCCACTGTTAAAGCTCATACTCCTTTTTATACTCTCGCAACAAAGTTGCTAGAGAGTAGTATAGTTTTGTTCACATAACGGTTGTTTGTAACACCCAAAACTAAACGAGTTAGATATACCAATATATACCAAAGCGATCAGGGTGACGAGTGGAGTTCAAATCCGAATGTCTGTCTGTCCGTCCGTCCGTCTGTGCAAGCTGTAACTTGAGTAAAAATTAAGATAAATTGATGAAACTTGGCACACTTATTTCTTGGCACCATAGGAAGGTGGTCGTTTTTTTAGTGACTTCTTAATACAGTCTAAAAATGAAAAAAATCGGATAATAACCACGCCCACCTCCCATACAAAGGTTAAAAATTACTAAAAGTGGGTTAACTCACTAACGAAAAACGTCAGAAACACTAAATTTCACATAAGAAATGGCAGATGGAAGCTGCACTCAGATTTTTTTACAAAATGGGCTTGGCGTCGCCCATATTGGTCAAAGCCATATCTCAGGAAC
This sequence comes from Zeugodacus tau, assembly GCA_031772095.1. Classification (NCBI taxonomy): domain Eukaryota; kingdom Metazoa; phylum Arthropoda; class Insecta; order Diptera; family Tephritidae; genus Zeugodacus; species Zeugodacus tau. The sequence continues at coordinate 12,939,627 of CM062652.1, read as the reverse complement.
TACTCGACCGATTTCAATGAAACTTGGTTTGTAATAGTTTCCTTACATCCCAATGTTGTGAAAATAGGCCAAATCTCTTCACAACCACGCCTACTTCCTATATACAAGAACTTTCAAGATGTGAAGATGATCTGAATCGTTTACTTTACAATATATAAAGTAAGCAATAGTGAAGATATCGGTGCAGAACTTTGCACAAATACTATGTTTATAGTGTGGCAGCCCCATTCTAAAAATCGCCGAAATCGGACCATAGGTTTTTAAGGCCCCATATATCATAACTTTGAAGTTGTAGATAATTTCGTATACCTAGGAACCAACATTAACACCGATAATAATGTCAGCCTTGAAATCCAACGCAGAATCACTCTTGCCAACAGGTGCTACTATGGACTGAGTAGGCAATTGAAAAGTAAAGTCCTCTCTCGACGAACAAAAACTAAACTCTACAAGTCTCTCATCATTCCCGTCCTACTTTATGGTGCAGAAGCGTGGACGATGTCAACATCCGATGAGACGGCACTAGGAGTTTTCGAGAGAAAGGTTTTGCGGAAGATTTACGGTCCCTTAAACATTGGCAACGGCGAATACCGCAGAAGATGGAATGATGAGCTGTATGTGTTGTTCGACGACATAGACATAGTCCAGCGAATAAAAAGACAGCGGCTACGCTGGCTGGGTCATGTTGTTCGAATGGATGAAAGTGCCCCAGCTCTGAAAGTTTTCGATGCAGTACCCGCTGGTGGAAGCCGAGGAAGAGGGAGACCTCCACTCCGGTGGAAGGACCAGGTGGAGAAGGACCTGTCTTCACTTGGTATTACCAATTGGCGCCAAAACGCCAAAAGGAGAGATGCGTGGCGCACTGTTGTGGACTCGGCTATAACCGCGTAAGCGGTTTCTACGCCAGTTAAGAAGAAGAAGATATATCGAACACGAGGACCTCGGTGCTTCTAACCTAATATTATGGTTTCCAACTTATACAATACTTATACAATATCCATACATGACGAATATGTGGGTCAAATTGTGTATTATATAATATAAATCAAGTTAAATAAATAAATTGCGAGTGTATAAAATGTTCGGTTACACCCGAACTTAGCGCTTCCTTACTTGTTTTTATATGTTATAGAACTTTTTTTTCATGCAGAAAACATAATTTTAGATAATCGACCAGTATCTTCATACATCATATATAAATTCTGTGTAGGATTATATACAAATATATGTTTGTTAAGAGTGGAGAACAGTATTCTTTACGAAGTAACCTAAATCAAAACTAAACTAACATTCAACCGACCAACGTAACCACACATAATTTACAGTAATACTAATTAACACAAACCTAAACCAACTACTTGCAACAATATTGTAGATTACAATGGACATTGTGAAAAAATTTCCAATTCTTTGTTACATCACAAGTTTGTTTCAATAATTTTAAATTGTTCAGCGCAGAGAATGAAAAGTGAAAACAAAAATTACACAACAATAGAGCAACTATAAAACTATTAGGTTAACTGCTCATCAGTCATTCATTTGCAGTGCCATGCGACAGAGAACATACGCAAGTAGTTGCGGGCTGCAGTTGTCAACGGCACTGACAGTTCGTGATAACATGGCAAAGTTGCGTTTTGTATTTGTGGTGTATTTGAATGCTGCTTTGTTTCCAACACAAAATGATGACAAAATTAAATTTAACAACTTTGAGCGATGATTGAAAAGGGAAGGCGAAATGAGGAAGATGACGAATGAACGAGTGAAGGAATGAGCGGAAAGTATGAATGCCGTGGCAGATAAAATCACAAACTGCAATTGTAAACATTACTGTTGAGCGTTAGAAAAGTTTGGCAGCTTTTCAAGTGCTGCTTTTGAATGCGAAATTACGCAACTTTATGGGGAGCGCACCAAAAACAGAAATGAAAAATAACAAGCAAAGAAACGGCATTGCTCCACTGCGCTGCGCATCTCCTTGCGGCACGGTGAATGGCGAAATGCGAAATCTTTGCTGTGGCAAGCGCAGTGTTTGTCATTATGCCACAAATTGGCACACAAATTGTCTGCAACAAAGCGCAAAACTAGGGAAATTGTAAATTATTTTTTCATGGAAAAAAGAGGTGACGAGCATACAAATTTGTGTAGTTTGCAATGAGTTTGGTTAGAAGACAGCTAAAATAGAATTTAGTTAGGGGTTATTTATATTTTTAGAGATTTTGACATTAGTTGACAGTTTTTAAGACTTTTGTGGGCCTTGCGACCCTTAAAAAACAGTGAATAAATGAGAAACACTAAATGTTGCCTACATTTAGGCATTTGGGTTACTTTAGCGAAAACATCAATCCTAGTTAATGGGTATGAAGAGCTTACTTCCAGCTCGGGTATGAATAATAGAGCAATACTTTGAGGTTTTTGTACTCTCGCAACTTTTGCAAAGAGAGTATAATAGTTTTGTTCACATAACTGCTGCCTGTAGCACGAAATTTTTATTTGGGTAAGTGGGGGTGGTCCCGCCCCTACTAAGTTTTTGGTACATATCTGGTAAACTACTAGTGCTATATCAACCAAACTCACTAGCGTCGTTTCTTTTATGTCCTTCCTTATACAGTCCAAATATGGAGGAAATCGGACAATAACCACGTCTACTTTCCATACAAAGGTTATGTTGAAAACTACTGAAAATGCTTTACTTCAGTAACTCAAATTGTTAAACCAAATTTTAAAAGGGTGTGGCTCCGCCCACTTTTGGGTCAAATTGAATTGGTTTGCGATATTTTTCTTGTAACCCAATGATATGTTGTGAAAATAGGCCAAATCGGTTCACAACCTTGCCTACTTCCTATATGCCAGAACTGTGAAGTCGATCTGAATCGTTTACTTTAAGTCTCTCAGATATATTGAAAAATTCAGAGAGAATATTTTTCTTCAAATATTATGTCTCCGTGTGAAAAATGAGAGAAACCATTTCATAACTTTACCTAGCTCCCCTATACCTAATATTGCGGTATTTAACTTTCAATGGACTTTATACTATATATATCACGATATGTGGGTCAATAAAAAAAAATAAAATTAAATAAATTAACTGCGAATGTATGATATGTTCGGTTCCTTACTTTCTCTAATATTGATTTAACATTTTTTAAGTGGATCCATATATTTTTCGTTTCGTTCGAATTTACATGAGCAAACTTTCTTTATAGAAATAAGTATTAAAATCAGCCAAAAAAAAATCGATTTTATAATAAAAAGGCAAGTTTATCGAAAGGCCAAAAGATTTATTCCAGGAAAAAGTGTTTTTGTTAATATTTTGAAACAATTTTTGAGTTATTACTAAAATTTTACAAAAAATTACATTTACAAAAAGCGATTTTTTAAACACACAAACAATCATTTTTAATTATTCAACGGTGCTAGTAACATTCCTCCACAACACTGAAGTCGTCACTTAAATAGTCGTCAATGCGTCTTTGCATTTCTTGCTGAACTCCAACACGGTGTTGCACTCTTCCGTCTTGGCCCAACGATCGGCAGGACAATTGTGAAAGAACTCACGTATTACACAGGCCAAAATGACACTGGGCTTGGGATCGCAGTACTTAGCGCCGGGTACGTGGAATATTGGATTGGATAGGAATTTCGCAGTGTTCTCAATGGCTACGTGGTGGAAATGTTAGAAATGAATATTTATATTATATTTTTTTTTCGAAAATCTGTTTGCACACTACTCACATTTGCTATGACAGTGATCGAATGCGTTTGTCATTTCCTTTGCATACTCTGGATCTGTTTTGAATTTACCCTCGTAGTGTTTGCGCACCGCCGGCATATCCAAATCGTCACCTTTCATGAATTGCAACTTATTGAAGATACATTTGGCGAAGCATGTACCCAATATGGCATGATCCGCTGTTATATCGACAATTGCCTCCTCATCGTGTTTGATAAATTTGAAGCCCGTCTCCTTGGCACACGAGTCCACGAACTCCTGATAGCCATCGGGATGTTTGCAGCAGTAGTGTATACGATCCTCCTTTATCGATTCGGGATTGTCACAATCGATTTTAAGCGAGTTGCCGAACTGCGTTCAATTCGTAATTTTCAATTCATGAGTTTTAGTCACAATTGATTTTATATATTACAAATGAAATCTTACCTTCAGTAGCAAACCGCAGGCAAATATAATCACAAACAAATTCTTCATAGCTTAGCACAGTGCAAGGTAACTTTGTCACAATGTATGCCGCTTTCGGTATTTGACGTAATTTCGTGAAATTTTTTCATTTTTATAGTAAAAATTTCCTATTTTTTTGTTGTAGAAATTAAGCAAAGCTAATCTAGCGTAAAAAATGTAATGGCAAATAATTTAATTTAAGTATTTGGTCATTAAACTGCAGACCAAATGGTAATTGCGTAATAATGTGAAACTCCGATATGATATCAATTATCGATAGATTAATGGTTGCTATAGAACGCTACTGGTTGTAGAGACATCCGACCTAATAATGCTCATCTCTAAGCAGTCTTAAAATAACGTGTTTTATTAAGATAATTAGACTAATTTTGTTCTTTAGAGAGATTTCCAAACGGTCCTGCTTTCTAGAACATCTTCTGCAACGCTTACTTATTCAAACCCTAAATTATTTAAATCTTGACTTCAATGTAAACTGATATCTTCGGATACTATCGGATATTTCGGAAAGAACAGTATACATTTCAAAGAAAAACACTCAGTTTCTAAACATATGCAGCTTTGTAGGAAGAGGGACAGAACCTCAATATTTTATAGGAAAATGTTTAGAAAGTTCAACTGAGTCTATACGATATTCTTTAACAGCAACAGCTATTTTTTTCATATTTTACTAATTTATCGGTGTTGACCAGATTCCATAACTATAGATTTAAACAGCGATTTTTCACTTATGAAATTTCATTTGAATTAAATTGATTATGAGCTCAATTAAATTAATAGCATTCATGGCCAGAATTAGTATATTTGAAGCTCATTAGCAGAAAGATATTCAATTTTAACCATAAAGTCTATGTATATATTATTAGCAGAAACGAGTGCTAGGGACACAGTTGTTGCGGTCAGAGTGCGTTCACCAATCATAACGGAAAGTGCTAAACTATGCAGCTAAGTGAGATTTGTTGTCTTGTGATATGGCTGAGGGTAAGCAAATGGAGTTAAGAGGTTTACTAATACAGTTTCATTGCTTGAGTGTTCTTGTTTTAGCTTTTCGCCAGAATATTTGGAGACACGACAGTTGGTGATATTGAGACGCTTGATGAGGAACAATGCAGCAAACCGGTAGAGTTTTTTTTTAATTATAAATCAACTTTGATTGACAAATAATTTGTGGTTGATTTTTTAATAACTTGTGTTACTATTTCTCTAACAGCGCAAAGGCTGTTGCGAAGATATTAATATATCAATGGATAACGAAACGATAGCGTGTCTGTACATGTTTCAGGAATTTTTGCCTACTTCTCCGGGGGAGGAAATAACTCTTAGTAAAAGTATTGGTGCTTTATCGGTAAATTATTAAATACTTTTAAAACAAAAAGATTTGCATATTTAGTTATTTTCTTGTATACCGGAATAGTGTGTAATCAAATGCGTTTATGAAAAGCGGAACTATTTGGTCGAAGGCGATGAGGATATTAATATGCAAGGAGTGAAGGAGCATGTAGAGAAACTTTATGCAGGTCGTCCCAAAGAGCAGCAATATTATATTGAAGTATTTGAGTTTTGTCGCAAAGATGGTATGAAAGCAGGCTATATTCGTATAAGTGGCAATTTTATTCCTTGCAGCTTTTTTCTTAAAATTTTTTTTTCAAACGTTAAACAATAATTCTCATATAATGAAATAACTTGTTCTTTCAGCTTGGAATAGCTATAATCTGATTAATAAGAACATTAACAAAGACTGCAAATCTTATTATGTTTTGGTCAACGCTTGTCGAATGAGGTATCATACGATGAAAACTTGTCCATACTTTATGTGGGCGGCGAAGAACGGAACGTCAGCAGCGCAAAAATGTAAAGATGCAAAGGAGCAATGTTATAAAATCGATGGTTTAACACCACCGGAGGCAAAGGAGCTTACACTTAACTTGTAACTTGTTTTTTGCTTGCTCTCCTAAAATGGTAAATAAAGAGAAGATCTATTCTAATTTTTCGAGTTATAGTAGTTTGCTAATTTTTGGCAGTGGCTTGACAGATATACATACATATCACCTCTACTCTAAATCTACAACTGTGTCATATAGTATATAGTACATATTATATTCGTTGAATTTATCCAAAAATTTGTTTTCGGTTTTGACTAATATCCTTAGAAACCTAATTGCCATCAGTTAAAGAATATATAATTGTTACTGGTATCCCTGATAGTATAGATACATTAAATTAGAGTACTAGTATGTGTTCGGTTTTCAGGTTTTGCGTACTGCATTCCTGAAAATCTTAAAATACGTCACTACTAGCTTTGTTGCCTTGATTTTTTTAGGAACGTAAATAGATCGAGATCTTTGGTAGATTTGGTCAGAATATCTTAAGCGAATTGTCAGCTGAGTCTTATTTTAAAGCGGGTTTGACAAAAATAAAAGTGAAAAGCTCAGGTTGTCTTTAGTACAGCTCCTTTTTCTAAGCAACTCTTAATATGTCTTTATTTGTAATTATCAAATTGTTAGCAGTAGATTTATCGCTCCGCAGCGTAATATCTTTCAGAGAAGCGACAATAAAATCCAATAGTACGGCGGCGATGCTATCCTTGAGAATGCTTATACTTACTATTGGTGGTATCTCAGCATGCTCATAGCCCTAAAAAAATGTTAAGTTTCCTGATTGACGGGAATAGTAATGACGACCCTTAAGGAGCTGGAGGTTAAAAGCGGTAAAAAAAGATTTGTATATCAGTTTTTGGGACATCCGAAACTAGCGGAAATAGAAGAAAATATGCTATGCAGATTTTTAGTGTGTTCAGGTTGCTTTGTCGAGGTTCAATGTCTAATTAAAGGGATTATTCTAGGTTTATAAAGTACTGTCCTATATAGTCTAAGTGTGTTCCCCTCTTGTGGTGATCGGCCAAAGGACTTACCAATCTAGCTTCACTAATAATTTGTCGGTGTAGATTATATATTTTATGGTGATATCTTTCATATTAGATTTTAGGCTATTTAGATAAAAAGTCGTTTAGTAATTTGCTAATATGACACCGAATTCATATTGAGTGCATAAAATATGAATAGAGAATTAAGCTAGTGAAGATTCTTATCAAGATAAAATTTAGATCAATATTTAATTGATTTAATTAATGGCTCAATTAAATTAATAGCGTTTAAGCATCAGCAGTGGCATGTACATTTAAAGCTCATTAACAAAAAAATATTTAATTTTAACCATAAAATCTAGGGACACAGTTGTTGCGGTCAGAATGCGACCATCAATCATAACGGAAAGTGCTAAACTATGCAGCTAAGTGAGATTTGGTGTCTTTTGATATGGCTGGGGGTAGGCAAATTTACTAAAGATGTTTACAGTTTCATTATTTGAGTGGTTTTATTTAGCTTTCCGGCAGAACATTTGGTGACACGACAGTTGGTGATATTGAGACGCTTGATGAGGAACAATGCAGCAAAGCGGTATAGTTTTTGAAAATTAGAAATCAACTTTGATTGACATATTATTATGGTTTATTATTTAACTTTTTGTGTTACTAATTCTCTAAGTTGTGAATTACAGCGCAAAGGCTGCTGTGAAGATCCTGATCTATTCCCGGATTATCTAACTATGGAGTGCATGGACAAGTTTATGGATCAAAAGTCTCCGGATGAAGAAATGACTCTTGCTATAAGTATTGATTCTTTATCGGTAAATTTATTTAAATTTTATATTAAAAAAAGTTTTTAATATTCATTATATTTTTTGCTTTTTCTGGAATAGTGTATTTCCAAATGTTTTTATAAAAAGCTGAACTTTTTGGTCGAAGGCGACGAGGATATTAACATGCAAGAAGTGAAGAAGCATGTAGAGAAATTTTATGCAGGTCGTCCCAAAGAGCAGCAATATCATATTGAAGTGTTTGAGTTTTGTCGCAAACATGGTGTGTCAGCAAGCTGTATTCAAATAAGTCACATTTTTTTTCCTTTGCAGCTATTTTTCCTGACTCTTTTTTGAAACGTAAAACAAAAATTTCTTATATAAATAACTTGTTCTTTCAGCTTTTAAAACGTATACTCAGATTAATATAAACAACAAAGACTGCAAATCATATTATCTTTTCGTGAATGCATGTCGAATGTCGTATCATATGATGAAAACTTGTCCATACTTTATGTGGGCGGCTAAGGACGGAACGCCAGCAGCGCAAGAATGTAAATCAGCAAAGGACCAATGTTATAAAATCGATGGTTTAACACCACCGGAGAATTTAAGTTATAGATTTGCTCTCTTAAAACAGTAAATAAAGAGAATTGGCTTGACAGTTATGACTCTGGAAAGTATATTTTTTCTTCTTAGGGTCTATATTACAGTCGAAAGGTGAAATTCAAAGCTTATTTACGAAACTCATAAGAAATTAGCAAATTCTGAAAGTTTCAATCAATTCTTTATACACATATATTTTTTTTATATTTTCAAGTTTATAGTTTTCACAGTTTAAGACAATTATCAATATAAGACACTTGAATACATATTTTTCTAATTGTAACTATTGTAATAAAACAATCCCCAATAGTAGAATTCGTAGACACTTACTCACTCCTAAAGCAATATTTTGCACTCTTTGTCAGATCTATGGGACAGTTAAATTGCAATATCTAACTCAGTTCCCATTTCTCTGATTTTTTAGAAATTGTATCAATTTTGAATTCAATATTATATAATTTTCATTCTGAGAATTATGTCAACCTAAGGCACCACTAGTAGTCTAGTATCGTGGTGAAGCTCATGAAGGACTCTGCGCAGATTTGATTTTTCTCATAGCAGAATTCTGCTTATACCGAGAAAAGTCGATTGTGAATATAAACATTACTTGATTATATAACAAAATAAACATAATAAATGACCTTCCTATAATTTAACCGGGTCTTTGATATTCCTAATTTAATTTGGTACATATTACTACTAATTTTTTAATTGGCTACCATTATTTTATATTTTTAATGCTGATCTCTTTTAAATTATGATTTCATTGATTTAATTAATTGCTCAATTTAATTGCTAATTAAATGTGTAGTATTCATTACCAGTATCTACCAGTATATTTAAAGCTCATCAGCAGAATCATAATTAAATTTTTATACTCTCGCAACAAATGTTGCTAAAGAGAGTATTATAGTTTTGTTCACATAACGGTTGTTTGTAACATCCAAAACTAAACGAGTTAGATATAGGGTTATATATACCAAAGTGATCAGGGTGAAGAGTGGAGTTCAAATCCGAATGTCTGTCTGTCCGTCCGTCCGTCCGTCTGTGCAAGCTGTAACTTGAGTAAAAATTAAGATATCTTGATGAAACTTGGCACACTTATTTCTTGGCACCATAGGAAGGTTGCTTTCGAAAATGAGCAAAATCGGACCACTGCCACGCCCACAAAATGGCGAAAACCGAAAACACATAAAGTGCCATAACTAAGCCATAAATAAAGCTATGGAAATAAAATTTGGTATGAAGGTTCGCACTATGAAGGGGCATATTTGAATGTAATTTTTTTGGGGAAGTGGGCGTGGCCCCGCCCCCTACTAAGTTTTTTATACATATCTCGCAAACCAATAGAGCTATATAAACCAAACTTTCTGCAGTCGTGTTTTTTAGCCACTTCCTAATGCAGTCCAAAAATGAAAGAAATCGGATAATAACCACGCCCACCCCCCATACAAAAGTTAGGTTGAAAAATACTAAAAGTGGGTTAACTCATTAACGAAAAACGTCAGAAACACTAAATTTCACATAAGAAATGGCAGATGAAAGCTGCACTCAGATTTTTTTACAAAATGGAAAATGGGCGTGGCGTCGCCCACTTATGGGTCAAAAACCATATCTCAGGAACTACTCGACCGATTTCAATGAAACTTGGTTTATAATAGTTTCCTTATATCCCAATGATATGTTGTGAAAATAGGCCAAATCGCTTCACAACCACGCCTACTTCCTATATACCAGAACTTTGAAGACGATCTGAATCGTTTACTTTACAATATATAAAGTAAGCACTAGTGAAGATATCGGTGCAGAACTTTGCATAAATACTATGTTAATAGTGTGGCAGCCCCATTCTAAAAATCTCCGAAATCGGACCATAAGTTTTTAAGGCCCCATATATCGAACACGAGGACCTCGGTGCTTCTAACCTAATATTATGGTTTCCAACTTTCAATGGACTTTATACAATATATATGACGAATATGTGGGTCAAATTGTGTATTATTAATATAAATAAAGTTAAGTAAATAAATTGCGAGAGTATAAAATGTTCGGTTACACCCGAACTTAGCCCTTCCTTACTTGTTTCATTTGGTTTTTCTATTTTTTAGCAGAAGAGACTGTGTCCTAGCAGTTGTTGCGGCCAGGGTGCGATCACCATTCATAACGGAAAGTGCTAAACTATGCAGCTAAGTGAGATTTGGTGTCTTCTGATATGTCTGGGGGTAGGCAAATTTACTAAAGAAATTTACAGTTTCATTGCTTGATTGTTCTTGTGTTAGCTTTTCGTCGGAACATTTGGTGACACGACAGTTGACGATATTAAGACGCTTGATGAGGAAAAATGCAGCAAAGCGGTATAGTGTTTGAAAATTATAATAGAAATCAACTTTGATTGACATTTAGTGTACGGTTAATTTTTTTATATTTTTCTGCTACTATTTATCTAAATTGTGAATAACAATCATCAGCGCAAAGGCTGCTGCGAAGATTTCCATACAATCATTGATGATGCTACAGTGGAGTGCAGAAAAATGTTTAAGGATAAAATGGCATTGCTGATCGAACAAAATTCCAATGAACTGTTTTACTATTCTTCGGTAATTTATTAAATACTCTCTAAAGAGAAAAAAATTGTATTCTGTCATATTCTGGAATAGTGTTTTGTCTACTGCGTCTATAAAAAGAATAATTATTTGGTCGAAGGCGATGAGGACATTAATATGCAAGGAGTGAAGGAGCATGTAGAGAAAATGTATGCAGGTCGTTCCAAAGAGCAACAATATTTTATGAAAGTGTTCGAGTTTTGTCGCAAAGAAGGTGCGTAAGCAAGCTGCGTTTAAATGATTGGTGAATTTTTATTCGTTTAATTCTTTTTCTCATATAACAACTTTCATTATATAATAAACTAACTTAATCTCTTAGGTTTGGAGATGTATACTCTCTATAACAGGTTAAAAAAAGACTGCAAACCATATTATCTTTACGTCGACGTTTGTCAAAATAATTATCATAAGAAGAATACTTGTCCATATTTCATGTGGGGGGCTAGGAACGGAACGCTAGCAGCGCAAGAATGTAAAGCAGCAAAGGAACAATGTTATAATATTGATGGTTTAACACCCCCGGAGCAGCTTACATTTGACTAATAAATAAATTTTTGTTATCTCATGTTTTTTGCTTGCTCTCTTGTAGTTTTTCGAGTTATAGTATTTTGTTTATTTTAGCATTACTCTGTCAGCAATACATACATATATGTCATTGAACAATAATACATTATTAAACTTATGCTCAAAATATAGACTTTCAATATTATAATGTTGTAGACCAAATATTCACTTTTACTCAAAATCAACAACCACGTAATATGTATTTTTTTGTTTTATTCATGGATTTTTTCATTTTATCTTGATACTATCCCTACTTATTTCAGTATCGTTAATTTGTTTTATTAATAATATTCTTAAAAGTCTAAATCTTTTTTAGTTTTTATTTAGGTGAAGAATCTGTAATAGTAAATAATATTGCCGATAGCACAGATATACTAAACTATAGTAATAGTTGAGGTTCTACACACTGCTTTTCCCGAAAATCTTTAAATTCTTCACAACTATCTTTGTTGTCTTGATTTTTTAGGAGCGCTCTATAACTCTCAATCGGATTGAAATCTTTGGTAGATCCAAGTCTCAGAACATCCAAAGCATATGGTTGAGACTTATATCAAAGCTGTTCGGACTAAAATAAAAGTGAAAACCTTAGTTGTCTGAAGAACAGCTCCTTTTTCTAATCCACCCGGAAGCTTCGTAGCAGAATATCTTTCAGGGAAGTGACAATCCAATCTAATAGTAGTGCGGCAATGCTAGCATTGAGCTAACTGACTGTACTCTCGAGACTAGTAAAATAATGCCTATCCACACTATTGGTGGTATTGAGGTGCTTCATAATTTCTGTAGTTTTGGTGCCTGGCCACAGTGGTATTGCAGGAAGCATTAGTCATGTAAGTCTTACCTACGATAGATCACCGTAGTCTTATTTTGATTTACTACTGGATGGTTGGGTCTAGGGAGCCCATCTCTCTCAATAAATTTCATATTTCACTAGTTATTGGAGCTCTAGCTGTACCATTGGTATTCAAACGTTGAAAATAAACTATTTGTCGGACGCCAGCTGTAGAGGTTGCTTTGTAGAAGATGACGTAGAACCATCTCAACACTTCCGTTTGGAATGCCCACCTTCGGAAATCGATGTTAAATTGTTTGAATTTCACTTTTTAGACATTTTCTCGAAATAGCGGAAATATATGTCTAATATGTTCAGGGCACTTTGTCGAAACTGTATATCTAATCTAAAAGTATTATTTCAGTTTCATTAAGGACTGTCTTATATAGTCTACGTGTGTGTCCCCTCTTGTGGTGAGCAGCCAAAGGGCTTTCCTATCCTCATTCCATAATAAGTTGTCGATGTAGACAATGTACTTTATTATGATCTTTCTCATATTAGATTTTAGGCTATTCAGAAAATGGTAAGTAATTAGCTATTATTATACCGAATTGATTACATAAAATAAAAACAAAAATTTGATGCTATCAGTTAGATCAAGACTTCAATGATTTATTTAATAGCTCAATTAAATTGATAATTAAATTAAATAGCATTCATACACCAGCACTAGTAAATGAAAAGTTCATTAGCAGAAAAATATGTAAATCTTTCCATAAAGTATATATATTATTAGCAGAAAAGAGTGCTAGGAACACAGTTGTTGCGGTCAGAGTGTGACCACCAATCATAACGGAAAGTGCTAAACTATGCAGCTAAGTGAGATTTGTTGTCTTGTGATATGGCTGGGGGTAAGCAAATGGAGTTAAGAGGTTTACTAATACAGTTTCATTGCTTGAGTGTTCTGTTTTTAGCTTTTCTCCAGAATATTTGGAGAAACGGCAGTTGGTGCTATTGACACACTTGACGAGCAACAATGCAGCAAGGAGGTAGAGTTTTTTAATTGCCATATTATTTATTATTTGACTGTTTCAATCAATTTTGGAATTAAAATCACCAGCGCAAAGGCTGCTGCGATGAACTTCATATGGAAATGGATGAGGCAACAGTCAACTGTGTGATGCATTTTCATAATAAGGGCGAAATTCCAGCGGATGACGATAAAAATCCGGTTAAATCGATTGAATTTTTATCGGTAAATTATTAAGTTTCATTTATTTTCATTTATTTTCTAACACTCTATATCAGTGCTTAGCGCACTGCATCTATAAGAAGCGTAATTATTTGACCAAAGGCAATGAGGATATTAATATGCAAGGTGTGAAGGAACATGTAGAGCAGTCGTATGCTGGTCGTCCCAAAGAACAGCAATATTTTATTGAGTTGTATGATGTTTGTCGCAAAGATGGTGGGTATATAAGCAAGCTCTGTTCAAATTATTTTTTTTAAATATATTCTTTTTTATTTCAGCTTTGAAGATGTATGGTTTGACTAAGAACAACCCAGCTGCTAAAGTTTTTTTCAGGAAAGCCTGCAAACCGTATTATCTTTTCGTATATTTGTGTCAAGCTGAATATCATAGGAAGAAAACCTGTCCATACTTTGTGTGGGGAGGTGAGGAGAAAACGCCAGCTGAGCAAGAATGTAAAGCAGCAAAGGACCAATGTTATAAAATCGATGGTTTAACACCACCGGATGTACTTGACGTTGATCTACCTTAATGTTCTCATATTTTTGCTTGCTCTCTTAAAAATTTAAATAAAGAAAATATATCAGTTTCCATGTTTCTGCACCCTTGGCTGTTAATTTAACGTATTTACATATAATGAATTACTTCTGTAATGCATTTCTTAAACAGGCTTCTGTGAAGCTTTTAGGACGCAAGGAAGCCATAAGAGTCGTATTTGATTTTATAATTTCGTAAGTTTCATTATTTTTTAGAATATGTATAATGACAATAAGGGTAAACGTTATGAATTCGTTTGATCTATTTGTTTTGATTCAAAATTAATATTATGAACTTAAATACCCTATAAAAGCAGAGTCATACTGAACAAATAATTTGACAAATAATTTGAGGTAATGTAGGATTTTTTCATCTCACTGTTTTACATATGAGATTGTGACGAGTCAAGTTCAAATCCGGATGGCTGTCCGAATGTGCAAGCTGTAAATTGAATAAAAATTTAGATATCTTGATGAAACTTCGTACACGTATTTTTTGGCACAATAAGTTCGAAGGTGGGCGAAATCGGACAACTCTCACGCCCACAAAAGGGCGATAACCGAAAACATATAAAGGACTCCAACTAAGCCATAAATAACTGAAAGCGAAATTTGGTATGAAGGATCGCACTATGAAGGGGCATATTTGAATGTAATTTTTTGGGGAAGTGGGCGACTACTAAACTACTAAAGCTATATAGAGGACAATTTCTATAGTCGTTTCTTTTAGGTACTACCTTATACAGCCCAAAAATGGAGGAAATTGTATTATAACCACGCCCACTTCCCATATAAAGGTTATGTTGAAAACTACTGAAAATTCTTTTATTCAGTAAGGAAAACCACCAGCAACCTTGAATTTCCTTATAAAGATGGTACAGAAAGGCTGCACTCAAATTGGTAAACAAAATTTTAAATTGGCGTGGTTCCGCCCACTTATGGATTAAAAACCATATCTCCGAAACTACTCGACCAATTTCAATGAATCTTCTTGGGTCCAATGATATGTTATGAAAATAGAGCAAATCGGTTCACAACCACCGCCTACTTTCCATATACCAGAGCTTTGAAGTCGACCTGAATAGTATACTTTACAATATATAAAGTAAGCACTAGTGAAGATATCGAAACAGAACTTTGCACAAATTCTGCATTTATAGCGCGGCATCGCCTTTTTTAAAATCGCCGAAATCGGACCATAAGTATTCAAGGCCTCATATTTCGAACATGAGGACCTCAGTGTTTCTAATAATTTTATTACCGAAAATATAGGAAAGCCTCTAAGATATTTGGAAGAAATTCAGAGGGAATATGTTTCTTCTAATAATATGTCTCCGTGCCAAAAATGAGTGAAATCGGGTCATAACTTCTCCTAGCTCTCATATACCTAATGTTAGGGTTCCAACTTCCAATGGACTTTATATCATATATACATATGCCGAATATGGGAGTCAAATTGTTTGTTATATAAAAAAAAATTAAATAAATAAATTGATAGAGTATAAAATGTTCGGTGACACCCGAACTTAGTGCTTCCTTAAAGTGTATTATATTAGTAAAATATTATAATAGTTTCGTTAAAGTCTTTGTAGCCTCTTTCTATTTCCTTCATAATACATTCATAAATTGAACTATATGCTATGTATGTGTATATGATTCGAAAAATCCGCTGTAATAATGTAATTAATAATACAATGCTATGAACAAATGAATGAAATGGCGACATTTTTTCTCTGTTAATATTGTTCGACTCAATTTGTAGCAACAACGTACTCAACATACGAGCAGGAAATGCTCATACAACCAGCTGGTTAGTAAACCGACGATTGCTACCTGGTTGGTCTCAGCGACAATCAGCATAAATACGCGAGGCAAACAAACACACCATACCTATATATACATATATATATATATATATATATGTGTGTGTGTATATATATTCGCATAATGTCCGCTTTCACAAGGAGGTGTAGGATTTCAACCGTTTCCTACTATGAAATACAAGTGTATCTAGAGTATAATCGGCATACACGGCGTATGAGCAATGTGTTATGCATTGACAAAGGACACAGCACAATCGACATTCCGCTGCTGGCGGCTTGGAATACTACTGCGAAAGGAAGCATAGCATATGCGTGTTTTACTTTGCGTGTTAACAGCGGCTAAATGTGCGTGCTTGAGCCGCTACGCGCGCTCTTATTTGTGCGGTTGAGTATTGGAACTACATGACGGCAGTGTGTTGAAATAGTTTACAATATTGTGATAAATTTTACTTAATTAACCGCACAGCTCGAAATAAGCTCATTTGCTTGTCGAACCAGTGTCAAGTGCCCAACCTAACCCAACCCAAAAGTGGGTTGTGGACAAGCAGAATGTGTTCTCTGAGACTATATAGAGTGAAAAAAACTGGGTGGTGTATATTTTGTAAGTGGATGCGTGGGCAACACCTTTTCATTTATTGAGGTAAGGCAATTTATTGAAAGTATATATGTGGATGTATATGTTTGTGGAATTCGGGTAAGAAAGATTTATTGAATTGAATTTATGAATATTTGTAGCACTATGACTGTGTGTG
The DNA here is from genome assembly GCA_031772095.1 of Zeugodacus tau. Classification (NCBI taxonomy): domain Eukaryota; kingdom Metazoa; phylum Arthropoda; class Insecta; order Diptera; family Tephritidae; genus Zeugodacus; species Zeugodacus tau. The sequence continues at coordinate 12,922,903 of CM062652.1, read as the reverse complement.
CTTTTGGCAAAGCTCTTCAAAAGCAATCCATAACTTTGTTATTTGAAAATACAGTTATGGTATTCTAAACAGCGAACATATATTCGTTCAAGACGTATATGAAAAAGAACCTCAAAAGGGAATTCTTGATTAAAATTTAAAAAATGTTGTTGTAAGGCACTTCATGTTACAGAATACCGTAAGTTTCGTCACAGTTACGTTGAACATTTTATTGGCATTATTATGAGTAAATTCAGTCAAGTATATGGACCTACTATTTAGAGGTTCTACATATATTCTGCATCGATAAAAATCTACAAATGCTGCTTTTCAAGAAAGATAGGAAGTACGTGATTATTTTGGACTCTGATAGACTACTTTTTGCGGATAAACGTAAAGACAGTGTTCTATGCTGATAAATAAACTAGAACTGTTCTATTACAAATCAATACCCGAACCGTTTTTTGTGAGAAAAGTCCAGTTATGATAGAACAAAAAATTTGATTGGACAAGACCGTATGGTTTTCTTTCAATCATCAAAGTTCCATACATCTAAATATTAGTTGAACTCACCATATAAGAATCTCTTATCTTACTAGACATGATCCTAGTGCTGTTAAATGTTCTGAAATAAAAGGAAGAAAGATTTGGGCTCAAAAATATGTTGGATACTTCTGTATACATATTTTACATTATATATAAGAAAATTAAACAGGAATAAATTTAAAATAAATAATTTCTTGGAGTTTATAAAAATCTCCACTATTTATTCGTTGAAACTCACTTTAGCTATTTAGGAAGATTTGAAAGAACTCTAATGATACTCAGAAATATGAAATCCCTTTCCACTCTTTAATCTCTCTCCAACAAAACACCTTTCATACATTTATAATATTTCCACTGAATTCCCCTTTGAATACTTTCTGATATATCAACACGAACCCCAACCCTCCAGCATGGCAAACCTTCCATTAAGCTATCTACTTCAATTTTTCAACACTGATCGTTTGTATTTGCTTATAAATTATTTTTCTATTCATTAGAGTTCAATTTGGGCATTTTGTTTCGAAAAGTTAACTCAAACACATTTCAACTCACCCATTTAGTAGTTATATACCTATATATATATGTATATAAATATATCCGTATGTGTGCGCCTTTTATTCCTCTGGGGTAGTTCATCCACATTTATCTTGCTATCCCCTTACCGTTATCTATGCATTACTGCCACTCTACTACTAACTATACACACATATATGTATATATTCACATACCGACATCCATCTCTCGGGACTTTCGATAAATGAGCAACACACATTTTGCGGTATTTTTCAACTTTTTGTTTTATCTCGCACTCCCCCACCCCAATGTGCTACTTATATCTCCTGTCACATGCAATGCTGTCAGTGCCCTGTGTTGTTGCTGGTGGCAGGCTGCTGTTGCTTGCTGCTGGCTGCAGGCCATTTTCAGTTGACAAATTGTATGAAATTTTTTAACATTGATTATTTTCGATATCTTTCGGCGCCCTCAGGCCTAGTTTTATCAGGTACAGTGGGTGAATAATGGCAATAAGGTGTATTTTATTTGTTTTTATTTCTTTTTGTCAAAAGGCAGGCTTATAATTTGGTGTTACTTACTTCTGTCTCAACTAGAGTCTAGAGAGGTAAAAATAATGCATGAGAGGCTATACTTGAAAAAATCTCCTTATATGGGTAATTAAGCTTTATGTCTTAACTTCTCTCAGGCGATATAATTCCAAGTTCGCCCAATAGGAGGTTTCAAAGAAAGCCTGTTGGACTTGTTATTGGATATTTCTCCGTGTTTTAAAAGTTTAGGTATATTTATACTTCCAGGTCTTATATGGCTACCAGATAATGATTCGAAGTATCACTCGGTTTTGATGAAAAAGACTCATCGAGAAGTTATTTCTTAAACTCCAAATAGCTTTCGAGGAGGTTTTGTTGTAAGGAGATTTTTTTATTTTTATTTTTCATATCCCTTGTTTGGTTAAAAAAAAATAATAAATTTCTGAAAAAAAGTTTCGAAAAATGTCGGTCTTTTTTAGAATATGGTGTATTTAAAAATAGTTTTCTTTAATAATTTATTTTTTGTATAAAAGTTTTCGAAGTATATTAAATTTTTGTTTCGAGCAAATTTGTAACTAAACTGAACCACTGTACGGTACAGTACTAAATTTGCTCTCCAACAAAGCCGAAAAGTGTATTATAGTTTTAGGCGCATTGTGACGCTTTTGCCACAAAATCTATTTTAGTGAAACACTTTGGGGTCCACAAGGAATCGCACACAAACCAGATTTGTTTCGAACATTCACACAAGTGAGCGCACACAAACACACTTTATAACGGTATATAAACAACACACATGCCTACACATATTAAGTGGAAATGAAAAGTTTCACAAAAACAAAACAAACAAAGCAGTTCCATTGTTAGCCCAAAAAAGCAAGCCAATGTGTTGAAGCCATCGAAATGGTGTGACGAATTTTTGAGAAATGATTTTATTAGCGTGATTTTTATTTGACCATAATTCATTTGTGGCAGGCGTTGTTCAATAATATGCCAGACACACACACATTCAGTTACATATATACAACTTTTCTGTTCATCTCTGGCTTTCTTTGCCATCTTCGCCAATTATTTATTGTCTATTTTTTGGCGTTTGCTTTGCTTTTGCTCAAAAATTGTACTGAAAAATTACGAAAATATGCAGATGCGATAGCAGTATTTTTTGTCTTTCTCTCTTTTTTAGCATTTCAGTGTCTTATCACTCCCTAAGCATTGCATCATTAATCTGTAATTGATGAAGTGATTCTTATTTGCAGCTTTATCGGCTGTTACGCGAAGAATTCCTGGCAATCGCCGCTGAAATTAATGTGTTTGCATTGAGTAACGTTCGCAATGAGTGAGGACACAGTGAGTTTAGTTGAGAATTTCAATATGACAGTGAAATTGACGCTTAAAATATTACGGGAAATTGCGGGAGATTTGTTTGAGTGGAATCAAAAGTAGATAGGAGATTATATAAGTAGTTTTGTTTATCAGTCTAGAATAATAAAATGATAAGAATGGTATGGATAAGTAGAAACTAGGGAACTGGCTTTAGGTTAGGTAATCTTAAAGCTATAGATTAAGTTCTAATGTCATATATCGGGGCTATATGGTACTCTAGGTTAGGTAATCTCAAAGCTATAGATTAAGTTCTAATGTCATCATATATCGGAGCGATATGGTACTCTGCCTAATACTGCCAACCCATTTGATGTTTCCAAAGTTTTCGGGGTTTACTTAATGAGACTGAATGCCAGTTCTTTTAGGTTATATTTGCGTGTTTCCTGTTTATAAACCTTCTTTCTTCCTATAATAGCTAATGTTTCATCACATAAAAGATATATTATCCATCAACTTCGAATGAATGTTTTGCTTCTGGTTGACCCTATTTATTTTCATTTCAGGAACTGTGCTCTCGGGGAGTTCTCTCGTGTTCCAATAATTCAGTGACCATAATTCAGTCCTCAAGCGATTTGATTTATCTAATAAGTAATACCATGTATTAAACAGCCTTATACAGAGAGTGGCTCAGAAAGTAATACTGTTGATTCTGTCGTTTTACGTTGGTTGTGTCTTGAGTTAGGATCTAACTGCATATTATATATTTATAAATATCATATTGTATACTTTGGGCTCATTACTTTCTTTATACACTTTTTTATAGCCAATTTTGGAGTATTATGTACTAAGTCTATGTTTGTATGTGAAAACATATGTTGTTTAATATCAGAATTTACACACAGGTATCGAGTACATGTACTATATGTTACGATAACATTGCAACTTGGGAAATAAAGGAAATGCAATTGACACTTGTGTCCCCCAATAAAGCAAATAAAATTTGTAAAAATATGAAAAATCTTGTAGTAAATATGTGTGGGTATTGTGAGACAAAGAGAATGTACTCAATCCAAGCATAAGTGTGTCCCAAGTTTAATTTGCAAAGTCTCCGCCGCATTGTCAATTGAAAAACTCCACTGTTTGAGTGTCTAATGCACTCCAGAGGGCATTCACACGGTGCAGCTGACAAATCGTGTACTTAATGGTATTCCCAAAACATGTGTTTGCTTGCCAGAGTAACATGTTGCTCATACTTATAAATATATATGATTACATTTTCGAGCCTACTTAGCCACTTGTTCGCCTACTTGGTGAATTTTTTGTCTGCTTGCAACATCGAGTGCAAATGTCTTGTCAGCTGCTGGCCTGTCTAATCTCGGATGAGTTTTGCAAACAAAAATTGTCAATAGTCTACTTACAGTTTACTACCATGCTTACATTGCATGTTGCAGAAGTTGTTTGCAATATTTTTTTGGTTCTAAGTAGTGCACTTTGTAATGCAACTGGCATGTGAGTACAAAAATATTTTCATTTTTCGAATATAGAAGACATCAGTCTGATATTAGTAGTGTAACATGGTTTTGAAGTATTTATTTCTTAGATCTCTCATCAATTCAACATTTTTGGAGCTTCCTTTGGTGGTATAAATTTATTCGAAATGACATAGAGTTAAATAAATTATCAGCTTCAGCTTATAATTACTCAACACTCTTTTTAAATTCTGAAGATTTTGCGAAAAGCTGTCGAAAACTACTTTCGATTTTCGTTCTTTTGATACCTGACAACTCTATTTCAAAGTATATCGCAATTGGGTATTTCTAGACTTTTTCCCGATCTTGTTCCTCAATTCCTTACAATTGACAAACATTGTGTAGTTTTCTTTAATTTTATTATTTCGTTAGGTGGCAACGCTATTTTAGGTTTATTCAAGCCTAAATTATAGATTTTGTAAATTTTGATGCACATTCTTATATATTTCCTATGATTTGTTTGAAAGCGGTCAAAGTTAGGGTCTATAATGTAAGCTCACCTTCGTTCCATAAAGGTCATATCTGTCGAGGTCTTCTGATTTCTTTGAAATAATAAATGTTAATTTTATAATTTTTTTGCTGAAAACAATGTAAGCTCTAGGAGCGAAAGACTCAGTTCATTTTCTCTGTCTAATGCTTCTCGCTACAAGTAGGAAGAGTACAACAGCGAAGACGGAAATAGGGAACAACAATCCAACAATCCCAAGAAACTTGAAAAAAACTCAAGCTGGAAAGTTGTACTTAGTATTTTCGCACAAGTTGCAATGTAACTGCTGAAAGATAATCATATGCATTATTTACTTTATTCACTACTTATTCGCATATGTAGTCACCGCCTGATGGATTGACAACTCTGGAGAAGTGCAAAAAAAGCATTTCTTTGAATATAAGTAGACGTAAGTGTATGTAGAATTTATGTTTACTGGCTTGTAAGATAAAAATAAGAATGTTAAATAAGGAAGTAAGTAGCGGAATTATACTCAAAATGCCTTCATATGGACATACATACGCAGTATGTTATACTTTATGTTATCAATTCAACAGCCAAAGAGTTGTAGTTAAAACTTCGTCGTACTTTGTTGTTGTCTTATACATATGTACATATGTACACTTATTACAAACGTCCATTATTTACACGTTTATTTCTTAATTATGTGTTTACTTGTTCACATGTATGTAAGTTCAAACGCTTTCACAGCAAATTTGTCCTGTTGAGTTTACACTTCACTCAAGTACTTGTGCATATACTTAAGTAAATATTTGATAATACAAATATTTATGTGCATATAACACATGAACATTGTTGTGTGTAGAGGCAAATTCCGAGTATTTGTATTCATTTGCTTGGAACAACGCAAATAATGATTAAAAGTTGTAAGTGAAGACATTTCTAATTACATATATACAAATATACTTACATATATATTGTACATACGTATATACATTCTTAAGCAAACATTAGAAGTCTGCAAGTGAGTATGTTATTAGCGGAGTTTGTAGCTAATTAGGCTGTAAATAGTGTAGATTAGAGAATATGGCGAGTTTAAGAGCAAATAATATTTATGTGGCAAAAGCATGGAAAGGAGGTTTGTGCTTAAAGCTTCTAAGTGATTTCCTCTTAGCTTTTAGTTGAGCTTTCGAAAGTTATTAAAATCTTTCAGTTATTATATATAGAGATAAATGAAAGCTTTCAGGATCCTTTAGTATTAGAAAATAATCTGGAATTGATTGGACTAAAAAACAATATTAGGGACTATTTTCATTAACTCCGTTAAAAAATAAGCTCAAAAGATTAGATTAGTAATTAATAGTAACATTCGATTGGATTAATAAAACTATATTAAGGTCTTCTTTCCTTAATTTCTTATTAATTATCTCTATAATATAAAAATGAATCGCAAAATGTGTTGCTAAGCGCATAACTCGAGAACAGCTGAAGCGATTTCGCTAATTCTTTTTTGCAATGCTTCTTAAAGTATAAGGATGGTTCTTACGGAGAGAAAAATTAAAAAATTCCTTAAAAAGTCTAAAATCCACGCTTTTCTAATCTCCCATACAAACTACTCTACAAACATAAAAATGAATTGCTGTTCGTTAGTCTCGCAAAAAGTTGAGAACGGTCACACCAATCTGGCTAATTTTAGTCTTGAAAAATTCTAGCAAGCCCAAGAAAGGTTTAGAAAGTATGAATATATGGAAAAATTGCGAGGAAGATAATAATAAGAGAATTATATTTGAATTGACAACAAAAATACAAAATAAAAGAAAACAAAAAATAATACTATTTTGAAGGTTGTCATTGTTGCTTTGTTAAAATATTTTTCTCATTTCTCAAATGTATAAGGTTGTGCCGATATCCCAAAACAATTTGTAACCAATAAGGAATGGCTAAGTTCGGGTGCAATCGAACATTTTATACTCTTGCAATTTATTGCTATATTTTTTTTTAAGATAACACACAATCTGACCTATATATTCGGCACCCAGTAGAAAATCATCAAGGTTAAATTGCATATTCGGCCTTGAAATTACTCATTAATTGCAAATCAATGATAAACCAGTCTGCGAAGATTTTCCAGATATTCAAGAAGTCGCTGGAAGCACTGCACAGGACTTTAAAGGATTTACGCGACAACTAAAACGTTTTTGTTAGAGACATGATTCTGTTGCCAGGTGATTTACGCCAGACACTTCCAATTATTCCTGGATCAACTGTTGCTGACGAACTAATCGCATACCTAAATCTAATTTGTGGCGACACATAAAGAATCGCCAATTAACAACTAATATACGAGTGATTTCGAAACAATATCAAATTGCGATTGTGGAAGCAGTTGGAAATGGTAGCGTCCCAGTTGACACCTCGATGGATTAATAACATTTCAAACAGATTTCTGTCACTTCATTGATTCGAAGGAGAAGCTTATTCATCGACTTTTTTCTGACATGAAACCACAATATGATAACCATAAATGACTATTTGTGGTAAAAAAACAAAGAGCTCGGTGATCTTAATGCAACAATTTAGAATTTCCTTCCAGGAGAGTTGACACAGCTACAAACCAGTATGTCCCACAGATTATTTAAAATTGCCTGGACTATCCCCACTCACTTGCAATTAAAAGAAGTGTGGGTTGACTTCAATATTTCTCGACTTTTCAATATAACAAGACTGGCTGTGAAGAAGGTAATCAGTATAGTCATCGAAGCCAAATTTGAGCCAACTTTGAAATATGCTCATTTGTTACATATTTCAACATACGATTACAATTCAAATTATAACAAATTATGATGAATTACAGATCTACAATAATATATATTAAGAATTTTCAAATTTACCGGATATAACTTTTTCGTCTCTATGCGTAAGAATCTTTTCTCTGTATTGAAAAATTTACTAATTTAATGTATACCTTAGCCACAAAAACGTGTGGCTGGGTCTGCTAGTTTTCTAATAAAACTTACTTTAAGCTCAAAAGCTTCTACAAAGCTTACTTTAGCTTTCAGTTAAGCTTATGAAAGTTATTAAAAGTTTTACAAAAGCTTCTACAAAGCTTTCCTTAGCTTTTTGGAAAGTTTCCGAGTTTTTCAGTGGTCTGCATTGTTAAAAAATAATAAAGCAATTATAATAAAAAAACTAAATTGAGGAATATTTCCGTTAGTTTTTTTCCAATTTTTATACTCTCGCAACAAAAGTTGCTAAAGAGAGTATAATAGTTTTGTCCACATAACGGTTGTTTGTAAGTCCTAAAACTAAACGAGTTAGATATAGGGTTATATATACCAAAGTGATCAGGGTGACGAGTAAAGTTCAAATCCGGATGTCTGTCTGTCCGTCCGTCCGTCTGTCCGTCTGTCCGTCTGTCCGTCCGTGCAAGCTGTAACTTGAGTAAAAATTGAGATATCTTAATGAAACTTGGAACACGTGTTCCTTGGCACCATAAGAAGGTCAAGTTCGAAAATAGGCGGAATCGGACCACTGCCACGCCCACAAAATGGCGATAACCAAAAACACATAATGAGCTATAACTAAGCCATAAATAAAGTTATGAAAATAAAATTTGGAACATAGGATCGCATTAGGGAGGGGCATATTTGAATGTAATTTTTTTGGAAAAGTGGGCGTGACCCCGCCCCAAATAGGTTTTTTATATATATCTTGCAAACCAATAAAGCTATATAAACCAAACTTTCTGCAGTCGTTTTTTTAAGCCACTTCTTAGTACAGTTCAAAAATGAAAGAAATCGGATAATAACCACGCCCACCTCCCATACAAAGGTTAGGTTGAAAATGACTAAAAGTGCGTTAACTCACTAACGAGAAACGTCAGAAACACAAAATTTCACATAAATGATAGCAGAAGGAAGCTGCACTCAGATCTTTTTACAAAATGGGAAATGGGCGTGGCATTGCCCACTTATGGGTCAAAAAGCATATCTCAGGAACTACTCGACAGATTTCAATGAAATTCGGCATATAATATTTTATTGACACCCTGATGACATGTGTGGAAAATGGATGAAATCGGTTTACAACCACGACTACTTTCTTTATAACTCACTTTTGAATTCCATCTGAATCCTTCACTTTATAACAAATACATTAGGAACCAATGATGATAGCGAAATAAAACTTTACACAAATACAGTATATGATCTGTGGCATCACTTGTGAAAAAATTATCGAAAACGGACTATAACTTTTCAAGGCCCCACATATCGAACATGTTGAACTCAGCGCCTAAGGTTAAATTTTAACCGAAAATATGGGTAAATCTCTCAACTAATTTAATGTAATTCAGAGGAAATTGTTTTCTTCCAATAGTGTGTCTCTGTTCCAAAAATTATTAAAATCGGGTCACAACATCTCTTAGCTCCCATATACATAATTATAGGTTTGGCAAAAATATCATCCCCTAGCTCCCATATACCTAATTAAAGGTTTTTCAAAAATTCGTTGGGCTTTATTACGCATATATGTATTGGTTAATATGTGATATATCTTAGCAAAATTAAGTGAGCGTATAGTATTGGATATAGTGTACCTTGCTGGTGAAATTGAATGAAATCGGTTCAGGAATTACCTCAGCCCTCATACACTATATAGGACGATTTTCGTTATTCTATTAAACTTTATGCCGAATTTATGGGTAAATTTGTGCGTTATCTTAATAAAATTTCTTCAATAAATTGCGAGAGTATAAAATGTTCGGTTACACCCGAACTTAGCCTTTCCTTACTTGTTTTAATAATATTTCTTTTAAGCTCAAAAGCTACTCTTAGCTTTTAGGTAAGTTTGTGAAAGTTATTATTATTATTAGAAAATAATCAAAAATAAATTAAATTAATAAAACTATATAAGTGACTCTTTTCATTGGCTTCTTTCTAAATTTTGTAATAATACTTCCAAAATATCCAAAAGCTTCTACAAACCTCGTTTTAGCTTTTAGGTAAGCTTTCGAAAGTTATTAAAAGCTTTCAGTGACTAGATAGAGAGATGAATGTAAGCTTTCTGAGTCCTCTACTATTAGAAAAAAATGAAGAAGAATTTGTATTCATAACAAAATATATTATATATAAAAATATTATATTATATATAAAAAAAATTCATGGTATTTCTTCTAAGTCCAAAAGCTTCTACAAAAGCACTATTAATTTTCGCAATTCTTTTTCCCTCATTCACTCATTAATCCTTATCTTATCGCCTAGTAAAATTGCTGAGAGTTGTTAATGAAAAGGTCATTAACTGGCGACATAAAAACAAAAATTACCGTTAACCTTAAATGTCCCAGAGGATAAAGCGCTTTAGTTGCGCCATTCACGCATGTCATACAACACGCTGCTTAAATTCTTCTAAATTGTTTCTTTTAATTATTTCATGCCACATTGTTGTAGTTGTTATTGGTGTTGTTGTTGTAGTAGTTGTGTACAACGCTCACTCGCAATTTCCATAACAAATAAATGCAAACGAAGCACAGAGTGTAAATTTAATAGAGAAAAGTACATGAAGTAATTTCAGATAAGGTAAACAACATGCCACAGGCAACCAAAACAACAACAATAAACAACAAAACAGCTAGTGGCAAATAGTTGTAGGCCAAAAAAGAAAAATTAACGGTTTGAGTGAAAACAATGCCGACAACGATGCAATAAATGAAAACATGAATGTGGCAAATATGTTGCAACAACGCCAACAATTTGTGGCGATACGCAGCCTAAGGTACTGTCAAGGTAAGTATGTGTGCGTAATTGTGGGTATGCATATAATTAAAGTCACGCAAAATGGCGGCACGCAAGCGTTGGCAGGAAGTGGAAAAATTGTTGCAAGGCTGAAGTTGAGCGCTGAGAAATTGGAGCAACACGCCAAATTCTTTGTGCCACATATGTGTGTGTGTGTCCATGTTAAGTAAATAAATATTTATTATAAAAGAAACTCAGTCTTCTTCTACTTCGTGGTAATATGAGTGAAAAGTGTGCGTGTTGCAAGCACACACTGAGCGCCGCCATTCACCAGCGGCTTATCATAATTACCACCAGATTAACTTAAGTAAAAGCGTCTATTAATGGCGTCGATAAACAGCACAGCTGTTGTAGATGTTTTTGTTGTTGTTTTTGCATTTGTTGTAAATTTCCTTTTTTTGTTTTTAGCTGGTTGTCACACACAAGTTCCCACTTGTGGCCAGCAATAGGCTACGCGAGCTTCTCATTTGTTTACCAACAGGCAATGTGGCATGCTCAGACATGCGGACGGACACGATGACTGATGAAATGTCGAAATGACTAATGAAGGCGCTGAAATTGTTTGGATGTCATGGCAGTGTCGGCATATGAAAATTATTAAGAAAATCTCTGACCAGTTAGGGTGGGTGTTTGCATACAATTGTTTCTCGATGACAAGGGTTGCTCGAGATATAAAATTTATTTAATTTTTTCGAAAATATGTTTTTATTGTATATACATAGAGTCTGTCTTCTAGCTTTGCTAAAGTCTCTAATTAATATCTTGTTGATTAGAGTTATAGAAGATGACTGTCGGATCAGTGTGGCATATGAAGTTGGCTTTCAAATAGTCACTATTTATCAAACAGACCTCGTTGTTTGTTATATAAGAAAGAACAACTGTGCTCTCAACCAGGAGACGTCTAATATTTCTTGAGTACCAGCTTGAATGCGTGTAGTCTGGACTATGCGCACAAAAATAGGGATCTGTGTAGTATATAGGATTGTTAATTCAGTTAAAGAGGTTTTTCTGTTAATTTTCGCACCACATTACTTCGACAAAAACTTGCGTGCGTTCACTTGAGCTCAGAAAAAACGCAAATTGTTTTAATTAATGGCTGGACTTTTGCATGTTTGAATAAGTTTTGACTGCTCAAGCGAGTGCGTACTAAATGGATTAATATAAAACACTCGTTCGAGATTAAATTCATGTAAATATTTGAAGAATTTTCGTAATGTTAAGGAAATTGCGACTTATACTTGCGCAAGCAAGAAGCTTACAATTTAGGCACTTAGTAAATATAAGGACCTATGAGTATGTTATGACTTTTCGGTCAAGTATTCACTTGTAAAGGCCTTCATGATATTGAAGAATCATAAAATATCCCTAATGATGTCATATTCGCTGATAATTCTTTAGCCACAGACTATAATTCCAGACCTTGATACTTCCTGAATCAGTTCAGTCGATTTAAAGAAAACAAGTTTCCTCTTTGTTTATCTTTATTGGGTTCAGAAGACTAGAGTTTTTTGATGCAATGCGCTACGTGAGAATTTTGTGGTAAATAAATCGAGTTTCTTTCGCTCTTTGACCACCATTAATCCTTAATCTAGCACACTTAAGCATACCTTCGGTTAATCAGGAAATAATCGGACGTAAACAGGTTTTTCGAGCTGAAGATAGTCATATAACATGATAGTATTTATCATGAGAGGTTTGGCTTAAAATAATCTTGAGATTAAGGACTTGTCTGTTGGTTTTAGTCTATTGAAATAACATTTTTTAACTTCTAGACGTATTCTCTCCTACTGAAGTTTGGATTTTATCTTTTAAAGCTATCGTTAGTGAATTATAGCATGAGTTTATTTAGGTGTGGGTTCTAAGTACTACTCTAGACTACTAAATGAAACATGATGTTAGAAGTTGACAACGCGTCTTCATAAATTCAAACAGTATTTGGACTTCTAACCATGGAGGCTGTAGTAAGTGAACCAGATGTAGTAGTAGCTCACCATCTCTTTAAGTCGCCTATTTGCTAACCACAGTGATCTTAACTTTTGATGACACGAATCATTTAAATTGATACCTTTTTTTTAATATTAATGTTACTCTCCACTAAATTTAATACCAACTCTTTAAAGCAAGCATCATTTAATTCTTTTGCTCTTTGCTCTACAACAATCAAGTCATCCAATGTCATAATACCCATTATTTTATTGCAAAGCTAAATGGCAATATCAGCCATTGTAGCCCTTACTGCAGCATGTTGCATGTAGTTCTATATTTTTTTGTTTTTTTTTGCTGCTATTTTGTTGCTGTTGTTTCTTCAGCCACCAGCTGGCAGCGTCATCATTTTGCATTAACCAGCTGAGCAAGAGTCAAAGGGAGTCGAATTAAAAGCAGAGTATATGGCGACGAGGGCAACAGAAATGCGAGTACACATATGTATATGAAAGTTTATGCGTGTGTGGTTATGGAAACATGACTTAATAAATATGTATGTAAACGTTGCTGTGGATTACATACATATGTATATATGGATTTTAAACAATTTTTTTTTCGCTCAAAACCGATGTGATTTTAATAGTTGCTCATGCGATGCCTTCTACCAGTAATATATAAACACACATACATATTTGTACACGAAGACACCTGCTGCGTTGCCGCGTTGTTGGTGCCACCAAGTGTAGTTACCGTTTTGACGCTTCTCTTTTTACTTTAAACTAAAAAATACTTTTTTTTTACATTTTCCTACTTCAAACACCTTCCGATTCATGCGTTTGCAAAAACATTTTATAAAAATATGCTTTTAATTTTTTCCAGCTTTTCTTTCGAGTCGCGAGCAATGCCTTGTAAGAACTCCAGCAGCGCGACCAGAGTCAGAGCAGCGGGATCAACACCTAAGCGAATGTCATGGTGACACTGCAATCTGCCGCCTGTGTGGCATGCACCGTCGCAGTATCAGTTTGTGTGTGTGCGTGCAATGCACTTAAAACGCATATTTATGCGCACTTTATGCACATAATTTTGCTCATTTCTTTTTTCCTCACATTTTCTTCCTACGATAAATGACGGTGAAAAAGCAGCGCACACTCACACAAACACATCCTGTTAGCTGGGTCTAACACATGTAGTAAGCTAAGTCAGCAATGCCTTAAGTGCACATCTCATTCACATTCAACTGTCCTTTGCCTCACACAAACACACGCACACAATCTCTGTTTGCATTTACATATGTATGTATGTGTGTTTGTGTGCCTCAGCTTCTAGTTGAAATGAAAAAGTCACCGATTTTATGGTTTCCTTTGCTCGGAAATTGAAGTTGAAGCGTCGGAAATGCAGTTTTTGATTTTCATGTTCCGCTCTTTGAATGTCATGCCACACGCCGCACACACTCAGACATCCGCTCATATTTAGACGCATATGCAATTATATAAACTTTTTTAGTGTGCGAGCATAAAGTGGATTGTTTGTGAAGTCTGAGGTGAGAGCGGACGGTTCAAGGTGGCTAGTTGAGTGTACATATGATTTGAAAACTTTTGCTATTCCTTCAGAACAGTGGGGAAGTTTTTTTTCAACAAATTGTTAGTGCTTTTCATCTTTTAATGTTCTCCAGATTCTTAAATAATATTAATATAATTTTATATCTTAAAAGTTGTATCCTCAAAGTTTCCTTAGTCCCAATCACAAATAATTAATCAGATTATAAAGTTAGCATATTCTATGATTGCAGTCAACAATTTTTAGTTTATAGTTTATCCTTGACTATTCATTTGTCAATTAATCTGGTAGTCAATAATCGATAGTCAGTGTAGAAGTTTCAAAAATCTAAAACACTAACCAATATTGAGCAGTAACTTATAAGTCAAATAAAAGCCAAGGACAAAATGAGAAGTTACGCTTTAGAGCCAAACGTCCAATTACTAAGAAAAAACAAATTCAATTATGACTTTATATAACTAATAAAATCAATGAGACAGCAATCTTAGTGATTAATGAAATAAGTAATAGTTGAATTTATCAATGTCAATACTAAATCAGTTTGCAGCTTATTACATATCGTTAAAACTTAATATGCCAATAAATAAGAAGAAGAAAAGTCAATCAATAAGCCATTAGTTAGCACACACTTTAGTCGTTTAGCTAATTTTTTAATTGTGACGAAATATTTTATTCAATAAGTCTATTAGTTGCTGATATATAATTAAGAAAGAAAGACAAATAAGCAAAAGTCAATAATATGTATATATATAAACCCAAACGATTACCCACCGACCGCCCAACCGACGCGTGGGGCGCAATCCGCAAACGCGCGGAATTTGCCGAGTCATGAAAGGCAAGAGTTTTTATGCGTCGAGATCTCAAACTACTCAGCTACAGAAAGAAAAATTTAAACAGCTAAGATTTAAAATTTACAAAAACAAAAGGTTAAAATTGTTTAATGTTACTTATTAAGCGAAGACAAAATAGTTTTTTTTTTATTTTTTAGATCGAATCAGACAGGTCAAATGTGCTGGAATGAGAATTAAAATCCTCACATATTTGGCGGAATGGTTCGTTTAACTCAAAATTTGTTCGCGAAGATTTTAAAAGTAATGGTCTAAACTGCCTAGATGAACGAAATGGGACATTAAACTTGATATCAGACAAAAGGAAAGAGCTACAAACAGAACCATTCAGAAGTTTAAATAGAAATATTATGCCTAGCATTTCCCTACGACTAGTGAGTGTAGGTGGATTTATAAGTTTTAAACGACTAGTATACGGAGGATGATTCAATCTTGAATCCCAGTGTAAGTGACCTAAAGCAAAAAGTAAAAATTGTTTTTAAACGGACTCAAGCTTATCAGAAAGGGTATTGTAACTAGGATTCCATACCACAGAACCATACTCCAATATAGGCCTTACCAATGTTGTAAAAAGAATTTTAGTAATATACAGATCACTAAATTCTTTAGACCAACGTTTAACAAAGCTAAGAACACATTTAGCTATTAAAACTATTGAATTTACATGAGAATTAAAATTTAGTTTAGGGTCCATAGTAACTCCTAAATCAACAAAGCTAGATACTTGCTCTAAACTGAAGTTATTTATTACATAGGGAGAAGGATCAACAGATCTACGGGAAAAGCACATCGTTTTACATTTTTTAAGATTCAGTGGCATATCATTTTTGTGACACCAAGTCACTAAATTATTTAAGTCCGATTGTAACTCAGTTCTATCATTATAAAAAGTATATGATTTAAAAAGTTTTACATCATCCGCATATAATAAAATGTTTAACTACGGAAGGTATATCATTAATAAACAATAAGAACAGAATCGGACCGAGATGACTACCTTGAGGAACGCCTGAAGGGACCATAATTGAATCGGATAAAGTGTTATTAAATATAACTTGTTGGTTTCTATTATTAAGATATGAAGATACCCAATTAAGAAGTCTTGGTTGAAAACCAATATAATCCAATTTTTGCAATAGAATAGAGTGGTTTACTCTATCGAATTCTTTACTAAAGTCTGTATAAATAACATCGGTATTCTTATTGTCTCTAAAACCCAACTCAACACACGGATTTCGAATTCAAGCAAGTTTGTTGCTGTAGATTTCCCTTTACAGAATACATGCTGAGAAAATGAAATTAATGGAGAAATCGAGGATTCAATATATATTCTCAAATAAGAAGTGTTATTGCATAAAAAGTCAGTCAGTCAGTCAGTCATATAAAACTCATAGCATATTAAAACTTAATTTTAATCCGTATATGTTGTGACTATATATAATAATATTTGAAGTAAAATTTTGTTAGTTCAAAATATTGTATTAAAGTAGCAGAGTCAATATTTAAATTCAATTGATCAGCATTTCCCGTATTTCCGCATTCATATTTTTTAAAAAGTTAGTCTTGAACAGTTGGCAGCCAAGATAATAAATCATACATCCCTATATTGAAGCTAAATTATTTAATCAGCGATTGTTATTGAAAAATAAAATTCTGGTTTGCCTCTTTAGAGATCATCAAATCAAAAAGGTTAACAGTAACAATCAGAAATCATTCATTTATTTCAAAAATTAGCATTAATTGAGAAAGTATTAGTCAAATATTACCTCAATTAGTTGCTTTGTTGATAATCCATAACTTTCAATCTCCACTAAAAGTTACGATTCAGCAGTCAAAATGCGTTGTAACGTATTCAGAAATTAAAAAGTCAGAAAAAGAATGAATCTTAATTAAAAAGAAATAACTAAAGATTTCGTATGATGTCCAATTAATTCTTAGAAGTCTAACTAATAATTGGAATTGAGTCAATTATAGGTCAAAGTCTTCAGTGAGTTTAAAGCTGTATAAAAAGCTCGAAAAAGATACATTCAATAAAAATTTCAGTTTAAAACAGTTGAGATGTAGTAAGAAGGAAACAATAAAACTAAAAAAAGTCGGTACATATTCGATGTATTAGTTGTCACAAGTACGAGTATAGATTTAGCATTTTGTATATATGTATATTCTATTTCCCATGTCGAAGTGCATCAAATAATGCCATGCGATTGCCTTGCTGCTGTCAAAATTTGCGCAAATCAAACAATATCAAATTTTATGATTTACAAGTATATGACAAGCACAAAATTCAACAAGCTGAAGACAAACAATGCCAAACACATACAGCCAAATACAAATATAGACATATTTACGCATGTATCAGTAGAAGAATTGGAGCATAACGCATACACAATTTAACAATAACATAATATACATACATACATATATGTACTTCTAGGTATATACATTTACTCTCATATATACATACTTATATACACTTTTTGTATGCAAATCATATATTTATGTCTGTTTCATAAGTCAATGTAGCAGCTTTGTATTATGTTGCATCCACAAACTAGGATAACATATGTATGTGCAACATATTTAACGAATTCTGCATATTTTAGTATAATCTTCGCTTGTAATACAATATATGAGTAAAATATTTATAATAAAATTAAATAAAAAACAATTTGCAACAAAAAAAAAAAAACACGCGAAAAATCAACATCGAAGAGGCAGTCTTGTATTCTGTTCGTGTTTTGCAAGTTTCAAGTAACAACAACGGGAAGGAAGTCTCAGACAGTACACACTTCAGTCGGCACCCCAAACTCCGCGTCGGCCACGCTTACAATAATCCTTTCCAACGCTTTATCGCTGTTTGCTGCGCTATGTTGCGCCTGTGTGTTGCTGCCCTCCGCTTTCGCGCTTATATTACCATTTCCGCATTTAAGCAGCGCCGAACACATGTAACGTATACGTCCTGTGTACTCACTTCCTTCCTCTGTACGACGCTGTTGCTATTGCTGTTGTTGGTTGCATGGTTGCACATAGTTGTAGTTAGGCCACTCATTCGCTCGCTTGCCACCTACCGCCCCGCCTACACAAGTTACATCGCCGCCAGCGGCTATTGTTTATTCGGCGCAAACAAACCGTTTGTTTGGGCTCCGTTGTTCGTACGGTCTTACTTGACTTCCTGCTGTTTTACAGTGGTGCGATTGGGATTTGTGGATACTCAAATTACGATTTATAACAAGACTCATTAGGTCGAATGTAAAAGGTCTTGTCTCTAAACTGTAGTACCACAAACTCACAAAACCCCGAGGCCTTTATATGCGTTCTTAGAATGAGGTTTCTATGAAATATAGTCGATAGACCACGAGCTAAACTCTATTTCCAAGCTCTTATAGGAGCCTTTCTTATTACTGTGACGTTCACTTCAGTAAGTTACTTTTCGAGTCTGGACTGAATAATACCTCTGAAATTTTACGAAAAATACCCTGATAACCGCCCACACAAATCTTTAACTTTAGGATCTGATCCGGGATCTCGTTTATTTAAAGAATAAGTAGGTGGATAAACCCTTCGGCCTGGAACTTTATATCGGGAATCTAGAGAACACTTTCTGCACTGTGCCGAGTTTCAGCAAGACTAACGTAATCTTTCGGTCTGGATAAGAGTATTCTGAAGTATATGGGTAGAGCTGGGTCTCTCGGTTTGAAAATCTGTTATAATTTAAATGGTATTGAAACCAAAAAATTTCCTATCTATTCTCTGGCGTTTTTATCGCATGGAACCGGTATTTTGTTCCTACCTTAATGATATGTAGAACTATTGAAGAATAGTGTCCAAAAAAGATTTTATAATAAGATAAGATTATATTACGAGTTGAAGGCCTTATAAACCAATAACTAAGTTTAGAAGATCTGAAGTCTAAATCGAAGAGTAAGTTCCAAACAACAAAAATATAAATTTTTCATGTCTTCAATACACTGTTCCCCATTGAAAGCATGCCTCCATATCTCCAAACTACTCTCAAATACAAACAATGCAATTCCTCTCCGTCTTTCGCACTCTCTATATCCACTCCTTTCATTATTTGCTTCGACCTGTTGGCTGTTGGCAGCATATTTTAACGGCCAATAATTTTCGAACAACACTCGAATCGCCGGAAGTACTGCAACCACTGTACAACTGCAACTAACTGCGGAAAACTGTAACTGAGCAAGAATCGGCGAACAGCCGCTGTGAAAAGAAAGAAGTAACGCGAAAGAAAAAAAATATGAAGAAAACTTGCAGTGAAAACAAGCGAAGTTGTACGTTTAAATTGAATTTCATTGAAATTGGTTATCGAATTTCTCACACTTTTGCTGCGCGAATGAAACTGAAAATACACAGTTCGCAGCAGTTTCAACATTAAATCAGCCAAGTATTTATTTGCAGTGAAATGAAGAAATAACTTCGAATAAACTAACGCAGATGACGAAATTTTTGAAAGTGCTGACTTCGTGACCTCAGTGGGATTACTTTTTTATAAAGATGGAATGAAATTTTACTTGAGGGTGAGTTTTTAATTTTCGAAAACATGTAAAAATATATATAACCGTAAAGAAAAAATTGAGTCTATCAATAAGGATCGCAAACAATTTTGGTTTGAACCCCAACTAGAAATTGGTATATGAATTGTTTTGCGGGAGAAAACTTGTTAAATGGAACAACTGATATTTATAGGAAATGTAGAAAGCTGGTAAAAGCCATCTATTTTGACCATCAGTTTACGGTCAATCGAAGCAGGTTGTGATACTCAGAGGAAATAGCGATAAAGAATTGGAGGAACTAACTTTGATAGACCGGACCGGGAGATCATTGTTTTATTTAATTAGTCCAATATATCGGATACTATAGCTTTGGGAGTCCTAAATAAAAGTTAAACCATAGGAATCGATTATTTATTTATTTTTGGGATTATGACCTACAATATTAAAAAAGCTTGATCTTTCCATTTGAAGGTGTTTGGTAGTGAGATAATATCTGTATCACATTACAGTTGTTGTTATCAATGAAATCTTCGAAAGCTGAAAGTACCGTTCTACCAAAGTTCAAGGGTGAGGTTGTGTAGGAATGAAAGTTCACACTGTTATAACAATCATTGAAAGCTTGAAAACCTAAAAGCTTCGCCTTATAAAGCTCTTGTGTAGAAATGAAAGCTCATATTGTTATAGATGAAAGCTTCAGTTTATGAAAATGACATTTTAATGAGGAGCTAAAATGGAAATGCATTTGTTTACTCGAGATTCCAATAAGTGAAGCAATAACGACTTTTTTACATCACTATATATTATACCGTTATAACAGATACATATGTACATATATATCAAACACAAAATATAAGAAATGATTGTATTAAAATTATGTGAATTGAATGATCTCAAATCGCCGTCAGCTGAATTCTGTCTCCAGCTCAGCATGATGGCACCGACCACGCGTCAAGCCTACATAAAATTTGAACATAGAAAGACCAAACTCAAACTCCAGCCGAAATCCTAATATATCAAAAATAGTTTCTCACATTTGCATACACCCAGCTTCCTTCTATCTTCCTGGTCGCAAAACAACAACAACGACAACAGAAAACGCCAGCAGCATTGTGTGCGACTGACTGACTGGATAACAATCGCCGCATTCAATGGACCTGTTTCAGGTGGCCAATTGGCGAACTGGTTAAGATTGCGGTTGTGTTGTCTGTGGCACAGCGCGGCGATTGCTTTCTATGCACAGGCGCGCCGCCGCCGACAAATAGACAATCTGGTGTATTTGGCTCTTTGGGCGCCAAACTTTGACGTTTCGGGCGATTATTTTCGAACTGTCAGACGCACGCAGGCGGCACGATTGGGCGCATGCGGACAGCGCAGGCAACTGACATGAGGTTGAGAATTGGCTGGATGCGGCCCACACGCAAATCGATTGCACCAAAAGCCGCTGGCGTTGGATTGCCGCTTCATTCTACTGTGTGTTGTAGTTGTTGTTGTTGTTGTCATTGCTATTACCATTATTGTTGTGGTTGTTGTTCTCGTTATTGTTGCATATTTCTGAATTATTTGCTTCTAATCAAAAATGCAAACCCACTTGTTGGTCGGCAACTTGCCACATCATGCGCTGTTGCAAGATTTTTTATTATTGTTGTTGGATTTAGGTGCTTTACATATGCTACGTGGTGTGGCACCATTTGCTGTTGCACCAGCAAGCACAGCATGCAACAATTGTTAAATCTTGTTCAAGCAGTCATACTTCAGTTCAAACCTTCTATGTTGCTGCTTCTTCTTCTTCATCTACTCCGTCGTCTTGGAGAAGCAGCTGCCTCTTCAGCTGTTTGGACTTTGCGCGTTGCTTGTTGGCAAATTAACTGCCTGCAACTTCCTCATTTTGTCAGCAACAAAGACGCACGCGAATGCGCAATTTTTCAAAAGGCGGCTTTCATTGTTGCTGTTGCTGTTATTGTTGTCAGCTGCAATGAAATTTTGCCAAATCGTTGATGTGGCGTCTTAATCAAATAATGAAATTGTTTATTTGCGAAATTTATCATGCGCTTATAGCATTTGCAGCCGGCAAGAGCCACGCACAACTTGCAACACACTGTTGCATGCCGCCTTTCGTTGGCTAATGTCAGTGTAGGCGTCCCGGAAAATGTGGCCGTTTGCTGTGTCGTTGTGTGGAAATTAAGTGTCTGCATCCCAGGGAGTGTGCCGCTTTGCAGCTGGCAGATTTACACTCTTTTCACATTTATGTTTTGGGCGATTTTTGGCAGTCGCGCCGCACCACACCGAAAAATGATTGATATTTAAAGCTGCACGTATGACAGCTGCGTATAATGACTGTATTTATTGTGAGTTACAGTCGAACTTTAAATAGGCTCAACGCAATTTCAAATAAATTACTATAAAATACGAGTGACCGAGCGTATAATAACTTTGGTCTTTTAATTTCATAATACTTTAGATTGGGCGAGATAGTCACGTAAATTTTTAAAATTGAATTTTCCTTCTTCTTCAAATATTCACATATTTTAGGGTTCTCAATTCTTCCATAGCTTTCGATACCTCTCAATGTTCACGGAGTAAAAGATTTTCTTCATTTCTTTCTCGCATATCGATGTTAATAGGTTTCTCCGAGATAATAAGCTCTCACTATGTTAGTTTTGGATATTGTCTTGTGATGGGTCATTGACACTACCGGGTTTGTATACCACAAGTACGAACATAATACAGTTACTGGAACTTTACAAAGTTATCTCTCATACGGACTGGGTATATTATATTTATACTTCGGGGTATGAAGTTAGAATAAGAAAGATTGCTGAATTGTGATCAAAGGAACTAAAGGTTTTCTCAATAAGAGCGCTCCACAAGTTTTTTTATAAAACACAAATGCTTCGGGATATCAATGAAATTCTTTATTCCCATGAAAGTATGCCATTATGTATAGAACTCGAGTTCTTTTGCTTGGTCAGCGGACCATAGACTGACGTAGCTCCACAGGAAATAGTCTAACGGCGTAAAGTCGCACGACCAAGGTGGCCAATTGTCTGGGCCATTTCGCGAGATAACAGGCTCACCAAACTTGGTTTTCAATAAATCAACATTCGGTGTGTGGCTTGAGGCGACATTCTGTTGGAAACACATATTGTCCAAGTCCATATCATCCAATATTCGGTTATCTTTGAGCGGCAGCGATTCCCATTCTTAGTAACGTGTCGGTTTTGATCATGACGGAATAAGTACGGCCCAAAGACGCCGCCGGCCCATAAACCGTACCAAACCGTAATTTATTCGGGATGCATTGGTGACTCATGGTGTACATGTGGATTGCTGCTTGATCAATCACGCATATTTTGCTTATTGATGAAGCCATTCCGTCAGAGATGACCCTAATCGCTGAAGATGTTTTTTCCATGAAAATCCGGATCATTTTCAAGTTGTTGCTCAGCCCAATTCACGAACATTCGACGATTGTGGTAGTCAAGCGGCTTTAGTTCTTGCGTCAATTTGACCTTGTAAGGATGTAGATCAAAGTTCCTTGTAAGGATTTTCGCAAAATTCGCTACAACGACGTCGCAACGCTTGAGAACGACATGTGAGATACTGATTTGGGTCTCAAGTGATATGCTAACGGTAGCAATGGTCTCGTACCTATGGGCACTCCTTTGTCTCACTGGCACGGGTACATTTTGTACTGTGAATGTAGATACAAATTTTTTCACAAACGGACCAATTGTTGATCTCGCAGGACGATTATGACGACGATGAATTGGACGTAGCGCTCTCAAAGTCGCCGCCACTGACTTCGAATTTCGGTAGTAAATTTTAATAATTTCGACTCGTTCTTGGATCGTATAACTTTGCATGATGAAATTGCAAACTTTACTGAAGAGAAATGTCAAAAGAGCTGGAAAAAAGGCGTCTTTTGCTGTCCCTATCGGTCTACTTTTGTAGCATCCTATTGAAAAAACCTTAAAAACCGGAAAAATAGTATATTTTCGGAAGACAGAAAATTACTACTACCTACATACTACCCCGCAGTAGAATTTGGTATTTACGGACGATGGATGAAGATATAATTTTTTGTCATTTAGTTGGCTAGAGAACTAAATGATCAAGAGCTCCAGAATAAATGTTACGGTCCAGCATAAATGTGGAGGGAGATAATTTAGGACTACAATGAATCGTTTTGTATGTATGTGATTGGCGTTGCAACCGTTTAGCCGGTTATAGCCGAATCGACGATAGTGCGCCATCTCTCTCTCTCCTTCGCAGTTCGGCGCCAGTTGGAGATCCCAAGTGTAACCAGGTCGCTCTCCACCTGGTCCCTCCAACGGAGTGGAGGCCTTCCCCTTCCTCGGCTTCCTCCGGCGGGTACTGCATCGAACACTTTCAGGGCTGGAGTGTTTTCGTCCATTCGGACAACATGACCTAGCCAGCGTAGCCGCTGTCTTTTTATTCGCTGAACTATGTCAATGTCGTCGTATAACTCGTACAGCTCATCGTTCCATCGTCTGCGGTATTCGCCGTTGCCAATGTTCTTAGGACCATAAATCTTGCGCAAAATTTTCCTCTCGAAAACTCCCTAGTGTCATCTCATCTGATGTTGACATCGTCAAGCTTCTGCACCGTAGATCAGGACGGGGATGATAAGCGACTTGTAGAGCTTGATTTTGGTTCGTCGAGAGAGGACTTTACTGTTCAATTGCCTACTCAGTCCAAAGTAGCACCTGTTGGCAAGAGTTATTCTGCGCTGGATTTCGAGGCTGACATTGTTCGTGTTGTTGATGCTGGTTCCCAGGTATACGAAATTATCTACGACCTCGAAGTTATAACTGTCAACAGTGACGTGGGAGCCAAGGCGCGAATGCGCCGACTGTTTGCTTGATGACAGGAGATATTTCGTCTTGTCCTCATTCACCTCCAGACCCATTCGCTTCGCCTCCTTATCCATGCGGGAAAAAGCAGAACAAACGGCGCGGTTGTTGCTTCCGATGAAATCAATATCATCGGCGTACGCCAGGAGCTGTACACTCTTGTAAAAGATGGTACCCTCTCTGTTTAGCTCTGCAGCTCTTATAATTTTTTCCAGCATCAGGTTAAAGAAGTCGCACGATAGTGAGTCACCTTGTCTGAAACCTCGTTTGGTATCGAACGGCTCGGAGAGGTCCTTCCCAATCATGACGGAGCTTTTGGTGTTGCTCAACGTCAACTTACACAGCCGTATTAGTTTTTGCGGGGATACCAAATTCCAGACATCGCGGCATAAAGGCAGCTCCTTTTCGTGCTGTCGAAAGCTGCTTTAAAATCGACAAAAAAGGTGGTGTGTCGATCCTCTTTTCACGGGTCTTCTCAAGATTTGGCGCATGGTGAATATCTGGTCAGTTGTTGATTTCCCAGGTCTAAAGCCACACTGATAAGGTCAATCAGTTTGTTGACGGTGGGCTTTAGTCTTTCACACAGTACGCTCGATAGAACCTTGTATGCGATATTTGGGAGGCTGATCCCACGGTAATTGGCGCAGATTGTGGGATCTCCCTTTTTTATGGATTGGGCAGAGCACACTGAGATTCCAATCGTCAGGCATGCTTTCTTCCGACCATATTTTGCAAAAGCTGATGCATGCACCTTATCAGTTCTTCGCCGCCGTATTTGAATAGTTCTGCCGGTAATCTATCGGCCCCCGCTGCTTTGTTGTTCTTCAAGCGGGTAATTGCTATTCGAATTTCTTCATGGTCGGGTAATGGAACATCTGTTCCATCGTCATCGATTGGGGGATCGGGTTCGCCATCTCCTGGTGTTGTACTCTCACTGCCATTCAGCAGGTCGGAGAAGTGTTCCCTCCATAATCCCAGTATGCCCTGGACATCGGTTACCAGATTACCGCCTTGGTCTCTACATGAGGATGCTCCGGTCTTGAAACCTTCGTTAAGTCGCTTCATTTTTTCATAAAATTTTCGAGCATTCCCTCTGTCTGCCAGCTTCTCAAGCTCTTCGTACTCACGCATTTCGGCCTCTTTCTTTTTTTGTCTGCAAATGCGTCTCGCTTCCCTCTTCAGCTCTCTGTATCTATCCCATCCCGCACGTGTTGTGGTCGTTTGTAACGTTGCGAGGTAGGCAGTCTGTTTTCTCTCCGCTGCGAGACGGCACTCCTCATCGTACCAGCTTGTTTTTTGTCGTTGCCGTTGAATCGTTTTACGCGTAATAAAAAAGGTCGGTACTTCAGAATTTTCAAAAACTTATAAATACTATACTCCACACTTTAGAGTGCAGAAAATCGTTTCGAGATCCATGAAAAATTAGTTCATTACCATCTCGACATGAAAGTTGAGGCAATAACATTAATATCTATTGCAGCAGCAACTAAAAATTTTTCCATGCGAAAAGTTCAATGTTAACACTCTGCATATATATTTTAAATTATTTCTGTTTCATGCACTCCTCCTACTACATATTTGTCGCACTCAACAGTGCACGTCGCACACCATGGCGTATACGTAACACTCGCAAATGCGCTATTCCACTACTCGCTATGAAACATCTGCTTCGTGTGAGTGTCTATCTGCCTGCGACTGTAAACTGCCCGAAATGTCCAAACTTTTATAATTAGTTTACAATTTAGTTAATACAGTTAAGTTTTAATGCGAGAAATAAACATTAAACTAACTCCAAAATGGCTTCAATTTAGCTGTTGCTATTTTAGTGCGAAATAATTTGCCGCCAGCCAGGAGGTGTTAACTGTGCACCATATACATATAAAATATATGCATTTACACACACACACACAAACAGATACATTTTTGTCATTGCAAAAGCTTGTAAAATAAATTTAATTTTAGCTGAAATTAGCATTCGAAATTCAACTGGATTTATTATTCTTGCAACGACTTTCGTGCAACACACACACTTTGGCTGGTTGACTTCACAAGCGCTTAGGAGTATGTACCTCGCCACACGGATTTATAGCTTTTGCTGATTTGTCACAGCACTCAACCAAACAGCAATAAATCCAGGCGTAAGCACTGCTAAGCACTCCGCTTGTTGTTGTTGTGCAACAAATATTATTAGTTACTTTATCATTTTGCTGTACTACTGTTTGTGTTGGTTTTAGTGGCATTTGACTTTTTGATTGGCTCGGCACTTTAATTGCGGTTGGTTTTACAACTTTCATTCATGTGGCAACGCCGACTGGCGTTTTATTGCCGCTCTATTCACCTACAAACCTGCTAAGTGCATGCAGGCACATTAGTTTTGTTTGGTATAGTATTTTAGTGCTTTACGGTGGCCTATAAAATTTTATACACTGCTTGAGTTCATAAATATATATTTCTTTAATGGGTTGTGATAGGGATGGCATGGTATATACAGGTGTTGTAGTGTAAGAGTTTAAGAGATGGTAGAGAACTTTGTTCTGTATAGCTGATTTGACAAAATTTGTTATCAAATATTTTTAGGGAATTTTATAGAATGAATAATGAGTACCGCTTTGGTACCCAAGTCATCTATGAAAATTAAAAGGTTTCCATCTGTTCGAAAACCAAAAAATATATAAGTTATAAAAATTAAATTGTGTCTACAAGCTAAGTGGGTTAAAGGAAATTTCTCACTTTCTAGTATTTTTTATGAGAGTTGCCACATATTTATAAATTTTATGTCAATTAATATAATCAAAGAAATTAATTATTATAATATGGGTATCAAAGTAGAGAGACAAAATAAAGTGTATGGAAGTAAATATTTTTAAAACAGTGTTGCCACCTGTTAATAAATTTAAACTGGTAATAATGATGGAAGTTTTGAATTTTTAAAAATATTGGTTTCAAACTGCAGAATTGTAAATCGGGCTAAAGTTGAAAATATGTTTCAGAAGAGTTGCCACTTGTTTGGAATTTTTTTATTTAGTTAATTACATAAATAAATTAAATATTAAAAATCGTAAAAATCGTTATCAATTAACTAAAATATTTCTCAACTAGATGTTTAAGTGTAGGGTTGCCGCCTCAATTGATCAGAAAATTAATGACAAAACATATTTATTATTTATCTTAACCATTTAAGAATTTTATGAGCCAATATATTCTCTAGAGAATTATGTTTAATTCCATAGAATACATATTGTTGGAATGTTGGGAAATATGTAATATTGAATATCAGCTTGTTTCTGCAACATTATTAAGTATATCAGATATAATCAACACTCGCTTGTGATTTATATGCATAGATTGTATTTAATATGTCCGACATACACACATGCGTACATGTCTACGCATTGAAATTAATTATATTTTGCACGTACATACATAATTTAAACGACTTGTCGAAACTAATTGAAATTAATTGCCGCCGAAGCAATGTACGCATGCAAATGTTTGTTGTTGTTGTTTTTGCTCTAACTGCTTAATGGCGAGAAAAAAATGCATTATAGATATTTGTTAAAGAATACATAAATATATGTTAACTGAAGTGTATTGTATGGAGTAGAGATACCATATATACCAGTTAGGAAAATTGATAGAATTGCAAATGAAAAGTTGTTGTTGTTTAAATGTTGGGTCAAAGAAGAATAAATGATCAATGCAACTTCAAAAATTTGTTAAAAAATGCATACTGTAAAAAAATAAAATAGTTTAAAATCCATATTTTTCCTACAGGGTTCTTGAATTACATTGAAGCGACTTATTTTTATAGTTGTAAGCATACTACATGCATTTAATACAAATTTAACAATATTAAATCACTATTTATTAGTTAATTTAGAAAATTTTATGTAGTTTGAATTATTAGGGTGGGACTGAAGAAGAATTTTTTTTATTTTTGAAGACTTGATTTTTTAAATTTTAGAAATTTTTTGACATTTTGTTTATTTTTGTGCAAGAAATTAAATGGTTAATTGCAATATCGCGAAAATACTTTTTTCTAAAAAAGAATTTTTTTATATTTTTAAAATAATTTTTGAATAATTAATTTTTAAATAATTAATGCTTAATTGCAATAACACAAAAATACCTTATTTTTTATATTTTATAAAATATAATTATTTTTATATTTTTTTTATTTCAAATGATTGTGAATTCTTTAGAGTTTATTAAATTATTATTATAAACAATTAAGGAAGGGCTAAGTTCGGGTGTAACCGAACATTTTATACTCTCGCAATTTATTTATTTAACTTTATTTATATTATATAATACACAATTTGACCCACATATTCGTCTTATATATTGTATAAAGTCCATTGAAAGTTGGAAACCATAATATTATGTTAGAAGCACCGAGGTCCTCGTGTTCGATATATGGGGCCTTAAAAACCTATGGTCCGATTTCGGCGATTTTTAGAATGGGGCTGCCACACTATTAACATAGTATTTGTGCAAAGTTCTGCACCGATATCTTCACTAGTGCTTACTTTATATATTGTAAAGTAAACGATTCAGATCGCCTTCAAAGTTCTGGTATATGAAGTAGGCATGGTTGTGCAGCGATTTGGCCTATTTTCACAACATATCATTGGAATGTAAGGAAACTATTACAAACCAAGTTTCATTGAAATCGGTCGAGTAGTTCCTGAGATATGGTTTTGACCCATAAGTGGGCGACGCCACGCCCATTTTCCATTTTGTAAAAAAATCTGAGTGCAGCTTTCATCTGCCATTTCTTATGTGAAATTTAGTGTTTCTGGCGTTTTTCGTTAGTGAGTTAACCCACTTTTTGTAATTTTCAATCTAACTTTTGTATGGGAGGTGGGCGTGGTTATGATCCGATTTCTTTCATTTTAGAACTGTGCCTAAAAAAAACGACTCCAGAAAGTTTGGTTTATATAGCTCTATTGGTTTGCGAGATGTGTACAAAAAACTTAGTAGGGGGCGGGGCCACGCCCACCTCCCCAAAAAAATTACATCCAAATGTACCCCTCCCTAATGGGATCCTATGTTCCAAATTTCATTTTAATAACTTTATTTATGGCTTAGTTATGGCACTTTATGTGTTTTAGGTTTTCGCCATTTTGTGGGCGTGGCAGTGGTCCGATTTTGCTCATTTTCGAAAGCAACCTTCCTACGGTGCCAAGAAATAAGTGTGCCAAGTTTCATCAAGATATCTTAATTTTTACTCAAGTTACAGCTTGCACAGACGGACAGACGGACAGACATCCGGATTTGAAATCTACTCGTCACCCTGATCACTTTGGTATATATGACTCTATATCTAACTCGTTTAGTTTTGGGTGTTACAAACAACCGTTATGTGAACAAAACTATAATACTCTCTAGCAACTTTGTTGTTGCGAGAGTATAAAAAGTAAAATTTGTATAGTAAAGAATTAAATTACATTCTATTAAGTAAGAACTTTACTCATTTATTTACATTTTCACCCACCCTAATGCGCTTACATGCCTAATAAACTCACCAACACACATTTTTTCACACCAACCCGATATTTTGTTTATTTTCAACCAAATGTTACACTTTATTATAAATAAATTAAGCGCACAAACAAAAAAAATCGTCTGGTATTTGCCAAGTAAATTAAGTACAACTAATTTGCAGCAATTTGTAATTTTAATTGTCTAACGCTTGTTTACCCACACAGACGCTTATTTTTATGGCCGACTGTAAGTGCGTTGATTTCATAATTTTATTTATTTTATTTTTTTATTTTGTTGGCTTTGTTGCAAACCACAGATTTTATTGACATCAAATTAAGCTAATAAACATTTTTACGACTTTTCCATTTCATTACGCCTAGCCGTAAGCGCATAAAATGTCAGTTTCGAGTAGTGGAAGGTAGTAAATTTAATATGGAGTAGGCGTTGAGAGTTATAGTGGGCGGAAGTGTTTTAGTAGATTTGCCAAAGTTTCATATCTCAAATTATTTCAGCTAAAATAATATTTGTTTATGGTTGTACTGATTATATGTAGTTGCGACAATGGTAAATTGTATTGACGGCACTTCGTTTTGTATGCAAATTTTAATCAAATAATTTATTGCAAAAGTTACTTGACACTTCTGCATTTGTTATTCACACTCTAGATTATGAAATAATTTATAATAAATGATAAGAAAGTTTATGTGGCTTCATAGAAAACATTTTTTCTCTGTGAAGGTTTCACTTGTTTAGGGTTTTTGGAAAATATGCAAGAAATATTAATCATTTAGCAAACTTATTTTTACAAGTAAGTCAAAATGCTTCTTTTTAAAATTTTGGAACTGCGAAGAAAGAATTTCGTTTAACCACATTGTTCGAAATCATATCAATCCATATAATATGCTGAATATGAGTCGGTGTTTGGACCCTTAAGTTCTGGAACATTGTAATTGTAAACGTTAATTAAAGTGTTTTTATAATAAAAAACCAATCGTGGAGATCGAGACAATATCGACTATGTCATCATCAGTATCATTGTTTCCTGTATCTTCCATTCAAGCTTCAGAAGCCGTGTTATCTTTACATGAATTTCGCACCTTCAAATCTGTTGTCCAGGCTGCCTTAGCATTACCCCTTGGTGGCTTTCCAATCTCGATTTTCCTTCCTATATTCCTATTAAAATTAACTCTTATTCAATGTGGTAGGTTTCCCACGATAGTTATACATATGGTAAACACAAAGAGGAATCTGGTAGAAACTATCGTCCCTCGATGACTAAACATCTATTAGTAATAGACTTCTTCAAAGCCCGTCAACGATAGGGTTGGTTTAATGGGAGCTCCTCAGCTACCACGCCTACGACAGGAGCCTACCGACTCACGGAGTTTAGTCATGCATTAAAGCATCACTTATTTGCATCAATGAGCTAGAGCGATGACAGACACTCAGTATTTATGAATAGTTTAGTGCAATCCAAAACTTCACCCGACTCTCCTTCCTTAGCTACTGAACACTAACCAGGACTGCTTGTTACTCGCAGCTAACACATATATATTTTAAAATCCTATAACCCGTGGGGTTGTCTGAACCTCGACACTCGCAGATTATCCGAGATTAGTGTGGGGTAAGTTATGTCTGATTTGTTCCGCATGGATAAGGAGGCGAAGCGAATGGGTCTGGAGGTGAATGAGGACAAGACGAAATATCTCCTGTCATCAAGCAAACAGTCGGCGCATTCGCGTTTTGGCTCCCACGTCACTGTTGACAGTCATAACTTCGAGGTCGTAGATAAGATTCAGTACCCGCCGGAGGAAGCCGAGGAAGGGGAAGGCCTCCACTCCGTTGGAGGGACCAGGTGGAGAGCGACCTGGTTACACTTGGGATCTCCAACTGGCGCCGAACTGCGAAGGAGAGAGAGTGGTGGCGCACTATCGTCGATTCGGCTATAACCGGCTAAACGGTTGCAACGCCAATCACATACATACATACAAGTTATGTCTGATACGTTATGTAGTCTTTGCTCATTCCAGAAAGGCACTGAGGCTGTGATCTATTCTTTAAGCACGAATTTAATAGAAGGTTAACTTTGTGTCTGACGGAAAATATTGGAAATTGGAGGCCGACTTCTACTATATTTTCAATATTGAGAGATACACAATTGTCCTTTTGAAATTGCATAGAGACTGCCCTACATCTGAGATAATCGGGTCTAGACTATACCGCTGACGAGCAGTTTGTAAAGTTAAGATTTTGAAGTTTCAACCTATCGGAGGACTCTTAAAACCATCATCACACATGAGAAGTGCTTGTGCTGTGAACTCTTGCTGGACGGAAGTATGGTTCGGTTAAAACCTCTGAAAGTGCGGTATAAGAACTCTACAGATATCTGATTTTTGACTTAGAATAGTGGAGAAGTGAGTTGGAGCCTGGAGTTGACCGTAGGAGCATAACCTAAAATACAGTCGTGTTGCGGAAAACATAAAAAACCCGATCGAAACGGTGGATTTTAATTGAATACAAATATATATATGTTTTTTTTTTTGCAATTTATGCATTAGAAATATCCTCAGTGCCGACGTTACAATTAAACAAAACAACATGCGTATAAAACAACAAAAACAAACGCTTACACGAGTATAAAATCAACAATGCAAATGTACGAAAACACACTTTGCATGGCATTCCAGATTGTTGTTGTTGTGTTGTACGCATCGGTGTGGCGCTAAGGCGTTGCCACGGCTACAGAAAAAAGTAGGAAGAAACATGCCACTAATTTCTATTAAAACAACAACTCTTATATAGGCTTATAGCTATGGTGGGCACAAGTGAACTGACAGCAACCAACAGTTGCAACCAAACTCTATGGTGTGGCAAGCTTAAGCCACCGTCGGGCAATACTTGACTGAATCGAGCATGACATCCGACAAACAAATAAATTTATGTCGTTAATGCAAATTGGCTGTAACTGTTGGTTGGTTGATTTGGCTTGGGTTGCTGACTCGCCTGTTGCACAAGAAAATTTGCATACCCACTTGTGAAGCCAAACTCCATACATACCTACTATCTATATGTATGTATGTATGTAAATATATTTTATTTTTCGAATTGCAATTTAGTTGCCTTGATTGCATAAATGTGTAAAAAAGCAGAAGAAGAAGTAGAAAATAAAAACAAAAACAATGATGGAAAACACAAGCGGAAAGCTGTTGCCTCTAAACGCCAACACGTGTCTTTGGCGCGGAGGGATTTTTCCTACAGCTTTTGGTCGCAAGCAACCACGCCTGGATTGCCAGGCGACAAATTTTCACCGACAGCGAAGGCAGGTTGAGACCAAGTGAGATGCGCAGGCGCAGCCAGTTGGCGCACGGGAATTAATTAACGAGTAAAAATAATAAAAAATAAAAAAAGACAATATTATGTTGCACATATGTATGTGTGTGATTTTTGTTGTTGTTTTTATTTTCTCTGCTCTTTTTCAAACTTTTCCAGCATAAAAGACTTGTGTGGGAAAAACTGGCGTATTGTCAGTTTTATACATTTTTTTTTTGCATCAGCCGTGCAACAACGTTGAGGCGTTGCAAGTTGCGACACTGCCACACCAACTGGCCACTTGTAACTTGCGGAGGATTTTCCTTGCTTTACGATATATGTGTGTATGTGCTTGTTGATACGGAAATGTGGCGTTCACTTTGATTCCCAAGTGGATAAAGTTTCAGCGCATTACAGTGAGTGAGTGACTGCTGTGAAAAAGTTGGCTGGCGATTGGCGGATATGTAAATTTCGATTTACATTAACTTGACTACCGTTATGCACATATGTCATAATCTAATAAGTGTATAAGATATATCGAAAATGTTGTATTTGACAGATGTTAAGTGTTTTGTCTTGTAAAATTACACATTTTTCATTAAGTGGACGTCTTTATATCAGATAAAGTTTGAGAAACTGTCGGAGGCCTAGTCTCCATAATGTTTCTCACTTTCTTTCTTACTAAAGATCATACTCTGTACTATATCAATAACACAGCCACAGAAAAATTGTTTTGTTATGACCGGGAGGTCTAACTATGTGTCCCATATGTTTTTGGGATCGTTGAATCTGAATCCGATGTCCATCAAAGTTTTGACATAACCCCAGAAAACTAATATCGCTTGAAACTAGCTGTTTGAGGGTTTTTGGGGTTGTTTTTTCACTCGATTTTCTAAATTCAAAATGGCGGACTCTATTATGAAGCATTCATCAGAATCGGTCGAAATTCGTTACTCGGTGGTTTTCGGGGTCGCTGAAAGGAATTTGACGTTACTTTTCAAACGGTCGGCTGGAAAAACTGACATCGGATTCATTTTAAGCGACCCCGAAAATCCCCGAGTAGCGAGTTTCAAGCAAATTCGATGAAATTTAAAAATCGCTGTCCGCCATATTGGTTTTTTGTGCGTTATCTCAAAACCCTGATCTGATGTTGTTAAATGGATCTCGGATTCAGATTCAGCGACACCAAAAAACACTCAGTAAGATTCTCTGATCATAAAATGTTTTTTTTTGTATGGCGAAGTGGAATCATCCAAGCGCTTCATCCGTCAATGACCACCATTCGCCAGACTAAGGTTACAGCATCTCGGAACCGCCTTCGGCGGACCTATCAAATTGACTGGAAATTTTTTTAAATTCAAAATTCCATTTGGATAAGCCGACTTAAGAACTATGTAATGGGTCCAAGCGCTTTGTAGAATCATGAGGGTCTTTTGACCCGTTAGGAATATGTGGTTGCCACGAAGGGCAGTTGATGTTTTGTCTAAGTGAGATTCTCTACGGTCGTGGAAATCTAATCCTTGACCTAACCTAACTTAACTATATAAATAAACTGATAGAAAGATTATTGAAAAAGATCGTGGATAACCGGTTCGGAACCTACAAGTTATATCGATTTAATAGATGAGGCTCGCATGGTTGCTGTCTGGGTTTCGGTCATGCATGCTATTTCATATAAGGTTTTCGAAAAAAATTCAATAAGGATGCTTAGGAAGAACCCCTTGTAATGACCATTCATTCATTCAGAAACGTCATCAAAGGGGTCCCTCGAATAAGTTGTAAATTGTCGAACTTTTATTCAGTCCTGGTCTGATAATCTCTGCTAGTATTATATGAAGAGGTAAGTCCAAAATATGAAGCTATGAAGATATTTTTTGATTTCGGTTGGACCAATGGTAAGTCATTATATGTCCGAAATTTTTGGTATACTTCCAAAGAGCCAAGCTCGTGTTCTTTGGCTATAGCCATATTATATATAATATAAAACAATAGAACGTGAACTCCTAACTCATACCCTTTTTTTCTTAAAAGGTTTAATCAAAAAAACACGAAAGTAAGATTATTGGATATAGGCTAACTATTCTCAGAACTAACCGTATTTGCCTCAAGTCGCCTTATAGGAGGTCTCTGATCTCATGTTATTACAGATACAAGTTCTGAATTTTATGTTGAAATACCCTAGGTACTAACCAACCAGTCTCCCTATAGCTTAACATTTGGCAAGCTCTCTAATATCAAAATCCTATTCGAATTTCCCATCCAATAATTTATATTTCATGTGACTTTCCTTATCTTTTATCCATGTTTATAAGGATCTTTTTATCACAAAACAAATTGAACAGCTTTCAGTCTCTCTAGTTACAACTAGTTTTCAATTGCTTCCGAAGTAAATTTAGTTGCGATAAATTACCGTTATTACCATTTGTAATACCTACCAAGCATTTGCATGCGTCTTGTTGTCTCTTTGTAACCACAGTCATATAAATGTGAATATGTGTTGACCACTTGGTGGTAGCCGGTGATAGCGCCACCTAAACAGTCACTCCTCAAACTTGCCATCATTTTAGGTGTCTCTATTGGTTATCTAATGGCTTGGCTTTGGCATCAAAACAAACAAACAACAAGTTGCATTGAGCGAGCGACTAAGTATTTGAGTGGCCAATCAACGTTAACACTAACAAAGCCAGCAGCGCGGCTCGAACAGTCAACGCCGACTTTTGGGCAGTCAATCGAGGCAGAAAGCTGACTAACTGAATGTGCGGTTCAAATAGTCACTTGTTCGCCCATACAGCTCGGTCACTATGCAGTTAGCTTGTCTTGCTGGCCATTTACGTTTACCGACCGACTGACGGTATGACGATAAGTTGAATTTATTTGACAATTTAATGTTATTGGAATTTAGCGTACCGAATTGTTGCTGTCGATTTGCATTTTTATGGTCAATTGATTGTGAACGCATGGATGGATGAATGGACGCAGGGGCGGACAGACAGAGAGACAGACGGACGGACGGTAGATGGATGGTAATGGCAAAGCAAGCGAAATGAACGTGAGCGCCATATGAAGTGTGTACAAGTACTTCTAAGCGAACGTGTCTAAAGATGTAATGAGGCTGAGTGGAAGTTGTGCGGTTTGTGGCAGGGAAAGAAGGGAAACTCAGTTCGGAGCTACTGCTAGGTGGTAGTTAATTTTTGCTTTTCATTTGTTTCACTCAATTTCACCGAGTGATCAAATATATTTCGCACTTGATTACCATGTATATCAAGCTGTGGCAGTACATGGATTTGTGTTTAAAATAAGTAATATTTTGCACTTAAGGAGTGTCTTTCACCGATAACATATCAGCAGTTGTAAATGTTGTTGTTTACACGAAAATATTTGTGAGCAACAAAAATAAATTTTTTTAAAGAAAGTTGTCATTATAAATATTAACGATGGTGCTGTTAATTTTGTAAATATTGCTGATATTAGCAAAGGTGCTAACGATGGAAATACTAATAAATCTAATAATGTCAGTGTCAATACTAATATCAATACCAATATAATTACCAAGTACTAAAAACAAAACCAATAGTAATATTAACACCAATATCAATATTAATACCTTTACCAATAGCATTATAAATATCAGTACTAGTATCAATACCAATGCCATTACCATTACTAATACCATTCCCAATAGCAATACTTGTACCAGTACCAGTACCATATCAACATTAATACCATTACCAATACTAATACCACTATTACCAATACCATTACCATTACCAGTACTACTACAAATCCCAATAATAATATCACTGTTCTATATCAATACCTGTACCATTACCAATACCAATACCACTACTACCAATTCCATTACCATTACTATTACCAGTACTACTACACCAATAATAATAACACTGTTCTATATCAATACCTGTACCAGTACCAATATCAATACCATTACTAATACCAATACCATTACAAATTCCAATAACAATATCACTAGCAATACCACTACCAATAATAATACATGTACCAATATCAATAGCATTATCATTACCAATACCACTACAAATCCCCAATAACAACACCAATACCATTAGTAAAATAGTTCTGCATATAATCAGGAGTACTAAAAATATAATTTATCACACAAATTTAAAATATTTAAAAACTGCAAATATACGAATTTATTGCTACCACACACATTCGTAATTATATCCCTACTTTACAGCTTGCCCTAGCCTCCATAGAAGTGTAGTACAGCAGTTGTTATGCAGTTAAGCTAAAAAGCCAGCATTCAAGTCGTCCAACTGAACAGCTCTCAACCAATTTCAACTGTCCGACGGTCTATCGCATTATTCATTTTTAGCTCCGCTTTTTTTCCTTGCTATCGCCAAAACCCCACCAGCTCCACATGCCCCCACAACGTGGCATTGTTGTGCTGCGGAGTCGCGAAATCGCTTACAGCCAAATGACAACTTATTGACAGTGAGCACTTGTATGACGACGACGATTATTGCAACAATGACAGTAATAGCAGCAACTACTGCAAAATATTTGCATATCTACACATATAAATATGTCTGTATGTGTATGCTTTCAGGGGACTATTGTACGCGAGACTACTGACCGGTAGCCGCTTGTTGCCAGCGCGATCAAAGCAAATGCCAGTAAAGCTCCATTGAGTCGTGGCGCTCAAATGACTAGCGGGCGCGTTAAGGGATAGGGGTGAGAGGACAGAAATATTGAAAATCGTAAATAAAACGAAATCACATATACAATTAATAAACAACAACGATAGCAATAACGATAATATGTATGTGGATATATCAGTTGAATGCAAATATTCGTTGACTTTTGAGTGCGTACACAAATGAGGAGACTTGCAGTGTGGTTAGATATGTATGAGTATATGTATGGTGCACACCCAATAGGAAAATAATACTTCAGATTTTCACAATAACTTTTTGCTCTACAACTTCTCCAATCTCTCACACGATGAGAATGCTAATTCAATTTCTATGAAATAATAAGAAAGTGATAACTTTTCTACAACATCAGTGAAAAATATTATGAATGATATATTCGGAGTCTTTATAACTCATTTAGGAGGTCTCGTTCTTAAATTTTTTTCTAAATTTTCTTATATAAGTATTTCAGAAGTATTTCTCCACTTTTTCTTACCGAAAGTTGTCACAGAGTTAGTGAACTATTGGAAAGAATAGGGGCTATTAACTAGAACATTTGTGTTTCATGAATTTATATTTTTCTACATATCCTGCGATTCTCGTAGTCTTCAAATCTGTATGGTTCTCCAGAGGAAAATTGTCTGTACAGTTAAAATATTTGCCTCGTATATTAACCCTCGGCGTAGTTCATTCATATCGGTAAAACTTGCTGTCAGATGAATAAATCATTTTCGAATACAACTAGTTTTTGTACAGACATCCCAATACTTCCACCTACATAGTGAAGAATCCCACTGAGGCCTCTGGAACTTGTCTACCATCATGCTCAGTCCAGTTTCCGCACTGTTGTTGAAACATATGTACGTCCTCCGAATCAAGCGAATTGGCTGGACTCAGAATAAACTGCCTCAATTCAATTTGTGTACGGCTCAAAGTGCTACGTCGACATATACGGGTTTTTACGATCCATACTTACAAAATAAGTTGGCATCACAAAAGAAAATAAGCTGTTTATGTAGGATCTTTCGTGACTCTTCTGATGAGAATCAGTCTCTTCATCTAGTTTATTGTAAGATATCTTTCTAGAATTAAGACTTATATTTATCATATCAAATATATATATATATATATATATATATATTTGGCGTAGGAACTGCTTTAAGCGATTATAGCCGAATCCACCAGAGCGC
Source organism: Zeugodacus tau (assembly GCA_031772095.1). NCBI lineage: Eukaryota > Metazoa > Arthropoda > Insecta > Diptera > Tephritidae > Zeugodacus > Zeugodacus tau. Next base: position 12,883,868 of record CM062652.1, on the reverse strand, counting down.
GCCACTCATTCCTCCTTTTTGCTTTTTGACGCCAACTGGAAACACCAAGTGAAGCCAGGTCATTTTGCACTTGGTCTTTCCACCGGAGTGGAGGTCGTCCTCTTCCGCGGCTTCCTCCAGCGGGTACTGCATCGAATACTTTCAGAGCTGGAGTGTTTTCTTCCATCCGTACAACATGACCTAGCCAGCGTAGCCGCTGTCTTTTTATTCGCTGAACTATGTCAATGTCGTCATATAAATCGTACAGCTCATCGTTCCATCGTCTGCGGTATTCGCCGTTGCCAATGTTTAGAGGACCATAAATCTTGCGCAAAACCTTTCTCTCGAAAACCCCAAGAGTCGTCTCATCGGATGTTGTCATCGTCCACGCTTCAGCGCCATACATCAGGACGGGAATAATGAGCGACTTATAGAGTTTGATTTTGGTTCGTCGAGAGAGGACTTAACTTTTCAATTGCCTACTCAGTCCAAAGTAGCACCTATTGGCAAGAGTGATTCTGCGTTGGATTTCAAGGCTGACATTGTTGGTGTTGTTAATGCTGGTTCCCAGATAAACGAAATTATCTACAACTTCAAAGTTATGACTGTCAACAGTGACGTTGGAGCCAAGACGCGAGGTGATATCAATATCATCGGCATACGCCAGAAGCTGTACACTCTTGTAGAAGATTGTACCCTCTCTATTTAGTTCTGCAGCTCGTATTATTTTTTCCAGCAATAGATTGAAGATGTCGCACGATAGTAAGTCACCCTGTCTGAAGCCTCGTTTGGTATCGAACGGCTCGGAGAGGTCCTTCCCGATCCTGACGGAGCTTTTGGTGTTGCTCAACGTCAGCTTACCTAGCCGTATTAGTTTTGCAGGGATACCAAATTCAGACATCGCGGCATAAAGGCAGCTCCTTTTCGTGCAGCTTTAAAATCGATAAAAAGATGGTGAGTATCGATTCTTCTAATCAAATATGTGTACCAAATTTCCTACAAGGTCCTTTCAATTTGCCACCAACATGTGGGCCCCGTACTCTATTTATAAGCCAGCATATGCTGCATGTATGTCGCTTTTTGCCTTTGTATCTTGTCGATAAAATCGCGCCGATATGAAAATGTCTTGCTTTTGCAAATATTTGTCTAGAAACTCAATCAGTCTGTTAAACAATTTCCATATTTTTCCTACGTATTTCTCTGCTATTTATCACAATATCAATGGTTGCATGCAGCAATGGACATTTGTGTGGCGTAGGAATGACCAAAGAACCAACGAGTGCGAGTACTCGTATGTTGATGACTTATTTCGAGTCGCAGCAATAACTTGGCCTACTCATTGCTATTGCTTTTGACGACTTTGCTGCTATTGTTGTTGCTGTGAGTACTTGTCTGCTGGTCGTTCGGCCATTTAGCCAAATGTTGCTGTGTTGTTTATTGCTCGACAGTTGTTGGCGTCGGCGTTCATATCTCTCTGTATGTGCCAGAGAGTATGTGGTTGGCTGCTTGTTGTCTATCGGCTAGACTTTTGCTTTTGTTAATATTTGTTTATTGCTCTGCTTCTTATAGCCTTATTGCAAATGCAATTGCACTAACTGTAGGTAGCCTCATTGCAAATGTAGTTCGATGCATTTTGAAATTTCTTATATGCAGTTGGAGAGTGGAAGTTTAATTAGTAAGAATTGATATTTTGATGCACTTCTAAACTTTATTAGTTCTCATACTCATAGTCTAATGATATAAAAGCAATTACATATATTTAGGATCATGCTATTCAAGTTTCTTAGGTTAAAAGATGTTTCATGTTGGTGTTTCTGAAGTAGTGTCTTCCCCTAACCTAGGAAAGGAATTATGATTATACAAAAACTCACGATGTATATAAGTCTAAGCAAGAAAGCCGCAGTTTAGGCAGATTAAAGATTCTGTCTTAGGGCCTAAGCCAATTGATCCGTGTATACATAGAATCCGTAACCTTTACATTCATTGAAATGGTTGAAAACATTTCGAATCGCGAGAAGGTTTCACGTGATCCTTTTTAGTGTTCACTAAAATCAGATAAAAAAATATTTAATTGCGACTTCACTTGTCTAACTGAGATTCTGTATCTATTTAGAATACACTACAGAAGTCATATATTCCTCCATATCTGCGATACAGTAAGTGAGAGCGGTATTGAGATCGTTCAGATATATGGTATGGATAATATGGAAATCTGGTTAGATCATACGCTTTTTCATAATTCCTGATTATCTGTAACCTAAATAGCGTCATAGGTAGCGTATTTTACCAGCAACATCTACTAACATCAGTGTTCACGTACGCTCACAGCAAATATGCAGTCCATAAAAAATAGTTACACTCAAACCGAGCTGAATGAAAAGCCTATGACTTCATTCAACCTTAAATTCGCACCGCAAATATTTGAACCTCAAATCAAAGTTCAATAAAATTTGAATATTTCCTTCCAACTAGGAAATCATTTGGTTCGTGTCGACGCACTTGTCGTGCTACATCGGCGGCCCACCAACTTGCCACAGTCTTCACAGCGAGCCATATCAGCGCCGCTTATCGCTTGTTCCGAATTTACCATCTCCACCTAGACGACTTTGTCTCAGACATTGCAATGTAAAAACCTTACTATCGTAGCGGGTCCATCTTCAAAGTTGTTTTGTCCGTTTATTTGAATGAATGTCAGTTCGTCTGCTATTTTTCGGCGACTGCCTTCATTGAGAGCCAAATATTTATGGCTGTGGAATACTATGTGTGAGCCAACCTTCGTCACATTGTTATTCGCATTCGTCGATTGGTCCGCCTTTTCGTCTGTTCGTACTATTGTCAGTACTCGCTGTTTAGCAAAAGTAACTGTCAAATGAAGACATAATGTCATGTCTAGAATATAAGCAAGAGCAAGGGAAGCTTGATACACACACTTAAGAGCTACTAAACTAGAAACTATTTGCAACAATTGTCATGACCAACCGAAGACAAAGCATATTTCCAAAAACTAAAATAAAATCCCTAATGGAAACACCAAAGAGTAGAAAAACAAAAAACTTCGCTGCTTTGATCGATTACTGTGTCTGCGAATTTTCGTCTGCTTTGGAAGCTCCACAACTCTCCAGCTCCTAACCTGCGGTCCCAGGCTTGGTTTACTTCGTTTTTTGTTCTTTTTTTCAGCATTCCTTCACTTGTCTTCGATTGTTCTTTACGAAAATAGTTAACTCGAATTTAAAATCAAAAACATTGCGAAGAAAACAACAACAAAATGATATAAAAATAAAAAAATCTGAAACAAGAAGAAGAACTCGACACGAATGCAAATTCGATTTGCATACAAAGCGCTGAGGTTGCACTCTTCATCCGTCTGTTCGTCTCTTTTATGCAGTTGAGCTCTTCCTCAGCTGTGGTGAATTGACTTTAAGTGCACGAAGGCTTCTTTCTTGTTGTCGTCACCATGCAACAGTTGTATGTTGCAGCTATGCAATGCGTTGCAATATCATCAACATCATTGCAACGGATGTCAACCTTGCCACGGAAAACTCTTCGATTTCGGTTAGTGCCTTAATGTAAATGCAGAAATGCAAATTTCCGCTTTGACAGCGCTAAAGCGAAGTGCACCGCATTATGGGTGCTTTGTGCTCTTACGACAGTGGTTGTTCGATTTTGTTAGAGGGAGTAAAAGAAGTTTATTGATCAAATCTTACTCGTCAAACTATGTAGATAAAATATTAGCACGTGTTGGCTGTGAAAGAACGAGGAGAGAGTCAAATTTTAGTGCCATAGAGCTTTCTAAGATCTCTGAGCTTTCAAGCTTAGAACCTTAAAAGCTTCTATGAGTCCAATTATAACGCCACGGAGCTCTCTTAGTTCTCCGAGCTTTCAATCTTAGAAGCTTTTAAGCTTATATAACCAATAAAGCCAACTTCAATTGTAAATTTCCAAATTATCGGAAGGCAGCACTTTTACCATAGACCCAGAAAATAAATTAAGATCTCTAGGGGGTTATAAGATCGATTGAAGATATGATTGATTGATATTGGAAACATTCTTCGATTGTTTTTGAGTCGAAAAAGTGGAAGAATAATAATGCTTTCCAGAGCTATGGGGTAACAGTCCAATTATAAGGTCATGTAGCTTTCCTAGATCTCCGAGCTTTCAAGTACCGAAGCTTTTAAGCTTCGAATCTTTTGAGCTTTTATGACCAATAAAATAAACTTCACTTCATATATTTAAGTTCATGTTGTTCCTTATTCCTGACACCTCCAACCACCCTCGTAACCAAATACAAATCCCACCGCCTGAGCACCTTTATTCGCACTCGATATTCTACAGTTACAGCAAATGTCTGCATATAAACACAATTGCACGAGCGCGTACGGGTATTTCTGCTAATAATTCAGTTTCATCGACTGACGTGTATCACACAGGTGATCGCTTCACCTGAAGCATCAGTCATGCGACAATACGGTAGCAAGAAATATCGCACAAGTAAACATTGCCAACCAACAATAAGTAAGAATGAAAAAAATTTTGCATGCGTTGCAACGTCGGCGACCTCGGTCGATGTCAATGGTAATGTTAGCACTCCACTCTTGTTGTTGTTGTTGCTGTACGATTGTCAACGCAACTCAAAGTCTAGCGCATTTTATACTTTAAACTCAAGCATATTGTTGTTGTTGTTCGCTGCATATTGTTTGCATTTATTGCATATGTTGTTGTTATTGTTTGTCGTTTGTCATGATAAAGACGACAGGTACAGCTGTCAATGATTGTAATGAAGACTTTATGTCTCCGCTGTTAGCTGAGTTAGCCGCCTCTTCGATTGGCATTTGTTTACTTATTACTGCAACTCTTGTTGTTATTATTGCTATTGCTGTTGGTACGTACTTGAACGTGGTCGTGGACTTGGTTGATGACAACTGGTTTATGCTTATAGATTTCGTGGATTATTGTGGTCGATATTGTCTTGTTGCGCTTATTGTTGTTGTTATTGTCAAAGTGATTATTCAAGTGGTTTTTGTTGTTGTGTATACTTTTATAGTTTCGCTTGTCATTGGTATATATCGTTTTTTAGCCGCATGTCCTGTTAATAATGCCACGGGAAACATCAGTTACTTTGCTGAATCAATGTCGATATTATTTACATATCAACAAATGTCTTTTTGTGCGATGTCGATAATCTGGGAATGTTGTAGAAACGAGGTTGCATGAATTATGCAAAATATTCAAAGACATGATAAATGCAAATATTTTTATAAAATGTGTCGAAGCTATTTAAAGGAGGTTGTGGATATAAAAATAATAAAAGTAAATCGCAGATGGAAGAGAAATTCGATTGGAAATTCTGGATAAGAAAATGAGAACATTGGACCTTCACTAAACAAACTTAGTTAGCAGACGGCTTAATCGACTTAATTCAGGAAGATTTTGTAATCTTACGAGGTACATATATTCGAAGCAGCATGAAAACAAGACTCAGCAATCAATACAAGCTGACTTAGATATCCCGACTACATTGAGCTTCAATATACTTTAACCGAATCTTTATGCCCTAATCTAATGTAATCCCCATATAGGGACGAAGTTCTAATACTGGAATATGAGTATTATAATGAAAAAATTACAGATCAATGTGGCAACACGGGTGAATTGGGGTCTAATATCTCCTCACAGCGAATCGGTACGAAAATACATTTAGGCGAACAAAGCTAAGACTTCAATGATTATGTAATTTAACAGAAAGAAGGCACTAAGTTTGCATATGGGCTTCAAAATAAGTTAAATTCCCTTCCAATTACATTTCGTGTTTTTATAACCAAATTATTGGGAAAGAAAGAACACCCAATAGTCCATGGAGTTTTTGAGATTTTCATCTAATGTTCTGTTATAAACTGACTTTAATAGGCTTAGAGGGTTATACTGTTCCGAGGAATGAACTGAGATACAGCTTAGACTCTTCAGCCGAAACCATAAAAATAAAATTTTGGTAGTTCTTATAGAAAAATCAGATAAACTCAAGTAAACAATCTGATCTCATGTGGTTTTATCAAGATAAAGCGGTTTTCCAAAGGAATGCTACAAAAGTAAACCGATAGGGACAGCAAACGACGCCATATTTTTTCTCGCTCTTTTGACATTTCTCTTCATTAAAATTTGCGATTTCATCATGGAAATATATACGATACAACGAGTCGAAATTTACTACCGAAATTCGGCGTCAGTGGCCTCAACTTTAATAGCGATACGTCCAATTTATGGTCGTCATAATCGTCCTATCACATCGACAATTGAGCGTCTAGTGGAAAAATTTGAATCCACAGGCACTGTACAAAATTTTCCCGTGCCAGTGAGACAAAGAAGTCCCGTAGAGTCAAGAATATTGCTACCGCTAGCACCAATTGACCTATATCCTAACAAGATCAAACTGACGCAAGAACTGAAGCCGCTTGATCACCAGAATCGTCATGTGCTCGTGAATTCGGCTGAGTAACAATTTGAAAATGATCCGGATTTTCATCGAAAAATCATCTTCAGTGATAAGGCTCATTTCTGAACTTCGTACGAATATCGAAAGTGAAATTGTTGCAGTATCGGCCAATTTATGCTTGAAAACCGTCGAATATTGGGTTCAGCATCTGGATTTCTGCAAGCGTCCCGTGGTGGCCATGCAAAAGAAGTCGAGTTCCATACATAATAGCATCGATTGTACATACTTTCACAGGAATAAAGAATTTCATTGATATCCCAAACAGTTTTGTTACATTAAAAAAAAACTTTTTCTTATTGAAAAACCTTTTATTTGGTAATGTAGACTCCGACTGTTTAAAAGACAATACCTTACTAGAAATTGACTATATCGACAATCGACAACTACTGCATGATTTAGACATGCTAATAATCACATACAGTTGAGTCTATAGAATAAATCATATTTTATCTATCCATATCTTTATTATCTTTAGTAGTTCTTTCTCGATTTATTCTGAATTTTATGGACTTGTGAATTATACATATATTGCCTCTTCAATCTAGTTTATTAGAACAATACGTATGAAGTATTGGATCCAAGGTGCTATAGCTAGGATATTTTAGGTAATAAATGAAATAGTAGATCTTCTGTAGGCTAAGTTTTCATATTCCTTGGCTTAATTTGTAGAACACGTAGTATCTTGATTTAATTCAATCCATGATCTGTTTGAAGTATTTAGCTATAGGTCAAAGCAAACTTGGAAGTTCTCAATATGTAAAGCTAGTGTATATCTTTGGTAAGCTTCTATATAGCTTATGTAAAGCTTTTGTATTTCTTTAGTAAGCTTCTGGATGGCTTCTTTTCGGTTCCGACTTTCATTATTCCGATTAGCTACTTCGGGGCTCAGAAAAAAAATTTAGAAACTTCATTTCTTATATACAAAAAAGCAATATGACTATCGGTAACATAAAATTCAATTCTTACTTCGTTAGCAGTTTCTATTAGCTTCGATTCCTAGGTTATATGTATGCATATATCTATACCAGTTTATCCACAAAGTCCGCCGCAACCGCACAATTGATTGTTTACAATGCTAAACAACTCCAGTGACACTAGAAAACTGCTAAGCACAACAAAAAAGAGCGAGGAGTAAAACAAAAGTAACAAATGGGTGAAACCGACTTGACAACCCGAACAAATTAATTCACTGCAATCTAGAGCAATTTGTTGCAAATTTGTTGCGTCCTGCTGGCCTCCCACTTTCGCTGCCCACAATTTGCATGCCGCGGAGGCAGCAAGCGATGCAACCGTGCGGTTTTCCACCGACGACAGTTGGGACAGCATTAAAAATGCGATCAAATTAAATCAATTCACTGTGACTGCGTAATCGATCGCGTGCAGCGATAAGGTTTCTGCGGCCAACCCGCCACAGGGACATGCAACAACAAATGCCATTAATGCAGCTGCTGTACACGAATGTTGTTGCAGCAGCACTTTGCCTGTGCCACATTATGAGCACCGCTAGACATCCTCGTTCTCTGCAACTGCACATTGAATGGCTGGATTTCTTGGCTTTGGGCTGAGTTTTGTTGGCGTTTGGTGGCTCATTGCTGCAAAGTCGGGTAATTAATATGTTAATTGACGCCGTTGTAGGCCGACTGCTGCCAAGAGTAGAGTCTCTCGACAAGTCTTGGTGATGTTGCGGCGCATCTCAGGCATCCAGAGCGAAGGAAGGGAAATTTATGAGCTTGTTCCTGGCACAAAATATTTGCATACAGTTTACTTGCCACTGCCGCAGCGCAAAAATGCATCCTGTCGCATAAATTCCACAACATTTGCGGTTGCCATAAGCGCATCATTATTCATGCAACACATTTATCTAACCTGTTTGTTCTCCTGTTGCTGTTATTGTTGTTTTGCTGCCAATGTTTTATTGAAATATTGCAACTTCTTCTATTTCTAAATTGAGTTGCTGTGTAATTATTGTGCGCATGCGCGTGGGCTTAATACGCTACACACAAAAACAATAACAACAATCATACTGAGAATAGTGTCAGCAGAACCGTGTTAGTTTACAGTCGCCAAGCTGCTTCTATGCAAATTGTTTAGCTGACAGTAGACGCAGTCACACACAGTGCCGCATTGCTTGCGCATGCGCAGCCATTGTACAGAGCCATGCGCCAGCTCGCAGGCAAATACTATGTAAATTATATACATATATATATAAATGGATCTCTTCTAACCACTTGTTTGTTGTAATTTATTCTCATTTTTTCGTCGTAATTCAGGCAATGCTGTGGTTGCAAATTGCTTTTTGCACTAATTTTTATAGCAATCAATTCCATTTGGCGTATAATTGTGGATTGAATATTTTAGTTGGCCTTTCAAAATCGATTTGTGGCATTAACCTTTGCAAGACGAGAAGAAAAATACTTTTATCGCAGCTTTGGTGGGAACTTGACGGATGACCACTAGGATAATATTTCTTATTTTAGATTTAGCTTTGATGGGGATTTACGCTTTCCACTCTTTGGATCTAGGGACGCACAATGTATCCTCCGACATTCAGTAGTGTGTTGGAATCTTTTTTTATGATGGTCAGAGCAGCGGTTAAGGGGTTATATACAGTTAGAATTTTCAAAAAATCGATTTTTTTTTATTTCATTTTCTTAATGTACATATATTTAAGAATACACACAGAAAATTTCATATCGTTCCGGTGAATATTTTCAAAGTTACAATCAAATGAAAAATTTGAAAAGGCGTTTTAGAGTGCTTTTAAGTACAAGGTCCAAACTTTAAACGCGTTTTTCTCAAAATGGTGTTTTCAAAGTCGGTGACCAACATTACTCGAAAACGGCTAGACCGATTAGTCTCAAATTTTAACACGACCTTCTTAAATATATTTTTTAGTAATTAATCGTAGATTTTTTCTCTCCGATAAATATTTTTTTTTTATAAACAATTTAAGGCCGAAATTTCGGTGAAAAATCGATTTTTTTTTTTGACAAAAAATTTTGTCAAAAAATTTTATTTTGCTTATTCCTTCGATTAATTACTAGATTTAACATTATTTTAACGAAATCTGTTTGGTTTTTTAATTTCGGATGATCCAGTTCCGAGATATAGTGGTCACCGCAAAACGTCTTTTTTGAGAGGAGCTCCTGGAGATCAGCTGTAGCTCTTTTTCAAATAAATATTTTTACTAAAACTAAGTCTTAAAATACAGTTAAAAAATACCATAATATGTGTATAAATTTTTGGATCAATAAATTAAATAGTTTTCTCAGAAAAAATTCTGGAAAATTCACTTTTTTTCGGCCGTCTAACTGTATATAACCCCTTAAGGCTAATAGCACCTTCATTAGCTCTACATCTGATAAACGCAATCGCTCTTTTAAAGAAGACCTTTCTGTCATGATTTTTATAACACTTTGCAACAATAATATATCGGTCCTACAGGTTTGTCAGATCCCTATGGAGATATTTAGATTTAGTCCGTTACATTTTTGAAGTCTTTACAAAAATATTGTTGGATCCAAAGATCGTGGTCAGCTATAATTCGAATAGCAAACCCTTTTTATATTTGCTCAGTTATTGACTCCAAGAAACTTTTTAAAACTTAAATTAAATATATTTAGTCAGTGAAGGGTTAATGATAAACACCATGCAGCTGCGTCTTACAAATGCTTGCATTTGAAATGGTGCTTTATAACCGAAATATCTCCAAGCTAAAATCAATTTACTTAATTCTGTATTTCTAGCTTTGAGCTTTAGTTCTAATTCCATTTTGCTGGCGCCATCAGGCAATTTTTTACTCTCTTGGTGGTCTAAATTACTTTTGGATATAGCTGTGTGACACTTGGGTGCAGCTGATTGAGGAATTCGTTTCATGAGTTTAATTTTTGCAAAGCTTAAAGCTTTAAATTTCAATTAGAATTATTCTTCAATGTTCACTTGATACTTTTGTGGCAAGCAAAACCTATTTATGTATTTATAATATTTTACCTTTTGTCAGCTTGTAGGCTAGACTTCAATGTTTCGATGTTACTAAGGACAAGCGAGGATCCTACCTTTGCTGAATCTTCTGTGTTTCCATTATTTCTTTATTGAAGACTCTCATATAGTGGATAACGAGTGTCAAAACTTCCATTAACAAAGTGTAGACTAAAGAAAGCTTTTGGAGAAAGTGAAAATGGCGGGTTGGCTGTCCGGAAAATAGCATATTCGTTTTCGAAACGATCTTGGCTGCAGTCCAAAGCAGTGGATTAGTTATGTGTATCTTCTCTTATCCTATATTCTCATATATGAAATAAAGTTAGGATGAATATAGAGGCGTCCTCTTTTTACCGATATTGTCAAGTGCTGTAGGTTGACTGTCTCCACGGCAGTCGGGACTAAGTAATAGGGACTATCAACTCGTAAGCATTTCTTAAAAATATTCGAGAAAGCCTGTCTGTCAACAACAACAAGGTATCGATAAATAATCTTAAATCGCGCCTTCTTCAGCTTGTAGTCATCAAGACCAAACACATTCGATATTTTCTTAAAAACCATTAAGTCAAATATTCGTTTTAGCAACTAAATACATCTGAATCCAGCTGCTGCTTATATAAGTCCGAAATATTATTTTGCAATTTTATTCTTCTCAGCCAATTGTCTTAATGTTTTCTTAAGTTTTGGTCTACCGCATCTAATCGCTTACCAAAGGAAATGCGACTCTGGTAACTATTTTTCACAACACCACTGACACACATTCCAGTTATTTGGATTACATGCAATTTCCAATTGTTGATTGCCATAAATTAAAGCGCATTAACGACTGCAACTGAGCGCATTACTTGGATTCGCCATTAAAAGCATTTGTGGCATGCAACGGGCGTTGTAAGGAAAGGTTGTGGCCTTTTCAGCGGTGCCTTATTTGAAAAATGACGCGTCAAAGTGACCACGCCGAGCCGAACGGCATACAAAACGAAAAGCCGAAAATGGCCAGACACGCCAGAACCAGCGATCAGCGGAAATAAAAATAAAAGAGAAGCCCATAAGCTCAGCGAAATAAAAAAGAGAAATGGAAGAAGCGAGTAACTCAAAGCAGTTTACTTGAAAACTAGAAGAGATCAGCGCAAATTTGACCTACAAATAAAAGTGGAGCATGGCTTAGCTACTGTGTGCGCCGAAGCGCCAACAAGTAACAGATAAATAAAGGTAACGCCGAACCGCGAGGGTAAATAAGTTGCCGGCGCATGTGGCAACAAGCGAGTAAGGCGATCGGCTTGGGAGCCAAAAGCGGCTGAACTGATGATTTTGCAATTTTAGGTTTGGAGATGAGTGCGGTCTATTATACAAACCATTCCTTTGGTTTGAAGACGCCGACGCCGACGATGATGAATGCTCGCTTAGGTAATCGCACATCGGTAATCAGATGCGACTGAGCGGCGGTGGATCTGTGTACGGTTTGTTGCCCAAATTGATTAATGGTTGTGATTTGTGTGCGGTTCGCGAACAGGAAATGCGCTGATATAGTTATTGTATTTCGGATACTTAGAGCAGCTGCATTTGAGGAAGTCTTGTAGTTTGAAGAAAGATGTGACTCATATCAACTATTACTGTTGACAAGTATAATTTAATGTGAACCCAGTAAATGGAAGTCGGTCCATTGTTTTCTAACAATCAGAAGCCAAATATACTATATATAACTTTAGAATCGTATTTACACTTGGTCCCATTTTTCAAGACTTTTAAATGAAGCTCGACTAGGGTAGAAATGATACAGGAGAAGGTCTACGTGAAATAAATTATCCGTTATAGTAATATTTATGAAATAAAAATAACTATCGTGGATCCCAAAAAGCTGCCGACCACTCCTATATATTTGAACATAATTTTTTAGGCATATTGAAATATTTTTTAATCGAATTGTGATCGTAACATCTCAGAATCCCAATGAATCAGTTGAGAGGACTAATCTCGATATTCGTTGTCTAGGAAAGCTGAAGGATATCCTTAAACATTATCATCGAAACACATTAGGATCACCATGAATCTCGGAGATAGCTGCGGTTCCTTCTTTAAAACTTGCGGTGTTTCTTCTTGATGAATCCGAAATATTTTCGTTCCGAGGCATTCGACTTTTGTACTAAAAGATTAAAATCCAATCTCTCGTCACCAATTGGTCTAGTTGACGCCTCATACCAAAGAAATGAGTCGCGTCACCCCGCATGGCATCACATCAACATGGTCGCATTGTTGTCATAGTGCAACATGATTTCTCAACTCTCACTCTGCTACTGTCCAGACATTCTTATTAACCACAGAACGTCCCACATTTCTTGCAAACACGCCTTTGTCTGCGCTGTGTCCATGGACATTTTTGTAATTTCCACAGCCACTTTGCGACATTCCCAGTCGTGTCACCCGAATACGACGACACTAAGCAGAGCGCATTATTATTATTGTTATTGTTGTCTTCTTCTCGCCGCATTCACGACTTCTTGCAGCTTTGTGACTTTTCTTTCACTTGCATTCTTCTCATTGACAATTGTTTGTTGTCGACGATGGACTGAATGCCTTGACATTGTTTGCATTGTTGTTGTTGTTGTTATTGCATGCAAGTTGCATGCAACTCCCCAATGTCACAGTGCGGCATGCCACAGCGTAATGTCAGCAGCTGCGACAATTCCAATCCATCAAATGACGCGCAAGCGGATGGACTGCAGCAAGCAAACGAACGCGAGCTTCCATGGTGATCCACGATGACAGTAATTCCATGAAGTCATAAGGAGCGCAACACTCGCTGCTGCTCATACCCGGCTGCTCGTAGTGTTTAAATGAAGTTGTAAGAATGAATTATGTCGCTGCTTGAGTAGTACACACTAGTGTGCCTTTGTATTTGTGTAGAGCAGTGGCAAGTAGTGGTACTTAGCTTTTGGTCTTTGCTTCCGCGCCGCCATTGGTAATTGAGTTATCGCTCGTGAGCGTAAAATAATGGCGCTTGCGGAAGCGTAAAATTTTTTTGTAGTCCAATATGTCAAGGGTGAAATTTCTTTCCAAATTACTTTTATGAAGTGCTTATGATTGCGATATTTATTATGCAGTGGTTAGGATGGGTTGATTCAAAAGTTCATCGGTGTAAATATTGGTATTCCTTTACTCGTTGTAACGAGTACTTAATTAAACCATTTTGATATTGGAGTGTGAAATATGTTGAAAAGGGTCCGTATGTTCTTCCGTTTCCAGTAAAATCGCCCAAATCGAATCACTTTCATAGGACTATTCAAGAAATGGACCACCCATTCGCCAAATGAAGAATGTGATAAGATATTCCACACGTTATTTACGAGATAGGTCCGAGTATCTTTTCCGAAAAATGGTGTAAATTATGGAGAAAGGAAGATAATATATTGTTCTAAGGCTGGTTACTACGTTCTGTAACTAATTCTAAGGTTTTGATAAAGTTTGTCGGACATGTTAAATATGTAGAGTTGACATTATTTTTAAGAATCTAACCCACTGAATTCCTTGTTAGATTGGGAGCAAAAAGAAGGTAGGTAGATAGGTATAGTGGATGTTAGATGATGCACCTAAGCATTTAGGAGGCCCATTGTGAATCTATCGGGACTAGAAACTACTGCTATTTATTAAAAATCCCTTCACTAAATAAGTAAGAACTTTTGAAGAGTACCAATCAATAGACAAATTTTAGAGACAAACTGAGACGAAAAATAATATTTTTATTTTTTCTAAAGAAAAATTAACGTTAGGAATTCCATTTACAGTAGTAGAACACATTGAGATGTGATATCTGTTAGAGCCACAGTAGTGGTACTCATTTAATGTCGTAAACGTATGGCAACATCGCAAAATTACAATATCGTAAAACAGCTGTTAATTTTTACATGCATTTTATTTTACGACAATCTTGCAAATATGCGAGACCTTTTTCAGTGGCATTCATGGCATGCTTACAATTAATTCACAATAAGCTGATATTACCACAATATTGCCAAAGAGCGCTCATTTAACATATGTTGCCATATTGCAAATTTACTATATTTATATAATTGCAACCACTAGTATCTTTTTCAACATTTTATATCCATTCCTTTCTAGTTTATTCAATCGGAATATCATGTTGCATTTGTTCGATTGATATGTTTAGAGGCAAGTCGCCAAATCATCGGAATGCGAGTACTTCTGATTTCTCAAAAACACATCCTAAAAGAATCTAAGCATTTAAGTCCGTTTATCGGTAGGTTAATGCTATAATAAATAGCATCGAACAAAATCGACCACAAGTCGCCAGCTAAGGCAAGCTGCAGGTAAACTGAGAAGCTTTCATGTGAGCTTTTCAAAAACTGTCCACATTGCAATGCAATAAGCTCTTTCTACATTTATAGAAAGAGTTACTAATCGGCTTACAAAGTTTGGAATAATGTTTGGTGATCTTATCATATACATATTTCTAACTGGAATGCTTTTTAAAAGCTTTTTCGCTCATACCAAAATGTATCATATATCATACAACATTATGATACTAATAGACATTCCTAAAGAGTTGAGAACGTAAGCTTTCGTAATTCTCTTCGAAGCTCGCTGAAATATCAATATTGTGATAAGTATAAGCTATGAAAAAAAGCTCATGAAGCTTCGTATAATAACCGCTTTGACATTTTTATAAATTAGAACTAGTCTATGGAGTATTCTAAACTAGCAATATTGCAAATAGCTTAAAACGAAATGCGTTTAATTACTTAAATTCATTAACAGTTCCTTTGCCATTTACAATCCCCACAAATACTAGACGAACATATAGATTAATGTATGTATATATGTATGTATGAAAGAACACATGTAACTAATTGATTGAGACCAGTAACCATTTAATTCGATTATTTTCCATACACTCATTACATTACACAGCAACAACTAGTAAATTGCAGCAAGAATTTAGACATTTACGTGAAGCCATGACAACAACAGCGCATTTACTTATTCGCATAATTACAATAATGTATATCCAGCATATTTGTTGTACATGAAAATACATGCAATGCGACAGCGAGACAATGCAACTGTCATAAACGCTTGTGACCGAGACGAAGCGATATGTCGAACTGTTGGCTGACGCGGCGCGCCGTCGTGCGGCATTGCCTTTTGATAGATGACAACAATTTTTGTGATTATGATTGATTATCGCGAGCGTTGCGTCGCTGTCTGGTCGGTCAGTGAGTAGGAATGTGTCCCATTATGTTTTAGAACATTACCCCCCTGCGTGGTCTGCAGCTGGTATGTCAGCTCGAGGGTCGAAACATGTCGCAAAATAGCCGCAGCATTGGGCGCTTTCGCGGATATTGTTCGTCAGTTGTTGTTCTGGTCGGCTTGACTCTGATTCTGACCAATGTCTGCTGCGGCATCCGCATTTGCATTTGTTCGCTACTCTTCCACTCCCCTCAACACATTTGTTTACTGTTGTTTGTTGCAAGTTTACAAATTTTATCATCAACAAACAAATACTTCGAGAGGGAAAATTTAAGTGGATTCATTTTAATTAATGGGAAGGCAACAAAAATTATATACAATATGTATGTATGCACGAATATATAGGTTACATATTATATAAAGTATATAAATATTCATATATGTCCTTACGAAAGTAAAACCAATCAAGAACTAGAATATTTGTACCATAAAACGCTTCACTTTAAGCCATCCTCAGGTTCTCATATTCGGTATTGTGAGGCTTGAATATATAGTTTGATTTCGACCATTTTTGGATGAGAATTGGCGAGTATTAGAGGCCGATATCTTCCGTAACGTTTATAATATCTATTATAATGGGAAGTAAGCTGACGTTGTCTAAAGTAGTATGATGCCACTGTGATCTCCCCTCAATTGGTATCCAACTTAACATCGCTCGAAAACTAGCAGACCTGGCTTGACTCCAGCTTGAAATAGGGTCCCGGTTCACCTGACCTCACTTAATAAGCAGCTTAAACTCGTTTTTGACATCTAAATAGACTTTCTTTAACCACTATCTTGACCTCACGTGACTTAAAACGCAGCTTAAACTCCTTTGACATCTAAACAGACTTTCATTAACCACTAACTTGAACTCACGTGACCCCAATCTTTACTTTCCTTGATCCATAAATTTTTCGCGGGTGACTATCCCGAACTTAGTTATGAACTTTGTAAGCAAAACGCTTTAAGGTTCCATACATCATACGGTTTAAACAAAATTTAAGCACTGACTCATTTTAAAATTTAGTGAAACTTTCATTTTAGTGAATATTCTCTGTGGACAGTTGAAAAAAAATTTGTTTTGATGACAAAATCAGGCAATATTTGTATTTTCAACGCTAATATTAACTGACATCTGTGAACACAAATAGTATTGACAGCTGAATATGGTTCTTTTAATATATTTTTTGTAAAGCTTATTACATAGTACACATGAATTTAAAGCTCGTAAACGGGCGTAGGAAATACTAAATTGAACTATTTAAAAATAAAAATATTTATTCATATCAACTCAGCATGACAATTCCAATAGAATTTGTAAATTATAATCTATATGTATATCAGCGTCATCAAAACTTTTCTAACTAATAAATCCCCCTCTACACCTTTTCAATACCGTCCATGCTTAGGTAAATATGTTTATATGTGCCAATGTTATATAAATACCCGTGAGCAAACTCAGCAGGTGTGTTGGCTGCTAAGCACTCATGCGTTGCTAAAATAAAAATGTGCAAAAAGTTATCTTTATTTATGATCACAATTTTAAATGACCATTAAATAGAACAAACGTTTTGTTATTTTTATTTAATGGCTATCAGACACAGAAACGCACTTACTATAAATATATAGTAAAAATGTATACACTATTTATATATGAATAGGAATTCAAGTATAAAGTTACAAAATACTTCAGACCTATGTAGTAGCCCAACTAGTCAGCTGACTGCCTTTTTTTGGATATAAGCACTAATATTATATACTTCCCTATGAGAGTCGATTTATCAGATCAAAAATATACTAGACTCATACTATGTACATACATAATAAAGCAACTAGTTCCTTATGGATCAGAGCTACCCTGTCTATCGATAATAATCACCTAAATTTTCTAACCACCCTAATTCTCTAATGCCTTTATATATAAAAACTTTGCTGTTTTTGAATTATTTTAGTTGATTATTATTTTGTTTGCCCTTCGCGAAAAATTACATATGTCAGTTGACCACCTGTCAATTAGCAGCGAGTAATTTTAAATTTTGTTCATTCCATTTCACTGCATCGGACTCATTGCTTCTGAATGCAAGTTCATTCAAATTAAATTCTTTTGTCATATTGTCACACTTTGTTGCACAAAGTTGCATCACGAATGTCATTTATGACTTTGTAGTAGGAGGAGTGGTTATTTTTTGCGGTTTGATCGATATTACTTCATTTCGATATTTAATTCAGAGCAGATGATAGACTATTATTTCCTATATTTTATGAATCATATTAATATGACTCCTAAAATTTAAATATTTAAAAAAATTGCAGCAATATCGAGATATCGCGACAAAAATCATCAATTACGTGAAAAATATTCTTAAAACAGCGCTCCCGAATAAGAGGTTGCAGACTTGACAACTGACCGGGGGAGTTTTTTACCTGATACCAAATCTATATTCATCGTTGAGAAAGTCAATATCAATTTTTAAAATAACATCGGTGATAGAGTATCAGCCGCATTGTTCCAAAAAAATTAGAGATTTTCATGAGATACTCGAAATTCTTTGAAGAGTTAAACTAACTATGTGTACCCGATGTTGAAAATCGGTGCAAACCTTCCCAGTAAAATCAAGACAATAACAGGGTCAGCTGCCTTCACTATGATACAATAATTTCTGTTGTCTTTCGTTGTAATCATGGGGACATAAGATTCTTTAGATTCAAGAAGTATAATATATTCAAAAGATAGAGTACACTATCAAGGGGGATCACATCATGACCACAGGCTGGTTCAGACAGAGAGTTAATAGTTACCAAAGGTGATCACACTGCCTTCTCTCAAGTTCAACCTAATACTTTATAGTTTCCCATAGTTAGTACTTATTGTCCCAATTAAGAGAGAATAATACAGAGATACTTGGATTATTAGTTGATTGGAATGGACTGCGGTCAACATATTTCTGGAGAAACACACGAACTGTAACCAATTTTCGGAAAGTCTTCGAAAGCGCTTCCAAAATTTTTCGATCTAAGATTCCAGCTCCAGAATATAATACTTCCTCTGTGATTTTTAACTTATTAGCACTATTCTGAGTTCGTTTATTATATAGAATCTTCAAATGGTAGATCTTATTTCGCATCTCTTCTTAGATATTCTTTTTAGAGGTATGAAACTGAAGAATAAACAGTTTTTCAGAAGTGATTGTATGAATATTTGCGTAAAAAGTCACAATATCAACAAGGAAAAACAACAACAACTGCGACATCGCAAACTACAATCGCCAAAACAATTGAACCGAACGAAAAGACGAGGGATATTGTACGCTCCAACAACAAACAAACAAACAAGCATATTGTTCTTGTAGAAAGAAATGATTTTGATTAATAGTTTTACGCGGTTTCTGACACTTGCGCTTGTCATAAACGCACACAACAACAACGAAAACAACAATGAGCACATGATTACAGCAACAAACAAAGCCAGGGAACTACAACAAAGCGAGCTCACAATTTGAGTTAAACTCGTGTATATTCAATTTCTGCATTGCGCGCTGAGTGAGGGGGTGGCAATGAGTGGACAACTATGTATTTATTTGCCACTCATTGTGGTGTCACATCATTGATGCGATTTACACAATTGTCGCGCTGTGGCAATAACTGCGTTGTGGGTTTGCGGCTGCGCTGGCTGAGCTCAATGCAGCTGTCAGGCGGTGTAAATGTCAGAAAAGAACATTACAAAATTTTCTCATTTCGATATGTTAATATCCTTTAATTAAATTCATTATTTAACAATTTCCCACTCTCACACACATTCTCTTCTATTTTGTCTTTGTCTGTTTCGCGTGATTATTAGAGCCTTAACAAATGTCTTGTTAATCTTGTTACTGTTAATTTGTTGTTGTTGTTGTTATTGTCGCATGCAAATGATGAATGACAAAATTTGATATATGCACATGAGCTGCCACAAACCAATGTGCCACATATGTACCATAATGAGGATTTGGCGACACACAGTAGGCTGTCAAGTGTTTGGGTGTATGTGTGTTGTGTTTCAATCTGCTGGGAATTTCTTTTGTTTCTGATTTCCGCAGAGCTTTAGGTTCAAAATTTTTTAATAATTTATTGCTTTTCCTGCTGCCAAATCATGGCACAGCTTAAGTTGATACTTGGCTGCAGCTTGAGTGGCGCTCTATGGCACTCTACTACAATATCTATTAGAGGCTGGCCTAGTTTCGTATTATTTGCCATATGTTAATAACTGTAAATTTGTATATATATTTCTATAACATACAGACATTTCTGCTTATACATCTATACTATATTATGTAAACATCAACACTACTTTTATATGAAATCACTGTCTGCTTAGGCGCCACCTTACTTTTATATTTTTTTTCTTAAAATCTTTTTTTAAATATTATTTTTTTACCGTCATTTATTATTTCTTTTTGATTGCATACTTGTATAATTATACTCTCGCAACCTGTTGCACAGAGTATCATAGTTTTGTTCACATAACGGTTGTTTGTGTCACCAAGAAATATAAGAGTTAGATATGGGGTTATATATACATAAATGATCAGGATGACGAGTGGATTTGAAATCCGGATGTCTGTCCGTCCGTCTGTCCGTCTGTCCGTGCAAGCGATAACTTGAGTAAAAATTGAGATATCTTAATGAAACTTGGAACACATGTTCCTTGGCACCCTGAGGAGGTTGCTTTCGAAAATGGGCAAAATCGGTCCACTGCCACGCCCACAAAATGGTGGAAACCGAAAACCTATACAGTGTCATAACTAAGCCATAAATAAAGTTATGAAAATGAAATTTGGAACATAGGATCCCATTAGGGAGGGGCACATTCGGATGTAATTTTTTTGGAAAAGTGGGCGTGACCCCGCCCTCAAATAGGTTTTTTGTATATAACTCGCAAACCAATAAAGCAATATAAACCAAACTTTTTGCAGTCGTTTATTTTAGCCATTTCCTTATACAGTCCAAAAATGAAAGAAATCGGATGATAACCACGCCCACCTCCCATACAAAGGTTAGGTTGAAAATTACTAAAAGTGGGTTAACTCACTAACGAAAAACGTCAGAAACACCAAATTTTACATAAGAAATGGCAGAAGGAAGCTGCACTGAGATTTTTTTACAAAATGGAAAAAGGGCGTGGCGTCGCCCACTTATGGGTCAAAAACCATATCTCAAGAACTACTCGACAGATTTCAATGAAATTCGGTATATAATACTTTCTTGACACCCTGATGACACGGGTGGAATATGGGCGAAATCGGTTCACAACTACGTCTACTTCCCCTATAACTCAATTTTGAATTCCATCTGATTCGTTCACTTTATAATGTATTCATAAGGAATCAATGAAGCTAGCGGAATAAAACTTTACACAAATACTGTATTTGAGCTGTGACATCACGTGTGGAAAAATTGTCAAAATCGGACCATGACTTTTCAAGGCCCCTGATATCGAACATGAAGAACCTAGTGCCTAAGGTTAATTTTTCACCGAAAATATAGGTAAATCCCTCAGATATTTTAATGTAATTCATTCCCTCTAAATTTTTTTCTTATAACAGTTTCTCTCTGTACCTGAAATGGTAAAAATCGGGTCATAACTTCCCCCAGATCCCATATACCTAATTATAAGTAATATTAAATTAAGTGAGCGTATAGTCTTCGATACATTGTATCTTGGTGGTGAAAACGAGTGAAATCGGTTTAGGAATTACCTCAGTCCCCATATACTATTTATGATGATTTTCGTTATTCTATTGAACTTTATACCAAATATATGGGTCGACTTGTGTTATCTTTATAAAATTACATCAATAAATTGCGAGAGTATAAAATGTTCGGTTACACCCGATCTTAGCCCTTCCTTACTTGTTTTTTTTTACTTTTTTACCTTCATTATTATTTTAACCGACCACCTTAGTCATGTGACCAACTTTATGGCGCCGTTATGGAATTTTAAAAGCCGCTTAAAATATGATTAGTAATTACGTACATTTATTAAACTGACACTATGCAATTTTTCGTCAAGTCAGTTTGAGTTATTTATTTCGCAAGTAATGTGATATTTAACGGTTTAGTACGTGTGCCCCTACGCCTACGCAGAATTATGAAAGCGCGCAAAGTTGGCAAGAAAAAACTGGATTGCGCGATATTAAGAAATTAGCAAATGCATTTGTGGTGTTATTTTAGACACACATGATTTGCGAGGAATACTACAAATTAATTATAAAACATATGTATATGATATGTATACTGTAGGGAAAAAAGGCGACAAGCATTATACGTCTCATATGTATATATCAGAATAGACTACTTTAGCTTTCGTGATCTACTTTTCACGTATGTATATAAATGCCACGGCTGTTGGACTAATTGTTTGTCATGATCAGCATCGAATTGTATTATCTGATCAGTGCTTGAAGATGTTCAATCCATTACGAGTCCAATCAGCAGCCTCAGGGGCGAAAACATGGTTCCATTTAACGAAAGAGAAAGCTGTCGGAGCTACATAACCGGTTTAGACATGAAATCCTATGCGAGCAAGGACTGTAAACTCGACAGAATTCTTCAGAACTATTTAAAGCATATTTTATCCCGATACAATCAGATCAATATTAAAGAGGAACTAAGCCCTGTTTCATACAAGAAATGGCATTTGTCACAGATCATCGAAAATAATGGTTCCAAAATCGGGCATCCAAATGCTTACATAATATGGTGGAGATTCTACGGATTTGGTCATCCGATCTCAAAGAAATTATGTCTGGACAAAATGTAGCGAGAACGAAGAGGTATTCACCGAAATTTTAGTTCTGAAATCACTAGTTGGAAGGTTACTAAATGGGAGCAATGTTTAAAAATGAAGTTGAAAATTTGTCAAAAAATGGACATTAGTTTGGAAGACTTAAGTATAAATAAATTATTAATTGAATTCCTCTGTTAGTTTCTTTGAAGTATGGAACAACAATTTCAATAATTTAAATGGGTACTTAACTGATATTCGAATGGTTCTCTTTATTTATAGATCCCAATTTTAATACTATTTCCGTTGTCTGCTCAGTAAAATATCGTTTCTATTCTGTTTACCGTGTTACAGATAGGTGATTACGGTTATTATCACGAAATCCTTGATGAAACACGTTATGGCAGTTCTAAAAAAGTCTAATGTTATCTAATCTAATCTATTCTAATAAGGATCGTACTGCACCTAGCACATTCTTTGACATACCTTTTGACCAATATCATGTAGATGAACGTATTCGTTGAAAGTTGATATCAGGTATAATTCTCAAATATAACTAACGATCCGAGGAAAATTACGAACTTCTTGCAAAAAGTTGTGGGTATCACTTGAGTAGTAAGAACATATATACAACTAGAGTTATTTTCGATGAAACGATTATTTATTTATCGGATATCTCTTTCTGTAATCTTAGCATTGAGGTTGATGATTGTTAAGATAATTAATTTTTATAGAAAAAATATCTAACAAATTTCATATTAACTCATTCTCTAAATTGTTACCTTCTTCCCCTCTACTGTCTTTCTCACATGATGACTAGCACCATTATCGGTCATAAATATACTTTTCATACTATTTTCCAGCACATTTGCGCTAGTCATGTATTAACATTAATCGTTTCGCCGACACCTTTTGTTCATATCGGTGGCATCACAACAGAACAATTTGGCCTTTAGCAATCGGCCAACTATCAACCAACCGAGCTGAACGACAGCAAACAGGAAAACCCGGCTGGTCGCGCACCGCACTCAGCACTTGTGGTGCGCTCAAATCAAAGTGCGCTAATTATGTGCGCTTAAGCGTTGATTAAAGATTAAGCGCCGCATGCAACATGTGCAACAACAAAGCTACAATCGCCGCCAACTAAGCAGTAGCTAGACGCGCAGCGAGCCGTTTGCCGATCATGTTACGCGCTGTATTCATTGGAAGCTGAGCTTGGCTTATAGCACAGCGAGTTGCGAGTGCAATAAAAGTGATTTGTGATCGCCGCTCACCCGCTGGCGGCGGTCGCATTTGCCACGCTATATTGCAACAGTTAGTTGCTTTTCGAATTTTTACAACTCTTCTGTTGTTGTTGTGCGCGTTCGTTTCGCACCTCAATTGGCGCCATTTAAACGTCTTTGCATGTAATTTGGCCAACATAATTCACGGTTATTAAATTCCCTGCGTTTTTTCACCACTACTCTACTATTTAACACTTGCAACAATCAGCCGCGGCCAGGCGCTGGTGGAGCGGGTGTTTCGCGCTCGCACACCCCATTTCAGTTGGTCGCTAGTCGCTTTATGAGCGCTAGCGAAATTTAATTAGCTGCATTTGCCATAAGTATGGGCTATTATGGCGGTGGCAAGTACTGTTTTTACAACTCAACCGAAAGTGTGGCATGCAACCGCATACTTAAACAGTATATTGAAAATTTTGCTCTAATATTTTTATGACTACATTTAATTTTTATTTTTATATAATTTTTTTCTTTTTGTTTTTGTTGTTGTTATTGCTGACCGTTTGTTGCTTTTAGTTTGCGGCAGCGATTAGTAGCGGCTGATTACATTCGGCTGTGCTAAATTATGATGTTGTAAAAGTATAAAAATAAAGATCTTTATTGCCGCACAAGGCATGAGGCATGCCGCATGCGCTGTGTGGTATATGTATGTATGTGGCAAGAGTGTACGGCAGCGGAATTTATGTGTTTTTGTTGTGATATTTGCTACACTTACAGTTTATGGGTTACAAGTGTTCTGGGTCAAATTGTGGAACAAATTCTGACAGCAAAGTTATTACCACAAGTGGAATCAGTGCAGAAAATTTTATCGATTTCCCAATTTAATGAATTAACGCGAGGCGTGTGATGGCAATTAGTAGGATGTAGATTTATGGAGTTGATTTAATATTGCATATAAGGGAGTTAGTGTCGATAGAGAGCTCCAATAATTAGCACGAAAAAAAAATTAAGGGTGCTAATAGAGAAAAAATATTCGAGGTTTAAATAAATAATTGTTTCTATTATATTTTTGAATCGTGGTTCATGATAATGATGTTAGAACCACATAATGAAGTAGAATTTCCACCGGTTAATATATCCGAAAAGATCTACATATAATAACCTCTCCCAAGTCACGCAGGCACTCTCTTACTAATGTGGCTGAAGCTAAACTGATCCAAGTTAAATTCTCATATCATTGAGTTAGAGGTTACTCAGCCTTCGATTGATTTAAAAAGTACTTAGAGTCACTGATTAGAGATCAGTCAGAATAATATAAATTATACAAAAACCAAAATAAGTTTTAATACCTCACCGTCGACGAGCCAATTCTCAGTACGAGAAGATTTATCAAGTCGATACATGTGCGA
The DNA here is from genome assembly GCA_031772095.1 of Zeugodacus tau. Lineage (NCBI taxonomy): Eukaryota > Metazoa > Arthropoda > Insecta > Diptera > Tephritidae > Zeugodacus > Zeugodacus tau. The sequence goes on along the minus strand of CM062652.1, from coordinate 12,858,788 downwards.
CCGAAGACTACTTTGAATTGAATTCATAGTCAATGAGGATTCTGATATGCATATGATGTCCTTACTCGGAGAAGTATGGACGAATATACTACAACTACATTTTACAGAGTCCCATTCAGTTGATAACTGCAAAGAATTCTTTACAAAGCCTTGACCAGATTTGGTAACATCCTTTTGATTTGGTAACATCACAAGGCTTTTAAAATATTCAAATGAGCAATGTTTCGAGACGTTCAATCCTCTACGGAATCCGATCGACAGTACGAGAGGACGGAAACATGGTCCAACTTATATAAAGAGAAATTCGTTCTCACGAAAAAATAACTTAACCAGTTTGTACACGGATTTCTAGGCGGTCAAGGCTATTATTTGAAAAAATATTTTCTTACGGTATAACCAGTAGAATAATAAAGAAGGAGAAAGCCCTTTTTCATCCAATAAATACCACTCGTCACAAGTCATCGAAAATAATCGATAATTTAATGAATTGGGCTTAAGCAACGCAGTGGACATTATACAGATTTGGTTTCCCGTGTCAGTTTTTGGTCTCAAATCTGAAAGAAGATGTCTGCTAAATAAATAAAGGATACATTTGAGTTCCGAAATTGGAAAGTTGGAAGGTCACTGAAAGGGATGGGTACAATTTTTAATTGGATATCTTTGATCGCTTTCAAAGCAAGATGACTTTGGGGTTTCATATAATTCAGACTGGCAAACAGTCTTCAAGATGTCCGTTCAATGATAAGCTCCCCGGCGTAGTAACATACTTGTCTTAGGGTCCATAATACATTTGTCGGTGAACAAGTAAAATCCTCTGGGTCAACGTAAAATACATTATTGGTTACAGAAGTTACTTAGTGCTTGTATTAGCTTCTTATAGTGATATCCATTAGAAGTTCTTGGCACTCAAATATTGGTTTTTCGTTTCCTATTTAAGCTAGCTGTAGATTTTTTTCGGTGATGTCTTTTCAATAATTTCCATAATTTTTTTCTCAAAAATACAAGTATACTCTAAGCTTTGAAACCAATACAAACTGCAGTTGTATTAGTGAGCTATATATACACACATTATTTGTCATTCCCTCTTCTCTTTTCCGAAAATGTTACAGATATGAAATAAAAAAATGAAATGTACAAAACTGAAAGTAGAACACTCTTGACTTGACATGAACATGTTTCGATTAAATTGACCCCTTACAACATAACCTTCCGGGCGAAATGTCGATGCTTTGTACACGATTTCAGTTTTATTATTTTCTAAATACACAACGAAGACATATTTTTCCGTTATTTTCACTGAATTTTATGTCAAAGTTTCGAATGGCAATATTCAATAGCAGCAACAGTAGTTGGAGCAACAAAATGACAACAACTTCGTTACAAACTCGGAAGCACAAATGCAACTGTGTAGCTTGTCAGGCATAAAGGGGGGGGGGGGATGTGTAAACGCACGCAAAAGTGCATAAGTCTATATTCATTTATAAATTCATTCATTCAAAATGTTATGCTCTCCATTGAGCCATTGATATGCCTGTGACACAGTGATATTAACTGGTGGCGTTGGTGTGTGTGCATATTGCCAGCAATTTGAGTGCAACATGTTGCAATCTTGATGAAAACTTTTACACAGTTCACAAAATTGTTTTGAAACGGAAATTGAAAACAAGCAAAACAACAAAATATGCAACACAAACCTAGGCATACATACATATATGTACGTATGTACATAGGGAATGCATGTTGTAAACACTTATTTACGGTTATGTGCGCACCAATATTGCAGCGAATCATTTTGCTTGCCTTTTCGCTGAAAATATGAATTTATAAGCAAAGTACTCGCTTGAGCGTACCAAACCAAATATACTATATATGAGTACGAGTGTTTTCTCAACGTGTTTTTGCTTCTAATGGCAGTGGCAGTTGCAGTCGCCTTTGTGGGTGTTGTAAAGGTACATACCACATATGAATGCAGTTATGAATAGTATGCCGCAAATGAAATGAAGTTTTCCAATTTGCAATTACAAGGTAAGGCAAATGGTTGTTACCCCAGTTGAAATTCGTTTGCGATAAGCCTCCTTTTACAGTTATTGGTTTTTTGGTTTAATAAAAAAAAAACAAAAGCAACAACTAAATACATACATATGTATATACGTACATATATGGCGAAGGAATACCAATAATGGACAGCAAATCATTTTTTGACGTAACATATTAATTGAAAATGTTTAACTATTATAAACGTTTATCAGAAGAGCCTTCAAATATGGGATGTGTTCAAAAAATATCGGGAATTTTATTAAAAAAAAAATTTATTCATTCCCTTTTGTTCCCATTTGATTTTATGCAGTTATGACAACGCTTCTTCCAATCGCCTAAACACTTCTCCAAGTTGATTTTTGAGATAGAATTTTGAAACTATCAAAAATAGCACGCAGAGCCATGTCTGGTGTATCCTTACAGTACTTTTTTTTTACCAAGAATTCACGAACAAGCACGAAGTGTGATCTTTTATTAAACGAAAACTCCATAAAAACACGTCTAACCTTAGCTGCTGCTACAGACAAACCAATTTTATCGTACTTCTGGAGTATGTACATATTTCAACATAATAAAAAAACAATTTCAGAATCAGAGTCTCCAAATACCCGAAATTTTAAAATTCCCATTATTTTTTGAACATCATGTAAATAATCAAATAATTGTAGTAATAAATAACAAGTAAGGAAGGGCTAAGTTCGGGTGTAACCGAACATTTTATACTCTCGCAATTTATTTATTTAACTTTATTTATATTATATAATACACAATTTGACCCACATATTCGTCATATATATTGTATAAAGTCCATTGAAAGTTGGAAACCATAATATTAGGTTAGAAGCACCGAGGTCCTCGTGTTCGATATATGGGGCCTTAAAAACCTATGGTCCGATTTCGGCGATTTTTAGAAGGGGCTGCCACACTATAAACGTAGTATTTGTGCAAAGTTCTGCACCGATATCTTCACTAGTACTTACTTTATATATTGTAAAGTAAACGATTCAGATTGTCTTAAAAGTTCTGGTATATAGGAAGTAGGCGAGGTTGTGAAGCGATTTGGCCTATTTTCACAACATATCATTGGGATGTAAGGAAACTATTATAAACCAAGTTTCATTGAAATCGGTCGAGTAGTTCCTGAGATATGGTTTTTGACCCATAAGTGGGCGACGCCACGCCCATTTTCCATTTTGTAAAAAAATCTGAGTGCAGCTTCCATCTGCCATTTCTTATGTGAAATTTAGTGTTTCTGACGTTTTTCGTTAGTGAGTTAACCCACTTTTAGTAATTTTCAACCTAACTTTTGTATGGGAGGTGGGCGTGGTTATTATCCTATTTCTTTCATTTTTGGACCGTAGTAGGAAGTGACTAAAAAAAACGACTACAAAAAGTTTGGTTTATATAGCTCTATTGGTTTGCGAGATATGTATAAAAAACTATTTGGGGGCCACGTCCACTTCCCCCAAAAAGTTACATCAATGCCCCTTCATAGTGCGATCCTTCATACCAATTTTTATTTCCATAGCTTTATTTATGGCCTAATTATGGCACTTTATGTGTTTTCGGTTTTCGCCATTTTGTGGGCGTGGCAGTGGTCCGATTTTGCTCATTTTCGAAAGCAACCTTCCTATGGTGCCAAGGAATATTTGTGCCAAGTTTCGTCAAGATATCTTAATTTTTACTCAAGTTACAGCTTGCACAGACGGACAGACGGACAGACGGACAGACGGACAGACGGACGGACGGACAGACATCCGGATTTCAAATCTACTCGTCACCCTGATCACTTTGGTTTATATGACTCTATATCTAACTCGTTTAGTTTTGGGTGTTACAAACAACCGTTAGGTGAACAAAACTATAATACTCTCTAGCAACTTCGTTGTTGCGAGAGTATAAAAATAAATAAAACATCGGATTAGGACAATCATCATTCGAGAGATCATTTTCTAAACGTTATCTAGCATAATAAATCGGATAAAGATCATATAACTTTAATCCTTTCTGTTCACAAACTCATTCATACATCGAATTATGTGTTGAATACTAGTATACTAGAGAAAGCGTTCAATTTCCTAGATTTCATTAAATTTCCAGATATTGCAGTTTCAGATTTCATATCAAGTTCAGTTATATGAAAACTCTCTGAAAAATAAACATTTTATTAATTTATTTCATGATCATCAACTGGATTGATCAGATGAAACTTAGGTTTTGTTAAGCTCCATGATGAGTTTTCATGTTATCTGCGCTGAAGAAACTTCTAAACTCGCGAGTTCGACAGTACCGAGATTGGAGCAGATAAAAGCTGACAGAGAACTAACAGATCGTGGGAGGGAACCATACAGAACATTTACTCAAAGAATGGTGTTAGAATCTTCTAAGCTGTCAGTAGGCTCAACTCTTTCGACATCATCATAGAAACATATTTACGATACTTCTCTGGAATGTAGATCAGTGAGTCGAATAAAGACGTTCTAGGAATTCAAACTACTAAGGTCGAACACTGTGATGCTATGCGATATTTTCCAAATACAAAATTTCTTAGAATTAGGTTTGGGAATTCCCTTCCTTTGAATTTCCAAGACGCTGATTTGTTAACAAAAGAAGAAATGTTTTATGTCAATCAGCGAAAGGTAAATATATAATACAATCGGGAGATTGGAATCTTATGGATACTGGATGATATAAGTTTAGTAATGACCTTTTAACGATTTTTGATTCCTTGTTTGAATCTTCGTAGAATCAGCAGAATTAGGTGATCTTACTGTACTATTGAGCTAGCTATACAGTTTTCTGAGTAAATATGAGGATTATCCAAACAACATATACAAATCTTAGTGGGATGAGAGCAGAGATCTAACAAAAATACCTGAAAGCCCTCGCCTAATGCATGTAAACTGCTTATAAAATATTCTCAAGCTTTGAATCAACTAACCTTTTTCGTGGTGTGTTCGATTAGTTTGAAACCGCGCACTTCGCAAATAGCCCAGAACAGATAAAGCTCAATCCGGTGTTTATGTATGCCGCAAATGGTGTAAATCGTGAGCCACTGCGCGTGTACGTGCCACATTTAGGCAAAAATATGCGTGCATGCCCCGAATGTACCGCGACAAAAACAACAGTAAGTAATAACTCTAGCGCCAGTAACGCGAATATCAATTTTGGTTGAATACATACATACATTAGTGCTCACATGTAGTAGCTGGCAACGAGAGCTTGAAGCTTTCAATGCACACCTGATCACCGCAGCCGTGCACCTGCCTGCATATTATATACAAATGAACGTATTTGCCAACGCCGTTTGTCTGTCAGCGGCTGCGGCGTGGCACACACTATAATTTGCCGCTGTTGCAGGTGAGTACGTGTTGCCCCAACACTGTTTGAACATGTTTTGCGGATAAATAATTATCGAAGGATTTTAGCGACGTGCCACACGCATACACGCATGCCACACCACTCTACTGCGTGCCACAATTTGGGGCAAACCAAAATGCTACCGCATACGGTGTGGTGGTGTTTGCGTATGAGTGGATGCGGCAATTATATTGCTGTGGCATACTCGTGCTTGTTGTTGTTGCTAATAAACTTAGTAACTAGAAATTTGTTATTGCAACGCGGCTGGTAGCGCTCAGCGCACGCATTTCAATGAGAGTATGTTGCTTGTATGTATGCATATAATTGCGATGATACGTGCAACATTGAGTATCCTGTCATGTTGCTGACGTTTGCTGCTGCTGTTGCACGCATTTACCTAATGAATTCGTGAGCGTTGAGTGAGGTTGGGCGAGTGCTGGGGCTGGGTATGTCAAGTCTATGTACGCTATGTTGTCAGTCAGCCATGTTGGGTGGGGTAAATGTGTTGTGGCAACACTGGTGTGCGTTTAAGATATAAAAGTTTATGTTTTTACTTGATTATGGTAGTGGTCATAATTATATTGAAATATGAAAGCAACTTTGTATACAACAACACACAGAGGTAATAGCAACACACATAACTGCATAAATTTAGTGGTAAGCGATTGGGTTTAGTGGCGGTGTGGCAGTTAAGCAAACATGCCAGCACGTGCAACAAAACAAGCTAAACTTTTAATAAGCTTTCTCACACCTTGCCACTATATCTATAATTTGATGATGGTTTTGGTGATGGTAGTGGTTGCAAAATGACGCTGTAAATATGAGTGAAATTGTTATGTGAGAAAAGTTTAGCAACGTCACTTTTGGGGCTGGTGTAATTGTAAGTCGATTGAGAACACAAATTTTACTGCTAATCGTTAGGTGTCCATATATTTTACGGAAAGTAGCGTAGTCTAACAATAAAATATATTTTTAATAGTAGATTAAAGGTATACTCAGTAAATTATGTTCAAATTACTAGTGAATCGCTGCTTACATAGCAAAATTGAATATTGCAACACTCAATTAATATGTTTACCAATACTTGAGAGCTTCATAATGTATTCACAAAGTGATAGCAGATTTCTTAAATTTTTTCTATATTTTTTTTTAATTTAAGACATCTGACCTTCATGGACAAATAAATAACCAATTAACTGTTTTATAATCCTTTATTTTTTTCAATTCAAACAAAGACTTAAAAATTAACCATTCAGAATAAAGAAATAAAGAAAGAGTAGTTCTATAGAATACGCCTTAAATTAGTCTCAGTTAATATTTGTTGTAAATACAATTGTCTATCAAGGAAAAGACCGTTAATATTCAACATGTACTTTTAATCTATACTACTATTATAAAGAGGAAAGATTTATATGTATGTTTGTAATGAAAAAACTTCTTAGCTGATTTAAAAAATTCTTTCACCATTGGAAAGCTACATTTACCCGGAATAACATAGGCTTTCAAAACCTGCCAAGTATGCGTTGAGAGTTAAGTACGGAGCGTATGAAGCGGCTTGAAGAACAAAATATTAGAAATATACAAGCTCGCACTAGGCCGTCAAGATCTGAGCGTTCCCAACGCCTTCATAATCAGAGAGAAAGACAACGGACACCAAAGACTAGAGGTCGTAATCGAGTTTTAGCACATTGCAAATAAAATGTAATTTCATGTTCGAATTTTCCTCATTTTACCTTTTTTAAAATGAACCCACGCAAGAAACGGCAAAGTACATGCATAATATTGTTTTTTAACATACGTCTTATCACATCGGAAAAAGGTATATATGTCTTCGATATAAATATTCTCAAGTAAAAGTTTCACAGATCAAAAGTAAGTCCGCTAATAGATTTTATAAAGAAAACGTTTTTACTCACAGAAAATCTAATAAAAGCAGACCCAGATCAGATCTGGGCGTTTTGTAGATTCTATATACCTAATTAAGGAGGCGATCCGTGTTTCTCACTAACATATTATAACTTAACCTAGACCCTCGTTTTTTCTTATCATATATGTACCTAAATCGAAGTATTGTTGCCATTGCTTCTACCCTTTGGATAAAATAGTTAATTATTTAATGAAGTCCTATCTTAAGAATATTAGCAAATTTAAATTGTGTAAATTTTAATGTTTTCAGCATAAAATAAGTCCGTAGTTGGAAAGTTACTTCAATGTTAATTTTTCATATCCTCAGAACTTTAACTACACTTTTATTTATTTAAGGCTATAGCAAGTCACAATAAATATTAAAATTAAGTATTTGAAACGATAAAAATGCACTCACCACGTTTTTCTGAAATTTCAATATTTTTAAGTAGAGTTAATATTTCGCTTGCTCGTCTCATTGTAGATATTATCATATATTTAATTATTATCACACACACTCCATTAAATGAGACTAATTTTTATATCACACAAATTTAATAAACTGAAATTTATCACAAAAATTAACACCGCGAACAACACTTATCCATATTTTCTTACTGCTATACTTCATTATTACACTGCACTGTTAAAACTCGCATGTTAGTTTTCTCGTATTACATGAACTCGATCGCTTATTGTACCATATTTCCGTAAGTTTTTTCTACCGCTGTAAAGAACCTCTACCAGAACATATTCATGAACATTTCGCACATATTAGCAGAAATAGTTACTTGCATCCATAAACATACTCTCTACTGTTGCGGCAACCAGCTTGCAATAGTCTATATACATATGTATATATGTATGTTATTGCTGTCGCTTGCTTCCACACTAACGAGTTGGCACTTTTGCTTCGAATTTGTTTATTAAAGCACTAAAATCACTTCCCGCACTCAAATTTTTATGTCACACTATAGAAAAATGTCGATAAATACGTTTTATAAGTTAAAAATAATATTTAAAGTTTTGTTATACCGGAAATAAAACGATTTTCAGGAGCGTCTGCTGATCTGCACTTTCAGTCGCTGGAAAAGAAACGGAAACTAACGAGCATGCGAACAGATGATTGATGGAAACAGTGCTGCGATACAGTTTAAATGTATTTAGTAGTAACAGAAATGTAGTAAATATGGTAATTGGAGTAAAAATTATATTATGTTAATTAAATTTTATTTCAGACCTGTAAATAATTAATTGCGATATTTATGAATTTGATTTTTTAATACATATGGATCCCTAAAGTATGTATACGCTGTTGAAAAAGTGTTTATAATTAAACAATTTTGTGGAAAAAATGTAATTTATTTTTCTTTGTTAGCAAGGACATTTTCATAAAATGATGAATTAAAGAGAATCCATATTAGCAAATTTTACATGTATCTAAAAATAATTATGGAAGAAATTAGAAGATACTTTTTACATTCAATACATTATTATCTATATATCATATACAAAATAATTAATCCGGTTTATTACACTTTCTAAGTAGTGTTCTTTGAATAATAATATACTTATACATATGTAAGTATAAAGTCTACTGAAACGAGTCTAATGAAAAGTATATTATATTTGCTATGAATTGTGGGTTATATTTAGGTTGGTTTAAATGATACGATTTAAGGGGCACACCTAGTGTGATGGCCTAAAAAAGGTTATTTTTGAGAATATTTATTAAAAAAAATACTTTATCAATTATTTAAAAATTTTAAGAATATATTTATACATGTTTCAAGAATATACAGTGAAATTTAAAAAAAAATAATAATTAATTTTTAAGTTATAGTCGATCTCCAACGGCGCGAAAAAAAGGTCCTTCACTGCTGCAGTGATTCCGGCCTTCTCCGTGAATAAAATAAAAAAAAAACAATCTCGTTAAACTAGATAATATTGTCTATACAATGACCTACGATAAAAAAATCAAAAATTGACAATATAGCGGCGTTTAAAAAAAAATAGTCGATTTTTACCCAAAATTTGGCCTGCCAAAATTCGATTTTTTGATCAGATCAAAAAGCGATAGGTCATTGTGCGGAGAACTATATATAGAAATTTAAAAAAAAAAAATCGATAGTGATCGGATCATTTGTTTTTGTGTAATCACTGCAGCAAATTCGGAAAATGCTGTTTCGAGAAAAACGCGTTTAAAGACAAAATGATCGTTTTCACTGTTACCGAGCGGCTTTTAAATTACTAAACTCAAAAATTATTTGAGATATCGATCGAAAACCCTATCGAAAGCCCCCCTTTAGGGAGTCATCCCATGTGTCGGCCTCGCTTTAGTGATTTAACATATATTTCGCACTCGCTCTGAATCTTTAAAATGACTTCGAATTTCTAAAAATCACTTCACTACCGTATTCTAGACGTGTTAAGAAGGGGATGACCCACTTAAGTTAGATATGCACGGTTTCGTTCGAAAATTTGTTGTAAATTTAAAGATAATTTCATAAAGTCACTCTCATAGAATTCCCCAACCTTATAGCCAGGATATTCGGACAGTAGATTTTCACTCGTAGTTATGGTATAAATTTGACTGAAATCGGATGATTCTAACAAAATGTTCTGATTTCACCTTTAATTAATTTCATATTTTTATGTATTAAATATTAGGAAAAGGTTCTTAAAATTGAATAATTAAAAAATCAACTGGTTCGTTGTAATTAAAAAATTATTATAAAATCCAGAACTTAAAAAAAATTGAATGAATCCTACTCCACTTTATTTAAAAATAGTACCTTTATAATTACATCCAGCTACTACTAAATGAAGCTGCACTTCCTTCCGTTTGACAGTTGCTTTTGCACTCGTCAGTTTCCGTTTAACTAGAAGAGAGTGCGCCAGCTACTTAGTAGCATCGTGTGAAAAACTTATAATATTATTTAAATAACGCTGTAAAATTGATAATTCGACGGTAAAATGACTCAAAAACATGTGCTTTATTAGTGAAGTCTGAAATATTTAGTGAAAAGTGTGAATTACTATAAATATTGTGTGAGAAAAGTGAGTGTGCGTAAGCAGCAACGTTGTAACGAGCAGCAGCGCTAGCGAAGAATATAACAGTGAGGCGCTATGTAAAAAATGGCGAGTACGTTGTTGCTACAAAAGTTTCTGTCGCTGTGTTGTGAGAGCAAAAGAAAGTACATAGTAAAGTGAATATGCGCTTTGTAGTGAGTTTTGCATGAGAGCAACAGTTAATTACCATGTTACTATGAGGGATCCATGCACACTTAAAATTAGAGAAGAAATCGCATGCGATAAAAAAGTTTGAAACTGTTGATATAAAGAAAATATCTTAGTGAAATGAAAGCTGCAAGTGGGAATGAAATTACATTAAGAGAAATAGTAAGTGGTGAGTACATTCCTTTTAATATTATCTTATATGAATTAAAAAAATTATTATATAACGGTTTTTTGTTTGCTTGTGCAACTTATATTTAATTGATATATTTATTAATGATTAGTGTTAATAAATATATATCTATGTATTGTATAAAAAGGCTTTTGTTTGCAAATTATTTTTAGCGATTACAAAATATATTTGTTTCTTAGTCAACTATTTTTTTTATACAAATTTTGAAATTTTTTTTAATTTAAAATTTTTTTTAATTTTTAATTTTTTTAATTTTATATTTTTTTTCAACATTTCATTTCCTTATATACATAGCGTTGATAACAGAATATTTGATTTTAAAATTTCATTTATCAGATAACTCAAAAGAAAAATCGCAAACTCGTCAAATTTGCTTAGATTAAAAGAAAAAGCAAAACTGATGAACTTGATAATGATTAAAATAGCAATGGAAATGCTTTATAAAATAAATTTTCGCACAAAATTTGATTTTCATTAACACTATCTATTCTGCTGAATCATTTTGTATTAAATGAAAATTTATTCGAAAATAGGAATTTAATTCACAATTGAGCTTTTCACGAATATTTAAATACATATCGATGGCTTAATATAGAAAAGGCGTATCTACACTTTTCGTTACTTTTCAGGAGAAGGAAAAAACTGAATAAAACCTTAAAAACTTAAGATGCAAAAAACATTTATATTGCAATTTTTATTCAAAACAGGTAACAAATTCAATTGTGGTATAATTTTGTTATTATTTTTAATTTCTTTGAAGTTATTTGAGATAGGGCTTTATGTTGTTATTGTAACTTCGAATGAGTTAGGGCTTTTTTTTATATGACTATAAATCCGTTATTTACGATCATAGCCCACAAATTTTTTAAGGGGAGGAGTATTTGACAGTGGTCCACCAGAATACATTAAAAACGCGATTTCGAAAAAAATGTAGATACGCCTTTTCTATATTAAGCCAACGATATGTATATATTAATATATATGAGAAGTAAATAATATATTTGAAATAAAGTACAATGCACTGCAATATACGCACAATCACCTCCAGCTGAGAGAACTCACACATTAGGCAAAGCTTTTGCCGCCATATTTGCAAATGCAAATTTAATGACCTTTGATCAGGTTTTTAATGGCATAAAACAGACGTGTCAATGCAGGCCACAAATGCGACCAAAACGCATAATCACACAGACACACACATACGTACAACAATGTTGCAGTGAAGGGATATGCATGTAAATATGTGTAAAATTGCATCGTGTGTCGGTTAACACCCACCGAAGCTTACAAGCCGTGTCACGCATCTGCTTATTAATTAAGTTGCACCACAGGGAATACACACATATATAGTATTGGTGAGTGTGCGTATGTGGATGTATGTGACTCGGACATGTGTAAAAGCACACTCGTTCATTAATAAATTCATATCACTGCAGTTAGCCGTGAGGTGAAAGGGCTAGCAGAAGTGCGTGCGTGAGTATTTCAACTGACATTTGAGGTAGAAACATGCAACAAATATATATTTATATGTATATATGCAAGTATATGTAATGGTGTCCGTGTTGCATTAACTCTCAGACAGGTTGTCTAGTTCGGCACACTGATAGCCGGCGGGTGTTCGTGCCACGCCCCCTAATACTGAGCTTGTAACTGTGAATGCAAATGTCAAAAGTCATGAATGTGCAACACATATGTACAATGTATTGTATATGAATTCTAAACTGCACATTTCAATGCGTAACGGTAGTATTATTTTCATCGTTCATTGACATATTCATATATTTCACTATTTCACACATTTGCTTTTCACCAAAAACTGATGACACAAATTAATACAAAACATGTTTTTTGGTTGTTGCAAAATATGCAACACGATATGCCTTGCAACTGCCGCACAAATGCCATAAACATGCATTTCAATTGAAATGTGACAAAAGTGCGTTATGTTCGCTAATAATTAATTAAAAAAATGTTTTACAACAAAGAGGCTGGCAACAAAGGTATAAATAAACAAGTGATTTTTGGTGACAAGAGGTAGAAGAGAAGGTTGTGAAATGTCGAATGATTGCATAAATAGTTGATTTGGTTAATGTTTGACACTTTCTGGTATGGCAATATTTGGCAGCGAGCTTTAAAATGAAAAGCTGGAATATAATAGAACTTTTCTGATTTAGTTTAAATTATAATATTAAATTGGTTAATGGAAACCGAAGGAAATAATTTGAATTTGTTTTCTTGTTGCTTCAAATTTTGTGACGTAAGATTGTCGACGCTTTGAGATAGTACCAAGGGAGCATAGTGGGATATCTCTTTATCTCATGTATCTGAAACTCTCTTTCACAATGTTCTTCTGAAACACCATACTAATATTCAAAAGTAACCTTATAAATAAGTCCTGAAAAAGGCTTACAGTGATCTACTTGAGAACCATACAGTATCGAGCACTTAGATGATGAGATAGTCCTACATAAAACCTAAGTTGTCAATAACTCTTTAAAGAGTTAAAAGACAATGGGATCTTGGAGACTTTCCACATTCAATACTTTAAGGTACTGATTCTAGGCTAATATGCTTAGAAAACATATTAGTCTAACCCGAGGTTGTAGTGCTATCATTTTGTATAGACATTTGATAACTGAAACAACAGAATTTTAGAATGTTCAGTTGTAAACATAATGATATTCCGCAATTTTTACAGTTAGAAATGATTTTAGCATATATGATAGTAGCACTATTAGAGACTAACATTTTCGCTGATACTTTAAAATAACTCTCTCGGGCACCAGTCCAACAGATACTACTTGAACTTGTCATTAAAAATTTATAAAATATTTGCAATTTTCTACAACCATGTCTTCAAACGCGCTCCAAAATGCCAGGCATATATTGATAGTCAGCTATATTCGTACTGGAAAAGAACACGCTCGTATAAACCGGTTTAATTGTTAACACACGAGCAGGAGATCCCATTCTAGGCCTTTACGTATATTCTAGAATAGCCACCACCGCCAATAACAACACCACATTCGCACAAGCTCAAGTCATACTGGCACGTAACAAATTACCGAACGCCAATGTCAACCATCAATCAGCCGAACGGAGCGCACAAGTCAATACAATGATCAATGCGATCACTAAATGATCACAGCTGGGGTGAGATAAAACAGCGCAATCTCAGCGGCGAATGTGACGCGTATCGATTTCAAACGCTAATCATTCAATAAACACGGAATGACGATATTTGACACCACAACAACAAGCGAATAGCAATAAAAATATAGAGGGAATGACGAGTGACTTAGTGGAGAGATCGAAAGTTAAAGCGGAATCGCACATATTTATTTGACTAACGTCTAGCAAAAAGATTTATATATACATAGGTACATTTGAGAGCCTTTAGTCCATTGATCATCCGGTGAAATGAGCGCTGAGGTTGCCTGGCAGTACGCGTGGAATGTTTGCGATTGTTTATTGCCTTAGACACACTTGGTTGCGGTGTAGCCGCGTTTTATGACAAGACAGTCTACAATGGAGTTGGTCGTAAGGCAAACCACTGATGAGACACTTGAGTGACAGTTGGTTAAAGCGTCAATCAGTCGGTAAAAAGGCGGTGACTTCAATCAATCCGCATAACAACAATATTATTGATGGCATATGACTGGCTAGCAACAATGCGTACATTTACATATGATTGTCAGTTTGCGAAAGAGGCTTTCTTTTAGTTTTCGCTTTTCTTTTTTTGCCTATTTCTTTTGCTAATTTTACTACTGAAATTTTATTTGCCTTACAACACCTTTCACTAATCAAATGTTGGTCGTTGCTGGTGGCGCCACCAACACTCAAGTCATTTACATATTTTGTTGTGTAGGAACTAGCGAGAGTAGTGTGTGGCATTCACTTGCATGCAACTACTGTCTGGTAGCAGTGACAGCAGTTGTCAGTTAGTTGTGGTTTGACAGGCGGCTGACTTGAGTTTGGCAATCGCTTTTCACTTTTATTTATATTCAGTTAAGCTATTGGTTAAACGAATCGTCATAAAAAGAGAGGACAAAGTTTGTTGAATCACACACTTTGAAGTCTTTTAAATGTATTTTTGAGGGGTTCCAATTGGATTTCTAAACTAAAATTATATCTCGAGAAAGAGTTAAGCTAAAAATTGAGATTTGATAGTTCGAAACCAGAAGAAAATAAGAATGAAGAGAATCTATGGACAGAAGATTTTTATACACAGTTTTTAGATATCAGATGGTCCAAGCGCCGAGTATCAGAATCCTTTTTCACCTTTCAGAGCAATATATAGAGCAATTCCTATCACCAATTATATACCCATCGTATGTTCCAAAACTAAGTCTGGTTACTTTGGATTAGTTATTTCTTAACCATTCTGGCTTGTTTAGAGCTAAATTAATAAACATTGCTTCCTTTATACCAAATCTAACTGCATTTGCCAAAGGCGTAATCTGTCTGCCAATCAAATTGTGCAACAACTGTTTGCAGCAGGAAAATGCATCTCTTCAAATCACAAAAACTACTTGCAACCACAATTTTACGGTGGCTGCGGGCTGTCAGACGTCAGCAGCTTGATGATATGCCAGTTATGAATTTGATTAACTCCTATGACTTATCACTTAATACAGGAGTATTTTCTAATCTCGGTTTGAGTGCTGAGTTAACTGTAAACTATGCCACACCCATTTCCATTAAGTTGCCACACAGCCTGGCTACTATTTGTTGGTCTTAAGCACACGAGTATTAATATTTCAAGACTTTTAACTATTTTTTTTAACATATATTCGAAGTAAGACTTCTTTAACCTCAAAGTTAAAAAAAACTACAAAAATATCTCCACACCATCATTTGTAATCCTTTGTCGCAAACAATCTTTTCGCTAACTTTAGCTGATTTGTTTAGTTGCTACAACTATGTCATCATATTGTCACAATCACTACAAATGTGGCCACACCTTTTTCGCCAACAACTATCAGTCATCCTCACCTGTTTTGCTTTGCTGACTTGTCTCGGCAGTTGACTTTAGACACTTTGCATCATTTTTCAATGTCTCGTACTTTCAGTTGTGTGAGAGTGTGTGTTTGTTGAAGGATATATTTACGTGGACGGATCTGTTTCAGATATGATTTGACGGCTTGTGGTTTTGTTGTAAGCAGTGTTAGTGTATAATATTTTCAAATCAGCACTTAAAAATCACCTTGTTGCTTTCAGTTGTAAATATGCTTAAGCATGTGAATGAAAAAGGTTAGGCGCAATTTTTAAGGTTGTCAATTTGATTTCTCAAAATTTGAGTCATAATCGTCTGACATAACATCTAACTATAGTAGTTGGTTCTTGAAAACTAATTTGGATATTCAATCCCTTCGAAGTTTTAAGATGCAAAGTAAACCATACTTAATCTAAACCTTCCCCAAAAATTCAAAGATTTGTTACTTCTTGTTGTTCCGATAACCTAGCCAAAACTATCTTTGCCGGGATCCGCGAACAAGTATCTTAAGATATAATTTAAAATGAGACAAAACAATACGTGATATTATGAGCAATCATCACTTCTCGAACATCTATTAGCATAGTGCTGTTTCTAAAACTACGTAAGTCACCTTTGTCGATGCAGCTATCATAACACCACTCTCACCAATAAAAAAAATTATCTCCTATAGACGCTAGATCACTGATGGTTTCCCTATCCTTCATAAAGTATAGAGTCTTTGTGATTTAATATGACACTTCAGGTCGTCTAACAAACAGAGACGGCTAGTTTTGATAACGATCTTATAAACCGTTGACCATATTTTGAGTGAATTGCGATTCGAATTTTGACAATCATACCCGATCAATTGGAATTGTTTCAATGCTCAAAATTACATTAAAATTTTGAAACGATATCAGTCGACGGAAGATCGGGTCGGAGATCTTACCGTTTCTCAATTGCCGAGATAATCAGAGCGAATTTTGGTTTCTTGAAAATTTCTTTTTAGAGGCCTTGCGGAGGTAAACTCCTTATCAATATAAGCAAAAATCTTCAAACTCTTATTGTATCCGAAATCTTAAACTTTTGGGGTCCTTATCCCAAACTTGTTCTCATTCAAATAGCGCTTTTTCGAATGAATGGTTGGTATTTAACTCGAGATTTAGTTCTTTAAAACCATAATATATACTGTTAGTGCCTACTTCCACTGTTTTCAGTTACTCTCTCCATCAAGTCATGAGTAAGTACCGTTAATATTTTAACTGTCACGCACAATATCTCAGCTGATATGTCTAATTTCATATTCCACATTTTATATTTCAATTTTTCAAAGCAAACCAACTGCTAACACCACAAAACCAACACTGCTTTGCAACAATTACTTGTTGTTGTACAAACAGTGAACGCTTGCTTGCAACCAACATGCAACGGCAAACACTTTTCCGCTGACATTGAATTATGAGCGATGTGTCGGAAAGCACTAGCAACAACAAAAACAACAACATGCAACATTTCTACGCATAATAAGAGCAACACGCAAGTGTTTAACGCACACGCATGTGGCAAGTGGTGCAACGTACTAGCACATACAGTGTGGGGTGTGCGCTTGTTGCAAGTACAAAAACTTAGCTCACCTTGACAGCTAGTAGTTGCAGCTTTTCGTTGGTTGCATGTAGGCAAACAATCACAATTTCCACACACGCACGCACACATACTGCCTTTTAGCTGCCACATTGCGGCAGCAATCAAGTGTTGCCGTGTTGCACATGCAAATTTTCACAACTACCCACATATTTATCTAAGCGTCTTCTGCCTCTTCGTCGCTGAATGTTGCAATATTTCGTGTGTTGTTGTTGTTGCTGTTGATGCCACTCCTGCCACAATCGGTTAGCCTACGCACTTGCCGCTTTACATTTGCAACAATAATAACACTTGCACCAATTGCAGACTCTAACTTGCCATAAGCAGTCAAATACTGTTTGTTGTTGTTGTTATTGTTGTTGTGAACGTAGTTGGTATTGCGGTTATGAAGTGGCACATCGCTCAACTTGAGTGTCGCTTGCAACAAGCACAGCGGTGTTGGTGCTGCTGTGGCAGGATGTTTATTTGCAACATTAACAACAACAAAACCAATAATAATAAGAGGTGTGTTGAACGGCAATACACGCAGCCGATATAGCCGCTAAAGCTGACCTGAGTTGCGGTTACCCAGTTTTGTTGCATGATTGCACTTCAAAATTGTTGTTGCCGCTGTCTTTATTGTTGTTGTCAAGCGTGCGTTATGACGCAAATTTGTCGTTCGCATTAAACTTATGCCAAAGGTGGTGTTGTTGGTGTCATCAGTACACAAAAGTTTGCCGGTACTTGCAACACCATCACTTACTTGCAACACGCCACCTGAAGGTTGCTGCTGCTGCGATAAGTTGAGGTGTAATTGAATGATCGCAGCTAAGCAAATTTTGTTTGCTTAACTACAAAGTCAATGTTGTTGTTGTTGTTGTTGTAGTCATCGCGTATGCTAGCTGGTTTGACAGTTAACACGCTGCCGGTGCAAATACCGTTGATTGATGACTTGCGCTTTACGACTACGTGCCTTTGGGGGGTATTCCAAACACTTGCAACGTTGCCACAAACACTTGTTACAACAACTGTGATACTCACTATGCGTATCACAAATAGCCAAAATTCCGCAAGTAACTGCGCTGCAATTCAATTGTGCCACAAAGCGCCAATTAAACGCATACTATGACGTATAGTAATTGTGCAACTTGCAACATCACACCCACTATGCACGCGTATACACTTCATATAGTTATAGACTTCAGCTAATATTTGTTGCTTTCACAGTTATTGTTGTTGTGGCAACTAATAATTGTACCGCTGGCATTGTTGTGCGTTGTTGCATGCCACTGGGGCATATTTTAATTTGCAACATTCGCAATGCAAATATCGACAAGGCAAAGAAATTTTAATGACCAATTGAAGTTGCCACAATCAATGTGCTAAGCTGTGCGAGTCTACACATTGCTACAACAACTGCTGTTGTTATTGTTGTTTGCGCTGGCAATTATTGCCGTGGTGCACAATAATTTAGCTGCGGCAACGAATGTTGCAAGTTGCTTCATTATCGACAGCAAATTGAAACTTGAGATTTAGTATGGCTGCCACACCGCCGCGCCGCTCCGCGCCACATCAGGCGATTTGTGTATTTTGCGGCAATTATAGCGGTAAATTGCATGCAATTGCGGCAAGTTCATTTGTTTGCTTTTCGCCGGTTTATATTTGCGCAGCCAACAATGTGGATTAGCCTATCGGCGCAGCAAATGGGGCGTTTACCGGCATGACCAACTTGCCACAAGCCGACATACACACGCGTGCTTGCCCCGGCTGGCGCTAGCAGCAAATGTCGTTTGGCATGCGGCGTTGTGTGATGACTTTAATGAAAGTCGCGGCCGAATTTTCACGTAATGCAGGCGCACGTGTGTGTGTGGCAAGTAATGTGGCGCAAATAATTTTGCATACATACATACATATATATTTGCTTTTGCCTGCTGCAAAGTAATTTGCAACTGATTTTTCAAACCAGATTACCGCTGCAGGCATTTAAAAGTTGGCCATTCGCTTTGGATTTGTGAAATTAACCGTTGCGCCAATTATATCCGTTTGGCCTTCACAGCCTGCAGCATTGTTTGCATTGGCGCTAATATGGTATATTGTGTTGTTGTAAAATTGAAAATTCAGGTGTGTCCTACGGAATGTGAAAGAAATTTAATTTTTTTTTTAGAAAAATTTAATGTCTCCTAATATTAGCGACCTCTGTTAGAGAGTTCGGGAAGTCCATGTCAACATCTCGGCTAACATAGTCATCGTTTGATTCTCTGACAACTCTTAGGCGTGGATCCTTTCCTCTTGTAAGGTATTTCCAATTCCTGTATGTACTTTTTATCAAAAAGATCTAGACGTCAAATCTATCTGCGGTTCGGAAATTCTCTGAAAACGCAGTGATAATATGGTATCAAAAGGAAGAAATGATCTTTATGGATACCTTGTTTGTGGCTATTGAGGTTTTGCAATAGAAGCTGAGACCAAAATTAGAAAGCACAGTAGGATGATCACTCTCGGAAAAGTTCTATATTTCGAAACCAAAGCATACTTTAATATTCTTTGGAAGTCAGTAAGAGAAACAAGCATCATGTCGACCAAGTTCATATGTGCTTACGAAATTTAAAAAATTCAGGAGATTCGGAAAGGGGCTTATGTGCAAACAGTTCTAGTTTCTCCAAATCGTTCCCTCCTTCTCCTTGTATCATAAGTTGATCCGGAGATCATTTTATTAACATATCTTATCGATTATGTTTCATTCATCTTTCGTTTCTCTATATAAAATTTACGCGCAAGAAATCTTTCTCGAGATCTTCATTTGAAACTCCAAAAAGTTATATTAGAGGATATCCTCATGAATAGGAACTTATAAGGGGTTATCATTGTTCCTAGAGGAAGAATCTTACTTCTAGATCAAAGTAGTACTTTTCACAAGAGAGATATTCATGCCTGCCCATGGTAGACGAAATGGTTTACTTGTTATTGATTTGGCAATTACAGTACCTCTTTTGTCTTCTAACAAAATATTTACTGAAGAAACTTTTCAATTTTCATTGAATAAACAGTTTTCGAAATTTAGTGTCTCTTGTTCATTGAAATCCTAACGATGGAGAGATAAAGTATTAAGTGAACTATCAAGATTTTCAGATTACAAGTTTCTGTTTGGACCGAAATCATGAGCAGGCGAACTACAAGACGCGTCCATCAAATAACTGAACTGAAAACTCACTGTTACTAACAAGATATGGTGTGTAAAGAAAAAAGGAGGTGGTTACATTTGACGCAGTATCCTTGGTAGAGCTCCGATATAAAACCTAGTATTAGCTTAAAAAATACATACTTAATTTAAAAATCACAACCAAATGCTTACAACACAAATTGAGGTAGGGAATTTTATGGTCACGTTATATTTTTTTTTCGCTCTTCTTACCAGTTAATCTGCAACTATCCGCGCGACCTGTCACTGCGGGCCGCGGCCAATTAATCTTCGGAAATAATCACGTTAAATGCTCTGCCAAGGCGGCAATGGACAACAAACGGCCGACAATGAGCTTTAGACAAGGGCCGTTGGTTGGTTGTGGCAGCCTACTCACATATAGTTAGCCCACAGCTGACGGAGTGCGTTGCTTTGTGCGCAACGGACAGCGCAAATTAATCGCCTAAGGCGTAGCAGCAGCTGAGTGGGGAGAAAACCCTGCGACACGCAAAAGCGACATAATTCTTGGACGACGAACGTTGGACAACTGTGTGGATGCGTGAGTGTGTGTGGTGGTGTCGTTGAAGAGCCAACAAGAGACAACGCTAATCGGATGTTTTAGCTAAACAAAGCCAAAAAAGAAGACACTTGTAGACAAAAGCAGAACTGCGGCGTTTGAAGAGGAGTGTGTAAGCAAAGCAAAGACAAAGCGGCCGACTGATATCTAGTAGAAGAAAATGTGGTGGGCAACACAGAGGAGCGTAACGAAAATAAAAATGTGCCTAATTGAAATGACACACGTCACCGAGGCGAGGCTTGGCTTGACTTGGTTTGGTCGCTCCTTGCGGCAGTCCGGCTGACCGCGCTGATGATGACGTTGCCACTTTGTATTGAGCGACAAACCATACATACTCGTGCGATACTCTCCTGCGATGATTAACACTTGACGAGTGCGACCAAAAAAATAACCTTCTGTAGGCTTTACATTTCAGCTGTGGAGAAAGACGAAAAAAAAACTGATAAATGTAGAAAGTGTGCAAACAATTCATGACCTGTAGGCGTGGCTGGTTTTCCATTTAATTTCTATGGTTGTTTCTTTTTTTGTTTTTTGAATCGGCTCCACCCTGTAAATTATTTAGAAGCGTTAATCATTAGCTAAATAGACATTACCCACGGTGGATATGAGGCGACTGAGTGTGTCTGTTTGTAATGAAAAGCAATTATTTTGTCACTTTAGACTAAGTCCCTGCGCCGACTGAAATCCAAACATTGCGGATTATCTGTTGTTTGATTATTTTAATCACTTTCTTTCTCTAAGTGTCTCAATTATATCCGGTTATGCCTTCTTGCGTTTTTCCATGTGGCCTTTTCTTGAACTTGAACTAACTTTCACTCTTAGAGATCTCATCTGTCATACTGCAGTCTACGACGATGTAACTACAAACTATTCAATTTATTCAAAATGAGAATATGTACTTGATGGGAATATGGAAGTGAGACCTGAGAACTAGAAGAGTAAACCGTTTTCTGGCTCAATATTACGGACAGAAATCGAAATTATTCAAGGACTTCGTAAACGTAAGTGTTAAGAGTTCGTAAAGGTATTTTATGAAGATCACGTAAGATCAAGATTTTCCAATGGTAGACTAACTGATTCGTAAGTATTATCTCATTTAGGTAAGAAATTCGACTTTGGCTGATTAAAGTCGAATGCTATTCGAGTCAATGGTTAAGGAGTAAGATGAAGCTCTAAGATACCTCAGACGGTAGTTCTGCTTTATAGTAACACCTTGTATCAGGGTTTCTTGGGATACTTACGCCTTTTAGTGAATCCAGAACATTTTCCGTATCTTCGCAGGGAAAATCTTCATGTGTTGTTTCTTATATGAGTCGGACCAATATAGAAACTTTGAATGATACGAAATAAGATTGGCTAATGTTGGGTTCAGACTTCTGGGCTCTCAAATCTTAATTCTTTCTGTCTTTTTGCGTCCTCTTCAGATTTATAGCGTACATCTGAGGCTGAAATACCAAATTCCGCCTTCTAAACCCTGTGTGATTTATAATAAGATTTAATAGAACTCCCGAAACAGCAGCTGGTGGAATCTACACAGCATTCGCCTTGTAGGTGCTTAAGCCCTTGTTTTATTATACATTTTACTCTTTCAAATCGCACGTGTTCCCTACAAAATCATGTCCAGTCCAGCCAAGCGAAGGCGTTAAGTAAATTGTATGGCAAAACTCGAACAACGGTCTGTTGCACGTGAGTGACGCACGCTTGTCTACGCACACACGCTGTTGCAATGCGTCGGCAATAACTTGCAACACTGAATGACAATGAGTGCAAATTTCGACATGGAAAACTGCCAGCCAGAAGTGACCTGCGCTGAGAAGAAGAAGAAGAATGAGAAGAAACAGTTGTTGCAACATTTACAACAAATGGGCACACCCACAGCTGTAGTGAGCCAAAGAGTGCGTGGGTTAAACGGTCCGTTGTTGTTAATCCTACGTGCAACAACTCGCGGCGCAGCAAGGAAGCGAAGAAATGTTATGCATAGCTGATTTTGCCACAGAGCAACAGAGTAGGGACGGCAGCAGATGGCAGCGACCGCCTGGCAGATTGTCAATCCGCGTCAGCTTAGCGGCATTTCGAGAAGCGTTTAAGCGCAAGACAGTTTTCACAGCAATAAATCAAAGCGAGAAAAATGTGCGCGCACAAATCCATGTTGCACCACTTTAAATGCGCCATGGTGGGTGCCAAACAATGCGCTTTATTGTTGTTGGTGTACATTGTATTTTTGTTTGCTTTGCCAGTTTTTCGGCGTTAACAAATTATGGCTATGCGCTTGCAACACCAAGCGATTGATTGTCTTTGGGGGCGGTGTGTTGCATGTTGCAAGTGACTTTTGTCGCAGACAATTGGCGTGGCCAAAGGAGAGGACGCAGAGATGCAAGGTAATTATGACAGCGGCGGGTGCAACTAAACGTTCGAGAAGCATAGCCGTCAGCTGGCAAATCTGGCTGGCTGGCTGTCCGCCTGCGCGCAATCAGCTAATCGCACTGGGCGGGCGCTTGTTGAGGACGCTTGCGTGCCACACGAGCTTTGACCACCAGCTGGATGCTTGTCTTGTGCCCTTCTAGGTGGCGCAAGCGCATGCGCAGCTGCCAGTCACTGTGTTGGTGGCGACTCGCGCGTTTTTTTGGGTGGCATGCAACATGCCACACTTAGCTGTAAATATCCGCTATTTGTGTGGACAACTGCATGTTGTATGCCACACAGCACCGCTACAGCTGGCAATGGACAAGCGCGTAGTGGACACACTGTCACGGCGGCGGCGCCGCGGGCTGCGGCTAGCCAATAAAAGGGCAGTGATTTTTTGTAATTAAAAAAGTTGCAAATAATTGTTTTTGGTGCAAGTTAGTTGCCGCAAAAGGCGCTAGTACATTTGTAACACCACAATCACGCCTCTTTTTAAGTTTTCAATGGCCTGCGGCGACACTTTTTGCGGTCTTTGTTGCAACATGCTCGCCTTTGCTTTGTCTTTCACCTTATTTTTACGAAATTTTTGGCAAATTCTCGCTTTTTTCTGTTACTAATACCGAAATCACGATTCGCCTTCAACGTCTGGCATCGTTCGGACGAACTAACTGTTAGCAATATGCGAAAAATAGGAAGCAACAATAATTGCTGTGGTGAAAAAAATCGAAAAAAAAAATGAAATGGCGGCGATAAATGTAATTGCCGTGATGTGCAACATTTTCATGCCACAGGCGCTACCTGTCGATCGTTGTTAGCTGATATGTCGCGAGCGCACATTTCTCTTTTTCTGCAAACAATTGTAGTTGTTGCTGTGACTTTTCACTCGCGTTACCCGAAAATCTTTGTTTTCTTGTGCTTTTTAGCGTTTACATGCCACAAACATACATATTTATTCAGTTATGTACACCACTTGTCCATTGTTGCATGCCACACAGTCGCGCTGTCTCATTATCCCAGCGATTTGCTTGTTGTTTTTGCATGCAAAGTAAAATCAACAAACTTGTTGCAACATTGCATTTGCATGTTGCAAATCTCTTGCGCCCTGACTGCTGCTGTTGTTGTTGTACGCGAATAAGGAAACGGAGGGTAACTATTTTTCTACTGTAATTTGTTATTTTATTGCTGCTAAGTTCGTTTACAACTATCATTTTCTACACCACAAATTTTTCACTGGCGAAAGGTAAAAATTTGGCGAAATTAAATTAAGTGGCATGTTGTTGCGATTCGGCGAATTGAGAACCTCGGGTGTTGTAGATTGTGTATGAGGCAATTTATTTTGATAATTATACACCCGGTGTTGTGTGTTTATGTATCTATGTGGCGAGTTGTAGCTTGTTGTTGCTCTAAATGGTTATGTGCGAATACCTAATACAGCGACTGTTGTAAAATATGGTAGAGGAAGTGAGGAATATGTATGATCCTCATAGTAGTTTATGGAAGACAATCAGACCATAAGGTCCGCCAAAGGGACGCAATATATCGATGAACTCCTTAATAGACCGTTCGCCTGAAACAGATAAGACTGTAGATAAAGATGAAAATATCAAGATCAGATAACTCTCCGACCCAAAGACAAAATACAAACAGATACTGTACCGATACATTTGATAGTTGAGGGTTGATCTGTTGTGATCTGATGATTCTTCTGTTGTGCCGAAATTATCTTATGGAACTGTAATGTTGATGATTGTCAGATTGTTACTATAAACATAATTAATATCACCGGATCTTTTTGGTCATTCTGTTAAACTTAAGCTCCTTCCTAAAAGGGACCTTACGATGTTTTTAACATGATTTGATTCCATCATTCTTTGGTTTTATGCTCTCCTCCGTTTCAATTGATATTTTGTATGCTTGTTATAAGATTCCTGTCAAAACAAAATTTCAAAACGTCGCCTTGCCATACGATTCTCATTAGACTCAAAAAAATATATTTTTGTACATATTCCGAGAATACTTTTTATAGATGGGTAATCAAGAATATGAAGAACTCAACATGATAAAATCTCACATCTATAGATTCATCCAGATTGGATGCTGGAAACAAACAATTTCTTTTTCTTACATTCTCTCACATGGACCTATTCTCTCTCTATAGTTTTATCAGAGTCCCTTATTTTTATACAAGAAATGATTATAAAGGAAGACAGCTAGATAGTTATAGAAAGAGAGAGGAGGAGACATAAAAATTGGGAGCAAGAGAGAGTGGGAAGAAAGAAATTTTGACCCTTTCATATAATATATTTAACAACTGTTCCTGTTCCAAGAAAGTTCAACAAGGATGAGGTGATTAACAGTCTACCCTAAAAGAAGGAGATCAAATTTCCATCTTGCAACCAACCAGATAAATACTTCCCATAAACTTAAATACTTAAGCTTACAATGAAACATTCTTATCGAATAACCGAAACTTAAAATCAAAACAAAATTTGTAATAAAAAAAAATCATTCCGAAAAATATTCATAAATGGAAATTCAATGTTTCTCGTTTGACTTCGAAATTTCTCGCCGCCTGTCAAAAGTGTTTATATTTTATTTCGTTTTGCACGCTTTTATAATTTTCCCAACTCAACCACCCAACAATACCAAGATCAAAGACGCTGTAAACCAACAAAAATCAAGCTTAACTCGGGAACTGCGCGTTGTAAAAATCAGCAATCAGTTCAAACAAGTGGCGAAGAACCGAAAAAGTGGCTACCAGCAGCAGCAACTACAGCACAACGGACGACAGGCAAAATGTCAAAAAATTATATCTCAAAGGAAGAGGCCATCAATCAGTTGTACGCCACCATCAAAACGAAATTCGAACAGGATGGTGTGCTGCAGGAGGTGCGTTGCATGTTGCAAACTAAAATGGTGGCCATGATGAAGGGTAAGAATGATGGCCAGACCACGCTACTCGGACGTAAACTACCCGATCTAAGTAAGTTGAGCGCCAGCAGTAGTTTACCAACAACAAGTGATCTAGATGATACAGAACAACAACGACAGGATCCACGTTTAAAGATAATGCAACAACTGATTATGGAGTACTTTCATTGGCATGGCTTTCATTACACAGCCGAAATGTTCGCACAGGAAAGCGGTACGGAGAATGCGCGACCGTCGCGTCAACAACTCGAGCGTGCGGTCGGTCCGTTCGAGCATAAAAGTCTGCCCATACTACTGGAGCTGGTGGCGGATCTGATGGAGAAGAACCAACCTTAGAGCAAGAGGGAGAGACATGTGGAGAGAAAGAGTTTTGTGGAAAGTTTGTAACAGAAAGGAGATTTTTGCTTTTAAGAGATCATTTTATAGATTCTGTGTAGCAGAATAGATTCATACGTATACATATGTAAATCTAGATAGTTATTAAATAAAGCGATAGATATACGCTAAATTGAGGGACTTCGCATGAAATACAGAATTGCAGACAGCTTATACAAGTTACGCCCACGGTTTTTTTGATACCCAACAGACATTTGTTTCAGAAGGTAATGTTCTAAGAGAGATCTAAAAAACTCACGGTGCCCAGAGGTCATTTGTTCCAGAAAGTAATGTTTCCGGGGAATATAAGGTTAGGTTAGGTAAGGTTCATCTAGTTGGCCAATGAGCCATACATAGCCCGATTTTGGCCCTTTGCGATGCCAGATAGAGTGCCGTTACGTAGTCAATGAAAAGTTTTCATCCTTTCGGATGCTCGCGTTTGACGTGAATTTTAAAAGAAAGTGATGTAGTTTCATAAACGATATCTCTTCCTACTGTGAAGCCTCCAAGTGCTGAAGCCGTTGCCTTGACACTGCAGGACAAGCACACAAGAGATGTTCTATTGTTTACCTTGCTCGTGACATATCTTGCATTTTTCGCTTTCTATCAGCCCCATCTGGTACGCGTCTGCCGCAACCAGACTGTGACTAGTGGGAAATCTAAAAAACACATATTGTTTATCAAGATCTAGGAAACTCAATCCACTCTTAGGGATCTAATCTCGTTATAAAGCGCAACTAGTTTATGATATGGTTGCTGAACGTTCTTAGGTTTTGGGGGTATGAGCTTAGACCTATTATTAAAGTAAAGACTGGTTCCCAAACGGAGTCTCTTTATGGGGAAACTAGAGGGTATCAGACTATAGTTGGAAAACATAGCACAATTAGATCTTAAAATGAACTGATTTTGGCCAACGTGAGGTTAGCTGGTACTCTGTGACGTTACGGAGTAAATCTACAGTGATACCCTACCAACATAACCTCTATACTTAACACAGAAATAAATATAGATAAAATATATTCATCATCAGTACTATCAACTCCTTGTTGTAGCTTCTTTCTTGATACAATCCACAGCGAATTGAAAAGCTGTCCGACGGCGATGAGAAAATCTTCCAGCATCTTTTGTGTCTGACAGCTGTCAGCTGTCAAAAATTGACCGCCACCTAACATGCAAACACAGCTGAGAATGACACGAGGTAAGCAAAATCAGGCGAGCGATAGAAAGCATAGAAGATGAACGCTAGAAGGAGTGCAGAAATGGGAAGATAAATATATATCTGCCGACAGAATTGCTGCTAATATTGACAATACGAAGCATTAACTGTGCCAGCTGTTGCAGATTCACAGCAAAAACAACAGCAACACCAACAACGGAAGTAAGTTGCAGCCGAAGACACGCCATGCCACAGCTACAGCCACGCAATTGGCGTGCACCATGTGAATGAGAAAATGTGTTGATAGCAAATTAATGCAACAACAATGCCACAATATATTGTTGTTAATATTGTTGCTATTGCTATTGACAGCGCTCATTGGCGGCGCGCAAAGGCAACAAACAACAAAGTGAATATTGTCAATAGCCTCGCACAGACAGGCTTGCAACATTGCGTATATTGGCGTGTTGTTGTTGCAAAGCGTGCATATTGTTGGCGGATGTATTAATATCGATGTGTGTCGCTATATGAACAACTTATTTAATAGCATTGTGGCATGCAAAAAGCTCATAATCAACTATTTAAAAGGCGGCAACAACGGCGCGCCAACTTAAGCTGCAGCATACTACATAAACAACTTACGTTCATATGTACATATATATGTCGGCTTTTGTGCGGCTAGTTGCAACACTGTGTGCTGTTGGTTGCTCGTAGCGAATCGCTTTGTTGCCGCTTTTGTAGTCCTCTCTCTCAACAGTTGTGCCATTTGGCTCGCAGGCAATATGTTATTTTGTTGTTGGCTTCTCTTTAGACACTACTTCTTCTTCGTTTTCCTACTTATCTTCATTTCATTTAATTTTCTGCTAAATAAAGCAAAACAAATCACAAAAACAAAATCAATTCAATTTTATTGTTGGGTGTGTGCACGCTTTCGATTTAGTTTAGCTTAACTGTTGTTGTTGTTGTTGCTGGTATATTGTGTGTTTGGAGTAACTTAAATTGTATTTAAGTTGTGAGTTCCAGATTTTGAACTTTTGTGCGCTTTTAGGCGGGTTTATCCATATAGAAGTGCTCATGTGTGGTATCTTTTTTCTCTCCCCTCGTGCGGCCTATAAACGCCTTGTCACATAATTTCGTCTTAATGACCATTTCGCGCCCCAGTTTTTGTTGTTGTGTCTTTTGCCTTGAAAGTTTTTTGGCAATCAATAGCTTTGATTTTATTAGTCTCAGTTGTTTTTTTTGTTTGGCGACATGAAATCGAATTTCGTTCCAGTTGTCTGCTATTTTTCTGTTATTTATTGCCTTTCTAGATAATAACGGTTATTATATGCTGACTATAGAAGTGTTAGTTGTGTCTACGTAGACAACTTTGATTGGCTATTAATTATGTCTTTGCGTCATGTGATTTGAGTTAGACAATTATTTAGTGAATTATTGAAATCTTAATATACTTAGATTGAAATCGGTGGATTGTGTGTTAAGAGGGATGACAAAAGACGTTTGTTTTTAATTTTTTGCTAAAAAAAATCACTATCTGGATCACTCGTTGGAGCGTGTTTATGTTTATGTGCTTTTTGAATAGAACTCTGACTCGTCTGATAGACAAATAAATATCGTTGAAGCTGGTGACCCTTCCTCTCAGCAAATTTGAGCATATTCCTTCCCAATTATTATTATATCTAAAATACCTGTGATATCTATCCTAATCCCATTAATCTGCTTTCAACCATTCATAGTGACCTCAATATCCTCAATTTTACATTTTTAGAATTTCCCATCTAAGTGAAGTCGATGTGTTTATCGACTATGGCTTCAAAATCACAAGGTCGATTAATATTTCATAATATTCGGGATTCACTCTATTAGTTAATCTCCCGATTCTTATTTCATTTTTTACAGCCTTGTATACTCTTCTACCAAATCTTTAAATTATTTCTACTAATACTACTAGATACCATCTGTGTGAGGTTACCTTGCGCGTAATACTGATGAGATATTATCGCCGTACGAGTTCGTTCCTGCTTTTAAAAATCGAAATCCTGCCCCTTCTTCTATAACAATATACGAGTATGCGATATAAACCAGTACGATATTCCGAGTACGATTTTTGGAAAAAAATCTACTTTCGTGATGTCAAAACCGATAAAGCTATTATAGTGATCTTCGACTTTCTGATCTTCTATACTTGAAGAAGGATTTGTGGCTTAATCCAAAGTAGATCTCAGTATAAGAGATTATCAACATATTTAGCGAAAGTTTTTTCCAGCAATCTGAAGAACTGAAAAGGTCGTTGTGGGTTCGATCACTATATTATGATGGACGTGGAACAATTCGATATTTAATTCAATCACTTCCTTTTTCACAAAAGTGATCGATTTTCTGCGATTTCGTGCTTCAAACTCTTCAAAAACGGTATTAATGTTTTTTTTCTTTTTAAGGATACATTGCAAAAATATAGTCCTTAGAATAGTTAATTCGTGTTTTGTGTCGACTGTGAGCCCGAATAATATGTTCAACACTTTTCCTTATCTATCTCGATCAAATCCATTTTATTGTCTTCCAAAATCAATTTGGAATATTTTCCAAGTTTTGAACCGTAATAGTCACCAGTGTTTCCCACCTCGGGGATTCTAAATGGAAGTGCTTGAATAATCGAATCCTTCTAGTCATTGAGCGTCAAAATGTCAGCTGTAATGTCTCATGGTAGTCGATTCTCATCTAAATCCAACAAAGCCCTCATGGTACCTGGTAACGATATAACCAGGTTCTCGCCGTCTTTTTAATTTCAATAATTATTGTAAACACTAAAAAGACATTATCTCAACATTATAAAATCATATTTTTCATTCCAAAAGTTTAATTACGCAAAATCCCCATCATTTGCATAATTTTTAATTTAACAAAAAAACGAAAAAGTTTTGAAAGCTACTGTCATCAATGCAAGCGCCTTTTCTCCTTTTTATTTCGACTATTTACATTTTAATTGAATACTAAAAATATCAAAAATATTGAAAAGTAGTAGAAGCCAACCTGAGTAGCCACACCAACACCAAAATACACATCCATAGATATATAGATTCGTATCTACAACATAGGTAGCTGCCGGCAAACAAGATTGCACAAATCAGTTGTCTGTCAGCGTTGCTTAAATGAAAAGTGTTAAAAAGCTTAAGTATTATTCGACTGTGTGTGTGTTTGTGTTTAGAAATTCAATTTAATATATGTAAATACAGTGGCCAACCCAAAAAGTGTTGTTTTCACGCCAACTGCCAAACGGCGATTGTAATTTGACTTAATGCGATTACTCGAGGTGGAAAAAAGTATAGAAAAAAAACAAAAAAAAAAAAAAACAACGCAAACTTTTAATTTAATGAAAATGTATTTGTGTTTAATTTTACGGCAAGCAGTTGAACGCATTCGTCGCGGCCGATTAGTTAGCGCAACTTACTCACTCACTAACGGTTGAGCAAATCAGTGAGGTGTTATGATGGACGGCGATGGTTTGAGGTGAATGGTGAACTCAATGCATGCATAAACTTAATAATACAGTGGTGGTAAAATCAATAGCACTGATGGAAATAATTGAAACAACTGTTAAATATTAAAAAAACTTAAACCCGAAATTTCGGGATTGTCAAACCAGGATCCCATAATAAAATGTTTTCAAGTATTTATAAAACTATTTGCTTCGTTTGTAATATTTTCCGTAAATAATTATTGGAGGTCTAATCCAAACGATAACATTTTTTAAAGTCATTGTAAAAATAAAAAATACAAAATTGTGGAAATATTGGTATTGGAAATTTCGGGATTGTGATTTCGGAATTTCGAAATTCTCTTTTTTATAGTGGTCCATAAAAATTGCGTTTATTATCCACTTTATATCCAATATTTAACGCAAAGAATTATAGGAAAACGTATATAATATATTACCGATTTTTAAAAGACTGAAAAATATTTAAAAAATTATAATTGAGTCTCGAAGTTTTGAGGTCCCAATTTTTACGCAGTAACTCAAAAGTTTTGACTTTATTTGATTGTTGGTGCAAAAACAATTGGAATTTCAATCTAATCGATTACATTTATTCGAAAACTTGGTGAAAATTTATAAACAATAAATATGTGTTAGTCCCGAAATTTCGGGATCCCGAAAAGTACTTTTTGAAACTTCTCCATAAAAATTGATTTAATGGAACAATTCCAAAAAGTAGTTACAAATAATTGTTGAAATTAATCTCATCTATTAAAAATTTCTTGAAAGGAATACAGATTTCTTAAAAATGCTATGAATATTGAAATTAAATTCAGTCCCGAAATTTCGGTATTACTATTTCGGGATCTCGAAATATATTTTTTTGCAGTAGTTCAAAATTTTTAGTCCATTTGAAATCTTTGACGCAAATAATTATTAAAATCATTACTGGTGTTCTAATCCACCAATTACATTTATTCGAAAACCTTGTTAAAATCTATAAAATGCATGAATATGTTTTAGTCCCGAAATTTCGGGATTGGTTTTCGGGATCCCGAAAAGTACTTTTTGAAACTTCTCCATAAAAATGGCATTTATAGACCTCAATTGTAATATTTAATGCAAATATTACTGAAATTAATCGAATCGATTACAGAATTCATGAAAAGAATGACAAATTTTAAAAAATAATTTTAATACCGAAATTTCGGGATTGTCATTTGGGGATCCCGAAATAAATATTTTGTAATGGTTCTAAAAATTTGTTATAAAGAAATCTTTGTCTAAAAATAAAAAAAATCATTGTCCTTAATGTGTAAACACGTGAACCCTCATATGTAAACTAATCTTACCTTATTTTTTAATTTAAAGCCTGACTCCAAGCGACCCTTCAAAATATACAACCAAAAGAAGTGACCCCTCAAAACAAAAACCAATCTGAACATGTGTGATTCTTCAAAATATAAACCTTCTTCCTCCAATTTGTAAGCCATCCGCACCTCATATACCCCTCAAAATGTAAACCTACCAGACCTCAAATTTTAAATCATTTTAACCTCACGTGTAAACATACCTAATCCCATGTGACTCTTCAAAGTGCAAGCCAACCTGACTTCACGTGATCCCTTAACATTTAAACTAACCTGAGCTCACAAGACCACTCAATGTACAACAAATCTGTCCACGTGACCCTTCAAAATGAAACCCAATATCCTCTCAAGTAAACTCTAAATATATAAAGAAACCTGACTTCACATGGCATTTTAAGATATAAGCAAAACTTACCTCACGCAATCCTTTAAAAAGTACAGATAAATCTGTCCAGATAAAAACACATCTCATAAGGTTTCATAAGGTGTCATAACACGTGACCCCTCAAACCATAAACAAATCTCACAACATATGCTTCCTAAAATGTAAATAAATCTGACATCACGTGACTTCTCACAATGAAAAAAAAAATAAAGAAATTCCGTCCAAAGGTCAATGACATCGGCCAAAAAGGTAAACAAACACGAACAAAGGTCAATGACCTCGACCAAAAAGGTAAACAAACCCCAACCAAAGGTCAATGACATCGGCCAAAAGGTAAACAAACCCCGGCCAAAGGTCAATGACCTCGTCCAAAAAGGTAAACAAACTCCGAACAAAGGTCAATGACCTCAGCCAAAAGGTAAACAAACCCCAGCCAAAGGTCATTGACCTCGTCCAAAAGGTAAACAAACCCCATCCAAAGGTCAATGACCTCGGCCAAAAAGGTAAAAAAACTCCGTCCAAAGGTCACTGACCTCGTCCATAAAGGTAAACAAACCCGACCAAAGGTCAATGACCTCGTCCAAAAAGGTAAACAAACCCGACCAAAGGTCAATGACCTCGACCTAGGGTTTGTTTACATTTTTAGGGGTCCCGTGCTGTCATTTTTGTTTACATTTTGTGGATCAGATTTTCTTCTAAAGGAGAATTTTGATTGATTCGAAATGTAGAAGGAATTGCTGAAATCGACTAAACATTTGGGTGATTTTAATTGATTCCAATTCCCAATTTATTACTTAGTTTAAGTTTTAAGTTTTATAACTTTTTTTTTGCATTTTGAAAGAGTATAAACTGTTCGGCTGCAACCGAATTTAACCTTTTCTTACTTCGCATTTAATTACAATACAAATTGGTGAACTGAATTGGTAAACTGTTCGGCTGCAACCGAATTTAACCTTTTCTTACTTCGCATTTAATTACAATACAAATTGGTGACACCTCAATGAATTCGAACAAATTGGGGAAAGGCATTGATTACACGTAAACGCGAGGTGTGTCAATCGAAGCAACTCGCCAGCTACTCAAGTGCCAAGAGGCATATTTTTTTTAAATGCTAAAGAGGTGTGAGATTACATTTTAAAGCTTGACAGTGCAATTGTATGCGTTATTAAACGCCTAATTAGGTAACGGGGTAATGTTAACACGTTCGTTAGAATTCTTTTGGTGGATGCATGTGGGATATGGTGGTGATGAGTTTCAAGTCGGATACGCATGCGCGCTAACTAGCTTTGGAGAAATATTTTAATGGATTTGATACACTTGAGCAATTTCTTGTTATCGTATTTCGATGTAATCGAGGTTTCTTTTTTATATGTCATAATATTTGAAGATGGATAGTTTTCATATGTATGTGAGGAGGCAAATTTAAAAATCCTATTTTGTGAAAAAATTGTACCTTTAAGTTATATTTTGTAGTGACTCTTTTAACTATTCGGAAGAATGTTGCCTACATTTGGGCGCAATCAATATTAATTTGTTATGACACCTGCCACATCAGTGCATCAAAGTCACACACCTAAGGCAATGGGTTGAAGCATATTTCTATCGATTTCCGTACATTATAAGATATTTTTTTTAAGTTTAAATGAGGGGCGGATCCCTTGCTATAAGCGATTTTATACAAAGACTCTAAAATTTCTGAAAACTCGGAAAATTTTTTGTTTTTTTTTTAATTTGCTATATGTATGTGAGTACAACAGAAAAAATGCAAATTTCTTACTTTAATACAAGTATCGCTTTTGTATCGCTTTTGTTACAGCTTGTTGGCATTTAACATGATGCGGCTACTGATTGGCTGTGAGTGATAAGTCGCTCGGCCATTAAAGTAAGTAACTAAGTGACTGAACGAGTGTATAAGTAGACATTTAAGCACGACGCTTTGAGCGGTTTCAATTTCACACTTCATTGTTGTTGGCTATTTTTTATTTGCTTCACTTTTTTATTGTTTTTCGGTTGACTTTCGCTCATAATTTATTTGTAGTTGGCTACTGTATACAACACAAGTTTTAAAGCAAGTCCATGCAACATTCCAATTACATGTAACTTGTGACTTTGTTTTCGCTGTAACTCCGAAGTGAAGGTACCCCCTACCACTTTCTCAAGCTTAGTTGTGGTTTTGTGGTTGCCTTCACTCGCATCAACCCATTCGAGTTGACTTCATAAGGACTTGTCACAACCCTTTTGCATGTAATTTATTTGCTTGCAACATTGTTTCTTGCGGTTTGGGTTTTTATATCATATATACCAGTATAACCCATATTTGTCATTGATATCGCTCGCTTACGCATACATACATACGGAGTTACACAGCATTTTTTGTATGTAAATTTTTTGCCTTCAAAGTTTCTTGGCGTTAGTTTTCGTAAGTTTGCCTGTTCTTGCGTTAATTGCGGTGTGATCCGAAACCTCGTGTTTTGACATAATGAATGGAGAGACAAATTGCTCTAGTACATATATTTCTTTTACTCACTTTATGTGTATGTGTGTATGTGTGCGTTAAGCTTTGAGTGTCCATCACGTGCTTCAGCTGCAGCTTTTGAGGCATATTTGACAACCCTTTGTCAAGTGATGCGTGTTAAGTTGTCTTAATTGCTTAACTGTCTTAGGTCTTTAAGTCACTGCCGTAGATTTTGTCCACCTTTGCTTTGAATAAATTATTGTTGTTGTTTATGATATAAATAATTTGGTACGGACAAAAAGGTTAAACAATTTGTTTTGCATATTTATTGCCATTTGTAGTTAAGTGTGGACTTTGTAAGGATGTTTATGTTATGTAGTATTAGCACTTGTTTGTAGAGGTGATTTTTTTTCGTATAAATATTCATGTGTACTAATAAGAGTTTCCAACTGTTGGCGGGAGAATTGAATTTGAAGCAGCTAACCGTGAGCTTAGAACTGTGAGGTATGGACAAAATAAAAATTTTATTCAGGAAACATTTTTTTCCGGGCTTTAATTATTATACTGCTAAGAGATTATAATAGTTTTGTTCACATAACGGTTGTTTGTAACACCTAAAACTAATCGAGCTAGATATAGAGTTATATATACCAAAGTGATCAGGGTCACGAGTAGATTTGAAATCCGAATGTCCGTCCGTCTATCCGTCTGTCTATCCGCCTGTGCAAGCTGTAACTTAATTAAAAATTGTGATATCTTGATGAAACTTGGTACACGTGTTTCTTGACACCATAAAATAGTTGGTATTGAAAATGGACGAAATCCATTGTCACGCCCACAAAATGGCGAAAACGGAAAACACATAAGGTGTCATAACTAACCCATAAATTCTTCTTGTCTTGACTGGCGTAGACACCGCTTACGCGGTTATAGCCACCCATAAATTAAGCTATGAAATTTGGTACAAAGGATCATTCGAGGAAGGGGCATATCATTAAGGAAGGGTAATTATTTTGGGGAAGTGGGCGTGGCCCAGCCCCCAAATAGGTTTTTTGTATATATCTTACAAACCAATTCAGCTATATAAACCAAACTTTCTGTAGTCGGTTTCCTTACGTACCCCACCATACACTATGAAAATAGTTGAAATCGGACCAGGTGGGCGTCCCATACAAAAGTTAAATTGAAAATTACTAAAAGTGATCTATCTATTGAAAAACGTCAGAAACACTAAATTTTACATAAGAAATGACATAAAGAGATTGCACTCAGATTTTTTACAAAATTGAAAATGGGCGTGGCGTCACCCACATACGGGTCAAAAACCATATCTCAGAAACTACTTGACTTTTCAATGCTCTGGATATATGAAGAACTCAATGCTTTATGGTAATTTTTCACCGAAAATATCGTTAAATCTCTCAGTTATCTCAACTTAAATCATAGGAAATCTTTTTCTGACTACTAAACTAAGCTACTAACTACTGAACTAAAAAAAATAAATAATTTTTAATATTAAAACAAATGAAATATTTGATAAAACGGTTGCCTGCTGGTATAAATTTGAAAAAATAAAATGAAGTGAAATTGAGTTCCAGGCCAACTCATTGGTTTATAATTGTATTTATAGATCTACGGCTTAAGTGGTTAGGGGGGGGGTCAAGATTTTCAAAAAATCTTTTGCATTTTCATTAAGTGACAAGTAACAAAGAGCGCTTCACGCTAATGTGAAACTTTAAAAGCGTTTTTCTCAAATTTGTTTTTAATGAAATGGTAAAAACTGTAACTCGAAAACCGCTCAGTAGATTTTAGTGAAATTTCTACAGCTTTTTGAATACATAATTATCCTGTGCCGGATCAATTTTTTAAGACCAATTAACTGCCGATTTTTCCCGAAAATCTAAAGCACAATTTCCTGAGGCCACCATTTTGTTAATTTTTGAAAAAAAAAGAAAAAGATTCGATCCGGCCCAGGAGTATATATTTATACAATTAATTTGGCTTATTCGAATGATTTCAGATGAATCTACAAGGACTTATGATTGTCACTGCAAGGCCCTTTTTTTGTAACTGTGTCAACACAAACAGCTAGTACTTTTGAAATTATAATTTTTCTTTTTCAAATTTGCGTGACTTCAAGTCAAAACATTGTGTAATAATGCCATATTATTACTTTTGTAAAATAACATGATTTAATAGCAAAAAAATAACTGAAAATTGTAATTTTTTCGTGTCTCTGACTACCCCTAACCCTTTAAAAGTTGAATAGCTTATGGTTACTACTTGACATTTGTTGTTATTGTAATTATTAGGGCTATAAGGTTGCTACCGCCGTTTTCCGATAGATGCCTCTAGGGTCAAGCACTGGTCGATTAAATCGATTTTTTTTACAAAATATTTGTAGAGATCTTTTTGCATCTCAAACTTGTCCTCAACTGAAAATGGCACTTTTTGAGCCAAATTCTCGACATTTGCGGGAAATTTTGCTTTTCTTTTTTAATTCCAAGAAAAGTGCGGCTGAGGCTCATCGACATTTGTAGCAGTTTTTATACAAAAAAAAAAACGGCAGAAGCAAAGTTGTAGCCCTAATATTAATATTTTTACTATTTTTCGCTTCATCTGCTTTATTTTATCACTCAAGTATGACTATCATCATGATTTTTCATCGTTCTACTAATCAAAAACTAAATTTTCATCTTGTACAGGAAAGATAAATAAAATTCTATTTCTGTTTATTACTGTGCCTCAGTGCGTCTGGGTATTGAGTAATTGCAAAATTAATGTCCACAACATAGAATGCGCCACATAAAGTTATTACATACTCATAAAATATATGCTGCCAGCGCATAAACCAAGTCTACCAATTCATAATCATAACAGCATACATTGACCCTGCACATAACCTCACATATACACACATAGACATAACCAAATTCATGCATATGAATAAAGTAATGATACAACTTCGATTAGTAACTCCCACCGCCACAAAATACTAACTTGCCAATGCATTCCACTACACAACTTCGGTAAGATAGCAACTGAATGCCGTAAATACTTTGTACACACGTTCAGCGCGCCATTTTGATTTATGTTTGTATGTCGATGTGTGTGTTTGTATTTTATGAATGACCTGTAACCCACGCAAATCATACATAAAATGCTCATAAGTTCTTGTCTCCGCTTGCAGATATGCATTGTATGTGTGTATGCCGTTACTTTGTGTGTAGTGGACAAGAAAATTGCTGCCGCCTTTTAGGCGTACAAGCTATAAAGCGCAAAAACCAATACTAAAACTTTAGTACAAACCGTTATACGGACATGCATGTGCTCCAACAAACTCAATACGCTGCTTGCTCCATTAGTTTTTGTTGTTGTTTATGAGGTTTGTTAAGATTTTGCGCTGTGTCTGTGTGACAAGCCAGTTGAGTGGTTGGAGTGATTGGCTCGACCGTTTTGCGTACTGATTGGAATCTATGTTGGTAGTCGTTAGATTTTAACGAGTGTGTGGCGGCGTGTGTACCGTTATATTATATATATGTATATGTATATGTATGTGTGTGTGTTTGCTAGTGTTAGTGTCGGTTAAGGTAGCATTTTATGGTTTAGCAGTGTTGCAACGTGAGTACGGTGGCATATTTTATTAGCTTAGTATCGAGTAGACGTAACGGCTAAACGTTTCGACCGTTAGCCTTAAATACATATGTATAAGTATATATATATATGTATGTATATATATTTATATATAAGTATATATGTATTAGTGTTATGTATATAAAATCTTACAAGCTGTTGCTGCCACTTTGGCAAATATTTGACTTTGCTGAATTATTAACAAAATGTTAATTTCTGCTAAATGTGATTGGCGCATACAAACATACACCCACACATATATAAACAGTTATGTCCATCGACAGCGGCAAGCTTGTGGCTAATTAAGCTGAAAGCCCTCAGGTGCAATGAACGTTCGAGTGCCAAACTCCTGGCATATTTATCTGTTATTGCCAACACCAACACCAGCACCGCACAAGCAAACATTGCAACAAACATTTGTAGGTTTGTATGTATGTGTGCGTGTGTGTTACAACGTCTTCGTCTCTCTTATGACCCATTTCGTAAATGCAAATGAACTATTCAGTCGGTTCAATCGCTGTTGAAATTCAATTTGCTGCTTCATTTCAGCTAAGTTCAAGCGAAGAGTTGAATACCTAACTAACCTTTGGTGGCGCCACAAAGAGGTTGCTGCCACACACAGGCATACGAACAACGGTGCAGCCTTATATGCAAAATAGCAGTTCAGTTCCCTAAAAGTTTGTCGAACGCACTTGAGGTTCAGCAGATAGGTCACTTATAGAGTCGGCAGCAACTACAACAATAGTAACAACAAAAACAGTAACAATGACAACAACTACAACAATATGGTAGGCAAAAAAAATTGCATTCGAGTGCAATGACTGTTGACGCAGGCCTACCACAGCAACTTCTTTAAATACACATAAACTGGGCAACACACTCTCAAACACGCATATATACCTTCATACATACGTACACACTCAAAAGCACACCTATGCCGCTAGCTCAGTTGCACTAAAACGGGTCGAGTGGTTGCCGAAAATGGCAAAAAGGCCGAAAGACCAGAGCAATAACAACCTGCCAAGTACATGAGTGGCACCAACAGACATACACACATATATACATACAAATACAACAATACATATGTACATACATATTTGAGCGCCCATATATAGCCATTTGCCACATAAACTAGGCGACTAAAGAATTGCGGAACGTTGCAATTAGAGGCACGCGCCAAATGCAGGAGACCAAACTGACAATGCGACAGCAGCGGTAACACCAACAGCGGCGGCTCTAACTCCGGCTCTGGTTTGGGCCTAATAAGGTGCGCGATGTCTTGTGGATGGTATTTCCTTGCAGTCCACAAAACCAATTAGATAAATGAGCGCTGCTGTTATAGGAAGAGAGAGAGAGAGTGACTGTGAGAGAGATATTGCAACACTTTGAGAGTGAACTGAAGAGAGTAGAGAGCGCCAGCTAATGTGAACAGTGTTGCATTTCGTTTTCCAATGCAATTGCAACACTCGTGTTGTTGCTATGTTTGTTTGGCATTTTCAACGAGTCACACAGGTAGGTTTCGCGTAATTTTCGTTTTGTTGATAAGAAAGCCGGCAATACGAAGTGCTAATTGCAGCACTTATGTCGGTTGGGATAGGCAAATGTATAGGTAATAAAATCGAAAGGAAATGCATTATAATAAAATTGGACTTAGATTTAGATTTATTTCTGAGCGTCATAAAAAAAAACGTTTACATTAATTGACACGAGCATAACAAATGTAGCAAATAAATAAATAAATGTATTTTTACACTACCCGAACATTTTCTGGGTTCAGAGTGCCTAAGTTTCATAGTTCAAAACTTTTTTTACGAAAATGTATTACAAGTCCCTGCTCCCATGATTACCTAATGGAGATTTTAAGTGATAAGATCAAATCAATCAGGAGTATAAAATCGATATTTTCAGTTATATCAAATTGAATTAGACGATTCTAAAGAAGAAGTGTGCTCTCTTTTTCGCCGAGATCGCGTAACGGTGTTATTGTTTCGAAAAGTACAAATACAGTGGAACTTCTCTAACTCGAATCACCATAATCCACAAAAAAACTTCGAGTTAAAGAGACTTCGAGTTATAGAATTTTCATTAAAACAAAGATTAACCAAAAATCTGTAAAATATAGATATATACCCATTTTTATTTATTTATTTCGCTTAAAATTTTTTGAACATGCGATACATGTATTCTGTATCTGGAGTTTGATATTGTTTGGTTCTTGACGTCGGTATCCCATGCCTTTGTTACATGATTTATGCAATCCATGAGTGTAATATCATATTTTTTGTTCGCCTCCATACGATGTTGAAGGACTTTTTTAAAAGACTGCCTCGATAGTAAACAACTTCGTGTTATGAAAGGAAATTTGTTTGAAATTCTATTTCTAAACGCTATTGCTAATTCAAAAGTTCGAGTTATGAAGATCTTCGTGTTATAAAACTTCGAATTATGGAAGTTCCACTGTATCTCTAATAATAATAAAATATTCAGTTATTCAAAAATATTGTATGAAAAGAAAAAAAATTCTCAGATCAAGTTTGTTTAGCGTACTTAAATCCCGAATAATAATTGATATCATATTATATTGCTAGGCTTCTGAATATGATTACATTAGCTCAGCTACCGTAAAAATTAGCTTAAAAATTTATAACTTCGCCATTTATCTTATTATCATCTGATGAATCGTGGATTAAAGTAGTCTCTTACTTATGCCTGCTTATTTTTAGCATTCTGTTATTCTTCATTATAATATGAAAATAGATCTACGTTGGTACTATTCCAGTTTCCCTCGGCTGTGTCAGCTTACTTGGGTTTTAGAATACTTTTAGGGTATTTTACAAATCAAGAGCTCTGAAAATAATTGGAACCTTTACAATTTTAGAAGACAAGAACATTCGAGTTGTGTTTTAAAAATTACAGGAAATCACTCACTGGAATTAACTTATACTGGACCATGAAAACGAGGTCGAGTTCCTGTGAATCCGATTAAAGGACCGAACAGTCCGGGAATATAACCTCAAGTCGCATGGTTTTAGTGGGGATATTCTCAAAAAAGTCATCCTACTGTGTTTTTGTTTTGAAGACAATTAAATCATTAGCGACATGAGAGATCAAAATTCAGTTCTCAAAGTTCACCGGCTTTTACTTAATCTAGTTAAATGTTAATTACCACTTTAACCCCAACCGTCTTATCACTTCTTATGAAGCCCATCTCAACTGCTAGTACTAATAAGATTCCTATTGTCAAGTTTACAATTTTAATAATAAAATTAACTCATTGTTATAACAACAATGCTTTAGCTCTCAATTAGCAGTGATTATATGCAATTTTAAGACACAAGCACCCCCATAAACATACATCCATTGATCATCCAACATTCACACTTACTAGCATATGTACTCATATATATCAACCTTATTTGTTTACATTCGCAAACTATTAAATTTTTGCTCTCTTTTTCTGTGTTGTTTGTTGCTTTGGAAATCAGCTGCGAGACGCCAAACGAACAGCACAAAAACAAAATAGCGAAAAACTGGAATTTCTAGCAGTTTTCAAGCAGTTCTGCCCACTGGTGCTCAAGCAAAATCAAAACAATAATTTATGAGAGAGTGAGAACAAATAAGAGAGAGTGGATTGATTATTTATTTATGTTTTTTTAATTTTTATTTTGTTATTTTGTGAAGATAAGCGCAGATGCGTTCCACAAGCTAGCAGTTGAATAGTATTGTCAGTAGAGCCAGGTTTAGTCGGTTACCAGAACGCTGTTCTTGGTCCACTTGCTGAGTTTGGCTGCTCATATACATATATATGTGTATGTGTGTGTAAATGCAAGAGCGGAAGTTGCCGCCACTACTCTCAGTATTGGAGTTGTGCATTCAAACTGCTCTGCTTTATCTGCTGCCACTCCAATTGCTCTCACGCGCAGGCTGTGCGCTCGTGTGGGTGCGTGTCTACCGTGCGTTGCATTTCCGTCAGCACGACCATTGTAACATGTCGGTTCATGCTCGTGCATTCGCACTTCCTCGCCGACGCTGACGCGATTCTTGTAGTTTGCCTGTGCCGCGCTCTCTCTCTCTCTATACATAGCATTCTCGCGTGCAGCTACCAACTGGGTAGGCCAATCAGTTTGTCGCAGATACTGTCCCGGTGCGGTTATAGTGTACGGACAAAATACGGCGCGTTTGTCAGCGTACGAATTGGACGCGTTACTGAAGAATAAAATTTGCCCAGCAAAATATACAGTGATTGATTTGATGGTGCCCAACTACAAAAGTGTAGTGAAATTCTAAAGTATTCTGAAGTGTACTAGTGTTCTAACGGTAATATTGTGTGCTATGAAAAATTAATTGAAATAGCAACAAAATTGAAAGTG
Source organism: Zeugodacus tau (assembly GCA_031772095.1). Classification (NCBI taxonomy): domain Eukaryota; kingdom Metazoa; phylum Arthropoda; class Insecta; order Diptera; family Tephritidae; genus Zeugodacus; species Zeugodacus tau. The sequence continues at coordinate 12,815,153 of CM062652.1, read as the reverse complement.
CTAACTAAAATTGTTGCTAATTGCGTTTGAGTTGATAAAAAATCGTGCAAATTTCGTGCAGAAACGCATTTGCTCTTCTACAACGCAACGCAACCTGTGACGCGCAACGCAGCAGTAGCAGAGCGTTTCTGCTTTCCACACGGTTGGTAAAAAAAAAGTATTCTTTTAATTCCTTGCGGATGCGACAGCAGCGGCGGTGACGCTCACTGTGCGCTCGACAACAACACGGGATCCATAGAGTAGCCTAACCAACGCGGCGCGACCTGACATACCGTTTCGTAGTGCACAGCGCGTTTCTTTGCAAGTGTTTGTATACATACAAATATATATGAATATGTAGGTGTGTGCGCGCATCTCTACTGCGTCGTCTGTGCCACCTTAGCCTGGCGTTTGCCAGCAAAATATGAAAATTTATTTAGGAACAAAATATTTTTCAACGGTAGTGTGTAAGGTTGTGTGGAAAATTAGAAAACAACCCCTAGTGTAGGAAGCGAACGCTGCGGCTGGTTAAGCAGAAGATGTAATGTAGACATACATACATAAAAATACATAGATTACTTGGTAAGGTTTAGCAGTAAGGGCAGGCTCTCTGGCTCTTTAAATAATATACAGCTATATTTACAAGCGCAGCAGACAGCCAGCAAATTAAGGAAGATTGTATGTATGTATCTATGTATGTAGGGCGCAGACACTTGAGCGGGCGGCAGATATACACGTAAACAGACAGACAAATAGCCGAAAAGTCTGTTGTACGTGTGTTTGTTGTTTATGTATGTGGTAGAGTCATAATTTGGATTAAATTTTTGTTTTCGTGTTTTTTCTTTACTGGTCATTCATTTGGTGTTTCGAATCCTGCTAGGAAGATTTTTCTACTTTTTATGGCTTGAGTTTTTTGTTTGTTGGTTTTTTGGGCAGCTAATGCGCTGGTGTTGAGGTATAGTTGTAGGTACTGCTGTGAAATGAGTTCAAGGAAGTAAAGAGGAGCAAAAATGTAGGCGTAGACCAGCGCAGGAAGAGCGTTAAATTAGAAATGAGTTTTTGTAGAAGTAGAAAAAAGATATAAGGAAGTCTAAAGTATATTCAGGATACAAAAGGCAAAAATAGAAAAAAAATTTAAAAATGTATATAAATGCGAAATAGGAAGTAAGGCAACTAGAAACCAGAGATGCGCAACACAAATTCGTATAATTTTTTGTTTCTCGTTACGGTAATTTTCAAAATGCGCGTCATTTTGAAATGGTCGCGTTTTTTCGTTTGTTATTTTTGTTTGTTTGCCGCCCAAATTGGTTAATTAAGTGGAAAAATGTATGCAAATCGCTTTAAAATTAATGGCTGTATAATTGAGAAAAATAAAATAAAAATAAATAAAATAATACAAATGCGCAAATGTCCTTGCCAGCTGTTCTTTGGCTAAAAAATTGTGGTTGGAAATATAATATTATGGTGTGCAAGAGAAATGTATTGGAAAAATGTAATAGAAAAGAAATAAAAAATTAAATGGCTTGTGTAAAGTAATAATAAATAAAGAAAATTGACACAAAATATAAAATTATAAATTAAAAGAAATTTCTAAGTTAAAAATGACAGTTAATTTGTTGAAATAAAATTATTAAAATAAACAAGGTGTTGGACTATAATTATTAATAACATAAACTGAGTATAAATGTGGACCGAAGTAAATTTTGAACTGAAGTAAATACAATTTATATTCAAAATAAATTGTAGAAAATTTAAAATTCATTTAAAACAGTAAAGAAGTGCTTTAAAACATTCCGAAAAATATGAAGAGACAAAATATATTTCTTTACTGTTATTAAAATATGAAAATATGTCACTTTAAAAATACTCTAAAATAATTAAATCGTATGTGTATAACGTTTGAAAACTAAATAAAATCGTAAAAATTGTACGGAGTGGAGATTTTAACATTTTTTAAAAGTGAACAATATTTTACTGTTGAATAACCGAATGGAAAAGACAAAATTATTGAAAAGTTATATGCCAAAAATCTAAAAGCCTATTTTTAAAACTATATAAAATAATTTGTTGGCTAAAATCAATGATTTGGTAAAAAAATTGAAAAACATTCAATAAAATGAAAATAAAAATTAATAGTTTTTAATGAAAGATATTTAAATAATTTAATAAATAAAAATAATTTTTGAAAAAATATGCACTCAAACTTCAAAAATAATACGAATAAATGCTTGAGTTTATTAATATTATAATCACAATTAATTTAATGGACCAAACTAAAAGTTTTGTCATAAAAAATAATTTGCCACAATAAACTGGCTTACAATCATAATAATAGCATAAATGCTTTCTCGTGGTAAAGTGCCTTAAACTGTGGCAAATGTGTATAATTAAGCATGTAATTGCACTTTTAAGTGAATAACACAAAAAAAAATGAAAAATAAAAAACAGAAATAAATTATAAAATACAAAAATATTTAAAAAAAATTAAAAAGCAGAAATAAATTTTTAAGCAGTTTAAGTGCTTTTTTTTTCAAACTTATAATTGAAACAGTGCAAATAAAATTCATAATTTTCATAATAAATCACATTTGTGTAAACAAAATGTCAAAGAAATGTAATAAAATCACTATTAATGCTAAACTACTAATAAACAAATAATTAGTGTAAACAAAACAGTCAGTAGCTGAGCCAAAACACAGTTATAAATTACAAAAATAAATACAAATGTGCAAACTAAGAGTAAAAAGTAATTAAATGCTTATTTACCAATAAATAAATCACTCCAATGAAGTGCAACTAATAACTACAAGTGATTAATTGGCATTAAATTAAAAGTAATGCAAATAAATTAAATTCCAATGCAATACAAATGAATCTGTGCTTGCTGTAAAATATCAATAACAATCAATAGTTGTTTTTATAATTTGTAATACATTAAACAAATGGCAGCCACGTTGGATTTCAATGTCTTTACGCTCAACATTATTAGCAGATTACAAGCAGCCAACGTTGGACTGGAAATTTAATATCTAAAAGGTTGGTCACATTCTTTGAAACTACTTTCGAGTATATTTAGAATATATTAATGATAAGCGTCACTAAGTATTATTAATATTGTTGCTTAATGTAAACATAATAATGCTGGTTGGACATGACATTAGTATTGGTATATATGAAATATGGAGGGAGTATAATTTTAAATAAATATATGATAATTAAACAAAAAATTGATAAAAGAAACTAGAATTCGAAACAGAAACAAGATATGCGTAAATATATTTTAAAAATAAATAAAAATTATAATTAAAAAATTTCGTCGAAAAATATTCCGATTTTGAAATAATTCGGATATCGAATTGAAATTTTCGGTCTACGGATGTTTGTACTTATCGTACCTTTCTTTTTTTATTATATCTGAAAATTTTTGCATAAAACATTTACAATTTTTTTTATAAATTTTTAAGTAAAATTTCTAATTTTAATTTAATTTAATTTTTAATTAATTTAATGATTTCTAAAATTTTTAATGAAAAGTGTTCTTGCTTAAAGGGGGGGGGGTAAGGTTTGACAACTTTTTTCATTTTTTTCTATTTTTTTTTTCTGAACCATCAACATCTCAAGAATATTGTGTTAAAGTTTTAGATCATTCGGAGAAAAACTAACGAAGTTACAGCAGGTTGAATAACGGTACCTCCAGCTACCTAGTCGGTAAAACTACTGCATCGATCGTTTTGAAATTTTGAACAAATATTCTACATATACATATATAGCTCCCCAATGACGTCTAAATTATTCCAAAAATTTTATTACTAACAATTTTACAATAACAAATAGGTCGATTGTTTCGTCGAAAATCGTAATTTTGGCTTGAAAATGGTACCAAAAATTGAAAAATTAAAAAAAAACTCGACGTCAATTGAAAGATAAACTAATAAACTAAAGATAAAAAATAAATTTTTGGTTTCGGATGACCCAGTGATGCTGTAGGCTGGTCACCGCACAAAAACTTCTTTTCGAGGTGCCTGCAGAGATCGACGATAAATCCGTTATTCCTCGCTATTTTTCGATAAAACTTTTTTTAAGTATCCTTCAAATGTTGTACTTTCATATAATAATAAGTAAAATAAACCTACAGCAATAATTTTTTCTAAAAAAATTCATGAAAAAAGGTCTTTTTTCGACGAAACAAACCTTAAACCCCCCCTTAACTGAATTAAATGAGGGTCCCAACCGGTATAATTGAAAGTTATCAAATAATAACAGAAACCGATTTACTGGAATATTATATCATATTTCAACACTTTGCAGTTGTAAATTAATATTTTCGAAACAAACAAGTAACTGGTATAAGTCGCTTAGACTGGCATAATCCAATAAATAAACATGTCTCTACATTTTTCTTCGGATATACTCGATTCGCTAAGCTTTGAAAATTAGCGAATCGAACAATCAACTGGTATAAGTAGCATAAACTAGTATAATCAAGTATAAATTGAAAAATGGGTAATTTTAGAGCCAACATTCCATGAAATTTGTTTACATATTTTATTAAAGCTACCTTCGAATAACCAAGTATTGATTAGATTACTCCAACTAATAATTTTGTTGTTGCTTTCAACTTAAAAAACTCTTTGATGACAAGCGACGTTTTTTAATATTTTCTACGCAAATATTAAAAACTGCATATTTATTTCCTCGCTTTTCCAATTACAAAAAAATTAAATTTTTTTAAAAATATAAATATATACCAAATTCAACTAAAATGTTCACGCCTCAATTAACAAATAATTGTTTGCTGCATAGAAATTTACTATAAACTCCACAAAAAATAATTCTGTATATTGCAACAATAAAAAAAGCAACAACAAAAAGCAAGAAAATTAATGCAAATAAATCCCCAATGACTGGTTGTCCACAACAATGGCAGGTAATTATTGCAATTGACATGAATTGTGACAGCGTCAAAGCAGCAAAGGCCAGCAGATGACAGAAGTTGCAAAAAAAACTCTGCAAAAACGCTACAACAACAGTTGTTGTTGTTGTCGTTGTGCATTGAAATGCAAAACGCTTTGTTCACTCATCACCGGTAATTCTCAACCACTTAATGCACTAAACAACTCACTGACCAGAGAGGAAGAAAATGAGCTGAAATGAAGCGTCTGCAAATGAGACTAATGACCGAATGCTTGTAGAACGGCAGTGGATGAATGAATGCATTGACATTTCACATTTCACTCGATGACCGCCATTGAAAACTGTAAATGTGGAATTTGCTAATTGATATGCAAATTTGTGCAACTAATTTCCGTAATTTCGATGGAGAATTTAGAGAGACTTTTGTATAGGGATCACATCTCTGCAGAAATGCATGTATGTATGCAAGATACACCCTGTACTCACACAATGTAACTTCATTTACAACAAACCGTTTGTTGTTGCATTCGAAATTCAAATGGTGAAAAATCAAAAATTCCAATTTGTTCACGTTCATTTCTCGGTTTATCAGCGTGGCTGTCTGTCTGTCTGCTGTGAGTGTGTGTTCATGTGCCTGTCCTTTGTGCACTGATTTAATTAATCATTTTTGACTTTTCCAACTCATTACGCACGTGTAGCAGCCGCAGCGACAGCGGTAGCAGCATTCGACATTCACTCCCCTTGTCGCCCTTTCACACTGCCTGGCATTGTTACTCTTCCGCTATTTGCTATTGTTGTTGCAGCATGCTTAGATAGCTTTTAGTTAAGGGTTGTAAACTGTAACAAATCGGTCGTCAGACAACTGCTGCCAATACTGGCTGCTGCTCTTTACTGTGAGCCTTACTCTCCACAAAAAAAGGGTAATTTGATGCAGCCAGCAAAAGTTAACTGCCGTAATATTTTTGTGGTGTGTGATAACAGTAATTTCAGCAGCAACAACAAAAGTTGTTTGAGATTATAGCATGCTATTTTTTAATGGTTTTCGTAAAAAATTAATGTTGTAGTTGGAGGTAACAACAACATCTGTGGAGGTGTGTTGGACTTTTTGTGGTTGGTAAAGTTTTAGGTTGGAGTTGTTGTTATTTTTGGTTTAAAGTTTTAAGTTAAATAAATAAGAAAAGTAAATAGAAGGGGTAAGGTGAATTGGTTGTGTGAATATTTACGCTTCATTAAATAAGAAGTAAGGATAGTATAAGCTTAGAATATATAGATAAATATACTCAAAATACTTTCGTTAAAAAATTTAAAAAAAAAATCTTTAAAAATTAAAAAAAAAATAAAAATTGTATGATATTAATTTGAAAAAAATAAAAAAATATTATATTTGTCAATTTTTAATAAAGATTGTCTTCTTGACCCCAAAAAAAATTCTAAAATATTTGAAAATATTGAGTATTAAATAAAATTGTGTTTTGTTCTTGCTTTTTATATATAGTAAAAATCAAAATAACAAAAAATATATTAAAAATTAATCATTTAAAATTTTTGGCCACCACTTCACTTAAATTTTTTTTTATTTAAAATTTTTTTTTATTTTCAAATTTTTTATCTTTCAACTTCTAAGTATAGCCCAAGAATTCAAGCCACCTTGTTTTTATATAAATAACTTAACAATTAAAATCTCCATATCTCACAACTTCCTCTATTCGAATTTCTTATTTGAGGTTAAGAACTCTATCAAAAATTGTGCGTACTAATGACTTTTCTTATTGTAATTACGCTGCCCACGCGGAGCACACTCGCTAAATTAAGCCAACTGCCCCAAAGGGTTGAAATAACTGACATCTAGGTATGAAAAGTTCTATTTGCGGAGCATAAACAATATAAATATTGCAAGGGTTGCTTGCTGCTAAAGATATTGAAGTAAATTTAGAGCTACCTTGAGTTGTTGTTGTGACAGCACGCGCCGTTAGCAGTAAAAGAAAGAACCGCACATCAGGGGAATAACTAAAGAAAGTATAGAAATCCAACAAAGGTAAATAGCCCCGCATAATTTGTGTAAATAAATATTTCTGATTGCCAAGCACAAATTGTGAAATACAAAAACAAAAGTATGAAACAATCTAAAATCAAACAAAACTTTTTTAAATTTTGCTAATTAAGCGAGTACAAGTGATTTAAGCGTGAAGCGATAGATGGAGGACTCGCAGAGTCGAGGTGGGAGCAGATTTATGCGACAAGCAAGCAATTGATAAAGTTTGGAAATGGATTTATGGCTTTCGGAAATAAATTACAGATCAAGAGGGGGGTAGGGGGTTACAAGAGAAGCGAGTTAAGGTGGAAATTACTGTTGTTTTTTTGCTTCAACCAAATTGTTGTTAAAAAGTTCTTTGACTGATGTGATTCAGTCTTAAGAAATACAATTTTTTCTAGTAAAACTTCAGCCAATCTATACAAAAACCATTTAAAGCTATTTATATAACAGTTGAGACCTTAAAGTGCAACATAAGTCGAAGTTAGCGACCGCAAACAGCGAAACGCTTCAAGCAAAAACATGATAGCTTTAAATTACTAAAATAACAACATTTCCAAGAACAATCAAGGGGGTTGGTAAGCATAATCAATGTGAAGCAGGGTACGACTGTGGGTGTTGCCGAAACTTAACTTTGTTGCATGCTGACAGCTTAAATCGTTTTAAAAAGCAGGTTCACAAGAAATAATCAGTCTTTCATGGACACAACACACACAGATACATATGTAATATATAAAATATTCATGTCTTCTACTGTGATATATTTATAGGCATAAAGCGCTTCAAGTGCTTCTATTTGGAGTTTACCTCGTCGCTGGTTGCCTGAAGTTGATATAATCATTATTACGTTGAATGCGTCAACACTTCGGTTGAAAAAGACACACAAACACACACACCTCTACATTGATATTAAAGTATTTATAATGAGTTGCAGTGTGGTTGTTGCTATTATTGCCCAACTTTTTCCGTGCTTTCGCTGTTATTTGCCTGCCTTGTCGTCGCCGTCATCTTTGTGGGGGTGTGCGGCATTTTATCATTAAGAAATTAAATATTACAGCTATTTGGCGGGCGACGAATTTGTGCGCTGTGGTGAAATTTGACTTGTTACAATAGGTTTGCAACCCTTAATACTGAGTTGTATCCCAGTAAAGGCCTTAATAAAGGCGCATATTTTAAGCTTTTATATAAATATCAAATATGTATGTGTACATTTACCTTTGTAAAGACTTATGTATATACCTTTACCGTTATTATTATTATTTTTGTATTGTGCTCTAGCTGTAATTTTGTACGAAGGTGTTCATGAAGGTGTTTGAGAATTCATGAATGAAAAATGCATGGTTTTGATGTGTTGAAGTAGGGTGTAGACGCATAGTAGACTTAACCAGCTTAAAATATGGAAATATGCAAATATAATACATACAAACATATGTGAAAATAATAATTAACAATTTGAGTGTGTGCTAGTATTAGCACGACGGCATTAAAAATATGAATTCATTTGGTTTTTTTTATACAAATAATTTCCATATTGTAAAAGGTATATACAAATATTGGTTAAATAAGTACATATTTCTATAAATAAATTTTTACTTCTATAAAAATAGAATATACATAGATTTTTTCCAAAAAGTTTGGATGTTAAAAATTTTTTAAGCTTCTAGTATCTCATCTAAAACGACATTAGGACTCATTAAGGTAAAACTTTTCAGTTTGGGGTATTCTTTTAGGCAAAAATCATCGCGCAATCCATATCATCTTAATGAAATATACTTAAAATATACTTTTACGCGAGAATACAAGGAACCGATTTTAGGACCCAACTATTTTAAGCATATTTCCTTATAGCTATCTTCAAATATTTAACATTTTTCAGTTTGGGCTATTATTTTGGACAAAAATCATCGTGTAATCGAGATCATCTCTATCAGATAGACTTTTACGCGAAAAGTGAAATGAAAACGTAAGCTATAAATAATTTCAAAACAATTAAAAATTCGTTAACGACATATTTTTCGATGATTAACAAACAATCGATAAGTCGATAAATGAAATTTATTCCTAATATTTATCAACTGAAATAATAATGACTTATATTAAGAATTTAAATGAATTTTATTAGAGAAACAAAAATTTTCTTCGCTCAAATGTTAATATTTTTGCGGTGTTGAGGGTTATAATCGGTAAGAAATCGATAACAAAAATAACTAAAGTGTACATTTTCCTACTATAGCAATATTGAAATAATTACTGCAAAATATGATTAAATAGAGTTCAATTAAGTAATTTATGCATAGGTATGTGTATACCAACCAGTATAACTCTTCAATCATTTATGACCACCTGCAGATAACAAAAGTCTTAAGTACACGCCTTTACAACACAATTATCGAAAACATTAGTCTTTTGCAAAGTTGCCAAGCAATTACATACATCAAACAATCTTAGAAAGTAACTGCATAAGGGTTGCTATCACATCAAATTCTTGAGAATATATTAGAACTCATAGACAACATGCATTTGCATGTGGCACAACAAATGATTGTGTAAAATAATTTCAAAGAAATTCCAAGTCACACTTTGCACCCCCAAATAATAACACCCGCTGGCATGCGGCTACAAACACTGAAACGAAACTGGGTAAATGATAACCGCAAGCTAAGTAACAAATAAATTCTCGAGCTTACCACATACACAAGCACATACAAACATACTCGTATGCTATATAGATATCATTTTAAACCCAAAAACGCTTCATTTCCGTCTGCGTTGCTGTCAAAAACTTACCTCACCAACTTGCTGGGCTACCGATTGCCACATTCGACACCACAGAGCAACCGAAGGCAGTAAGTCGAAAAGTAAATTTTATCAGCTAAGCAATAAATACAGGCACACTTTGAGCAAACAAACACACTTGTACACCAACAAATATTATTACAGTTAAGACAACCCTTTAGCGGGACGCAAGGTGGCTTAATATTAAGCCTTTTGTGAGCTTTGAGTTTGTATGTGGCATGTGGTATGCATGTGTATCCTTGCCACATATATGACCTGCCTCCTTCAGCTATTTGAATGCCTTTCGAAAATATTGCAACAAATGAAATTCACATTAACAGTCATGCCAAAAAGTATGCAGCACACACACATATGTGTATACATATATGTACATACAACCTTTGCTGCCACATACAACTGCTGTCGGCCTCAGGACATGCTGCTGTTGTTGCCATTGTACTTATTATTTTCTTGTTGTTGTTGTTGCTGGCTGTGCGCCAAAAAACTTTCATTAAATACCACGCCAAGTAATTAAGTATTTTATCTCTACCTCTTACTTCCGCCACGTCTTACTGCAGCAATTCCTCACAAACACTACAAAAACAACAAGTACCAAAAAAATACAACAATTTTCCTTTCTTTCATCGCCAAGCTTGCTTCTTCCAACCATTTTCGCTGCGCTGCTGTTGTACGCAAATTACTTACATTCGTTGCACAATTTTACATTTTCATTTGAATGCTGATCCGTTAACTATATATACTCATATACATATATATAAATATATATGTATTTAAGCAAATAAGTAGTAAAGGCTCTTAAGTAATAAGGATATTCATATGCGCATATGTCTCTCTATGTCTGTGTGCTCTACTATATTTCATTTGCTTGCATTAATTTCCTTGGCTTACATTTCCTTCTCATTCTCATTATCATTTTCATTTTCATTCTTTTATTTCAATTTCTCTGCTCTGCAAAATATTTGATAATTAAGTCGCAAAATGGCTGCCATATTATTGTTGTTTTTGTTTTGTTGTTGTTGGTAAATGTGTATTGAGATAAATACTTTTGCCATTTGTTTGTGCAAACGAAGGTTAATTCGCCTTAAATGTGATTTTTCATAATAAATACTCTTTCGTGCTGGTTAATGGAATTTTTTTTTTATTTTGCGCGTTTATCTCATTTCTTAATTGCATTTTCTGCCAATGAAATTTAATAAATTATTTCTGTTTGAGATGAAACTTATACATATATGAAATTGATAAAAATTTCCTACAAAAAAAACTTAAAAGTATTAATCAAAGTTAAAATTTACATATGGAAGAGTCAGAGCTTTCATGAAATTGAGAAAATTATTTGTATAATAGTTTTAAGCTATGGCAGACACACACAAATCTTGACCTCTCTTAAATATTGAATTATCTACACATTTTTCTTCTCAACAGATACTCTTTTCTTTTAAAACATAGTTTAGTTATTTTTTTCCACATCTCCAATCTTTTCTACTCTTAAAGATAAGTTTGCCCTGTATTTTGCTTCACTTTAAGTTAGTTATGATTTATAATCTATTATAGTGTAGTTTCCGGTCACATATGCCATAACCTACCATATATTATAAGCTTGTAAATTTCTCACCTAACTCTTCTAGATTACCTCTTAATCAGTCCAATCTGTTAAAATAGGCTACAGAAACCCTTAAAATCATCCACTAGCTATATCTTATCAAACCGAGGATAGTATAATGTATAGGAATTTTTGGTATTTCTTTAGATATTCCCTCTTTATTTAGTTCTGTTTCTTAACTACTTAAGAAAAAAGGGCGTCTAAGATGCTTATTTTAGTGTTATGAGTAAGTTGTCTAAACTTTCCTATAATATGCCTTCAATTATTTTGACATAATGCTGCCGAAACCCTCTCTTGTATTGTATTTTGGTATTGTATTGTATTGGTTCGTACTATTGCCTTCGTACAAACTCAGAGACATCCAGTAGGATATCTTAGAAAAAATTTCATTTGAGTTTATATTTGGTTGTGATTACTTAGAGTAGTGTTTTATGTTGCACGATCTTATGTCTATAGTTATATGGTTTTAAGTCTTTCATATCCGCGCCACTTCAGATCTAGATCAAATGATATATTTTTTGGTTTATACTGAATATAGTTTTGTCGATAATATTATATATCTCTGTTATCATTTTTGGCGCAACAGCTCCTTGGGATCTACAAATATTGCTCTGTGCTTATCAAACCTCCAGTCTTCCTCATACATAAGCTTAAACAAAGAAGACTGATTGTAGTTTCAATGTATACTCTCTTGGAAGAACAATTCATTTTTAACGAACCTAACTTTTCTTCACTGTTTCTTCTAAATATTGGCGACTTTGATACCATTTGGCATAAAGGCACCAGTTAACATCCCGGGAGTATTTCATATGGACCAAAGTGTACTCCATAATAATTCAATATACCTTAAAATTTGTAAGCACCATATGGCTAAGTTATCATATAATCAAACACAGCATGCAATCAGAGTTCTTAGGGATTACATACGAGACTATAGCCATAATTTTCTTGCATCAAGTCCTAATACCAATAAATGTCGTGTAGGTCTTTCGATTATCCAAACACGAGTACTAATCGCGTAATAATCAGCTGGTGTAACAGCAAGACTTGTTGCGCTAAAGTATACAGAGAACTACTAACTAGAGCACTGATCTCACTGTGCTAGTAAGATCACTTACATATACGAGATCCACATATATCTATACCTTCATATATTTAAATATACTATATAGCACGCGCCAATCTACACAGGCCACTTGAACCATAGCCACAGTCTCGCTGAGCGTGTCAAAATATGCTGATTAGCGACTTCAAAATACACCAATAAAATGCATAAATTCACAAATGTCACGGCAATCGCCAGCGACACCAGCGAATGGGCAAAAGAATACAAGTTTTCATGTAAATACAAAAAAAGACCATACAATAATTGCTAGCTGACGGCTAGAAGAGCGAGTTTAGCTTTGCTTAAATGCTTAAAAGGAAAACGTTGCAGCAGTTGAGCGTCGCTGGCGCCAGCGCTTGACAACAACGTTAATTCAAAATATTTTTAATAGACGATTTAGCTTACTACTAGACAAGAGGTCGTATGCGACGAGGCGGTGCTTGTCGTTTATTTTATTGCATTTTATTGCAAGCGTGCGATTAGTTGCGGTGCAGTTATTTAGCGCAACAATGGTTTATCTTAGTTGTATATGTACTTAACTTTATTTATATTATATAATACACAATTTGACCCACATATTCGTCATATATATTGTATAAAGTCCATTGAAAGTTGGAAACCCTAATATTAGGTTAGAAGCACCGAGGTCCTCATGTTCGATACATGGGGCCTTGAAAACCTATGGTCCGATTTCGGCGATTTTTAGAATATGGGCTTGGTCACTATAACAATTTAGTCTTTGTGCAAAGTTTTGCACAAAATATCTTCATAAATACAAGAATTACTATAAATAGTGTAAAGTTAACGATTCAGATCGTCTTCAAAGTTCTGGTATATAGGAAGTAGGCGTGGTTGTGAAGCGATTTGGCCAATTTTCACAACATATTATTGGGAGGTAAGGAAACTATTACAAACCAAGTTTCATTGAAATCGGTCGAGTAGTTCCTGAGATATGGTTTTTGACCCATAAGTGGGCGACGCCACGCCCATTTTTCATTTTGTAAAAAACTCTGAGTGCAGCTTCCATCTGCCATTTCTTATGTGAAATTTAGTGTTTCTGACGTTTTTCGTTAGTGAGTTAACCTACTTTTAGTAATTTTCAACCTAACTTTTGTATGGGAGGTGGGCGTGGTTATCATCCGATTTCTTTCATTTTTGGACTGTATTAGGAAGTGGCTGCAGAAAGTTTGGTTTATATAGCTCTATTGGTTTGCGAGATATGTGCAAAATTACATCCAAATATGCCCCTTCATAGTGCGATCCTTCATACCAAATTTTATTTCCATAGCTTTATTTATGGCTTAGTTATGGCCCTTTATGTGTTTTCGGTTTTCGCCATTTTGTGGGCGTGGCAGTGGTCCGATTTTGCTCATTTTCGAAAGCAACCTTCCTATGGTGCCAAGAAATAAGTGTTCCAAGTTTCATCAAGATATCTTAATTTTTACTCAAGTTACAGCTTGCACAGACGGACGGACGGACGGACGGACAGACAGACATTCGGATTTGAACTCCACTCTTCACCCTGATCACTTTGGTATATATAACCCTATATCTAACTCGTTTAGTTTTGGGTGTTACAAACAACCGTTATGTGAACAAAACTATAATACTCTCTTTAGCAACATTTGTTGCGAGAGTATAAAAATATTTTTAATAGACGATTTAGCTTACTACTAGACAAGAGGTCGTATGCGACGAGGCGGTGCTTGTCGTAAATTAATTAACAACAATTTATTGCATTTTATTGCAAGCGTGCGATTTTGCGGTGCAGTTATTTAGCGCTTTGGTGGCTTTATGCGAAAATGGTTTGGATTAGTTGTATATGTACATATGTTTTGGGTGCGAGTTGCTGTATGAATAATATTTAATATTTCATATGGAAATTAAACAAAAAATATAAAAATAAAAAATATATTTTTTAAACTTAATTATAGCTTGTTAAAAAATGTACAACAGCGTGAAAATTTATTTCGATAAAATGCTGAAAATTATGCAAATTTATTTAGTGGTTTGTTTTTTACCACCAACAGTGTGACCAATATAGACAAAAATCCAAAAAAAAAATATTTAAAAAAATATTAAAAAAAAATTAATATTTTTTCAAAATTTTTTTTTTATTATCGAAATTGAACATTTTTTACTAAAAAAATTGTTTATGCTAAAAAAAAAACACGAAATTGCTTCCTGCTTAATTTAGTTGTTTTATTTGTTTTTATTTTTTTTAAATATTTTTTGCGGCTTTTGTTCGTTTCTGGTCAATATCACAATTTATTTTTGTTTGCGGTTAAACGCTAGCACAAAATATGAATTCATAAATACAAGAATTAAAAAAAAAAAAAAAAATTAATTATATATGTGTTTATGTATGTGCGGCGCGAATTTTGCGTTTTGCAAATTCTAGTTAATTAATTAGTTTATGTTGCATGGCGCCAACATGAAAAAATACAAACAAAACATATCTTTTTATTTTATTTTTTGTTGTTATAACAAGCAATAATAATTAAAAATGCACGCTCCAACGCTTTTGTATTGGCAGCGACAACAACAAAGCAAATCAGTTGAGAATTTGCTGCACGCCCTCAATGCCACAAAACCAATAATGACAAATGCAGTGAAAATGAAATGAATGAAAATGCAAATAAAAAACGCAAAAGAATTAAAATTAGTAAAAAAAAATATTTTTAATTTTTTGTATTTGGCCGGCCATAAAAGCCACAAAGCGCTGCTGTTGTAACCACATACACACATACCTGTAGATGTACCTCGAACTGGCAAGCAGAAATGTCAGAAATTGATTTGAAAATTGGCAGCAAATTAATGAGCCGCAAGCGCTGAACTGAACTGAGCTGCACTGCCGCGCCACTAGTGAGCGGCGGACGGCGCTTGAGCTTTGAGCGCATATGGGCTGTATGTAAAAGCTGGGCAGCGAGTGAGCAACGAATGCGCGCGCAATAACTTCGATTTGGCTAACAACAACAGCAACAATAAGCAACTGGCAAATGAAAACAACAACAACAAACACCTGGCAAATGTAAAAAATAAATGCTGCAACAACAATAAAACTAGCAAATATTGCCGCTGTTAAAGCTATTTGCAATGTTTTTGTTGCTTTAGTTGTTGTTATACTACTCTTTGTTGTTGTTGTTGCTGGTCGCTGCCATGTCGTTGTTGTTGCATGTTGAAAAATGCAAACAACTTCATTAATTGAATTTATGCGCCGCAAATGAGGCCTAGCATGTTGCCATTATTGTTGTTGTTGTTGCCTTGCGCCTGGCAATCGTCCGCTGCAAAAGGCAAATGGCAATTAGAAAATGTAGAAAAAATGTCCAATAGACAATTTGCGAATTGCTATGCGAAAAATGTGTTCGCCATTTATTTATGGGTCAATAAATTAGTTTTGTATTTTATGGGACAGTTGACAACTGATCGGGTTGAGTCGAGATTGGCGTTGAGATGGTCGGGTAGATAGGTGTATAGGTATGCAGGTAAAAATTGCATTTAAAGGGAGTTGGTGCCTAGAAATGGAGATATGTGCTGAGTGCTAGTTTTGGAGTTTTCTTTGAGGGATATAAATCGGCGACGCATATGGCCTTTGATCCTATTGAAAGCTGGTGGATTTTTTAGTTTGAAGTACAGATGTTGGCTGCGGTTGGATGAAAATTTGAGAAATAAATTACAAAAAAACGTTAGAAAAAAAAATTGAAAGCATTATAAAAAAATTATAAAATTTACAAAAAAAAACTTTTGAAAAAAAAAATTAAAAATCATTTATAAAATATATATATATAAAAAAAATTTAAATAATTATTATAAAATTAAAAAAAAAAAATATTTTGAAAAATAAACAAAAATTTGAAAAAAACTTAAATAAATTAAAGTAATATTTATTATTTTTGTTATTAAAAGATCTTAATATTTTTTTATTTTCATTGTCATTTTAACAAGTTCAAAATCTAATTAGCGATTCTAAAAGCAACCCAAAATAAGCAGTAGCAAATGATAACCTCACTTCAACGATTTATTTGTTTATTTATTTATGTTTTTTTTCCAACTCATCAAATAAATCATTTGTTTGGCTTGGAAATTAGCCAAAACGCATGCAAATTGACTCGCAATATAAACAAACAATTATAACTAGACTCATACATACATTTGTATATAAACGCTCACGCGTGTATAAATATATGTATAATAGACACAGTAACAACAACATAACACAGAACCCAACATATGCGGCTAATGCAATTTGATATCAATGATTATGGCATTAAATGTAATGTGAGCTGTGCTCGAATGCCGCCGCCATTGAGCGTACAACAACAACAATAACAACACAGCGTACAGCTTAAACAGATAATTATGTATAAATTTATGCCGTTGTGCACAATGGATGTGCGGCTCTGCGGCACAAGTGGTTATATCTAATATATAATTTGCATATAAATGTTTTGGAATTTGTGTGTGTTTATAAACATTTATTTTCGATGTTCGACACCGTAGCATAATATAATATTTTGTTTTGATGCTCATACTCAATTTTCAATTATTATTTATTTATTATTTATTAATTTTGTAACAAAAGAAATATTTTTTCTAATTTTAATTTTTTTTATAGAATAATATTATAGTTCTATATATGTGTCTATATACAGTAAAAATTCCTTCTCCTTTACCTCTGAATAATTATAATCGTTCACTTAACTGTATCTGTTTCTAAAGTTCCAATCACTTCATTACATCATTACACATCGAAGTCTACCTGCTGTGTATTGTTAATTTCGCTTTTTAATTGCTTCATTTATCACCTCACCTCTTTCATGTTCTACCTTTGCGCTATCCACAGACATTTGCTCTTTCAGCTGTCAAAGTGGAGTATTTGTTTCAACCAAAACTCGCCACTGCACCAATATAAATGCAATATATTGAAGCAACCTTGTTGCTGTGCAGCATCTACCGGCTTCTTCATCTTCATCTTTATTTTCTACTGCTCCAACAAAACACACACACATTTATACTCACTTATATTATATCTCATAGCCACTAATTATTACCTCATATTTCTTATTAAAAAAAACGCTCGCTTTTGTTGGCTCCCTCGGATATTTGATTTCTTTGAAGGCTCATAATTATGAATATTTCTATTAGATACCTTGTCCATCATTTTCTTCGCTGTTTATTTATGGTAGAATTAATGCTTATTAAGTTGTGATTTGTATGGTAATTATTCAAAATTGCCGTTGCCTTCAAGCTCAGGTACATACATACACATTTACGCGCTTTACCAGTATTGTTTTTTTTTTTTGTTTTTAATTTTTTGTTTATTTATTTTTCGTCTCGCTTTAATAATATACTTGTGGCATTTTGATTGCTTTGAACTGGTTTTAATTTCGCTTTAATTGACAGTTAAAATGTTCGCATTTACATAAGTGAGTAAAACACTTGCACACGCACATAAGTCGAGTGAGAGAGAGACGCAGTTGGCTATGCAGAAGTTATTTGTTTCTTCTAAGAAGGCTCAAGTACCAATTAGTTTGCTGCTTTAGTTGTTCGAGCAGAAATCAAACAATGGCATTATTCGTTTCTTTGTTATTATTACTATTATTTTTTGGAAATTTATGTTTGTTTTGGCGAATAAATTTTGCGATTTTCATACAGTTGCCGTCATTCAATTTCGAAGAGGTAGCATGTTATACAAAGAAATAATACTTTAAATATGCATGAATGGAAGCGATTTGGCATAAAAATTACGGAAGATATGAAAATAATAGGTGGTAGAAAATTCTAAAATTTCAAGGAAATTTGTTTCCCGATTTGTGCGAAGACTTGTTATTTATTTAAATATAAAAAAAATTAACAAAAAACATATTTTTTATATTTTTAATATATTATATAGTCTATAATATCAATACTTTAGCCTACCGAGTCGCAAAACAACGCACTCCTGGTTGTCTGTGCCTGATTGTAGGCAACATTTTTTATGTATGTGTTATTAAAAAAATATAGTCTACATTTAGGAGCATTTTGAATATTTTTAAGATGAAATAATAATAGAAGTATCAGCATGGTTTCAAAGAATAGTTGTAAAAAATCGAATTTATTAATTTTATTATATTTTTTTATTTTATATATTATTTTAATATGGACTATAAGTAATAATTTTACCGAAGAAAAAAAATAATTTAATTTTTAATAAACTTTAATAAGCTCATCACTTAAAAATAATTCCCTAAAATTAATTTTAATTTTACATATAATTTTTTAATTAAACAGCACTTAAGCGCTCAGTTTTTATAAGCGTTTTTTTCCAATTACGAGAGCTAAAAAATATTTTCTTTGATTGACCATTACGAATTTGATTTGTTTGCCATTTACGTATTTTACCAATGTAGATATGTGTGTATATACAAGTATATTTTCGATTACCATGCCCGCTGCTACATACTCAACTTCAGAGTAAGACACACACACGAAAACGAAATATGGTAGCAACAAAGAAAATCAGAAAAAAAATAATGACAAATGATGTACATTTTTCTTGTATTCAAGTACGCATTTAGATAATGGAAAGTGTTGCGTTCGAATATTGCTTGTTTCGAATCTTTTGTTCTTAGCAGCGGTTTTGAAATTTATTTTCTGTTGTTTTTATGGATGCGTACAAGTGGGGTCATGTGTGTATTGTGAGTGCTCTGTGGGGTTAATGATTTTAAATTTTGGGTTTTAAGTTAAAATTTAAAATAAAATTTAAGAATTTTTGGGATGGAGCAGAATTTCTAGAAATTAAAGCCCGAAATGCATATTTTTTGGTTTTAATTTTTATTTTTTTTTAATCATTAAATTTTAAAAAATATATATTAAAAGTATTGAAAAAATATCGGCTATTTAAGATATATTATTATTTAAGATATATTAACTGATTTCGTTAAAATGAAAAAGTGCTTAGGTCGATTTTGTAAAAATTAAAAATAATTATAGAATGATTACCAAACCATTATTGTTGCTTGAAAAATCCAAACCTATGTATTAATTAAACTTCTAAAATGTATATTTTACAACAAATTAAAGGTTTTTAGTTTACGTTTTTTACTCGTTAATCCTCCTAATAGCCTCATATTTACAAGTAATTATCTACCCAATATCATCACTAACTACTAATGAGCTTTGGCGTCTTGTAATATAGTAATAAGTATGTAATTCTGAAATAGAAGCAGTCCAGCTCATTAGAAATCTGATTAGTAATTTCTATAGGCGGTTTTCAGCTTCGGCGAATTTTAGGCTTCTGTTCATACATTTCAGCTGTGTTGTAAACCAGCATGAGCTGTCAGTTTTTTCGATTTTCAATCTAAAGAACGTTGAAAACATCTGCCGATACATTTATAACTATCATAACTATACATTAGAATGGAACAGTTAGTCATAATTTTGGTAGAACTAATGATTTTTTAGAGGTTAAAAATCATAATTACTGTTAAGTTTATTTAAAATTATTATTTAGGTTTAGTATTCCTTATAATAGGCTCGATTTTACTTTTGACCACCTTTTTCCTAACCTAGAAAAGTAATCAGTACTGTTAGATCACTGTATTTGAAGTAGTCAAATTTGACATATTCTTATAACCAATACAAATTTTGAAAATTTATACTTAAATTACAAGTCAAGCCCTGATAATATGTCCTGTTAGGCCCTGAGGCATGCTTACAGCAAATTTTTCAGTTGATGTTTAAAATCATCCTGTCTTCACACAAAACGATCCAACTTAATCTGAATTTCTATATGTTAAAGTAAATGAGAATTTTTGTCTGAACAAGGCGTCTTTTGTTTCTTTTCGTTTCTTCAGCTTGTAATCGTTAATTACTTTAGCATTACTGTGCAGTTTTTTTTTCTCCACAACTACTTCTACAGCTTTCACGCTTGTCTGCTGACATTCGATTAATTAATTAATAATGTTTGACGTTAACAACAGCAGACTGAATAAGATTTGGTGAAAAAATTATGAAAGTTAATAACAATAAAAACGGAGAGGAAGAAGAAGAAAATTTGTGTAAATGCTATATTAAAACACAAGATATTAAAAAATTAATAATAAAAGAATAAAAATAGAAATTTTCAATAGTGCGAGCTACTCCGACCAACTACCGCTTGGTTCAATGGCCGTTAAAATGAATTTTAGTACTTAATTAATCAATTGAAAACTTAACAAATTGCTAATAGCCGCACATTACATACATACAAATGCGTTTATGTGGCGTTGCATGTTACCTACGGTCGTACTAGCAGCGCTTGCGTCTCTAATAAAAATGCTAATTTCCCAACTTGTTTCAATACACAAAAGTACTGATAAATGTAGATGTATGTGGCATGCATTTTCATTGAATTTTCCAACTGCACACACACGCTCATACATATTTTATGCATTTCGTAATTGTTTGAATTTCTCAATTTTCAGTTTTCCTTTTTATACTGCGCCATAAAACTACCCCTCCTCAATTCAATGGCGCCTACGAACACATTAAATAAAGGATAGCTGCAATGCGCGTTGCAACCCTGGATGCATTCGAAATTTTCGAGCTAGTTGACTGCATACATGTGTGTGTCTGTAAAGCGTTAGCCCTAGAAAAAATAACAATAGCCTTAGACGAAAAATGTAAATTACATAATGCATTTTTTATTTAGCATAAAAAGGAAAATGTGTAAAAAATAACAAAAACTGTAATGCTTGTTGTTGCAGTATGTGTCAAAAATAGGCGATTACATCACGCTCTTACAAAAATGCATTTTCAATGAAGTAATGACTTTTATTATTATTGTTGTTTTTTTTCGTTTTTGTGGGCATAAATTTATGCCCATATGCTGTATGCTTGTTATATATGCTTGAATTGGTATATTAATGACAAAAATGTAGTGTGAAAGATACCCAGCAGGACTTTTTGTGTCTTTTATTTTGGTTACAAAAAAAAAAATAATGTGTAATGCAAAAAGTAATTAAAAACTATTTTGAAGTAATCATTACTTCCCTCAGCAATAATTTTTTACCAAGTTCATAAGACCAAAATACTTTATTATCATTGGTTAAGAGAAAAAATGCAATATGATGTAATTAATTTTTTTAAGTAATCATTACTTTCCTCAATAATACATTTTTATCGTGTTCATAGGACAAATTTACTTTATTATAAATGCTTTACAAAAAGTAATTTAATGTAATGCGAAAAGTAATTAAAATATATTTTCAAGTAATCATTACATACCTCAATAATATTTTTTTTTATTATGTACATAAGACAAAATTACTTTATTATGGGTTCACAAATAATAATTAACTGTAATCCTCGAAGTAGGTAATCGAAAAATATATTTCAGTAATCATTACTTTTCTCAGTAATAAATCTTTATAATTTCCATAAAAATTATTTGAATTGAAATTATTGACATAAATAATCAAAATTGTTAAACATTGCAATTATAAGTATAATTATCTGTCCGTCAACTTTGATTACCGCTAGCCGTAAATCGGTGTAATGTATTTTGTAATGTATACTTCCTACAAGACTGGGTTGGTTTGGGGAGTTTATTTTGAACTCGCTTAGAAGCTAGAATAAGCTTTTTAAGCGATCGTAGCGAGAATATATTAGACGCTTGTAACAGAAAAACTGGAAATGGTCGAGAATTCGTTTTTAAATACTTTTCTGTCTATATAATGGTACTTAGTGCTCCAATACTAGTCATATCCTCTCTGGAGAAGCTCTTATTTATAATATAATCACAAAAAATGTTACTCTGGATGCCTTTCCTAGCATTCTTTGAATCTTCGCAGCTTCCCAGTGTCCTGCCGACCTTCGAAAAGTCAGTTTCGCTTGCATAACCAATGCTGCCACCATTCGTCGCATTGGTTGGTGTTAATGGCCTTGCACATTTATTAATATACAGCAGCGATATGTGGACACACATTACACCAGGTTACAAAAAAATATCGTGGAAAATGCAGCGCAAATAATTTCGGTCATACCCAATTGATTAACAAAAACAAAAAACAAAGAATGGAAAGCAACACAAAAGCATAAAAAGGAGGCACAACCAAATTATTTCATATAATTTGTGGTCGCCCTTGGCCATAACAGTCGTCGCACACTGTCACGGTCACAAGGACCCAAGGGACCAGCAATGGAGGCAAATGAACACGGAAAGGACAACACCGGTGGCCAGAGGGATGAAGGGAGAGGTGGAATCTACCGTGTAGACTTTGACTTAGCGCATCCGACTGGAATATTGTATTAAATACAAAATTATATTATACACATATAGATGCTATGTATAACTACATTTTCACTTTGTTGTTGTTGTTTTTGGCTCATTGTTTTTGCTGACAGCCATGGCAAATGCTTAGAACTTTAGTAAAGGGCGCCGCGACAATGGCTTTGTTGTGTCTACCGTCGACAGCATACAGCTAACATACCTTTAATAGTTGCTTAGTTGCTTTATTTCCCGTTAGGGCAGGGAAAATGCGACTCGTCGTAAATTGCATTTTCACGTGTTCGACGCCTGCAACCCCCTAGCAGTGTTGTTGCATGAGCCTTGCCACGCAGACTTTTCCGGGGTTGCACACGTCTATTTTGGCTGGCTGTAGGATTTTCCGGCGACGTTGCAAGGCAAGGCAAGCGTAGTGGCATATTTTTTCATATTTCTACTTTGTTTTTTCGATGTTCGGTGAGTATATGTGTGCGTGTGTTGTTGTTGCTGGCGACCCTTAAATGATCGTCGAATGCAGCGACATTATTGTTCATTTTATTGCTATTGTTATTGGTAGACGTTGCTTACGCTGGCGTTGTTGTTGTATTTTGGTATTGTTGTAATTGGTTTTTGTTGTTATTGTGCTATGCTCATAGCTTTATGCTGCTATTCCTGCCACTGCGTGCCGACAACATTTTCTTTTATTACCTTTGCTCTACGTTTTTGGAATTTTCGATTTTCTCGCTGTTGATTTCGTCGTCCTAGTCGTTTTCTTCGTAATTTTCGTCGAAGCGTGCTTTTTTGAAATTCTCAACGCGTACTATGCGTGTGTAGTAGGCACAGCGTTGCTTCGAAGACCTTTAGTTGCATCTATATTACCACTTGTACACACATATTTATTAAGATACTTATATATTTATATGTGTATAGAAGACGAGCTACTCTTCTCACTCAACACATAAAATCCACGAAAATTCATTGAATTCAATTTGTCGCTCAGTTCGTAGTGTCGCGTCGACGTGTGAAATGTAGACGTTGTAGACCTTGTTGCCTCGCTGCTGCTAGACACTTCCTCTGCATGTCTTACTTTCTGCGGCGAATGGAAAAAAAAATGTTGCTTGTCTGCGTGCTTACTCTTCTCACACTCCTCCCCTACGCTCCTTTTCTCTTCATTACATTATTACATTGTCAACGGCTTGAACGGCGCGTGTGCTTTGTGGCACTTCTATTGTCTCGCCTAATAACTGCTAACTTCCAACACTTTTCCACAAATTTAATCAGGCAAAATTGCATTCTCGTTGTTGTTATTGTTATTCCACTTATTTTTGGTCTGCTCATTTTCTTCGTGCACTTAGTATTCATTTGAACCGATTTGTTTGCTTATTTTATAATTTAAAACGCCTTTGCTTGCCGGCTTTCAAGCGCAGCAATAAAATCCATTTCGAACGTGTTTCGCATGCCAAGACTCAGTACCATTACATACATATATGTACAGTCACAAATATTTAATGAAATGTGCTTTGTAATCCTCACTACGCAATGATAATGGCTTTGCCGGAATTTTTATGGTCGCTTGCATTTATGCATTGCAATTAAATTAGTGGGAAAACATAAGCATTAAAATGCTGAAATAAATTACTTTAGCTGCATAAGGAAAATTCAGATATTTAAAATTCCGCTGACCCATTGCCAAAATAGCGATTGCACTATTAAATAAATTGCCATTTAAGTTTAAATAATAATCTCTTTTGTATAAATATTTGAAAATAATATTTATCAATAATCAGCGCAATAAATAATAATAAGCAATTAAAAATTTCGTGTGACAACAATAACGGACTTGAAGGCGCCAGCTTAACGGTTACAACTCCATTTATGGTGGTATAATCAGTATTGACTATCGTCATTCTCATAAAGAAAACCAAATATTGATTCATAAAATATTAAGTGGTAAAATTAAAATAAAAAAATTATAAAAATAATAATAAAATTAATAAAAAAATATTTTAATTTATCGGGAAATGCCGTTTAAAGTCAAATTTTAGTTATCATGTTTTTTTAATCTGTATTATTGGTGTTATTAATCTGTATTAGTTACAGAACAGTGGAAATACATTTATTTTTAA
Organism: Zeugodacus tau; assembly: GCA_031772095.1. NCBI lineage: Eukaryota > Metazoa > Arthropoda > Insecta > Diptera > Tephritidae > Zeugodacus > Zeugodacus tau. The sequence goes on along the minus strand of CM062652.1, from coordinate 12,790,376 downwards.
AGTATAAAAATCTTGAACTGTTATTTCACTCCTTGAACCTCTCTAGATGGCAACTTGAACTTATCGATAACTATTCGACTTTTTAATATCGATTAATCTCTTTAAATATCATATCTTATTTACGAATATTGTTCCGTTGTATCTCAACGACTTGTATTGTTTTGTTCCTGAAGTTCCTGTATAATCGATTTTTAATCAAGAAAATTAAGAAACTTTTTTTATTGAAAATCTGTGCCAAGCTTACACGTCAGCAAACAGAGGAGCCGACCGCGCAAAATTGAAGTAGTTTTTCTTTTAACAACAACCAGTAAAAGTTTCAATTTCAGCATCAAGATATTGAAGAAAAAATCTATTATTTAGGATTGAGTGAAATTTATCGATTATATGTATAAGGTTATTGGTACTCTATAAAAAAAAAAAACAACTAGTTTCATGCAGAATTAAATACAGAACCCAAGCTATTATAAAATCACCGCCTCATCAATTATTCAATTATCGATAATTATCGCAAAAAATCGATCAATGGTTTACAGCTGATGTAGAAATAAATTATTATAAATATGAAAATCTAAACAGAGTTTTCCCCGTATACAGGACATATTTTTTTATATAAATAAATTCATATAAATATATATATATCGATTTTTAATTTTTATACAAATTTAACAAGAGTATCAAATATGCTGTACAATAAAATTGAATTATTTCAAATAATTAAAATGTATTTTGCACTAATCGATTATTTTATTCACAAAATCGATAACAACTTGTAATCGAAAAAAGTCGTTTTTTAGTAAATTGGATTTTAGTGTCAAAATATTTAATATAGTGAGTAAATAGCGGTTATTGCATTTTTGAAGGTCTTTAGTGTACTGGTACCAAAATAATAATCGATTATTTTATTATAGACACCAATATAGTACAGAGATTAATCAAAAAGGTATCCTTGATATGTCTCTACTCTCTCATATATTACTGCTTGGTTATATAAATTGACTACCGAATGAGTTCTCTTACTTTTAATGATTTTCAAATATTTTTGCTTCCTAAAAATCATTCATCGATCTTAATAAGTTATGCTCTAGTTACCATATTTATCCATCTAACCTAATTAGAAAACCAATTGACTAATCTCATTACGGAAATCTGTCCTAATTTAGTGCATTTTTCATTTGAAGGGCAAAATAATGTAACACTCTTTGTTTTTCCCATTGAACGCTAATTGCCAGCGGCCAAGCGGCTGCGTGTGATTTGTATTACAAGGTTTGCCGCTTGCCACATTGCAGCTGAATCATCGCGTTGCTGCTGCAGCGGCTACTTGTTACGACCAACAACAATAGCTTATATAAGAAACTATCGTGGCTATCTGCGCCCTTTTGCCTAGGGCGGCCTATACATATCATATCATAGCATAGTTGAGTACAGTTATTCATAGTTGCGCATAGTTAGTGCGCAAGTAGCTTTGCATAAGTTTATATTATTATTTTTATTTAACAAAAGCAACGAAACTACATTATTAACACCAGCAACACTCTTACGAACAATTGTGCCATTATTAATGTTATTTTTCTGCATTTATCTTTTCATGTAACTGTCGCGTCATTGCTGTTTGTACGCTGTTGCTGTTTGCTTGGATTGCGGCCGCACGATTTGTACTTTGCGCATGCGCACAAACACACAAATAAATATATTTACATGCATTACAGGTAAGCAATCAAATGTTGTTAAAGATTTTGGTGATTTTCAGAAACTTTACGAATTTCGAGCGTATTTGTTGTTGTTTTTTTTTAGCCTTTTTCTTTTATTTTTGTATTTCTGAAATTTTTGATATTGATAGCTTAAAGAGATTGTATTTTCGACAGTCTGTCGTACAAGTCGAATAAGCAACTGCTTAATCCGCCAACTGTCGGCGGCTGCTGCGTTGGCAGCTGATAGCTTACATGTGTTGCACAGCGTGCTGCTGGCGGTATCGTTGCTTTTTGAAGTATCTGTTTGACGGCTTTGTGGGTTTACAATGTTCATAGATATGTTTATAAGTATGTGCAAGCGCTATAAGCCCACAACCAGGCACGATTCATGTTAGAAGCGTGGGTAGCAGTAGGCGCATAGGTTGTGTTGGTTCTTGATATTGGTGGTGGATTGGTAATTCGTCGATATTATATACTTTGTTCTAGGATTTTAGGTTCTTTTTTTTATTTTTTTTAGTACTCTTATTTTTTTTAAGATATGCTTAGCTTTTTGAGCCTAATTTAATTGAATTTAATAAATACAGAATGGTACCCTTCCATATTTAATTGATAAAATGGCAAAATTATTTAAGAAACTACTATTAATACTATTATTTACACAACGAAATATCTAAAAAAAAATTAAATTAAATTTCTTTAAAAAATTGATATTTTTTGGAAAACGATAATTTGAAAAAAAATTTTGAATATATTTTATACGATTTTTCATTCCAAAATGATTTAAAATTATTACATGAAAATAAATTTTTATTTAGTTTTGCTTTAATTTTCAATTTATAGACTAAAAAATTTGTCATCTTAAAAAATTAAAAAAAAAAACATAAAAAAAAATAAATTTTCTATATTTTTTTTTTGATAAATTTTCTAAATTTTTTTTTTGGATAATTTTATATACATACATTTTTTAATTTTAATTTTATTTTTTTTTATTTTTCATAATTTTTATCCACTAGTGTTTATGCCAAATATGTTTTGCATACTCTTATTTACAATATTCAATCCATACACTCAGATTCCCATCTAATTTGTTATCCATAACAACAATTGGCATTCAGTCAGAGTCAACAACGGCGGTACAAATAAGCGCGAGTAAGAAGGTGACACAGCCCATTATCGATGCGCAAGCATTGATTGCCACCACCGTAGCCAGGAATGCTGACTGAATTTGTGTATTCCACACACACGCTCGCATATACAAATTAGTATTGCAACTCTTATTTGTTGTTGTAATTTGAGGTGCAAGCTCCTCACTCGTTGGAGACTCATGCGCCAGCAATTTGTTAAACATTTTATACGCGTTCAATGGCGGCGAACGTGCGTGCTCTCGTTCACAGTGTTGTTATTGTTGTTTCAGTGCATTTTTTTTCCAAATCAATTGTTGTACGAAAAAATCATGTTTACGCTCATTATTTCGGTTATTGAATTCGAAAATATCGCTTTTTTCACTCAAATTGTTGAACTTTTTTGTTTGCTTTGGTTCCACATACGCCATGGCAGGCGGTGAGCGCTTCATTGGTATGTATGCACGAGTGTAGCTTAGCCATTTAGTGTGTGATTATTGGGAATGAGCTTTGAATACTTTTTTTTTAATTTTTTGTAATACAAACACACACATATATGTATGTACATACTCAAAAATACAAACAGTTCACTGCATTGCACGCAACAGCAAGCGTCTTCTCATGATTAATAATGGAGCAGACGTGCTCGGCAATTTAAATGCTCTTCTGCTTTTCGACTGCTACTAAAAATATTACGCTGCTCAATATTCAATATTGCCTCGACTTTTGGTTGCTGCTGCATAATAAATGCATTGCGTGGGGGAGTATTGGCATTCTGAATGTTTGTTTGTATGTAAGCATGTGAGTATTTATGGAAAAATAGAATTATACAGTCGACTAATAGTGTCGCATTGTATTCTTAAAGATGATATCGTTCGATGTGACTTGTTACTGCGTTTTTGTTAAGCAAATGTTGAGTTATTATGGCAAAATTTTATGCTTCAAAACTTTTATAAGCAACTTTATGGTAAGCAAATATGTTCGCAACAACAACAAAAGGTGAACACCCTCACAGGCAGCTTGTCGCGCCAGTGCGGCACCTGTGAGCCACTCCTGCTGTATTGAATACTACATGCCTTTTGTTGCATGTAATTAACAAGACACGATTGTTCGGATTAAAAAATAATAAAAATTAAAATTAAAGAAAAATATGTTCAGAAAATTTAAATAAAAAAAATTATTACGAAAAACTGAAAAAGACAAATTTTATTTTTCAAAAAGAAATAAAAAGTAATAAGGAAACTATATCAAAAAAAATTTAAAAATATTTATATTTGCAATATAAAAAATTAAATTTAATAAATACAAAAAAGTACTAAAATAAAATATAAAAGTGGAAAAAATAATTTTGTAATGCAAGTGAAATTCTTTAAAAAAATTATAATAATAATTTCTTATAGCTTGAGCTCCATTACTCATTATCTGAGTTTCTCAAGAGCTTAAAAATATTATTTGAAATCCTCAGGTTACAAAGCGACTAACAACAAGCTTCCAGTAAAGAACAATAAATATTTAAATAAGTTACATTTAAAGACTGTTAAATTTAATAAAGAGTTTTTTGTAATTATTTTAGCAAGGGAACCATATCATAAGAGATATAATATAACCACAAAACTAAAATTTATTAAATTATAATTTTTTTATTTTTCATTATATTTTTTCCTTTCCAACACATAATAAAAGAAAACCGCACCTGTTCATTAACAACAAAAGGTGGCTAAGAAAAGATTACAAAAAAATAAGAAAAGAAAAAAAATTTAATCCAATCCTCTTCACAGTTAACCATTAATCCCGCTTTTCAGCGCAAATTTGCCAACACAACAATAACAACTATAATATCAGACAACATCTGTTGACACAATAACATTCCAAAAATGGTTATTATTGTAAGCGGTGAATGTGTTTTGTAGTCTTTTTCTTTTGTTTTTTGAGACTGACTTACAAATTTTTTGTGTATTTTTAATTTAAATTTCGTTTTATTTGACAAAATTTTTTGTGAGCAATAATATCGAAGCGCTAAAGTTCCTCAAATGTATGGTTGTACAAAGATATTTACGCCAGAGTCCCTGTAGGAAATACAATTTTAACATAATTTAAAACAGATCGTGGATAATTAGAAAATATAAATAGTTATTTGTTCAACATTATACTTCAATTCGAAATATTTATAGTCTTCTTCATCAACTAAACCATATTTTTGGGATAACATAACCTCAAAATTTATGCAGTTATGTCTCTCATTGTTTCTTCAAACGCTGGAATATTTGAAAGTAATTTTACATAATAAATATATTTTTTAATACGAATTTTAATATTTGTCTTTACTTCCTACATGACATTGCCTACAAATTGACTCCTTGTACCAAGATATCTCAACATTGCCTTGTTTCTTGTGTTGCACGCCGTTGTTGCATCATCAATTGCCACTCTTGTGCTGTAACTTCTTTATTATTCTTTTATTTTCACTTCTTCGACTTGTTTTTCTTCGTTGTTTTTTTTTTTGTTGTTTATTGTTGTATTTGCCATATTTTCCATGCGCTGCCATTTACTTGTAATAATTTTCATGTTAATCGCAAATGCGCGATATGCAAATATGGTGTTGCCACGTTTTCTTGTTTTCAGTTTCAGAAATTGTGTTTTTTGTGTTGTTTTTTTATTTTTTTTTGCGGCAAGTTTATATTTGGCCTCGAAACGATTTTGAGCACGCGGCCGGTGTTGCTTCGTCGGTTTTTATTGACTTATTTTGTTGTTATTAGCATTGCTTAGTCATCGCTTTGTCGCTAAATTTGCTGTATTACATAATTCTTGTGAGATTTTGTGATAGGTAGATGGTTGGGTTTAGTTGTATGCTAAGGTGGGGAAGAGCTCAAGAGTTAGGCAGTTGTGGCAAGTTGTTGGTGATTTATAATGTTTTTGTAAAAAAAAAAAACAATGTTTTGAGATCGTGTAGGAACTTTTAGTTTCTCTAGAATATGTTTCTAAGTAAGATCTCACTCTTCAAATTTACTATAGATCCCTTTTGTAATTTGACTCTGTTTCAATAATATGTTTATAATGTTGCAACATAGATGCAATGTGATTTTTATACATTTTAATACTTAGTATTCTCAAAAATTAGTTCGATTTTTATTATTGATCAGATAAGAACTTGCCTAGATTAACATTGGAAGCGTTCTAGTATCCCTATGGGAACCTCCACCTCTACTATACTACTATAAAAGTTCCTTACCTAAAATATCAGCTTACCAGCGTATTGCCTACCAGCCTCCAAATAATTCACCTGTCGTTATATAAATATTTTAATTTATTTGATTTTCGAATATTAAGCTAACAAATTTTTATTGCTTGAACAGATAAAAATCTCCAAAAATAATTAACGCCTATCACACGAGACTTTTATCGCGCCAATCAACGCTGACTACAACAAATTAAATTTACATAACAATTTCATAAATATTTACAAACACACACACATAAATAGAAGTGTGTTTTTATTGAAAAATTTATATCGGATTTAAAAATTTTATGAACCACCGCAGAAATGACTCAATTAATCGCTGTCTCTGTCAATACAAATTATGCAGATTGAAAGGCAGCGGCCAATGACAGTGGCCAGAGGACAAGTGAAAAAAAGTGCCGCTACTTTTGGTTTAACACTAAAAACAATGCGCTGCATATCAGTTGTTAAAATGAAATTGAAAAATTGAAATGAGATAATGCATAAAGAGACAGTGATAGGTATGTATGTATGTATGTGTATAAATATGTATGTAAATAATGAAAAACGTTTAAAAATTTGTGGAAATTAAAAAATTGACAAAATCGAAAAATAATCAAGCATAAATGCATAAATTAGTTATGTGCGTCGCATAGACGTTTAATCAAATTATCATATTGATAGTCTGATAGTCAGCGCTGAGACAGGAAAATGTGTATTTGTGTGTGTATACCGTTATTTCCACACATACAACCAAGTAGCGGTATATAAATATTCATTTTTATTATTCGAATGACCAATTTTAAACACCTTCCTCAGTGATTAGTTATGGAATTTTATGCGTTTTTTAATTTTTGTTTATTGTTTTTATTTTCAACTTTATTTTAATTTTTATTTTAGTTTGTGTAATAAAAAAGAATTTATGCGCAATAATTTAAACAATTAATTTGTGTGTACACTTTTTTTGACCGTATTTGAATATTCCTATAAAAAAATGTGTTTAAAATTTTTTTAAGAATCTTTCTTCAATTGCATTTTTCGTGAGTTGGCAACTCTATCAAAAAAAATTAATTAGTGACGTCTTCTATTTGGTAAAGAAATTTTCTTATTTTTACCAATTTTATTTTTTGACAGGTGGCAACACTATTTTTCCATATGTTTAAACTGTAAACTAAAAATAGTTTTTCGAGCACTGTTTTAATAAACTCAATATTTGTTATACATTTTTTGTAATTATTTTCTTATTTGTCTTCTGTGTGGCAAAGAAATTTTCTTATTTTTTACCAATTTTATTTTTTAACAAGTGGCAACACTATTTTTCAATATGTTTAAACTGAAAACTACAAATAGTTTTTCGAGCGCCAATTTCATAAACTCAATATTTGTCATACATTTTTGTAATTATTTGCTCAGTTTAGTATTTTGTATAGGCGGCAACTCTATTTTCATTTTTTATTTTATTGTTAATGTTATTCCAAAATCTCATTAAAACTGCTTATTTTCGCTACAGCTTTTGTAGTATTTTCCAAAGTTTTACTTTTTCGTCAGTTGGCAACCCATTGATTTTTTTACAATTACTTTTCGAATCGACTTTTTACTTTTTTTAACTTTTTTTCAACTTTTATTTTTTATAATTTTTTTTTTTAATTTTGTTGTAAATTCTTTTTCTGTCACTTTCCTTTGGCACCACACTGTAGATTTCCATTTTCCTTTTCAATTAATAAATAAATTGTTATCTTTGGTTAATTAGTAAAATTAATCACGCAAAAGCGTAGCGAATGGTGAAAAGTGTGAGAATGAAAATGTTTTTTTATTATTGTTGTTGTAGTTCTCTATGGAAATTTTTAATTTGTTTATACACAAATATTGAAAATTAAAATTCAATATAGATTTAACACCCAGCTTGATAGCGCATTTGTCAACTTGCCTACAGCTGTTGCCGAGTAATTGGAACCGCACAAAAGAAAAGTGTTGAAGACACTTGCTTTGCAGCATTTCTTCCAGAGAAAACAATAACACAATAACAATTGATTGCGCAGCTGTTAGGTCGCTTCTTGGTGGCTTAAACAGACTGCGCAGTATCAGCCGAGCGTTTAATAAAGCTACCTTTAACTATCATTGCTGCTGCAGTTAGCGAAACTAGCCGCCGGCCAACGACGCTGCATGCCACATCGATCATTCTAACACCTTGACAGCACGTACACACATATTTAACACACATTCATGCGGTGTGTGGCTGCCTCCGAGCTGCAGTTGTCAACGTGGCGTGTTAAGGAAATCATAATTAATGGTCATTTCGCCCATTGTTATTGTCATTGTGGCAACAGCAACAATAGTTGAAGTGCTGAGCAAGTCTTTGCTAGTGGCAAATTAAGCTAAATACAAAGCAGGTAGGTCTGTATACATACATACACTTGCATATAAATAACTCACACAGGAAGCCACCGCTGTGCGTGTGCGCCATTGAGACACTTTTCCCGCCTGTGGAAATCATAATTTAAAACTGCAATAATGCTTTTGGCTTGAAATCGTAATAAAATGTCTACGAAATGCTCGCCAACTGACACTTGCAACATTTATTTATCCATGAAATAATATTGATTTGTGTGAGTGTGTCTTCTCTGTGCTGCACTAATTCTCCTGACCTGCGTCATTTTTCAATTTTTCCATCACTTGCAGCCAATTGATACCCACACACAAGTGAAATGTGATAGCACTTCAGCTGTTGTGTCCACTCAGAAATTGGCCTGTTAATCGCATTCGATCTCATAAAGGTTTTTTTGTATTTTGCGCTCCTTGCTTTCGCCTTCTTTCTTCATTCTTTTTTCTTTTATTTTTATTGGGTTTTGTGTCTCCAAGATCGTCACAGACTTGTGTTTTATTGCTTATTTTCACACCGCATTCGCTTTGTATGCGCTGCGAGCTGAAGAAGCATTGTAGCCACTGAAGGTTAGTTGTTAGTGTGTGTGTAGAATTGTATTTATGTACTTGTTGTTGTCTACTGTGGTTATTTCATGCCCTGCAGCTTAATTGTAATATGCATGTGGTAGTGAAACATGTGTTGTTGCTCTTGTTAATGTTGTTATTTTTGTTGTTGAACAAATTGAGTTCATTCGGGCGGAGTGTCAAATTTCATTCGGACAAGTTATTGAAGCAGCACCTTTTACTGGATATATATATGTATGTATATATTTATATACATACATATAGACATACATACAAGTGTTCATATCCATATATAATATTGTCTATGTGTTTGTGACCGTCTGCTGTAAATTTGTAGTGACAAGTAATTTTTTGTCATTATCAGCTTAAAATGTTGAAAAATCTTTAGCTGGCGGCTATTGATACTTGAATGAAGCTATTTAAACGGTAAAGACATATTTCATGGTTAAATATACATACATACACATGTGTGGCATTAGAAATGTATGTATGTAAATGCGAGCAGAGATTTATTTTGTAGTTGACGCATATAAGATATAACTCTTTGAAAGTAGAACTTTTGAAAGCAATTTCGATACAAATAAGAGGCTTATGGCCAACAGGCTTTAAATAATTATTGTTTTTTTTGGTACTTTAGGAAAAAAGTGAAGAAAATAAAAGTAGGCTTACGTTAATATCTGGGCTATATTGCCTTCTTAAATGAAATTTCCGAAGCAACTCTGAGTGTTTTGAGTTCACAACTACAAAACAATATATTTTTAGAGAGCGGATAGGAATTTAACTTTATCTGTGTTAAATTGTTCTATTTTCAATGAAAAGAACAATTCTCTGGTATTATCCATTTTCCATCTGGTGGATTTTTTAAGATATGAGATTTGTAACTTGATTTAGAAATCAACTTGCTTGATGTTTCCTGATTCTTTTTAGAACCTGTTAGGATCTATTAGGAACAATCTAAAAGACTTATAATAGAATTGGCTGTATTTACTATAATTTCCAAATTATTTTGTATTGAGCAAAACTCCCTTTTCTCTTTCTCTCGAGTATTTATTTTGTATGTGAGCTTTAACGCAGCTTTTTCAGAGCTGTCCTTAGTGTAAGCTGTGCTATTGTTACTAACCCTCGAGCTTTCCAGTTCTTCTTTGAAGCAAATTTCCTCAAGAATTTCATGATAAAATTAGCAAAACATCATACTGTCTTGTTCAAGACCTTACTTCGATGAAACAAACTATTGACTCTTAATAAGACCGATAAATTAATCTTAGATTACTTCCAGAATCTTACAAATTCGATTTACATATGTAAATGTTAACGGTAGCAATTTCGAGGTAATTTCGAACTACATTTTCGAAAAAAAAGTATTTCTTTATAGATATAGATCCATGTTATTACTTTATCCATATCAAATTCACGACAGGCGCCAAGACTGTAGTCCAGTCAGATAGATATAGGTCCATGTTATTACTTTCTTCATTTCAAATTCACGGCATGCGCCAAGACTCTAGTCCAGTCAGAAATGAGACCCAAGAATCTTGGATAGATTGATTAACTTAGGAAGCAAATAAAATAAATCTAAAATCATTTCATAAATATTAAATTCTTTTATCGAATAATCTCCTTAACAGAAAAAGTGACTTGAATGGCATGCATTTTTTATTTTTGTAAAATCACTCAGTAAATATTCTCAAATATTAACCAATATCCAAAACACTATTCATAAAACCAAATCACTCTTTTATCCCACTTTATACTAAGTAGTCTACGAAATGTGCCTTATGGATGCTTGCAACACGCTCCACAGCTCATTTAGTAAATTGATTAGAGGAAACATCCACGCCACATAATACTCCACTTCAATATTGAGCGCTAAGCAACCTTATAAATTCTATTTAATAAATGAAATTCCATCGCAATCACCGCACATCAATCTCAACACTCACTGAGCAGACAACACTACTGTTGCCACACTGCGGGCGCTATCGTCCTTATGGCCTGTCTTTCGCGTCGTTCCAGGGCGTTGAGGCGCGCACGCAATCGAATAAATAAAATTTAATATACATTTTGCAGTGTTTATAGAAATTTATGAGCATTGAACGACGCGTCAGCAAATGAGCTGTACGCAAATTGGTTCACGTGCCGGCAAAAGTAGTAAAAACAAAAGCAACAACAACAAGAGCTACAGTCAAACTACCGAAGTGCTGACAACAAGTAGGAGTTCAAGAAGAAGCAGCACAGCAGCAGCAGCGGAGTGAAACAGCCAATAAATTTGCATAAAATTATTTGCAGTGGCAGGCGCACAACGGCAACAACGCGCTTTTGAAAGGAGCTACACACGCACACACACATGTGGCGCGTATGTGTATGCCACATTGCCAAATTTATTGCCGTCGCGCCGCAAGTATTTGAGGCGCTTTTCGACGCAACGCAGGTAACATGCGCCGAATCAATTTTTAATATGCACCAAAATGTGGCAAGAAGTATTAATTTGCATTTACTGCCGGAGCGTACACGTAGAACGCCTGTGCTTGCGTTCTTCTATGGATGAATGTGTGCTGGAGCTGAAAGAAAGGCTCAGCCATCAGTTGGTGTGTTTGCTGATTTTAAATTTATTAATTTTCGGTTGCCAAATTAAATGTGTGACATTAATCAGGTATTCATTTTGCGCTTGTTGTTGTTGGTTTTTGGTGTTTCTTCACTTCTTTTTTGCCTTGTGTGTTTTCACACCTTGTTTGTTGACACTATTGTATTGTTTGTTCTACGAATTTTGGCTGTTTTTCGTTTGAATTCGCACGTGTTTGGGAGATTTATCGAGTTGACACGAAAATCTGCGCAAATATCCAAAATAAAATCTGAAATTATAATGATCTGTAAATATTTGGTTAAAGAGTTTTGCGAATAACAGTTTATTTTCATATTAATGTGTGAAAATTAAAGTTCTTGAGAAATATATTACATGAAAAATAAAAATAAAATGTGAGATTCTCAGGTATTCTAAAGCTAATAGCAGCTACGGAGGGACCTATCGGCTATGATTGAAGTTTTAAGGCAAGAAAGTAAGGAAACTAGAGAACCTACCAAGCTCTACTTTATATTTTTATTATTTTTTATTCGAAACGTCGACAACCACACAATAATAATTAGAAAAAGAGTTTACTCAAGTTTCCTTCCTAAATATTTACTGTTATTTCCACTTTATACTATATAAAAATCTTCTGATAGCGTAATTATTAATCATGATTATTTATCATCATACGTAAGGGTATATTAGGTGTTAAAAACAGTTAAGCAAGTTGAAAGAATTTTTGTTTTCCATAAAGTGGCTATCAGCATGTTGCGCAACATTTTCCTGTTGGCAACATGTATCTAAATATTTATTGCAACATTTTTTTAAGTTTTTATTTTGATAAATAATAATTTTTAAAATGCAATGGCTATCAACATGTTGCGCAACATTTTCCTATCTGCAACATGTATCTAAAAATTTATTGCAAAATTTTTTATATGTTTTGAAAATTAATTATTTTTTAAATGCAATTATTATAAACATGTTGCGCAACATTTTCATGTCTGCAACAAGTATCTAAACATTTATTGCAACATTTTTTTATGTTTTTATATTTTGAAAATTAATTATTTTTAATATGAAATTAATATGTTCACAGGAATTTCAAAAAGTATGAACTCTCGGTTTGAATTAGTTAGTCTGAAATTCTCATCTACTTTATTAAAATTTTCCATAAACAAATATTCATTTACTATGAGATTTATAATTGAAACAACATTTAATCCTGTAAAATACCACAATTTCCTCTTTAAATTAAGGCAATTTAGTAAAGCTTCAGTATATTTGACAAATTTCTGTAATTATACCTACTGTAACTCACAGTTATTGCCAATACCTTGCACTTGACGACTTCTAATTTGAAAATTAATTAAGATAAATGCAAATTTCAAGAACTTCATGCAACACACTAAAGGTAGCTAATAATCAGGAAATGCCAATGACAAACTAATTGCAAGCGCCTTTAGGCTTCATTTATAATTTATTTGCAATTAGTGTGACTATTATTAGTCATGTTGCAACATGCCACAAATACATTGACAAATGCGAAGTATTTACGGAACAATTATTGAAGGTGGATAGATGTGAGCAAGAAAAACCCTACAGGGAAATGTGTGAGAAATAGTAGCGGGAAAATAGACGGATATGGATAAGAATTGCGTTTCCATGGAGAGTTGGCTACGACAGTGTCCTCAAATTGTAATAATACAATAATCAAGTTTATATGATATGAAGCAAGTCTAGTGGAAGATTATATAATATAATACATGCTAATGCTAATGCTTGAAGACAATATTGTCTACATACCACGACTACAACAATACTAAACTAGTCCCAGACTAGTCCAGATATATATTTTCTGGATTTTTATAAAAAAAAACTCCAAAATGATAAATTTTCGTAAAATATTGCATATATAGACTGGTCCAAACTGTATTCAAAATGGTACAGTTTCGGACTAGTTCGTTCATTTTTTTTCTAAATGTGCAGAACTACTAAAAATCAGTAAACTATTTGAATTTTTCATAAATACTATTTCTTCACTGTCATTCCAAAATGGACCACTTCTAAGACTAGTCTTACATGCATGAAGTTGTCACATAGAAGATGCGTATATAAGCATTAATCAGTGGCTGCTTACATATGCATATTTGTACAACCGGCTGCCATCACATAAATCTCCAAGCACTTGCGCAAGTGCAATGGCATTTATTTGCATAGCAACAACAATAACAACAACAGCAACTGCAGCAGCAGGCCGACTAACAAAGTTGCCTATAGCGGGAAGCGAAATGCGATATGCTGGTGACAGCGATAGCGATCTGTACGCAAATTTGCTTACCATTTAATTAAATTGCATGCAACTCATGATTGTAGTGTTGAGGCAACTTACACCCTTTCCACACCCATACTCATGCAGCAGCGCACTTTAATGCAGCTAAGTTTGTTTTGAAGCATGTGTGAGTGTGTGTGTTTGTCTGTGTGAAGATATCAATTGCAAAATGCGGTAGGAAGTGGTGGTGCATTGCAAATAGTGAATGCAGTAAATGTCACATAACTTGCAACATGCCAGTGGCGCACATACTATGAGTTGTTGCAAGTGGGTGTGTGTGAGTTATATACATATAGAACTGCTGCTGTGCGCAAATATTACTTTTCCTCACATCTCCATCCTTTTTTCGCTGTGTTTGTCTGTGTGTGTGTGCGCGTGGAAAGTTCAACAACTTGAAAAGTGGGTTAAGTGCAATTGCAGCAATGTTTGGCGTTAGCGTTGGCGTTACAGTTGGCGCTTGTTATAGTTGGTTGCAAGTTGCAAGTTGCATAGCAAATAAGCGCGTAAGTTGACTGCAATGCATATTGGTTAGGTAAATTTCAATTGCAACAACACTCTCATGCGATATGTGTACTTATAGGACATATATATGTAAATATGTTTGTGTGTGTGCGTTCAAGTCTGTGCAACCAGCAGCTTTTATGCTTGACATGCATTTGGTTGCATACCCACACACACATTTAACCATAAATTCAGCTTGCCACATAAGTTCATATACACTTGCAACATCATATATGTACATATGTATGTCATGTAAATTATCGTCAACAATCAGTTGCCATTGTTAGCAAATGCAAAATCAATTAACACAACCTCACCCACATACACACACATAAATCTGCTGTAATAAAGCGCTGAACAACAACAATTATTGCTAGAGTATTGTGCCACACAGCAGCCTGGGTTAAGTAGCGTGTACACTTGCACTTAATTGCGCTTATAAAATTCATTGACATTGCGTGTAAATATGTTTGCTTGCATATATGAATTCAATCAGCCTTACGAACACATTTCTCGATATATGTATATATAGTGTATGCCCGCCCGCAAATTCCCATATAAATTTAATCCGTCGCTTATTTGCTTAACCAAAGCCGAGCAATTTGCTTAACGTATGCCGCTGAACTTTATCAATATATGTATATACACGCACATATATGCATATGCATATATGTAAATGCCAACTCACCATAACATACTGTCGATTTTATTGTTGCCACTCGTTGCACTTTATTACTGTCGTATAATGCCAATAACTTCTCTGGCGTTTAAGTGTCAAATCGATAGGGGCACATTAATACAAATGTACTTAACGCACACACCCACATACATATACCAATTGATATAATCCTTAACATTTCCTCGTCTTCTGCCACCGTTGTTGTTGTTGTTGCCTCAAATGCCACCCATTGCGGTGCCTAATGCGCCTACATGAAAATAAATTAACTGTATTATATCTTTTTCGCATTTGCACCATCATCGCTGCGGTAGGTGGTTCGCTTGGTGACGCTGGCAGCTGATTACCGTTGTTGTTTGTTGTGTTTTTATGCATCCTGCAGGCGCTGTTGTAGGTGCTGCTGATAACATATGGTTGAATTTTCGTGTCAATAAAATTTGGTAATTGCATTTGTTTTGTTATAATGGCATACTGAATTCATTTATTTAAGTCAATTTTCTTTACCTGAGCTTTTATTAGCTTTTTTATGTACAATAATTAAATGTAATATAAATTGTTGAGTATTTAAGACTATACAATTTAGGTTCAAGGGTCATTTGATACCAAATCAAAGCGATTTTTTTCGAATTTCGAAAAATCAAAAGCTTTACTTAGCTAAAGAAAGAACAAGAAGAGTTCTTTATGCTAATAATTAGAAAATAGTTCTAAATTACTTTAATAGCACTCAATTAGGGTTCTACTGACTCCACAGATTTATATTTTTTTTACATTTTACATAATCTCTTTTCGTAAGCTTTGTAAGCATACTAAACTTCTCATCTTGCGTTGACTTTTCTGATGTTGCATGATCATTGATGTTATTCGAAATGTTTCTAAGATATACTTTACATATTTTTAAGTTTGTTTGTCGCTTAAATTGGCATTTTCCAAGACATGTTTTCGAGATTTTCAAAATTGGTAAAAATTTGCTGTCGAAAGTGTCGAAAAACTGAACTGTTTTTTTAGCTGGAAACTGAACATTGCGTGACAATCACACTATAATGAACCGAAAAAGACTTTTCTCAAAAATGTTTCCTCAATATTTACCGTTATTTCGACATTACACGACTTAAAAATCTCATGAAGATGCGATGATTGCTACTAAGCGGGATACTTAATAATATCTAAGTTATTTAAGTCAGTTAAAATTATATTTTCTACAAAAAATCACTAAATTTAGCGCTATCAACATGTTGCGCAACATTTTGAAGCTTGCAACATGTATCTCAACATTTGTAGCAACATGTTTTTTAATTTTTTTATGTTTTCATAATGAATTATTGCAAATTATTTGAATATTTTGACTATTTTCTGTGTATTTGCAATGAATTTCGCAGTCAAACGGTAGCAAGTGGTTATAACTGTAATCCTATAAATAAATAAATAATTTTGCACGCGCTTATCCAAATAACGCAATTATGTTTTAACTTTTCTCAATCATAATTTTTCAAATTCTGCTGATTTTTCAAACCCTCGAGTAGTGCAATTTTTCACAAAGCAAAGCTCTAGGGGTTTAATAATGTGTGGGCGCGTAACAGTATGTGATAAGTTGCCAGTGTTCAATACATAAAAATTATCTGTATTTTTTTCCATATTATTTGCACCTCTTATAAATATTATTCATATATTTCTAACCCAAAAAGCGAAAATTTTCATGTTTATTTTAGCATTGTTTAACAATTATTACTCGAGTGTTGTGTCTGTTTATTTTTCTCAGACACAAAACACTTTTCAAACGCTTAGAAGTCGTTTGATGTTATTGTTGTTTCTTTTTCATTTTTTTCCAATGCAAGTTGTTAGCGTTTATTTCAATATCTAAAGAAATAAATAAAATATATTTGTACACTTGAGATTGCGAAAAGGTGTGGTTACCACACATGTGCCCCCGCCCGCACGCTAGAGATATAGCTGACGGTGTTTTACACCACCGCAAATTGCACTCAAACGCTTGCGGTCGCACTTGTATTTACCTGTACTTGGCGATAACACACATTTGTAGATACTTATATATTGTAACTTGTAGCATGTAGCATTCGCATTGCGCCGGCGCGCCCGTCTCTTGAACAGCGTTACCACAAAAACGCCTCTGCGGGAGTGACAAAGAGATTGATTGCTGCCCGGCCTGTCGCACAATCGACAAGAAATGATTAACGAAAACGAGGAACAATAAAATGCAGAAAAAAGTTAGAATAATAAAAATTAGAAAAAAATTAAAAAATATAAAAAAAAAATTGAAAAAAGTTATTTGAAAAAAAAAAAAAATTAAATGAAATAAAATTAAAAAATATCGTGCCTTATGCAGACAAAACCTGGAAAACAAAAGCAATATAGCACTTATAAATACCCACACATTTACAATAATACTCGCGCGCTTTTGTGGCTTACAGTGCCACTTAAGTTGTACGCGTGAATTGCCTCGAAGACAATGCGGTCGCAAACGGTGATTCGCTGCCTCGTCGCCTACTTGTCGAGTTCGTGATTCATACCGCGCTTGATTTGCTCTCATAAACTAACAGTAATGGCGCGATTTGTGGTCAACTACAATACAACAATGGGAATAATCGTGCCTCATTATGACTGTGGTCGGTTGGTCGCTATATAACTGGTTCTTGCTGAAAAAAAAATGAAAAAAATATAGAAAAAAATTAAATTAAATAAAAAATTTAATAAAAAATTTAAAATTAAAAAATATATATATTTAATAATAAATCAAGCACACGCATCAAATAATTGTTTACTCTCATTGTGCAACAGCAGCTTCCAAGCAGATGATTTGGTAACCAGTCAGCTGCTTAGACAATTAGAAATGGACCATATACCAACCTTGCTTAACCCAAACTATGACAAAATTATAAACTGTGCTATAAATCACTAGTAGTCGAAGAAGAAGAAGTATAAATCTTTCGCTCTACTCATTTCTATGCAAATTTGTTGTTGTTCGAATAACTTGCGTTACAGCGAAATGAAAATTATGCCGCAATAAAAATGTGCTCAGACTGCCATAAAAACTAAATTATGCGTAACTCTTTGGAGCTCATATCAAATTCAGACATCTTCCAGACTTGTATGTAATTAATTGTCCGCTTTTGAATATTGTTCAAAAAGCAGAAACGCGCATGACCCAGTTCGAAACAAAATGCTTTTACTTCTCAAAAAAAAAAAATCTGAAATTTTTTCAAATGCAAATTTTAATGAAATTTTTAAAATTATTTCTCAGCATTTTTTTACGCTTATCAAACCTCTAAAATCTGTTTAAATTTTTAAAATATTTCTTCTACAATTTTGAATTAATTTTTAAACTATTTTTTAAGAAATTTATCCATTAATATATTTTACTAAATTTTCTAACCAACTAAATCTTTTTAATCGCACAATTTTTCGCTGAAATCTGATATTTACACACCCTTAGCATTTGATTAATATAAATGTGTAACATTTTTGACGCCTCGATTAAATCTTTTCACACCATTTCGTCGTAATCACTGTTAATTATACGGAACAAAATTTATGGCTATAATATAAATGCTTGCTAATATAAAAAACTAAATTTAACAAAAACAATATAAAAGTAACTCAAAGTCTGGCTCAAAGTTGTTTTATGTTGTAATTTGAGCAGTTTGCTTTCGGTCTTTTAAAATGAAATTCTTTTTGTATTAATATAAATTTCACACTGTCTTCATAAATATTAATAGTTGGACAACACACGTGCTATTATCTCATGTAGATGATCTTCGATATGGACTAAGCTTTCAGAAAAATTTCCAGCAAAGTTCATAGAAACTCCAGAAATAAAAAAAAAAATTGAGATATGCGAGAACATCGCAAATACTCGTATGCGTTGGTTAAAGCATATTTTTTTATAAGCGAGTGTCAAAAGAACACGCAACTCAGTTGAAATTAACATGAAGGTCTGTAATAGCCTTTTCGCACAGGAGCTAATTGATCAATTAACCGGCCTTTGCTCGATTAAAGCGCTGATTTAGATCGAAATGAAAAATGCAAATTAGATGAAATGCAAATTTGAGACAAAGAACGTATGTATTTTTAAATTACATGTACGATATTTGTCTGCGATTGGCAGTATAATTTATAAAATAACAGTAATGGCACTCGACGGTAGATGTCGCTGGTGGAAATGATGGTTGTAGTTACTGAGAAAATAGCAATCAGCTGTTGAAACTTACTAATTTCTTACGAAATCCTGACCGATTATCGAGTAGCCAGCAGTGTGAAGGGCGAAATCTAGTAATATAATCAAAATTTGTATTAGTTAATGAATTTGGCTGTGCGAAAACACTATTAAGCCCTATAAGCTTTCACACAACTGTCTCTATTTTTTGTTGCTGCTTTTTTCAAAGATTTTTGGTTCTGTTATATGAAAATTTTCAATTTTTTAATTGTGAAGAATTATATTTTTATATAATTATATTTTTTTTTTCAAATTGTATACTGAAAGTTCCGAATGGGAATGTCCGAAATTGATTTAAAGTGTTAAGATTAAGTGCTTGCTGATTAAAATCAATTATTGCTTTTTATTTGCAAAATTTTATAGAATTAGGAATTTGAGCAAAATAATATCTCCAAGTAATCAAAATTAAGAAGAAGAAGAATTTAATAAGTACAGTAAGATATCTCACGGAGCCGATGTAACGATTTTATAAAAAAACGCAGACACATAAAGGCAATAATCATTGATTATTGGTGCTTAAAAACCTTGAGTAATACACCATTTCACCTCTTCGTGCTTGTTGCCAGCCCAAAGTATTGCCAATTGCTCCAGGTAGCAAAGCGTGAACTCCGTAGAATTCTGTGTTTCACATAATTTTTGGAAGTAATTAATCTTCCGGCTTAGCAGCATGGACCAAAATTTACTGCAAAGTAAAATTATAGTGTTGAAAAAATTTCATGTTTACAAAAGGTTAAACAAGCGTGCATGAGAATCTGCAAAAGATCAGAAGAGCTTGCGGAACGAGTGGGCGGAGTTGAAGTGCTCGCATGAAAAGAGTTAAGCAGAAATATGTGAATGAGTTGGAATGATGATTTATTGATTTTGTGGTTCATTGATTGACAAAAGGTAGGAATTTTATGGTGAACAAATGAAAAAATAAATAAATATTTGAATTTTAAAGTTACAATTTTTTTTTTGCAAAAAGAAAAATTTTTATTAATATATTTTTTTTGAAAATAATTTGAAAATAAATTCTTTTATTGAAAATCATTTGGAAAAAAATTATTAAAAAAAAATATATTTTTTTGAAAATAATTTGAAAAAAAATTCTTTTTGTGAAAATCATTTGGAAAAAAATTATTTAAAAAAATATATATTTTTTTGAAAAATTATAATATTATATAAATATATATTTTTTTGAAAAATTATTTTTTTATAAACTAAAAAAAAAATCAAACATTTTACAATAAAATATGTTTTCTGATTTATCAATATTTCTTTATTAATATTTTTTAATATGGTTTATTCTAAGTAATTTTTTTGAAGTTTTAGAAGCTTTAAATTATAAAAAAAAAATTATAAAAATTTTGAACAGACATTTTGAGTAAAAAAATATATAAAATTATAAGTTTTTTTTAATATATTAATTAAAAATAGTAATAATATATAATTTCTGGCTATAAATAATTATTAAATATTAATTTTAATTGGGAAATATATATTTTTCATATTTTTTAAGAAAAAATTTGTTTTACAATTTTAACTGAAATTAATAAAAAAAATTACATAAAATTATTAAAAAATCATATTTTTTACAGAAATATCGTTTTGGAACTGATTTTTATAAGTTAAAAATGTTTTTATTATTTTCGAGAATTTGAAATTTCGTTTTTTATAAATTAGAAATATTTTAATTCAAAATATTTACTCTTTGAAAATCTCAAAAATAATATTAAGATTTTTTACAAGTTCCTAGAAGTTCATGAGCAAACCTGCAAATATTAATGTAAGAAAGCAGTTAATGATGCGAAAGCGCAAACAAAAATATAAAATTGAATAAAAGTGAAATTATTGCTGTTTCTGCAAAGTGATTAACGCTGTCTGTGTCAGCAATGTTTTCTCTATTTTTCTGCTGATTTTTACAGCCAACGCACTTAAAGACTGGTGTGTTCAACGTAAACTCACTTCGCTGCACTTCACTTCACCTTACGCTGGTAACGCTCTCCAGCGAATTTAGTTATTTATTTACTTGATAATTGTGTAGGCGGCCTGTGATTGTTTATTTGCGCGCCGCTTGCAGTTTGCTGTTATTATTTACCTTTTTTCGAAATTATTTGCATTGATTTTTGGTTTATTTTGAGCGCCTTCCTTTTGCTTTGCTTCACTTTGCAGCGGTTGACTTTGCTCTTACACTGCATTGTCGTTGTGGTGACATGCATTATTTGTCACATTTACATTTTTCAAGTGACGCACCGCCAACAACAGCTACAACAACAACTATCTGCGCCTGCAGCTGTCCCTTCAAATACACTTACATACACTGGAACGCCTACGGCATAACCCTTTCACGCTTCACGCCTGTCTTCATTTGTGCCAGCGCGCATTAACTAAGATTTATGTTGCATGTGGCAATAATTTGCAAGTGCGAGTTTGCCGATTTCTTGTTTTTTTTTGTTGTTTTTTCTTACAAAAGTCGCATTTTTCTTGCAGGAATTTTAAACACTAAATATGTTGTGAAATATCATGAACCAATGTGTAGGTGCTACATGTTGTTGCAGCAGCACACATGTTCTGTATGTTGGTACGCATGCACGCATGTTGCAATGAAATATGTTTGCATGCCGCTTAATGTAAATTGCATGTTTTGCTCGCAAATGTGTAAAATTTATGCTATTACATGCTTGTGTTGCACCTCGCTGCGTATGTGTGTGTGTGTGACAGTTGGGCTTGTCAGTTTGCACCACGAATGTATGTAGTGGTTGCTGCAAGTGTTCACCCTCGCCAATTATAGCTGTCTGTTTTGTTGCTATTTGTAATTGTAATAAGCGTCATTAATTTTTCTAGTCGCAGTTATGATTTATGACATAATTTTCCATTTTTTTCAAATTTTAGTTTTGCAAATTATTGAAATTAGCTAAGATTGCCGTGCCACCCACGCGCCGCGAATAAAGTGTTTATCTTGAATTTGCTAGAAATAAGTGATTATTTTTGAATGATTGAGCTTTGTGGCATAGATAGTTTATTAATAATTAACATCATGCATACAGGGTGTTCGGTATTTACTTTAGGTAAATAAAAAAGTATACCGTTATTTAAAAATACAAATTAAAAAGAAAATAATCAAATTCTAAAAAATTAGATTTTCTATTGACAAAAGTAGTGAAAAATTCTACAAAATTTAATGAGAATTATATTTATTTTATTAAATGCGTCAATTAAAGTGGTATAAACGCTTGCTCTTCTATCTCTCTTTGTTTATACCAAAAAATATAATTTAATACCCGTTGCTTGTTCGTTTGGGATTAAAGAGAGCTATTGCCTTATTTTATAAATAATCGAGTCTGATCCTTAAAGCGATAGGAATTTTCATTCCCCTCTATATGTATTTTGAATAATAAATTTATTCGAAACACAAGAAGACAGAATATGTATAGCAAGATGCCTCCAGTAACGTTTAGTGGGTTCAAGATCACTGTTTTTATACACTCGCAACAAAGTTGCTAGATAGTATTATAGTTTTGTTCACATAACGGTTGTTTGTAACACCCAAAACTAAACGAGTTAGGTATAGGGTTATATATACCAAAGTGATCAGGGTGAAGAGTGGAGTTCAAATCCGAATGTCCGAATGTCCGTCCGTCCATCTGTGCAAGCTGTAACTTGAGTAAAAATTAAGATATCTTGATGAAACTTGGCACACTTATTTCTTGGCATCATAGGAAGGTTGCTTTCGAGCAAAACGGACCACTGCCACGCCCACAAAATGGCGAAAACCGAAAACACATAAAGTGCCATAACTAAGCCATAAATAAAGCTATGGAAATAAAATTTGGTATGAAGGATCGCACTATGAAGGGGCATATTTGGATGCAATTTTTTTGGGGAAGTGGGCGTGGCCCCGCCCCCTACTAAGTTTTTTGTACATATCTCGGAAACCAACAGAGCTATATAAACAAAACTTTCTGCAGTCGTTTTTTTTAGCCACTTCCTAATACAGTCCAAAAATGAAAGAATTTGGATCATAACCACGCCCACCTCCCATACAAAAGTTAGGTTGAAAGTTACTAAAAGTGGGTTAACTCACTAACGAAAAACGTCAGAAACACTAAATTTCACATAAGAAATGGCAGATGAAAGCTGCACTCAGATTTTTTTACAAAATGGAAAATGGGCGTGGCGTCGCCCACTTATGCGTCAAAAACCATATCTCAGGAACTACTCGACCGATTTCAATGAAACTTGGTTTGTAATAGTTTCCTTACATCCCAATGATATATTGTGAAAAAAGGCCAAATCGCTTCACAACCACGCCTACTTCCCATATACCAGAACTTTGAAGTCGGTCTGAATCGTTTACTTTACAATATATAAAGTAAGTACTAGTGAAGATATCGGTGCAGCACTTTGCACAAATATTATGTTAATAGTGTGGCAGCCCCATTCTAAAAATCGCCGAAATCGGACCATAGGTTTTTAAGGCCCCATATATCGAACACGAGGACCTCGGTGCTTCTAACCTAATATTATGGTTTCCAACTTTATACAATATATATGACGAATATGTGGGTCAAATTGTGTATTATATAATATAAATAAAGTTAAATAAATAAATTGCGAGAGTATAAAATGTTCGGTTACACCTGAACTTAGCCTTTCCTTACTTGTTAGAATATTGCTTTAAATATTGTGCAACATTTTTGATTTTTTTGTTTCTTACTAACATTTTTTTCTGATTTCATGAAACATTTTTTCTGATTTTATAAAAAAACCTTAAATACATTCAACGTCTTGATTTTGTTCCATATTCTAGTATGGACCCAGCCTTAGGCAAATAAAGCTGATTATTATGATTCTTAATTTCATACAGAGGTAGGTTTTGTTAATTTGTTTTTATTAAAATTGGACTTTTCAGGTTTCAAAACATCGAACAACTTATACCAACGACTATTGATGCGGTGACCTAAAGTCTGTTTGTAGTGAAGCCCTATAAACCATAAAAAGCGGGTCACTTTCAACTTCTCTTATTCAGAGTATTTATTTTTCCGCTTTATTTAGTTTAATTTATTTTTTATTTTATTTATGTCTCATGACATTTATTTACTTTTAATTTATTGCCACTAACACCGTAAATCCCACCAAAAGCTCTGCAATTATAAAACAAACACAACGCGCTGAGCGCTTCCTTTGACACATAATTGCTTTGCTGACTTCAGTCGCCCTTAAAATATCATAGATTTATGCTTTTTCACTATCAAAAACCACACAAAGGCCATTGGAGTAAGCGCAGCGAGCGCGTAAACAAAGCTTTTAAGAAGCTAATAAATTAAATTTGGAATTAAACCAGAAAATTAAACTAGCAACTCAAGTCAACTGAGACGAGCAAGTGAATAAACTTGCTGATAAACGTAAACAAAAATGCATAATTGTTTATAAAAAATACATATTAGTGTGTGATAATGTATGAAAAGTGATTATAATAATAAAAAAATATAATATTAAATGACCAAAGTGAGGTTAGAAGCAATTGTGGAAAAAAATTATAAAAAAATGGAAAAAAAATTAGTAAGCGAATCATTGCGAGTTGCTGTTGACACGTTACAAAAACAAAAACTATATAGGAATCATAGAGCACTTGAATACTCATACATACACAAACAGACATACTCAAAGTTATCTATGCCCCTACAGATAGTTAGATTGATAGACAGATAGGCCGAGTAGCGCTCGCGTAAATTAAATGTCAACTTGTTGAACAAACACAAAATCCGTGAAATGTCGTTTAAACAATAACAACAGCAACAACAACGCCTATAAAGTTTAACTTGAAGAACTTTGTTAATACTTTTTTTGTTTTCTTTTGATTTCATTACATTTTTCCCCGACGCTTTTAATTTCTTTCCGCTTAAAAAATCGCTTTTCTGTGGAACATTAAAAATCACTCAAATCCACTGCTGGCTGCAGCAACACTGGCCAACAGCAACACCACATACATACACACATACTCATAAGTAGTAAGCCAGCATCGTTGTTGGCAAGTGACTGTGACTCAGCCGACACTCGCCGCTCGCGTCAGCTTATGGCGCACAACAAATAAGGCGATAATAAATAAAGTGCGCTCGACAAGCATAAAGCTTTTTAATCGTTACACGCTTTTATTGTTATTGTGTTGCATAGCTAAGGCAGTGCGTTGCTGCTTTTTGTGCTTGCTTTTGGTATTGGCGGCGGCAGATCGCACATTGAGATTTTATTTTGTTTATTTATTTTTTGGATTATTTCTTTTCTCTATTTTTTCTATCTCTCTCGTTTGTTGTGAAGCAGCGTTGTATATGGAGTGGGTAAAGCTAATGCTTGGTGGCTATGGCGCTTTGGGCGGCGGTTCTTTCGTTTGTGTAAATGTTGCATGTGGTATGTTGCACATATGTTGTTGCATGCATTCTTAACTTTTCTGTCATTTGTAAAATGTTCAATAAATGGTGTGGTTTTGTTGTTCTTGCTTTTTAAAATTTGTATTGTTGTTTTGTTGATCTTCTTCATGTACTTGGCGTTGAAACTGAAAATGTGTCGCTTTTGGCGGCTTTCTGCGCTTTGATGTTGCTTCTGAGAGTGATTTTATTCGAATTCTTGAATTTAAATTTAAAATTTAAAGGAAGGCTTTTGAGAGCAAAAATTATAAAAAATTAAAGTAAAAGTACTAGATGTTGCAGCAACAAATTAATTAACATTCAGGTTGTTATTATTAACAAATATCAAGTGTACTGAAAAACTTTAGTTTTGAACCTAATTAGAACATTTTTTTCGATAAAAATTCTTTTTTGATATATTTACGATATAAATAAGAATTTGTTTTTATTTTTATAAAATGATATGAAACTTTTTTACTATTATATTTTACTGGAATTATTTGTATAAATTTTTCTGAAAATATATTGAAATTAATTTAAAAAATTAAATTCAATTTATTAATTTCGAAAACAAAAGAAAATTATATTTTATATTTTTTAATAATATTTTATATTTTTTTATGCTATAAATTAATTTTTTTTTATTAATTAACTTAATTTGAAAATGCTGAATTTCATAATTATTTTTTTAAATTTATGAGTTTCGAACGAAAAAATTATATTTCATATTTTTTTAAGTAATAATTATTATATTATAATTTAAGTAATATGAATATTTGAGAAAAATTAAAGATTAAAAATAATTGTAATTTATAATTTTTTAAATATTTTTTTTTTATCAGAAAATTAATTTTTTATTAAAATATTTAATTTAATTTATACATATATTTTCAATACATTTTTTAATGACCCTTATTGAAAAAATATATCCTCAATATACAATGTATTTCACTGCAAGAAACTTTAAAAAAGTCAGGCACGACTAATAGCGAAAAATAAGTAATGAACAAATTTTTATTTTAAACAAAACAGTTTAAAAATATATTTAATTATTTTAAATATAATTTATAAAATATTTATTTTTAAATATTTTTTTTTTAATTTTTTGAAAACATTTTTTTTTATTTTTTATTTATATTAATTAAATTTACAAATCCATAATCTTAATATAACAAAAAATAATTTTCTTACTTTGTATGAATAAAATAATTCTCTCGACAATTTATTCACTTCATAAAAAGCTATTCCAACCGTCGCTTTTTGTCCTCATACACATATAGATACCAGTAAACACTGTAACTTTTCAATACATGAACGCATAAATTAACACAATTAAATATGCCCGAATTAATGCATGCTCAGCAGAGCTGAAATTCACGCATTGATAAATGTACACCCAATTTTCTCTGAGTGCTTACTCATATATGTACATACATATAGATATATTTATATTGAACGTTATGAATATGTTGATGTATATTTATAAGCTTACTGTGTTGCATGAAAATATGTGACTGCCTGAGTGGCTCCAATATTGTTGTTGTTGTATATTTTCGCTTTTAATTAATGGTGGCATCAATCAAAATTCCACGATTCCATTTGGCGGGCTAATGAATGCGAAGGGAATGAGTAGCAGAGTGGATTAGAGTAAATAGAGGGGGAGAGAGGTGGAGGAGCAGTAAGAGAGGTGAATGTGGAGTTGTGGGCGGTGGCGCTGAAGTGGTCATATTTGGCTATCAATATTGTTTTTAGATTTTGTTGTTATTATTTTTTTTTTGGTAAAAGCTTAATAAATGCACGCTTTTCCCGGTAGAAATGGGACCACATCGGAGTGGAGGCGTGCATGCAGATTCATTTTGAATTATTGTTGTTGTTTTTGCTTTCAAATTGTCTGCTTAGCTCATGGAAACTCAGCTACCAGCAATTAAATTGACTAAATAAATAAATCAAAAAAGCCAATGAGTCAACTATTGCGCTGCAATTAAAGCTACTCATGGCGGCTTAGTGCACTCTAGTCTCTCAACTGCAGCAATTTGACGATTTTGAAAGCCACTGCTAGGTAATTAACGCTTGCAGTGCGTGCTTATTGGCTTAACGGTTACTTAACTAACAGAGCTGCTTAATTCGTGCGCAATGGCCACACGCCGCTATTTTTCTAAGCAAGTAAATAAAGGCCTTCAACACATATATATACATACATATCTACCTGCATATATGCATATCTATGTATATGTATGTGTATTATGTGCCTAGTTTTGTTTGTTGAAATGACGTTGCCTTTTGTGTGTCGGCACTTTTTAATTGGTCACTGCGTCAATAATTCAAAGTGGCCAACGCGGCGGTAGGTTTGCTTAGCCTATTTTCATTGAGCTTATTGCTTATTTATCTTTACTTAAGAATGACGTGCAGCAACGTGTTTTCCACCTTTTTGTTTTTGTTTTTCTTTTTTTTTGGTTTTACTTGTCTGCTGCTTCTTCGCCTCACGCGCTTACTCACTCAAGTTCTTTTAGTTAAGAAAATATTTATTTTCTACGCGCACGACTCTGGCTACTTAATGACTAGGCACACACACACATACATACATCTATACAACAACAAAAAAACAATATATGCATGTAAAATGCACGCAATCTCACACTTTCAACACCCACACATGCCTGCTGGCCATGCTTGCACGCCTGCCTTGCAATGGCAGCAAAGAAGCCGCCGCGTTCGCAAAGGCGCTGACTGCTAGAAAATTAATTTTGCTGCCTATTTATTTGGTTAAGTAGCCGTCGCGACGTAAAAGCCGCAGAAAAAACGGTAGCTAACGAAAAAAAATTCTAAAATCGTGACTGTCTGCGCGTTGATTGCTGGCAATTTTTACTTGCAACACTTTGTGGCAACATTAGCTGAGTGTTGCTATTCATTTTACGGCAAAATATGAAGGGACTGCAAATTTCGGTAAAGACTAATGATCACAAAATTAAAATTATTGCTGAAATATATCGATTTTTTATTAAATAATAATTTTGACTAAATTTTTAGAAATTATCCTTTGGAAAATATATGTTTTTGTTAGTAATGCTATTGAGTACGTTTGTGTACTTTGGTGTAAAAACCTAATTTTCCAATTTTTTACTTATCGATTTTTCGATAATTTTTATCGATATATAATTTTGTTCAATTAGGGTGACATTTGATAAATTGCAACATACAATATATTTAAAAATATCTTTGCAATAAAATGCATGGTCTTAATTTATCGATATAATCGATAACGATATACAAAAAATCTAAATATTTTATAATTGAAAATCGTTATTTATTTATCAAAAAATATTCAAACACGCGAAATAAAATTCGAAAATAAAGTTTATGTATACATGTACAATTAACATATTTTTTAAATGAAATAATCGATACACAGCCCGATAGATCAACATACACAATTAGAATAAAAAATTTGTCCACAATAAAAAAGAATTATTTTATTTAACTAAAATTAACAACAAAAAATGTTATCGAAATAAATACATCGATATTTAAAATACTAATAAAATTTATCGGTAAACATCGAATGTGGATTTTTTTATTTTCTAAACAAGCACGAGGTCCTACTTAATTATTAGTCCACCAACTATCAAAAAATAATTTTACTTAACTAAAATAATCAACAAAAATGTTATCGAAATAAATTTATCGAATTTTAAAATAATCGATTCATAAAATTTATCGATCAATATCGTATGTGGATTTCTTTGTTTTTTAAATAAGCACGAGGTCCTACTTAATTATTAGGAATTTCATATGTATTGATTGCCTTCTATGTAGATAAAACTGAGGTGAAACCAGAATTATGAGCATACAATTTTTTTTTTATAAAATCTTTTTTGCATATAAAATTACATTTTCTCGTGCACTAAATATGACTCACTTCAAAACCTTCAATATAAAACTTAAATTTTCAATATTTACGCCACTTTACTCACACAAACAACTTTTGCGTAACATAATTTCAGGCGCAGACACTCATGAGGCTAATGGTCAACGCGTACAGACGCATTGGCGTCAGCTTTGTCTTTGCATATATTAAATTATTATATTTTCGCATCATATTTGTTATTTTCTAATGTGTCACACAGTGTTAACAATGTGGCGTCTGCCTCACAGCTAATCAAATATGTGAGGGTGAAAAATTAGGAGAAAATAATCATAAAACTTCTGTCGGTGGCAATCTTGAGGCGTAAATTTGATTTGCTTGCGCGAAAACTGTAAATTACACAGTCTGCTATTTTCCCAAATTTTTCAACACCCCAGCAGCTACATGCTGAAGTTTGGTGTGAAAAGCCGCTGCTAAGAGCAAATCAACACTCAAATTGCCGTCTTGGGCCACTTTTGATGTTTATTGGATATGCAAATTTTTTTCCTCGGCAATTTTTTTCGCTTCATTGCCTTTCGTTTGCTGAACAACATGTTTTCCAACGGAGGTGTGGCGGAGGGGGAGTGTGAAATTTGCAATTGCTGCCTCGCTCAGGCTAAATATTGGCGAGTTGTGTTTTTCCAAAGCGTGAGAGTTATTATTGCTGAGGCCATACATTTTTTTTCCTATTTTGGAGAGTGTAGAGCGGTTGGTAGCGCCGGAGAATTGTTGGTTGTCGTGTTACTGTCAATTTCGCGCCAGCACTTAGTTGCTCAATTCCCAATTCCCTGCCTCCAGTTTACATTGTTTCGTTTAATTTTGTAATTTCATGTTGCTTTTCTCACTTTTCACTTGCGAATATATATTTCAATTTATTTGCTGGTTCATTTCATATTTTCGCTTGTTGTTCTCCAATTTTGGCCCAAGTGAAATTGGTGTCAAAAATTTTTTGCAAATTGTGGCTGCCAGTGCTTTCAACCTTAGCAGAGTAAAGGAAGGACTTTGCTTGCAAATTTTCTTTTTTCTGCCACAAGTTGCACGAACTTGGTCTGGCATTAAGTATTTATATAATCCTATTTTGCATTTCTTTCAATTGTGAAAGTGCCTTACACAATATTTTTCACTTTAAAAGTTTAATATGCTGTAAAGTTTGCTTGAAAGGCAACTTTTTGTGTGGTCAGTTTGATTAAAAAGTATACTAACTTTGTTTATTAAGATACATAAATTATGAAATGGAATTTAGGCGTGAATAATGAGTTTTGTATATATAAATTGACATTAGTAGCATATTTCAAACACATTTATTCCAAAAATTAAAATTTTCCGTCAAATTCATAAAATAAAAATACTCACCATAGTGTGGTGAATTTCCATTTTTTTCTTTAAATACTTATTCCAGGCCTGAAATCATATTTGACTTACTTAATTCATATTTTTTGCTATAAAAAATATTCACCTCACCGTGGAGAGTTTGAATATTGTGCTCAAAAAATCTGTTTATTGTACTAAAAAAATCTGTTTAAATTAAAGAATAAAAGTTATTGAATACTTCTAAAACTTTAATATGAAATTCCTGTCCGTTAATAGTTCATATTTCCAGTATTTTCCGAGGACTTTTGTCTTGTATGCCGTCATAGTGTTTAGTGCCATTCTTCGAAGTTTTCACTTCGAACGATTTCACGATTTCAAGATTGCTTTTAATCTTAACACAAACTCTTTAATATGGACAATTAAGCAGGGAGCAGCAGAAATTTTCTCTAAACTCCTCACTCCACCCAAAACCACCACCCACTCGAACAGTGTTGCCTAATACAATATTCAAATGAGTTAACGTTAACCCACGCGCTACAAAGAACTAAAGTATTTCGAATTCATTGAGCCCTTTCACTACGCAATTTCGCTTTTACTCATTACAAAACGCCACTTCTATGTTTTTATGCTCGGAAATGAGGCGTAATGACGTTTGAAGTGGCCGTTACAATGGCGCTTGTGGGCCTTCGGACGCTTGCCACATAAATTGGCCCCGCTCTTTTATATTCCGCTTTTATGTTTTAAATGCTACACGCGTTGTTTGTCGCCTAGTTTCTCTGTTTATTTCGTGTTCTTTCGGTTAAATTGTGCTTAATTAGATTTAAGTTGGCCAATTTGTATGCAAATTAAATGAAATGATTTATATGCAAATTTAATATGCTAGCGCGTGACATTATCGGACGAAATATGTTGCCACGAGGCGGCGCAACGGTCTTTTTCCATGACCAAGAGAAATGCGAGTGGACTGAAGTGGTCATAAATTTTGATATTTCCGCCGACTTGTTCACTAGGTAATAAAATCGTATAGAATGCGTAGCATACATTTAGGCGCTGTGACCGAATGTGCAGAAAGAATTTGTGGATTTGTTAGAAGAAAGTGGATTTAACTCTTTCAAAATGATTGAGCGTGGTGAGCGTAAAAAAATATTATCAGTAGTCTACTTTTTGGCGTTTGACGAGAAACATTTTTTTACTGACTAAAAATAGAACTTTTCTTAAATTTTTGGCGCATAAAATTCGGTTCTTTTTTATTTCAACTACATTTCTACTAAAATCTATACTTAGCTTAATTAGCTGCCGTTTTCTTACTAACTTTAGGTCTTCTTACGTCCTAAACTGCCAAACTTTGCTTGCGGAAAATGTTTATTTCATTCCTTTGGGAGCATTTTGTCTTCGTGATCCTTACTTCACAACGCCTTCTTTCTCATTTTCTCTGTTTTCTCTTGCTCTGAAATAATGTTGCATACTTTTAGGCTACTTAGCCTTAACTAAGCAGCTAAGTTGAAACGGATGTGTATCATTCGACTTATATTTCATTGTAATTTCGGGAAGACTTTTGCTATCTAACACACAGTACTTTTTTTCCTGTTTTTGATAAACATACTCTCACATAGTATCTTCAACATTTACAAGCTTTTCTTCTATATAAATCTTCAGTGAAATATACAGTCAAAATTATGTCCTTCTGCAAGAGTACTGTTATCCTTACGCATTAAGCGCAAACACTCACACAAGTTTAGGCATGTCTGCAGATATATATAGGGGTACAGCCTAAAAGTAGACAACAAATGTGGCGCTATTTTCATAGGCCGTCTGCCACAGCTTTTGAGCCGTTTGCCAAATAGGTGAATGAATCAGCAGTATGCTAGCCAGCCAAATACATATAAAAATACCTAACACAGTATGAAAGGAAATCCAGCCTAGTGCTTGCAACCGCTTTCACTGCTATAAAATACAATTTTGGCTTGGCTTCCGTTTCGTATTGGCCTCTGCTACTGTACTGAGTGTGCTTGGCTCAAGCACATTATTGCGCTAACTGTGGTCCAGGCCATATGTAGCCGAGTAAACGGCTATTGTTGGCACGCTACAAGCCCACAATGATGTTGCCAAAGTCGTCGCAACGGAAATTGGGGTGCCTTAATTTATGGCCTAAAATGGCAAACGGAAGGCAGGAGAGTGAGTGGTAAGTGGTTGGAGAAAGGAAGCTAAGCTGCTATATGTAGCTGGAGAGAGGGTCCGAAAAACACGTATAGACTACAAGTATACAAACAATTTCGTATTACTCTGTCTAACTACGTCTTTCTACTTTCTTCCTTCCACTCAAATCACACCTCTCTTCCTCGCTCACCTTCCACTCTCCTGCTCAACAAACTTGAATGAGTCGCATTCAGTCACACCTTCGTCAGGCGGGAAAAAAATGTTTATGGCGCTTACCGACGCATTGGCTTAGAAATGGAATTACATTTTCATTGTTGAAGGGCGTTTGGGTGCAGCGCCTAAATGTATGCCAACTACCTTTATTGCAATGTACGAATTTTATTCGCATTTCGCTATTATTTGTAGATTTTATTTTGGGCGAGATACACTTTTGTTGCTGATGGTGGAAAGGTAGCTTTAACTACTGTTTATATATATTTATATGTTTATATATATTTATATTTTTATATAAGTATATATAAAAACTTATATGTATTATATACTTTATACCGGACTATTTTTAGTCCAATCTCTTCCCTCGGTTGTTGGTCATTATTGGAAGTGCCAAAAAAGTGTATACTTGCCACAATCACATGCGTGTGGCAACTAAGTTAGTGTCTGCAACGCACATATCAGAGTATAAATGTGAAGCTGCCATTTGCTGGCATAAATGAATAAATGAGCACATGAATAAATGCATGATGATGGAATGGACTTTTGCACACCAATATAGAAGCTTCTGTATTGAAAATCTACTTTTGTATTCCCGCATTGACTTCACTTTTCTGCTGGATGCTAGTTGTAATATGTAAGTACTTTGCTGGTTATCTCCTGTTATTACAGAGCAAATAGCGATGAGTTTGCGTTATTGTGTGACTTTGTGCTTAGAAATGGAGATATATATATATTCATATATTGATGTATAAATATGTAATGACAGCTTTGTACCGTCGTTTAGTGAATTATGTTATGAAAAATGAAATAAAAATGTTAGTTCATGGCAATCGCTGAATTCGGGGAGCCATATTATCTATTAGTGGCCTAGATTTGTGGTTGAAAGTAACTATATCTGTGGAGTAGCTGGTAAAAATAACTATGTGTGTTGTGGCGGGAGTATATAAATACAACAAAGTTGTATACAGACTGTACAATAACAGGAATATATGTATATGTGCTTCGTCACTTTTATTTCTTACTTTAACTAGCCTAACGAGGGTTGTGGCACAAATAAAGCTACGGAAGGAAGTTATTTTGGCGCTTCTAATGTGAGGAAGTGAGTTGAAATTTTGGCTTTACTTTTGATTAAAGCTAGTAAGCGGAGTTTAGTGCGATAGAAATTGAATAGAAGATATTATTTATACTGTAGGAGTCAATATTTGATAACAACGACCAGCAATTAGTTATTAAAAGCCTTTGTATTAAATATTTTTTTTTTAACTTTTGTCAGACATCTCATGAGATTTATATGCCATATATTCTCTAATAACTGCCGAAACTCTTCAAAATAGGGAAAAGTTAATTATTAGTTTTTTAACTGCGCGCCAAAATGTAGGCAACGATTTTTTTCAATGCAAAAAAATCATATTAAATTAATATATAAAAAATGTCTCGATTAATACTTCGCATTCTGTTTCAATATACTAACACTTCATCACATTCCATTTTCACTTTCCTGAAAAAGCTTACTTTAACAAAAAATCACATTTTCCAATTTCATTAGACACTTGTCTAACTCCAACGGCACATTGAACTTGACGGCAAAGCATTTTCGAAGCCTACAAAGCTGACGCTATAGCTTAGTACACATTCTGCACTTTAATTTGCGACTTATCCATTTACTCCCCCTCCACCGCTGGCAGGCAATACGACGACCACTATCGGTTTAGTCGAAACATTGGCATGTGTTTTATTGGATTTGCTGTGAGATCTTTGATATTTACAGTTGCACATTTTCAAACTATCCACGTCACATATGCCTGTACTTAGTAGGCGTGTCAAACACATAAACGTAATGAAATCCCCCCCTTTACCATGCATTTGACACCCTAATGCCTTTTTGCTGGAAAAAAACTAAGCGAAACAAGGCATTTGCTAAGCGAAATTAAAGCGTTGACCAGCCGTTGAACTAGAACTCTGTATGTTGGATATTGGCTGTGTAGTGAAGGAGGGTGTAGAGTGTGTGTGTGTGTGGCACAAATAGAAAATCGTATTGAGTGCACAAATAGACAATGTCAAATTGGTTTTATGTACGCAAGCATTTGCGAAATTACATTGACATGTTGCAAGGTTGTTGTTGCAAGTTTTAACATACAAACACACATATGAACGTACATATGTAAGCGTTTATATATAAGCGTATGTGTGAATAGTTGTTGTTTTGTTTGCGCCGACTTCGTTTGTGTTTTGTTTTTGCTTTTGTTGTTGCCTGTAATGCATTTGCGCATATTTGTATTTGCCTTTGCGATTCCTTTCTCACATTGCCGCAGCCACAATCTAATTTGCCACAGCAAAGCAGAAATTCGTTTGGCTCAAAGTTGGCAGCATTGTTGCTTTGTGCGCATATATGCAGCACTGCGCGGTGTGGTGACTTGCGGAAATACACATGCGTGCAATTTCAAGGCCTACTTTGCGGCGTTTTAACTTTTTTGCAAGAGAAGTTGATTAAAAGTTCATTAAAAATTCATGCAATTAAAGTTATACGTTTATTTATTGAATCGACTGTATTAATTAAGCAGTTATTTTCACTTTCTTTACAGGTATGTCAAATGAAAATACAGTAATGTGCAAAATAAACCAATGCGTATGATCGTAAGTAGTTAAAAGTTAGCATATAAGTTTAAATTAACAAGTTCAAACTCATATATATACAAACACATACAAACGCATATACAGTTATATCGAAAATTTTCACCAATTAATTGTTTTTTGGTATCTCCTTTACTCCCCTTTCGCTCTTACTCAGCAGCAACTTTTAATTAGCTCATTAATTTCTCAACCAAAAATTATTTCCATTTGCTGTTACTCAATTTTTTGTTAAAACAAGTGAACAACAACAATAAAAATGAACTTTCGGGCAAATGGCAGTCGATAGCGTAACGCACTTGAAATATGCTGTGGTATGTTGCAAGCTCATATATATATACTATCTCTCACAGTGACTGTAAATACTTACATGTGTATATGAAACTCTTTGTGTAGTTGCACCGTTATGCCACATGCCTTCCGCTTGTTCGCAGACATCATTAAAAATTTTCCATACAACAAACCCATAATACTCATATGTTGCAGCATATGCAGCAAATAGCAATAAAATGCTATCGAGGAGTAATAATATTCAAGTGGATTGATGGAATACAAAAATGGACAATGTTAAGAGGGGGTGGAAAGAGTGTGAGAAGAAGTAGTGAAATTTTGCTTGTTAAACAAAAAAAAAATAGTAAAAAATATATTTTTATAATTAATTTAATTTTTATATAAAAATATTTTTTTTTAATATTTATATAAAAATTTTGTTGAAAAAAATTCCAAAATTTAAACTATTGAAACCTTTATTTATTTCACTTAAGAAATTAAAGAAAATAAATATATATTAAATGCAAACACGAAATAAATATGCAAACAAATTTGGAAAAAAGGCTTTAATTGTAAAATTAAAAAAATATATATTAAATCAAATTAATTATTTTTTAAAAGAAATGATGCGGTACAATCTTAGTAAAAATTTATTCCAAATAATTCTAAAATTAATGCAAATTATTTTAATATATTAAATAAAGTAAATAATGTTAAATTAAAATTAATTAATTTTGAAATATTTTTTTTTTAATAATATTTTAAAAAAATTACAAATTTATTATTCTTATTTATTAATTAATTTATTTTGTTTTTACACCATTTAATTAAAGAAATATTTTTTTTATAATAAATATATTTCGAATTTAATTATTAAAAACATTTTATTATTTTTTATTACATAATATTTTAGATTTAAGATGTTATATACAGTGAGGATTTTCAAAAAATCGATTTTTTTTGCGTTTTCTTAATATACATATATACATCTGAGTATACACACACAAAATTTCAAGTCGATCCGACGAATATTTTCGAAGTTTTATAGACACATTAGCGAAGGCGCGCCGACTACATGTAAAGTCATGTAAAGTGCTTTCAAAATGTTAAACTAATTTTTCTCGAAATGTTGTTTTCAAAGTCGGTGAGCAAAATTTCTCAGAACCGATCGGTCTGAAATTTTTATACAAGCTTCTTAACTATATTTTTTAGTAACTAATCGAAGGATTTCTCCATCCGATGAAAATTTCTTATTTTTATAAACAATTAAAGACCCGAATTTTGGTCGAAAACCGAACCTTTTGCTTAGAGTAGCCGCCATTTTGTCAAAATTATTTTTTTGTTAATTCCTTCGATCAATCAAAAGATTATTTATAATATTAATGAAATTTATTTGGTTTTTGCATTTTAGATAATCTAGTGCAAAATTGGTAATATCAACGTTCCCCATAATTATGTTTGGCAATAAAAAATATGTGAATATAGTTTAAGGTTGTCAAAGCAATAAAGCAAATAGTTAGCTTAGAAAAAATTCTTGAAAAATGCCTTTTTTCGACCTCCTAACTGTATATAACCCCATAATATCATTTCTAAAAAAATTTAAAATTAATTTAAATGAAATTTTTTCAAAAATAATTTTTTTTAAATAATTTGTGAGTTTCAAAAATTCTTCCATATATGTATTTCGTATAAAAAATTATGTAATTAAGATAAAATAGAAATACTTTTCAATTCGACCTATTTTTCAAGATCAAAAAAACCTAAATATTTTCCAAAACCCAATCGACTCCAGCTACCTACGATACTCACAATATCTGCCACAAAATAGAGCCAATAAATCACTCCGCTGCCAGCAAACAGAAAAAAAAATCGAATCAAAATTAAAGAAGAATTCCCAGAATATAACTTACACATTGAGAATTTAGTGGCTGCATCACTGCGCCGCTAGGAATCCCAGCAATTCATTTGAGATCTACAAATGCGCACACATACCGACATATTTATTCAAATGCACATGCACACACACGCCTTCAGAAGTGCTGCTGCATTCTGCGCTGCGGCAAAGCAATGAAGCGCACTTTCGTTTGATGCCTTGTGCCTGTGACTGGCCTGGCCTGTGTGTTCGAGGCATCCGAATGCCTGCTTTTGATGGAAATTTCTCATAATTGGTTGTCTAACATATCGCTCGCTTGCCAGATACATACATATAAGTATGTATATGCATATGTGTACATATTTTTATGTTTATGGTTGTGACTTTTTGTTTTTTATGCTCGTCTAGTGCCTTCAATTGCTTCATTGCCAAGCAGATCCCTGCGGTCCGCAGCTGCTTTGTCTACAAAGATAGATCTCTATGTGGATATTTACATACATACACATAGCTATTCTTGTGGCAATTGTCTATACAGTCTGTTAGCTGCAGACGACGAGAACTCATAGAAATGCATTTTTTATTCGAATACAAATTCGGGTATGTTCATATGTATGTATGTATGTGTTGTGTGGAAGATCAGCTCCCTTGCTTTGTTTGCGACATTGAAATGCCTGCTTTTGTTGTTGTTGTAGACGAAAATTTTTGTTTGTTCCTTAAAAAAAAAAATTAAAAATAAATAGCATTTGAATTATTTTCAACTCACTCATTGGTATTCGACAGCAGTCTTATGACGTTGTAGGGAATATGTTGTACCTTCGAGTTGCATAATATGTATGTAAATATGTATGTCTTTATGGCTTCTGATATGAGTACTACAGCCGCTTAGAATTCCAGTTTGTTTGGAAAATTATACTTACAAAACTATATACAAACAAGTAAGGAAGGGCTAAGTTCGGGTGTAACCGAACATTTTATACTCTCGCAATTTATTTATTTAACTTTATTTATATTATACAATACACAATTTGACCCACATAATCCTCATAAATATTGTATAAAGTCCTAGAAGCACCGAGGTCCTCGTGTTCGATATATGGGGCCTTAAAAACCTATGGTCCGATTTCGGCGATTTTTAGAATGGGGCTGCCACACTATTAACATAGTATTTGTGCAAAGTTCTGCACCGATATCTTCACTAGTACTTACTTTATATATTGTAAAGGAAACGATTTAGATTGTCTTCAAAGTTCTGGTATATAGGAAGTAGGCGTGGTTGTGAAGCGATTTGGCCTATTTTCACAACATATCGTTGGGATGCAAGGAAACTATTACAAACCAAGTTTCATTGAAATCGGTCGAGTAGTTTCTGAGATATGGTTTTTGACCCATAAGTGGGCGACGCCACGCCCATTTTCCATTTTGTAAAAAAATCTGAGTGCAGCTTTCATCTGCCATTTCTTATGTGAAATTTAGTGTTTCTGACGTTTTTCGTTAGTGAGTTAACCCACTTTTAGTAATTTTCAACCTAACCTTTGTATGGGAGGTGGGCGTGGTTATGATCCGATTTCTTTCATTTTTGGACTGTATTAGGAAGTGGCTAAAAAAAACGACTGCAGAAAGTTTGGCTTATAGACCTCTATTGGTTTGCGAGATATGTACAAAAAACTTAGTAGGGGGCGGGGCCACGCCCACTTCCCCAAAAAAATTACATCCAAATATGCCCCTTCATAGTGCGATCCTTCATACCAAATTTTATTTTCATAGCTTTATTTATGGCTTAGTTATGGCACTTTATGTGTTTTCGGTTTTCGCCATTTTGTGGGCGTGGCAGTGGTCCGATTTTGCTCATTTTCGAAAGCAACCTTCCTATGGTGCCAAGAAATAAGTATGCCAAGTTTCATCAAGATATCTTAATTTTTACTCAAGTTACAGCTTGCACAGACGGACGGACGGACGGACGGACGGACGGACAGACAGACAGACATTCGGATTTGAACTCCACTCTTCACCCTGATCACTTTGGTATATATAACCCTATATCTAACTCGTTTAGTTTTGGGTGTTACAAACAACCGTTATGTGAACAAAACTATAATACTCTCTTTAGCAACATTTGTTGCGAGAGTATAAAAAAAAATTGAAAAGTTGAAAAAAATTATAAAATAATATTCGGAATCCCGAAGTTTTTATACTGGTTTTCGGGATCCTGATTTCTCTGTAAGATTTTTTCACTCATTATTTTATTACTTAAATATTATTTACTTAAAATCTTTCACTTTTGTAAACAATCCCGAAAATTTTCGGCATCCCGCTATTGCAATTTTCGAATCCCGAATCCCAATTTTTCAAAAAAAACTTTCAATTCATTTTTCTCATCTACTAGAAAAATTTAACCTTGAAATTTTTACTCCCAATCACATTTGAACTTGAAACTATCAGCTTACCGTTAGCAACCCTTAACGCACTACTTTCGCACACTCTCAAAATTG
Organism: Zeugodacus tau; assembly: GCA_031772095.1. Classification (NCBI taxonomy): domain Eukaryota; kingdom Metazoa; phylum Arthropoda; class Insecta; order Diptera; family Tephritidae; genus Zeugodacus; species Zeugodacus tau. The sequence goes on along the minus strand of CM062652.1, from coordinate 12,749,882 downwards.
TCGCAAATTTCCCACCACCTATTGGATTAATTGCTGATCTCTGCATGCTTTTAGCATTTAATTAGCTAATTTTTTCCACAATACCCGTTGGGATTTAGGTATTCAACCAGCAAAGGCTTTGCAGTTGATAACAACAACAAACACATTGAATATCGAATATTGCTCTAAATGGAAAATCAATTATTTATTTATAACGTGAGTGCCGTTGCCATTAAGCCTTAATAATATTAACTGCGCATATATGTAAGTGATTGGTTTTAAATACGTTCTTGTTTCATATTATTTGTTCTTCCTGCTTCTTCTTCTTCAACCTTGCAACATCTGCTTGTGAGCGTTAATAATTTTCAGCGCAAAATGTGGCATATTTCTTCGAGTAAATTATGCTTTGCGATTTACATTTTGTGTATTTTTTGCAATCTTTATCTTCACTCTTTACTTGCCACCAAATGTTTCTTCATCACTTAAACACACCGCCCCTTTATTCCTTTTGCCCTCATCATCGTTTCGATATTCGCCAGCGCGTAGGTTGTTGCTTTATTTAATGCGTTCAAAACGCCCATTGCATCCTTTCATGTTCTCTGCTCGCCTTATTTCGTTTTTGCTTTTTTTTGGGACCATGATGCCGCTCGTGTGTCGCATTCATTAAGCGCAATAACAAAAACAAAATGTAAATATAAATAATCAAAACACACAATTGCAGCTGTTACAATATTTCGTTCCATGTTGCATGGCATGGAAAATGCTCTAAATTGGCATCATCAGGAATAACCAGTGGTGACAGCAAAAAATAAAAACAGAAACAAGTATTTACAAAAACAACAAACGTACTCTTTATGACTTGTAGCATCGTATGAAAACACCAAGCGGTGCGACGGACAGTTATCGTTTGTAATGAGACGACACCGCTCGTTTGCGCGTCGTTGTTGTTGTTGTTGTTGCTTTTGATACATATATGGCAATAAGAGTTATTTGTTATTTCCCTGCTGGAATTTTTGAAACTTTGTCCGATCTTTTTCATTTCATAATACGAAGTAGTAAATAATCTACTAGTTCAAAACTAGTTACTTTCGGATTAATTTGTGATTTAGTTCACTTTTAAGAATAGAAATATTTCGCTAAGCAAAATGCTGTACATGAATCCGTTTTATTAAGCAATTTTATGAGGAATTTCAAGAACATAACTTTATTAAAGGGAGTAATCTTCAAATCTTTGATTCTGCTCACCGATTAGTGTTCTGCTCTCTTGCCAAAGATAGTTAGAAAGAGCTGCATTCCATATAAATAGAGAACATAAAGTCATCTCACCAAGTGGTATGCCACTCTAACTTTACTATATTATACCAGTCTACATTATTTATACCAGTTGTGTGTTCGATTCACCAATTTCCAATTATCATCTCTATATGACTATATTGTTAATAAAATAAAATTCAGTTCCAAATCCGACTGGGGTTTCATCAGAAAGGTCTTCTCCTACGTCAATTACATATGTGATGGCTCTTTTAACCGACGTAAAATAGCTTGTGCGTACTCGCTACAAACTTTCAAGCGAGAGTAATGATTAATTGACGAATAAATATATAAAAAAAAGTAATAACGATAATAACAGCCAACGCAAAATGATCAGGAGAAGAAGAAAGGAACATGAACGATAACAGCAAATTATACAGCAAGAATATTATATCCGAAAATACTCATAATTGTCCTGAGAAGGGTCCCTACATGAAATATTATAAAGTAAAAATCGCCTCGAAGGCCGCTCTCCACATAGAACCTACAAAATATCACGCGTCAGTTAGGATTAGACGCATCCTTGCGCTTAGCATGCTTGACGAATCGAGCCGCGTTGAAAATGTACGACTTCCCTTCAATTTCGTGTAATGCAACGCGCTTGATTTGAATCAAGTATATCCCGCGCGTTTCCAATTATCTATCTCTGCGCGCGTACAAACATACCTATTTTACAATCTCGCTGTCTTTTTGTGATCCTAAATCTTCCTGTTGTGTGCTTTTGCTCAGTTGACAACGCTCCACACCCGCACTCACTTGTCCTTTGAACCGCGCCAAGGCATTCAACAGCCGCCGCGTTGTATAATCATTGAACGCGCCTTCAATAATCAAATGCCGCTAGTGGCGACATTGGAATACATGCAAAATTATTACAGCAACAATAACAAACAGCTATCTCGATGACAATATCTATGGCGCATAACGAACTTGCAACGGAATGCTAAAGAGATTAACGCGTTTACTTGTCATACACCAGAATTCCGTCACCAGCGCGCGTTCGTAAACACACAGTTCTTGTTGTAGCGCTTTACTTTTCGTATGTATATATGCTCTTCCTGGTTTTGCTCCTGTTGCATCATTAATGTACCTCCGGTTACATACACGCTGCATGGGCGCTCCGATTAGATTTCACTATAATCAGCGGCGCGGCGGCGCTGATATATTGTAAGCCGCGTCGAATTGCGTCTCCTTGAATACACACCAGCACCTAGCGCTTCACATGCAGCAGCGCGCAATATAAGTGCGCGTTATGTAGGCGCAAAATTTACATGCATGCCTTAAACCCACACATGCACATGCAACACTGCAAATTTGCTGACACAAAAAATGTCGCCTCAAATATGTAAGCGCGCTGTGGGCGTTGTATGAGGCGCGCGCCTACGCATATGCGGACATGTGTGTGTCTGTGCGTGCGCGGCATAAAATTTGCTTACATCTGCTTGTTAATTTTCATGTGTAGCGCTTGCCTCAGTTGCCTGATGACACGCCCGCCTGATATGTGCCATCATCCGGTATATGGCACGCAAATGTCGACGCGCAGCAATAACAGAAACAACAACAAGGCGAGCGCGTATTAACCCTTAGGGTGCGTTTAATGTCGTCGCAAAAGGATTGTTATTCCTGCCGCGGGATAGCAAAAGGCGCAACGCCTTCAATTTCCTAGCACTGTGTCTGTGTACGTGTCCGTGCCGCTTTCTGCGTGCGTGATTGACAAGCACAACAGCGCGCCGCTAACAGACAGCCCAGACACAGTCACAGAGACAGTCGTCATCACAGCTGTACACAGCTCGGGAAATAAGATACGAACGATCACACCGCGCGCTGCCGTGACGCATCTTCCGCATCTGCCACGTTTTCATATCCACCATGCCACAGTCACATCCACACAAGCGCGTAACGGAAGCCGCTTTCGTGTGGATTAGCAATGCTGGAAAGGTTTTAAAGTACTAGCGCGCCTGTGTGTTGCTGAGTTGCCTCCGTATGCATATGTATGAGTCTTGGTTCGGTAGGGAAGAAGCTGGTGTTGATGGCGCAGAGCCGCTTGTTAATTTCATTGTAATTCGAGTCGAGTGTTGTTTGGTGTGTGCAAAGTAAACGCTTTATTGCTTGTAGACATTTCGGAATTTACGCATTTACAGCCACAACAACAACACCAACAAGGGGGCTATAGCACAAAACAAAACACAAGCTCAATAAATGAAAGATAGACAGAAGAAAGCAAGCACACATCGCCGCAAGGCTTTGCTTTGTAGCGCTCAACGCTCTTCTGTCTGTCTACCGCTTGTTTTAAATGTGAACATTTGTTGTTTTGCTTGTAAGCAGTTGAAGTACTTTGGCATGAAATGTTTCTAATGGTTTTTTTGTTTTTTATTGGAAATTAAATAAAAATTTGCAAGTAATTTTGTGCTGAAAAAGATGCGAGATTTCTTATTTTGTTTATGATATACACTGAGTTCTCGAAGACTCATATATTTCAAATACTTATTATTATAAATATATATTGGTTTCTGTTGCACGAACATCCTCCAGTCTAAAATCATTCTTCGACCTTTCCAGAGATTTTAGTATGGTCTTCGTTATGTTTGTATCTTCTCAACAGAACATAATCTCGTCCTTTGACTCTCTAAGAGTTGGAAGCATTCTCCCTAGTCCGTTTAATATAATTAGCTTCAGAAAAGTATCAGTCAATTGGAGTAAACGTATATCAAAGAGTCTCAACCACTCTTCTTACTATTTGAAATATATTGTGCAGTAATCTATACATTTATCTTTAGAATCCTGTTGACTTCATAACTCAAAGAGGCTTTAAACTATTGCAATTTATTTTTTTTTGTTCATTTCGCTCAAAAACTTGTAATTCTCAACGGGTTTATGAACCTTTTTGGGTGATTTTGATTTGAGGAACCTTATGAAATGAATAAGATTAAGGTTAATTTTGATTATAATACCCGATTTTGATTGAATTTAACTCTAAAATTGCCATATTTGAACGTATTTAAATCATTTTTGAGATATATTCTGAGATAATCTTTAATTAAATTAAAATTTAAAGCGTGTCAAAGAGAGCCATCAGCTCCAACAATTTCAACAAATTTCATCAATTTTTGTCTTTAAAAACTATCTTCATCTGTCATACAAAAGCTCTCAAATAATTGATAATTATAACTAACCGCCTACATTTTGCCCTCCAATCAAAAACAGCTAGAACCACCGCAGGCTTTGGCAACCAGCATGCGCAAAAGTCAATTCCACTGTCAATATAAATAAATAAATAGCAAAATTACCAATAAATCAAGCGCATAACACGCTTAATAACATGGCATTTGCTGGGCCGTAACGCCTATAATTATACCACGCATTTATTAGTAAAATACAGCACAAACAAACGGAGACGGGTAAACATTATTAAACTCGCGAAATTAATAATAATGAGGCGCGGGCGCGCGCCAGTGGCATTGACAGTGGTCAGTAACAACAACCACAACAAAATTGACAAACCAAAACTACAACAACAACATTGCGAAACATGTGTGCTGGCACAAAAGCCGAATAAATCTACAAATAAAACACGTGTTTTAAGCTACAGGCAATCGCGTATATCTCTTTATATACCAAATATACATGTGCATATTCATATACATATGCATATTGATATATATTCATGTCTGTCTGTCTGTCTATATATTATGTTTCTACCATTTGATAATGATTTAATGCATATTTGCATTGATGTTTTTAATTGAATCTCATTATGGTCTGACATATGAAACAAACAGAGAAAAAAACGCATGCAAGCTTCCACGCCCAAAGGTATGCAATGCAAAATTATAATTGTTGTTTTTGCTGTTGCTATTTATTCAATTTGCACAATTTTCAATTGAACTGAAATTATTGATGTATTGCAATGTGCCGTTATTTGTCAATACGGCAAATACGGGGCGGCAGTTGCAACAATAACAGCAACAACAACAACTGTTTGTAGCTGACAACCGTCAGCAGCCTCAATTGGCAGTCGCTGGTAGCGCTTGACAAACCATTTCTCTTGTGCTTGTTGTTGCTGGCATTGTGCATTTGCTTGCTGTTGTGCACCAGCATAACTGTAAATGTGTTGCCATTTGTAATATTTGCAATATTTGTGCTATTTATTGTTTTAACGGCGTATTTATTGAAACGCTTCTGTTTTTTATTGTTTTTGTATTTGTTGTCACTGTTATTTGCTTGTTATGTGTAATTAAATTGCATCATAATTAATTTGTCAGACCAAAATCAACATGCAACGCCACGGGGTAAATGCCATAATTAATTAAAATGTGTAGTGTAAATGCAAAGAAATGCTTGTTGTTGTTGTTTTTTTCGACTTTTTTTTTTGCTTTTTGATTTTCATAACTTGAGTTGGTTATTTGTGGTTTTTTGATTAAATTAATAATACTCGGGCCACTTATTATGAATATGTATGCTTTATTTACAGCAGTTTCAATAAATAAATAAATAATAAAAAAGTATTGACATTTGTATGGAAAATTAAAAAAAATCATTTAAAATTTTTTTTTTCATCTTTTTACGAAGCCCTGGACTCCTGAAGTTATGCATTGTATATTAAATATATTTATCTTAAATATTAAATATATTTTCTTTTTTCCTAATTTTCAATCTGAAACAATATCGGACATAAAAAATTCGAAAAAATTATAGATCATTATTTTTAAATATTTTTTTGATTTTTCGATATAATTTTTCTCTATTTCTTACCAATTGCTATAACCCGCAAACAACTATTACATATATTATATTTAAAAACTGCTTTCTATGTCGATCGCTCCTTCATCGAAAAAATTGAAAGCGAATTCATACAAATCGAATAAGCTATCTCTCTCTAATTATCTTAATTCAGACAAAATTGTTAATACTCATTATTTCATCCTCTCCCTTTCAATATTTTTCTCATAACGCTGAAAAGTATGCTACAATGTCTTCGCCATCTTAAAACTTTACTGTTCCTGTGAGGGTCCGACTTTAGCGCGTCAAGTTGCTCGTGGTGATTTCCAATTAAGGTAGAGATAAATTTGACAATATTATGTCTGATAAAATGTTAATTAACACATTTCGAATCTCTTTTCTATAGTCTTGAACTAATACAAAGTAGAGAAACTCCCCGGACATTATGTTAGAAATCGGTTCGGAATTATGGACACAGCCTAATTCATTTTTAAAAAATTATAGATATATTAAGAATTCCTGTCTCAATTTTGTTTAATCAAGTATAGCATTAATGGTTACAAGAGCTCTTAGTCGGCATAGTTAAGTTTTATTTATAAGTCCTTAGAGATCTCCTTTACTAAACAATACTTTTTGGCAATATTACTTAGATACTAATCTATACACTTTTGAACCAGAAAACGTCTACCACTTTTTCTATAGTTTCTTCACTCTTGTCATTATGGGAAGCATACCTCTAGGCGTATTTGATTTTTATGCATCTTCAACTGTAGCGAATATCTTCGCAAAACCGGCTGTTGGAGGGTTAACCAATGCATTTTGCGGAGGTTAAAAAATTATTTCATTGTTAAGAACTCCTATAGAAATCCTTAAATGAATACTTTACTGAGTTTTGTAACAAAGGATATATGTATATCTGATATCATTTAATGGAAGTTAAAAATGTTAATAACAATCGAATCCGGTTAACTTCTTCGAATACGATACTGCAACGAAGAAAAAAGTGAGGTAAATCTCTTCCAAACTATATTTGCTACCATAGATAATTTAAAATCACACTGTGAAATTATCTCTAATAATTCCGCAATCTCATACTTTAATTTTGTGCACAAAGGTGACGTCTTTCTTACTCGATTCGTAAATAAAATATTTTTTAAAATCAATTTTGGACAGTAACTTTCGGCCGAAGCGCCTCCATCTTAGCAATACATGACTTCAATCACAACCACTTACTCTCGACATATCTTCAATTTAATTTTGGGTTCCTTTCTTTACTGAAACAGCACGCAATAACAGCGGTGAAATAAAGAAATGCAACATAAATCAAGTTGTTAATAAATCAATCAGAAATGTTTGAGATGAAGCCAAAAAACAAGAGAAGAAGAAGGCAGCAAAAAAAGAAGAATGAAGAAAAAAGAATAATTTTAAAAGTAAAAAAAAAGTGATTTCACAGTGAGATTGGCCTGATGAAATCGATTTTGAAAAGCGTGGCAGGAGCAAACGGTCGCAAATAAATTGCAATAAATATCTTTTAACGGGCATGAAGTAGATACATAACTGCCGCTTTTATTTATTTCATAGCTCTTTTACGATAATTTAATTTGAGGCACTCAACGCGCTTGCTTTTGGCGCTTTCTTGTAGACACAAGCCGACAGACACACAGATATACATAAGTATAAAGTACGAGGCAATAAAAATTAAAAAAAGGCAATGAAAAACTTGTCGAATGCCTAAAATAGTAGAGCTCTCCGTCAAAATTGAAAAAAAAATCACATTAACTGAAGTGATGAGAGAAGCGCGCAGCTTGAGCAGAAGAATATCCAAGCAACAGAAAAGAAAAAAAAGGCAAAAATGTAGGATAGCGATCATTTCAACGGGTTTAATGCTTTTATGATGATAAGCCGAGACATTTGCGAATATTTATGCGTTCAAGCTGGTAGTTGGCAGCTGCCGTCTTTAGCGATGCTGAGGCTAGCTCACTGCTGATGTTGTCGACGTGGGGGGCAAACGAGTCAAGTGTCGGCGCGTATGGAATTAATAAAACAATTGGCGGCAAAGATTAAACGCTTGATAAAATAATAAAAATTTCCTAAATTAAAATTTAGAATTTTTATTGCTATTTAGATTTGCAATTTTGCTAAAGAAATAGAAAAAAAGTTAAAGAAATATAAATTTTGAAATAAAAATTTGGAAGATAATGTTGGATTGTGCGAATTTAAAGCAACCGTGTCAATGCCCGTGGCCGATGTGTACTCTACTGAGCCAATATATAGTAGCATATGTGCGTCATGGCTCATAAAATTGCGTAATTGGCGAAAAATTCGCAAGCGTCATTAAGACAGCTTTACAAGTAGTGTCGATGGATGCGCATGCGCAATGCTTTTATAGTAAACTTTTCACATTTTCGACGCGATTTTGTAATGCCCTTAAGCTATAGCGCTATTTATGATTGTGAGAATATGCAGAAATGGAGGTATGAATTCACATACGAGCTTTAAATGATTTATTGCAAGGCTTACGCAATGAAAATGTTGAAAAATTATGATGCACTTGGTGGCAATATCAATTGCTAGGCCTTTATGCGACTTAACTTGCAACAAATTTATGTATATTTGTTGCACATGAAATAATTTTAAATGTATGTGGGTATCCACACAGATAGTAATAAAAATTTTATTATTCGAAAACAAAAAAAAAGTAATAATAATAACAGTAATAACAACAAATTGCATTGCCAGCAGCCTTTTGCCACAACGAGCGCTCAACACTTTGCAATTGCAACTCGTTCGCTTACATATACCATATGCCACACTGAAATGAATATGTTGCAAGTGTAGCATGGCATAATTAAATGCGCCCACAGCGCACCAAATTGTATGCATTAAGACATTTAAATTATTTTTTTTATACATTTTTGGCTCGAATTTACATTCGCAATTCACTTGGCCGGCGCTGCTTTAAGAATTTAAATCACTTTTGTCTTACCTAATGTCAAGTTGTATTTGCTTTGTGGCAGACAGGAATATATTTGCAACAAAATTGAATTACTCAAATATTTTAGTACAACCCACGAAGTTTGATTGATAAAAGGCCGACAAAGCAATCTTTGATTTGATGGAGTTTTCTCAATTTAATACGATTTATAGTGAAAAATTTTAGTTATTTCATTTACTAAAAATAAAAATACTTAATAAGGCAGAAAATATAGAACAAATGGACACAAAATAAAACTTAATTATATGATTTCTAAGTCAGTGAGTTAAGTCTTTTAGTCTGGGATTAATTTTCTGTAAGTTTAGTATAAGTCAGTGAATTAAGTCAATTAGCCTGTGATTAATTTTCTGTTAGTTTAGTCTAAGTCAGTGAATTAAGTTAGTTAGTCTGGGAGTAATTTTCTGTGAGTTCAGTCTTAGTCTATTAATCTTTTACTCAATTAGTCTGGATTAAATGATTAATCAATGCCTTGGTTAATCGATTAATCTTAATAGAAAACTTCAGTTTTTTGCTACATTCTGCTAAACTTATTAGCGACAGTAAAAGTCCATTGAACTTCTGGGCATCAGAGTATGCTTTGGTCCATCCTATCAAACAAGTCATTTGTTATCATTATGGAAATAACAATATTAATAAATTAATCTGAATATCATTGGAAACAATATGCTTTAAGTACCTAGAACAACAATTAGTTGTCTTTTCTTTTCTTTTCTTTTTTACTGAAACTTTTAGCATTGACTATGTCACTTCGCAGGTCTAAAGATTTTGATTACAAGAATACTTTTTAATAGCGAAGTCAATGATTCATACTCACTTAGGATGAGGAACTAGAATACGTCCAAATTTTGCAATCAATTCATTGAGTTGACTATCAATTTAAGTCAATTAAATAATTAATTCTTTATGATTTTAATTTAACAGCGAAATCCCTGAAAAAGTTACAAAATTAATGAAAAAACATAATAATAAATCAGTCAATTGTTAAGCCAATTAGTTAAGATTAATTTGAGAATAATATGGGCATAAATTAAGTCCTTTCAAGATTTCAAGAGTGAAATCTACGATTAAATTAAAAGTCAAATGAAATAATCTGAATAAATTTTCATTGATTTTAATTCACTGAATGATTTAATCAATTAGTTAATTCATGTTTGTCCTGGTTAATTCATTTGACTTATGAAACAACTACTAAGGAATAAGAGTTATTGCGGCCATAAAATACCACATCTTTAAATAAAAAATTCTCCCCGGAGCACACTTTAAGCCAATCCCATAGCCAAATACCAAAAATCAAATATTCAAACACCTCTGTCTATATAAGAAGCTTAAAGATACACTTGCGTCTGTTTATTTACCCAATGGATTACACAAAATTTTGCATGTGTGCACATGACGGCGGCTATGTAAATAACAAAATAAATATTAGAAATATATGGAGAAGAGGAAAAAAATAGAATATGCAGTTATATGTGTGCCTCATTGAAAAATAGACACCCTTTCGTGCGGGTCCCCATAAGTCACATGGATATCACGTGTAACCTGTACGATCTTATTTGTCATACTCAGAAAGACAACTTTATATGTCTGTCTGTGTATATACTCTTCGATAAGGGTGAGCACAACCAGCTAGTTGGGGGGCATATGAAGCTGGCGTTGGTGTCTGCATTAAGCTATCAAAAAGCAACACCGCATGGAGCAATAAACGAGTACAAATAAATACGATGAGAAATATAAATTGAAGTTGAAGTTGTAATGCACAAACACATATACCCAGACCCCGTAACGGTATATATAAATCAAGCTTGATGTTGGGGAGACACAGGCATAAATTGTGAGTAGCAAGAAGAAAAAAAGTGAAAGGTAACATTGAATGACAGGGTTAATTTTTTGCGTGTATTTGAAAATCGATTTTGTAGCGTCACCGCACCGAGGAGTTCAAGCACGAAATGATTATGTGCTGTGGCAAAGGGGGGTCGATCTCATGAAATCATATTATATTTATTATATTGAAAGGGAAGCTTTCATGCGTTGCTTGAACTGACTTGCTTACAACTGACTTGGTATATATTTCGTTATGTAGGCTTCAACATAACGGCAACTGCATTTAAAACAACAAAACATGCCTTGAGTATATACAAATACTGGGGCATAAGGCATGCGAGTAAATAAATAATGGGAAATAAATATGGTGACAAAGTGGTGGCGCATGGCGTCAATAAGGCAATGAAGCGCCAGGAATGCTATGTTTAATGGGGGATGAGTGGAGTGTGACTGCGGTAACATGTGAGGGTGTTTGGTGGAAAAGAGCTATGCTTACATGTGATTTCTAACTGCCGATTTAAAGTCGAATGTCACGGTTTCTACAAATATTGATATATACGAGAAATTAAATTTATTAAAAGTTTAAATAAAGCTTTCGAAAGCTCGAAGCTTAAGATCAGACCTACAAGCAAGATTTAATTTTTTTTAAGGAAATCATTTTTGAAATCTTGTTTAATACTTAAAAGCTTTAAAAATTCATTTTACAAATACCAGATCCCGACTGAGCTTTCGAGGCCTTGAAAAGGACACTGTTTATAGGTAAGGCATAATTCTTTCTACGTTTTTCCCTAGGAAGGTACATAAATGAAAAATATAATTAATTTTACTCCAAAAATAGCTTTCACATCTTCAATCAATCAAAATATAATACAGCGCCATCTGTCGAAACTTTTTTAAGTTCATATAAAGGATAATAATACTCATAACGGAGACTGTAATTTATTTATTTTTTCCTTTTGTATATCGCATTTACAAGTACAATTATATTACCCACATATGCGAAAATAAGCGTATGTAAATTTGCGCATGCCTGCGCCTTGGTATGAGCATGTTTGAGGACCTTGACTGGAGTGAGCGCATTGTCATAGGCAGACAGACAATGGTGTCAATGCTATTATTAAAGCAGCTCGAATGATAAAATACAAATTATCACCAAACAAATCGATGGCAATGCGACCAAAGATGACAAAAGAAGAAGAAAGAGAACGACTGGCAAATGTGTCAAACGCATAAACGCAAAAAAAAGGGAAAGTCAAAATCAGATTGCGTTATTGCTTTGTTGTTGCCCTTATGGATGCTTGCCAATGACAGGGAAAATTTCTTGTGGCAACACAACAACAACAACACGAAAGAAAACACTCGAGAAAAATTAGAAAGTGCCAACAGGGTCGCAAGGAAATCGACGGAAGGAAGTGTGGCGTTGCGCAAATAATATAAATATGTGCGCTTGTGGTTAACAGTACAAAATATAAAATTAAGCAGAGCAATGAGGCTTTAAAAAATACGCTGCGCGTCTGCTCACGTACGTGACTTGTGGGCGTGCAAAGGACGCAAGACAAATAAAGAATAAAATAAAAATAAAAATAATAAAATGCAAGAATTCTACAGTGACAATGGCAAACAAATCTGTTATCAAATAAAACAAATGGCGCGACAGCGGGTGGAACAAAAGCATGGCGAATAAAGTGTTTATTGGTTTTGCGAATTTGCGCCGACAGACAGACTTTGTGTACATATGGATATATATATATATACAGACATATAAAAGTATATAAGAAGATCTGTATATATTTTCCAAGCTAGTATTGTATTTAAACACCCGCTTTTTCTGCTCATTTTCCTTGTCCCACCATTCTGCCACATATTGTTTGCTCGCGTTTTTGTTGTTGTTATTGTTTGCAACACAAACAATTTTTCGCAATTTGCCGCAATTTACAATGTCGCTTTGTTTGTGATTTGTTTTTTCCCGATTTTTATTGTGACATTTATGTGTTTACGAGTGTGCGTGCTTCAGCGTGTTGGCGGCGGTTATGAAGAACCACATGCATGCATACAAACATGGAGGTACATAAATATAACTGTTTTTAAAATCTATATATAACATTACACGTTCTACGATTCCCTCGCATATATTTACATGCTATTATATACCTATATACAAACGGGTTAATTTATAGGCCCCTACTTAACCTCCAATAAACTCTCATGCTGCGCCATTATAATTTTTTATTGCCATTATCAATTTATTTATTCAACACCTACATACGTCGTCACGTGCATAACTTACGGCCACGCACAAATCAACTGTCAAAGTGACAGATCAACGCGCCGTTCTTTCAGTTAGAAGCTCACATTCACTTCACGCTCATCGTTGCCGTTGGCGAGACATTGATTTTCACGCTTCAACCTTCTACTATTTTGTAATTTACTGTTTTCGCCTTTATTTTTTATGCTGATTGAAGATTTGCGATAAAAGGCGGCAGCTGCTTGCCTTTTGATGGATTTGATGTTCTTGAGACTAACTAAAATTAAATATTTTTTATTTAAAGTGTCTTAGAAAACATATATATACGTAATCAAGTTTTTATTCGCGAATTAATTAGCTGACCAATATTTTATGACTTACCTATGCGACTAAGATATGTATCGATAACTTGTATTCGATATTTTGTGTTTTATTTCACAATGTGTATATAATAATATATATTTATTGATATTTTACGCTTTCCAACATAATTTGGCATTCGTAAATGCATTAAAAGCGATTAACTCAAATTTATCGATAACACTTTTTTTATCGTTGGTTTAAATTTTACTCAAATTTGAGCCATAATTAATGTATTAAAATTTTTGATATTTTATAACGTTTCTAATTTCATTTTTCGAAAAAACAAATCGATAATAATTTATCGTTTGCTAAAATTTTGATAATATTATATCGATTATTACAATTTCGATAACATTTGTTATCGTTTATTACACGTTCCATTTAATTTGTGTGTTTTTCTACCTAAAAAATTCGTATTTTTTGTAATTTTTCCTAACATATAACTTGTTATCGATTACAGTTCATCAATATTTCTATTAGTTATCGAAAATATGTTATCGATATATTTTTCAGAATTTTTTTGTTTACTAAAATTTTTATTTGTTTTATATTAAACGCTTTTTCTTATGAAATGTCCGTTAGTGCCTCTAATAATTAAACGGGGTGATATAGAGGGAGTGAAGAGGAAGCGATAACAGCGTCAATAAATTTTTTATTGGATCGAAATTTTAGAAGAAATTGCATTTTAGTAAGAGCTCAATAATTGTTATATTGAAATAACTATATTCAGCAGTGGAGCTTAAGCTCAAGTCTTGAAGATTATTTTCTTATTGAAACCGTTATTTGGTATATAAAATTTAAATACAGATATCACTCAATATGCATATTATAATCCACTAAAACATGCTACATCTTACATTTTTCGAACTTAACTACTTAAGTTATCAATGGCAAGGCGCTTAAGCCTTCATACAAACTTCTAAATCAATCTCGGATGCACATTACCCGTTAATACCTTTGATGCCAATCTCGAGTTATTTACGACACTGCCGTTTGAGAACAAAACAAGCTCGAGATAAAATTGTATAAAAATATAGAACATAAAAGCATTCGTGCGCAAACGAAAAACGAAATAAATAAAAAAAGATAATAAAAATCATAGAAATGAAAACATAAAAAAATCAAAGTCCCCAAAAACTAGTGCTTGCTACCGTTTATCAATCAACACACACCTACCTAACTATTTAGCCGTTAGAAAATGTGTCAATTAACAATTTATCAACACGCCAAAACGACCAACTGGCTGCACAAAATTTATGAATGCCTGACAGAAAAACCTGACCCAAATCGTGGCAAACGGGCTGAAGACTACCTACGAGTGGTGTTGCACATAGGTTGGTTGATGAATAAGCGCGCTTATGCTTAAGTGTTTGTATGTGTGTGTATATACATATATGATAATGTGTGGATATAAAGCAGTGGGAATAGCAGATAGCATTTAAAAGTCAAATAAATTAGAATTTACAACATTGCATTGGCCAAACAACAACATTATCGCTGTGATAAGCCGCAGTGCATACACGATTTATGAACACACACATACAAGCATATATATTTATATATATATACATATCCATATAAACTATATTCAGTCAATGTGTGGCACAGGCGCTTTAATGTTTTCACTCTTTTTTTATTCTTTACAGATTTATCAAAGTGTAAATACTGTATGTGATTTAAGGCGGCACTTAGTGTGAGCAAACAAAAACAACAAAAACACATGCATACATATATATCTATGTAAATATGTTTAAAAACAAAGATATGTCGATGGCTGTCTGATTTTCATGGAAGTATCCCACAACTTGCAACCAAATAAAGGTGAGTGCTTTGATCGCTTTTATTTTAACAAGAACTTTATACGGACCGCTTGCATCTAACGGTAAATAATTTCAAACTTGACGTACTATAACTGTTACCACATTATCTCTAAACCGACTTCCACCCTGCCCCGCCAACCATACGTCAAATGTCAAATTTAAATGATGGATCACTGGCCTAATGATTGAATGTGGCAGTTACACGCACATATAGAAGTGTATATTCTTTATATGAGAGCAGCACACCTGGATTGCACCGTTACACATATTATCTGCTAAATATCATGCATTTCATATGTGCTGGTGTATGCGTGGCATGAAGGCGTGATGGCACAACTTAACGCGCTAACTTGGCAACGCCGCAGCAATCACAGCCTGCACGCAGATAAACTTATATAAATATATACATATATGTATTTACAGCATTTTCTATTTAATCATAAATTTTGTACATATTGACAGTTCCAGGGAAATTTCAAAGTTTAAGAAACAACAAACACACCCATAGAAATATGTATTTAAATAAATGTAGAAGATAACGCTCGGCAGGTGCAGCAAAGTTTCCAGCACCAAAAGAGAGCATTCAGTTTTCGCTGTCAATATACCGTTAACTGTTTGGCGTGATAAGCAGCTCAACAAGCCAACACCTTCTCATATGTATATTGTTGCATCCACTTTTCAATACAAAATTTATTATTTTTGTTGTTGCTATCAGTCGATTTTTGCGCTACTTTTCAATTCTACAATGCATTGAAGTATTTCCATTAATTCTTGCAGTGATAAGCTATCTTCTAGCACTGTAGTAGTAGTGGGAAGTTCGATGGCAACATGGCTGAAGCGTCATTAATCATGCAACAGCACCATTTTTTTATCGCAAGTTCAAAATTTTATGAAGAATTGTTATTTCTACATGCGCTTATCACGGCAAATATGCATTCGAACTATTTCAGTTAGCCTTCTTTTCATTACTTTATTATTCAACTGTTTGTTGCATTGTCAGTTATCCGTTAGCTGTGATGGATGAGTTGCTGCAACTGTTATGTTGTATATTTTGGTTTGAAAAAAGTATTTATTTAAAATAAAAACAATAGAACTCACACTCTCATTAAATTAGCGTTATGGATTTTCAATAACTGTATAAGATTCTTATAAGAATTCTACTTTAGACTGTTTATTATTTAATAATAATATAGTTTATTGGAAACTATTTGTACAATTGAATTCATATCAATCAGGCTTTATTTCCACTTTAAATAACAGTAAGCCATGTCAAATTATATTCAACCAATGAGTGTTTATAATTTCTCTTTGTTTCCACTTAAAATAATGGTCCTTTAACTGATATTGCATTCGACCAATGAGCGTACAGAATTTCTCTTTTCAGAGAATAACGCATATCTGCTCTCTTGAGCGCAGTGATAGTAGAATATAATATGACTAACTTAAATGGTTCAGAACCTGGCTAAATCAAATAAAAAATATATTAATTTTTGTAATCTTTTAGTAAGTTTTTGAGTAGGAGGTGGCATGAGATGTGTATAATCTTGGTTCTCTGTAGACAGGTAGAATAATCTAGCAGTTCTCAACTTACTTCAAAACCCGAGACTTAAGAGCTTTAATTTAAACAGTCAACATGTCAAAGTTAACAAGTGTCAATAATAATACCCGCACATTTTACTTCTTCGTCCTTACTTCTGGCAAAATTCTGACTGCTTTCAACTCGCTCAACCGACCGCTAACTTGGTTCTCTACACTTATACTCTACACTCGTTCAGCAAAATAATTTAAAGCTCAATTATCTCTGTTTTTTTGTAGCAAGTTTCTTCGTAAAGTATCGTTTAAACATGCGGCAGCTGCTGCGAGCAAATATGCGTATGTCAGACCTTAATTAGGGGTTATTTGGTGTGATTTTGGGATGCAAAATGCAAAGTGAACATGAAATAAGAATAGCTATTGTTGTTGTTGTTAATTTTTCAGCATATTTGTGGAAGCAACTTTAAAGCCAGCTTGCGAGAGTCATCGCTAAATATGCTTAAACAGCATTTCAGCCAGACATGTAGGCTGGTAGAAAAAGCAGAACAAGTGACAGGAATGCAGCAACAAAAGCAATTTGTTGTTGTCTCTAAAAACAAAGCAGGTTTCAGCTTGCTGAATTTTGTCAAGTGGCCAGTTAAATCCAGTAAAAAATATATTTCTTTTGCATATCCTCAAATGTTTCGCTACATTGTTTGACTTTCAGTTTGTTTGTGGCATTTTGTTGCAACATTGCAGGCATGCAGTATGCAGGCATGCAACATCAAATACAAGCTACTTTGTAGTCTAATTGGCTAAAGTGAAATGCCAGCGCGTTGCCAAATCTCAGCTTTAGCGGCGTATTAAGCTGCCACAGACGTTGTGCCACAAATGGTGGTGGCAGCAGCATCCAAGTCGTCTGGCGATGCGCCACGCCAACACGGTCAGGGCGTGGCGATGCCACACTATAATTTCGCAATATGCGGCGTAAATAATGAAGTGAAATTCACGTTATTTTGCCAGCTTTTAACGGTTGAGTAGCGACATGCTGCGGCAAGATGCACAGTCGGCTAAGTGGCCAAGTTTGTTGTTTTCTCTGAATAAAAATTTTTTGTGTTTGCACCAGTGACTTGGCAGCGCTTTATAGTGGTACAGCACAGTTTGCTGTATGGCAGTGGCAAGTTATCTCATATAAAGCCAATTGTGCACAAATGAAGGCAGGCAGGCGGACCAGCAGCTCGACAGGAATTTCGCCAATGCAGCAAATACAATATCGGACGCTCATTTCGCTAGTTAGGCTTATAAAATATTGTGATTTGGCGCCGCGCCAGCCTTGGGAGGTCACCAGAAAGCATTGAAGGCGATAGCAAATGCTTAAAGCTGAAGGTTTTTAATACAATAGAATGAGCAAAAGAGCATTCCTCCAACAACACAAACAAACAATTGCCGCTGTTTGTATAAAATTTTGTAAAATTTAATTTGAAAATAAAAATGCCAAATATTTTACTTTCTTTTACTTTGCTTTCGCTCCATCCGCTTGCCTTTCCGCTGATAAACTTTTACTCACTTACTTCCGCTGCTATCAGCTACTTGTTTCCGCTAACAAGTTGCAAAGTCAACATAAATGAAATGCCTACAAAAATCTAAAATGTGCTAAGAGAGCAGCAACAACAACAAAAAATCAACAAAATTTAAGCTTAGCCTGCTGTTTGTCCAGCAGCTCGTCGTGTTTATGGCAACAACATGCGCTTTGCGTGTAAATAACAAGCAAACACAATGTACATATCAGCCTAAGCATATACACAACAACAACAATCGAATAAGCTGACAAGCAAATATTGTAGCGTGTATTTAGGCGCAGGACATTGTATCCGGGAGCCTACCTACCAAACTGTGGCATATACAGCCACCAAACTTACCTCCGCGTGTTTTATCAAATTTATTCTCTCTCTGCTCCTCTCCGCAAACACATTGTTTCACTTCCTGTCAGTTTTGGCTTGTGCGCCTAAAAGCTGACTTCTGTCTTAGCAGCAACCTGCATGCGCATCCGCCTATTATGCTCTGCCTACTTGCTCCGTTGATAAATGTGATAATTATTGTTGTTTTGCCATTTTCGAGACATAGTAAGCTATCTCGCCAGCAGGCAGGCAGGCAAGCGCGCCTAAAAGTTGGCAATAAATATGTTCATGTGTCGCAAAAAGTTAAACTAAAGTCAAAGAATTTGAATATTGTCTTCCGTTTCGTGTGCAACTGACAACTGGATTACTTTTGTGTTTTACTTTGTGATTTTGTTGTTGTTAGTTTCTTTTTTTTTATGTAGAGTGAATAGATAATAAAAAAGTTGTCGAGAGTGGAATTAAGTTCAGTCTTTGGAGAGTTTAATAATATTTTTTGGGAAGGAATCGGTGTGCCAAGGGTCTCTTCTTTTTTAAGCTCTATATTTAAGAAGCTTTTCTGAAGATTTCTTCGAAGTATTATTACTTTCTTCGAGGGTGTTGGTTATGAAGAAGAACACTAGTTCACTAAATTTTTTTCCAGCTCTCGAAGAGAGTTCGGAATTCATTTGGAATTTTTTTTATGGACTGGATCTAGTCTTTATGTGGTTGATTTATCTTCACCGGCTTTCGCTGAGCAGTTCAGTGCAGTTTAAGTTTTTATTCTATGGGATCCAGTTTAGTTATATAACAGTTCCACAGAGCTTAACATAACAGTTAACAACAGTTCCACAGTTCTTCCGAGCTTAGATCTTGTATCTCTTATCCATATTAGATCCAAGTATGTTGTCTAAACTAACAACAACCAGTTACTTACATAAATACAGATATAAATGTTGTTGTCGTTACATATTGCAGCTTGCCTCGAATCTAAACTAATTGCCTCTCAGTTTCTTAGCCTCCAGCTACATAATTCTAAAAATAATGCTGCCGATCGCAGACTAAATTACGCACATACGAGTACTTAATTACAACATGAATTATGAGTAGCCGTATGCAACATAAAACAACTGTCGATCGCGTCGCAATGAAAGAAAAGCCTGATGTTGCACGAACAAAATGCGTTCGCATGCAAAGCAGCTGCCAGCGGCTATCAATGTCGAAGTGGCTGCAATAAAAAAATCATAAAAATTACGCAGACTCACACCAACAACATTACAACAACAACAAATTTGATCAGCCACATGAAAGCACAAGCTTGCAACGTGCAACTAATTAAATGAAAATTGCATTTCTTACGCCTGCCAAGAAGCGAGCGCAGCAACCAATTAGCGGTCAAGTCGCACAACAATAACAACAAAGCAAGCATTTAATACATGCAGCAAGCACAAGCAGGCCACATGACATTAGTAGTGGCATGCCACAATCAACACGACAACAAATTACGGGCACTTTTGGCGCATTCGAGAGTGCACCAAAGGAGCACGAAAAAAACAGCAAAAAATAATGTTGCATAAAGAATCAGCGCTGTAATCGCCACGCGCAATATTTTTGCTTACCTTTTATCACATATATCCACACACGCGCAGCCACACAAATTCTCGCTTTGCTAATCACGATTCACAAATCTCTGTGCCTCCTCCACTTTGCTGCAATTTTATTTTTGTTGTTTTTGTTGGAATCTGCACTCTATTACCCTTCGCTGTGTTGCCGCGTAGGCATTGGTTGCCACTGTGTTCCGGTATATTTTATATGTGATTCGCTATGCCACATGTATGTTGTATGCATCTGTATATGTATGTACACCCGAGTTTCCTTTTGCTTGTTTTTGTTGTTTCCACATCCGCGTTTTTAGTGCCTCCGGAAGGCATTTGCTGCCAGTAACCGCATATGCATTCGCCACCACACGATCGTGTTGCATGCTGCAGCGGCGGTGAGTAGCAATTTATATGATCAGCCAAAGTGGCAATGACGCTGCTGAGGCTGCTCGACGGCAGTTGTTTTTACAACGTATGTGTAAATATGTGACTCCCCACAACTTGCAGCAAATCGTGGTAGCTATGTATGTGTGGAACATAGGCGATCGCACCGCGCATGAATTCGTAATTAAATTCGCTAAATATGCGCTGCATTTGTTGTTGTTGTTGCTGTGAGTGTTACAAAGTGTGTTATCGTAGTTGTTGTTGTTTTAGAACCTCCATATCTCGCTTATGCGCGTGCAACATTTACCATTTGCGGCACACTTAATATATACTCGGCGTCTGCAACAGCCACATTTATATTGTTGTTGTTATAATCTTTAGCATTTTTATTGTTGTTGCTGTTTTTGTTGCACAGCATGTACTAATTGTTGCATGAAAATTATGTGCGAATTCTGTTTTATTTGCAACTCTCTGTGGCTGCTACGCCACTACTGTTGCAAGTGACGCTGCTGTTATTGTTATTGCTGCGACTCTTACGCCCACGCGTGTTTACTTTAGTCTCTGTTATTGTTTTTCTTTCGTTGCATATTAAATTTACAAAGTATTTTCTCAATCCTTTTCATGCATTTTTCTCTCTCGCATATTTCCACTTTTCTGTGTGTTGTTGTTGTTTCGACATTTATTGTTGCCTTCAACTGTTTAATCGTTTTATTGCGCTCATATAAACCGTTGGGATAGCGTAAATTATTGCTTGTTCACAGCGTCCATTTTTCGCTTAATATGCGATAATTATTAGCAAATTTGCCCGTCAGTTGTTGTTGTTCGGAGTGTAACCCTCGCTAATGTGCTAAGTGCCGTAATTGGTTGCTGCAATAAATTAATTAATTAACGGCAAGCTATTTTTAAACTGTTTTGAAGTTGGCAAGGCAGTTTTCAGGAGTCTCTTTGTACTTTTACTATAATATAACTAGC
This sequence comes from Zeugodacus tau, assembly GCA_031772095.1. Lineage (NCBI taxonomy): Eukaryota > Metazoa > Arthropoda > Insecta > Diptera > Tephritidae > Zeugodacus > Zeugodacus tau. The sequence goes on along the minus strand of CM062652.1, from coordinate 12,728,292 downwards.
GTCATCTAGGGAGTTACTACTTATTAATCGGTATGAGAGTCGCATTTTGCTATAGATTTAACACTTTCAGTTAAAACGGAACAAATTATAATGGTCCAGCTTCATGTCCATATCACCACATTCGGAAAAGTATATCTAAATAATAATAAAATATATACAAGTAGAAATCTCGCCCAAGTTGTTCATCGCTTTCGTATAACCTCGACAAGCTTTGTTGATTTCTCGTTATACTAACACTCTCTCTCTGGTCAGTCACTAGCACTTGCGCAGTCGGCAGAACTGTTAAGGTAAATAACAGGAGGTCTACCGAGCTCTTCGTTCTCAGTAGAGTTCTCATCTCCTTAGTCGTAAAGATTCTAACTGGCCATTGTCTCATCGAGATCCACGCTGTAAGGTAAAAAATCTTATCTGATGTAGAAGCTGCCTGAAGAAGAACGAGGTGGAATCATCTTATCACTTTCTTCTGGAATGTCCCGCCTTTACGAGATCAAGAAAAATATTTATCGGAGCTCACTTTTTCGCACAACCGCACGAAATAACGGATGTACTTTGTCGAATCCTAATACCTAATAACGGGGAGTTCCTGGCTTCACAAATGATTATCTTTCATATGTAGTCTATGTGTTTTACCTCTGGGGAACAGCTTTACAAGCTAACCTAAGCCAACCGAACTCTCTCTCTCTCTCTCTTCCTCTCATATTTTTATTTCAACGTATCTCTTTATGGCTTGTAGTCTTTTTTTTCATATACTAAATGCTCTATGATGTTTTCTGCTTTGAGTTGGCAGTTCCGTTAGAAAACTGTTTTAACTGAGGGACTATAAGGAACCCAACCGAACTCTCTCTATCTCTTCCTCTCATATTTTTATTTCAACGTATCTCTTTATGGCTTGTAGTCTTTCTTTTTCATATACTAAATGCTCTATGACGTTTTCTGCTTTGAGTTGGCAGTTCGGTTAGAAAACTGTTTTAACTGAGGTACTATAAGGACTCGGCTTCCGCCTAAATACATATTTAAGTAGACTTTTGAGAGTCGGGATGTGAGAACTTGGAACTACTTAGTCATTTACATATTCCTCCATAAAAAGACCGTACACTCTGCTTTAGATTTACTGAATTGAAAGCCATTACAGTGCCTCCACTGATTCCCCGCAAAGCTCCAAGTATTTCGTGTGAGTCAACAGTAAGCCAAAGTATTTCAGGTGCAATGCAAAAAATACTATTAACGACTGCTAAACTGAAAGGAGAGACTCCAAGGAGCTCACAAGCCGAAAGCACTAAGCACTTACATTAAAAACCAACTCTATGCATATCCCTTTATCAAGTCAAGAATTCTTCCAGAACGCTGTGGCAAGTTTAAATAACATAAAAAGCGTCAACATAATTAAATTGTGCGCGAGTAGAGAATTTATTTTCACTGCTGAATGCAGTAAAAGCCGCGGAATGAGTGGTTTGCGTTCAAGAGTCACATCAGGCAAGGGCGAGCATGTTCGCAAGCGGCGCACAGGATATGGCGGCGTGGCATGAATGTCATTACAACAAGCACGAAGAAAAAATTATATACGCAAAAAATGCAAAGCATACATAAAATAGGGGCATGCAACCGGCGAACGAACGCAGTCAAAACTAGCGCCAAATTGCCAACCAGAGCTTTGCAAAGTGGGAGAAGCAGTGGGGCAGTACTTCAGCCATGAAAAGGTACAAAGGCAGCAAAGAGGTCTGCTCCCATTACATACCCATTCAGCAGTGAGTTATAATAATTGTCCCGACTGAAATGCTTTGGCAGGCACTTCAAAAAGAAAATAGCAACAACAGCAAAAATAACAAAAAAAAAATCGTACCCTAAACTACAAAATGGGACTCTACACACGAAATGAAAGCGGAGCTTTGCATTCAGTGGCGTTGAGTGAAAAGAAAATGCTTTCATAAAATATATATATATTTTTTTGTAATGAAACGCTCTTGAATATTTTCGGCTTTCATTGCACATAGAATTCCCACAAAAGCGTAAACTATTTTCAATAATAAAATAACAACAAGCTGCTCTGGCTAACTAACGATAAAACTAAATTAAAGCTCTTTCATTGGTTCCTAAAGCGCTTTGTAATGCTGGGTATGTAACTATAGTAAGAAGAGAGGGTGTATCCCACTGTTTGTGTTGCTTTTGTTGTTAGTTTGCTTTGTTGCTTTCAAAGCGTTGGAACGTGTGTGTAGCTTTCACTCAAAATCCTTTATTGGTAGTCCTGGAATATATAAGCCCGTGTATCCCCTGTGCTTTTATATCCTTCTGGCAGCTAGTTGCTCTTATCAGCTTAATTCATTCAGCAGTTGCTTTATTTGCCTTTTTGACGATTTTAATTTTAATTGCTAACTTTATGACAGTCTAAATTTTATAAATAATCCTACAGGTTTGAGCTTTAAGCTCTGTTTGTTTCTGCTTTTAACTCTTCTTTTTAATGAAGTGTTTCTGAATTTATATTTTTGTAAAAGATATCTTTTTCTTATAGAGTATTTTTCTATTCTCAGTTGATTATTAAGCCTGATTTTCATAAATTTACTTTTCCATATGTCCAAATATGATGGCAAAGGGATTTTTTAAATGATTTTTTTGGTGAAATTTTGAAATAGGCATAACTGTGGCAGTAACAGGAATTTTCAAGTTGGTTCGAGTATTTAAAAAAAAAATTGTATGGCAAAAAATTGTATGATTAATATTCATGAAGCAGGTTTGTCTATTGGCAGATACCCTAAATGTAGGCAACACTTCTTGCTGTTCTTTAATAACGGTTTATCTGATATGTGGCATACAATTAGGCTCTTTAAAAAAATATTTCATGTTACAAGTATTGGACACAGCCGACTTTCAATTCAGGAAATTGACGTGGTTGTTGCTACTTTGTGACTTTAAACTAGACTCTTCTGGTAGATCTATTTTAAATATAGTTTTTACAAGGCTTTTTTCGCTACCTTTAAGCAATTTATTAGGTAGAAAGCTTTTATAACTAGAGTATTAAAGCTACATTGATCATTTTCTTTAACTCGTTTATGTTTTTCATGATTTTTTTCTTCTTTTCTACTTCTTATATCTAAAATCTAAGAATAAACCTTCCACAAAATATTTTAACTTTTAGTGGTCTAGTTCTGAATACCAAAATAGTTTTTAATTCAGCTCTTTGTATGTCACAATTCTTTTATGAATCAGATGCTTATGCAACAACCAATTGCACACACCTGTCCGCTACATTTGAATATGAAAGACTCATAAAGGGTTATAGCAGAGATGAAAGACTCCTGCATAAATGTGTGTAATAGATCGAAAACTTGTATGTGTGTGCTGACGAAATGTCGTGAAGGCATGCGGGTCATTGCGACATTTTGTGGCACCTTTCTTATGCACTCACTTCTTTTCACTATAGATAAGCTGCGTTGCTCTTTTTAATATTTTCATCTCTGTATAAACACAATGCTCCGCCTTGTGGCATTTAAAACCCTAAAATTTCTTATTTATTCCCATATCTGTATGCAGATGGCTTTCCTCTATTATTCATCACACGCCTCTCTCAAATCTTTCAACAAAGCACTCGACGCATCTAAATGTTTGATATTCCCATTACCCCTTTTTGATTAGCATATTGCTACATATTTGCTGCATTAACACCTTAAATACAATTAAATTAGAATATTGTGGAATGCTACTGGATTTACACCAGCAAAATAGAGTAAATAATGAAAGAAAAAAAATTATTTTTTTTTACAAAAGTTGAAGAAAGCAGTAACTTGCAACACTCGATGCTCATAAGCAAAGATACATATATGTATGTATATAAGTTTTGTATAGCTTTGGTCCCCTTCAACCAACTTCATTGTCATTTCTAAAGTCAACACGCATACATATGTAAATAGCTGCGTACATTCCAAAGCCAAAGTGTAGGATGTTTGTTTGTCAATAACACTTGGTGAAGAGTGTTTGTGCAGACAGCGGTCAAATTTGTCTGGTGACAAAAATGCTAATATGTGCCTATAGGTGTTTGTGTATGAATAAATATATATTTATAAATATGTTTGTACACCTTAAGCATAACAACAAGAAATATCTGTTAACTGTCTACTGCCACAACAACACTACGTGTAGCACAGCAGTCAGCCATAAATGACAAAATCATTTGTTAAATAGTCAAAAATTTACATACAAACATTTATGTGATTTTCTCAATCCACCTTCTTTTTAACACGCTTTTTGTTGCTTTAAAAAATTAAAATTAAATTATGCCTGCAAGCAAATTGATATGTTCAAGTGTGAGCTCACCCAGTTACGCTCTGTGTTTATCATTGCCTGTCTTTCGAGCGTGTTCATCATATTAAATATTCATAACATAACACAACAGTCAAATTTAATTCTTGCGCTCAATTTGAGTTGACGTTTTTTTGTTGACACGACAAATAGTCTAATTGTCATAAGACTACACATTTGGAAAGTAAAAATAGATAAATATTTATATAACGAATATTTTACTCATACATACCTATATATATAGTATTTTTTAGACTGGAGTCCAGTGAGTGGGAACAGTGTTCGTCTGTTGTCCAGCGAGATCAGTGTCGCTGAGCTATTTATGCTCTCAGAAGTCTGTTGAGAGGTCTATGAACTTTAAAAAGCGATACTCTCAAGAGAAACACTATTTTAGTAAACTTTATTTGCTTCTATGAGCCTTAAGGTCTGATCTAAACCAGGATAACATGAGTCTAGTAGTTATTTATTATCTTCAAACCCTTTTTATCGCAATATTAAAATAAAATTATTTCCATTTTCGACGCTTTAAACAAATTCCATCAACTCACTCCCGCATACTTCACATAACTCCTTCTCACTAGCGTTTTCCAAACAAACATAACCTAAAATACGATTAACAAACAAAATCATGACAACTAGAAATAGACTCAGAAAGCATAAACAAGTAAACATAAATCACATGAATAATAATGCTTCAGCGCAAGCAAAGTATGCAAATAAATAGTAAAGATAAATGTGGAAAATTTATGAGAAGCAAAAGAACCAAAAAAGGGCAAATAATAATAAACCGTCTGCATGCGAATTTGACATGTCATATGTGACATATGATGTCATGTCAATACAGCTTATTGACAGGCAAATTGTCATAACATGATAACAATAATAACAACAACAACACATTATTACTTTTATTACGGGAATGCTATGACATGTGTGACAGCAATACCGAATGGAAATCAAAATGAAAATAAACATAACAAAAGCATAAAAGTAAATAAATAATAAACATAACGGCGCATAGAATATGAGAGCGAAATTAAATGTAGAAAACCAATTTTTGTCTGTTTAAAATACGGTTATAATGCATGTCAGCGCATAATAAACAAGTTTTAGAAGTAGTGAGAACACCTGTTATGGCAATAACAACGAGCGTTGGGTTTGATGAGTGTAGTGTCATAAATTTATGTAACTGTAAATAATTACCTATGTACATATAATATATGTACGAGTATGTATGTATAAATATATAAATTATTTATTTGTATATTAGACTGTGTTGCAAGAAGGGGTATGGAAAAGTTTTGAAATTTTTTTTTGATATAGCAATGTTGCCACACTTCTAAAAAATATTTAAATTTTTAAGTTCTGAAAACATTTTTAATCTTTTTATTTCGAAGGTAGAAACCTATTACAATATTGATTAAATGAAAATTAAATGAAAAAATTTTCAATAAAAGGGTTGCCATACATTTTCAAGCTAAATATATGTTAAATTCAGGAAATGGAAGCATTCAAGAGTTTCCATCTATGTATTAATATCGACCATAATTTTTTCTAAAAAAAATATAAAAAACCAAAATATTTAATAGGGTTGCCACTTTTCAAAAATTTAAAGCGAGGTCAAAAATATTTGCATAACGATCTGTATGCCAAAATTAAAGTTTAAAATTAAGTCAATATAAAAAAATGTTATCTACAGAGTTACCACCTTGCTACAATTTTCTTTTTTATGCAACATTTAAATTATTTAACTCAAATTAAATATTTTGAACCCACACGCAAGTTTTTAGTACCGGAATTTTGCTATAAATAACAGCACATAAGCGCGTTGCATGCACCATGCGACTTCAAGTGGCCACAATATTATAGCCAAACACATGCGAAAGCAATGACAGCTAATAATACTGCGTGTAACACAGAGCAAAAGAAGTTGAACAAATGCATGGCCTCCATAGACGCATGCTGATGGACTCTGACAATGCCATGCACGAGAGATGATCAATGCATGCCACACAAGCGCATGTTGCAACATACGCCAATATGCATCAACAAAAAGATATACTATACAAAAGCGTGTGTGTAGCATGTGTATAAAAATGTTGAATGGCCACTTTGTGTGATTGTTGCATGTACATGAGCGACTGCCACTGGGAGTCATGATTGCTGTTGCAACCGTTGTTTTTGTCAATGACTGCGCTATTTTTGTACTTCCATTTTATTATGCAATATATTTTAGTTGCATGAATTTTTCTCCACAGCTTTACGCTGCTGCGTTGACTTTCAAGTGCACTTGAAGCGATGTTGCATGCAACACAGCATCGCCAGCTTAGTTACAGTTTACTTTTATATACATGAGTATACTCGTACTTTGGGGAATACAACACGCTGCTTGTGCGTACTTTTCATGTTATTTCCTCTAGTTGCTGTATGTTGCATGCCACACAAATGCCACAGTCGACACTGTAGCAATTTACAAATAAATACAAAAGTGCGGGCGCTGATTGCTGGCTTTCCAGTTGCAACTGTTCGTCTGTACTTGTCTGTATCTGTCTACATGTCTGCTGCTGTTGCTTTTGCTCTCGGGTTACTCATTGGTTGCCCCCGCGTGCGTTGGAGTGTGTGTGTGTCCGTCTGTGCTCGTAATAAAAGTAAAATGAAAATTGCACTCAACGTGGCAGTAAATTTAATTAAAAGTGCAGCGCTTTTACGCTTTTTCTATGGCGTTCTTGAAAAGACCTTGAAAATTTATACGCTTCGAGGCAATTACTCGTCTCTGCCACATACTCGTACATTAATAGTAAACCAGTGTGTGTAAAGTATGTGTGATGCGTGGAAAACCAACTTGTTATTATGCGGGTGAAGTACTCAGCATTGAAAAAAGGAAAGCTTTAGAAAATATTTACATTTAGTAGCTAATTGAAATGGTTGACAGCATCGTATTTGGGGACTGAGTGTATGGAAAACTGAAAATTTAAGCGGGCTGAAGTGAAAAGAAGGCGTAAAATTCTTTAAAAAGTAAGATTAGTGACCTATCACTTTAAAATTTTATGTATTTTTCGAAAAATTACCAATTATCATAAAACATATACATAAACTATATGTTGAATTATACTATTGCCTACATTTCGGCGCAGAAAGATATTATTTGAAACGAAGTATTCCCTATAAGTTTTGTTTATTTAATTTTCTGATCTCTTATTTGTTATACATTCCAGAAAACAAAAGTTCGAATCCACTTTAAGTCCAATTTGTTCCTTGAATATGAGAATCATCAAAGAAACCCACTTTTAGAATGCTTCTTGTGTATTCCTCTACCTTTTTTCTTCTTTCATCCTTATTTTTAATACTTAAGCAATCAGATATGTAGCAGTGTCTTCTAGATCTTTGTTTTCCACACCCTCTTTTTCAGAAATATCCCGCAAATCGAAGAGTAAGTAAGTCATCTATGATGACAACTGTTTTATAACGAGTTTTCTAGTCATTTGAAGACAAGAAACGCTTTTAAAAAGTAACTTTATGTATGCTATGTCCTTCTAGAGCGCGTAGATAAATCAGTTTATGACTTGTTTTAAAGATAGATTTTTCTTAAGAGCCATGAAACTGCATATATTGTAGTGGAAAGAAACGCCAGTCTTTAAATTAATGAGTCTCAAAATCTTCACAGTACCAATACCCTTTTCTACAAAAAAGTACAAATGGCTAATGCATCAAAATCATTTTAAAATCGTCAACGAAGCTAGCACTCACACTACATCTCTGAACAAAATGATTAACTCAAAGAAAATCTAGAAAAAATTACATGCCTGCAAGTAAATTAATTTAATCCAAAGTACAACTTAACTATAAATACATTTCCGACAACATATTCATTAACGCACAACAAGTAAAACCAACATTTGCAATGAGAAAGATAAACCAAAAATAAACTGAGGACTGAGGAGCCAAACGCGTCCTAAACAAACAACGGTGTCACGTTTTTTGGCATACCGATAGGAGAACCTTTAAATTAGAGTATGTTGGCACACAATAGGGGGTCAACGGGAAATTGTATGAAAATGAAAAAACTGCGAACAACGCAAAAGCAAATACAACACACACAAGTAAACGTACTTGCAACACCGGATGCATTTATAAAATCAACAACAGCATCCTCTCTTACTCATGGATCTCAAGTAGTTGACGTTGTTGTTTTTACACAAAATTGTTGTTGTTGTTGGCACTGGCTGTTAACATGCCATGACAATGAACGAATGCTGGCGACACTTACACTTAATGCGTGTCGCCAGTTGCTCCACTTTCTTCCACCAGGCGACACAAAGCGACACTTAAGAGCGAACACGCAGACGCACGGACAAACCGACCGACGAATGGACCAGCCAATGGACGAGAGTGTTTGTATCCACAGACGGCTGTTTTGGTTGAATTAGAGGCCAAGAATATAATTGCGGTGACGTTGAGGAGCCTGAGAGAAGAAAGAGGGAGAGCAAGTGTGGCAGCAACTTTTGTTTTTGGAAATGTAAGAAATTAAAGCGAACGACGCCAAGGAAAGGAAATGCGAAACTGTAAATTTGTAATGTGAGATAAACTGCCTGGCTGGCAAACAAAGAAAGTTGTTGAGGTCGTGTTTATGCGACTCCTGAAGTGGCAAAGTGTGTTTTCCGACGCCGTTAAGAACCTGTGGCGACGCGCGTTGACAGCTGTTGCATGAAGAGTTTTGTTTGTAGTTTCACGAGTGCTACACAAAGCATCGTAGAGCTGGGCGGGCGGTTAGTTTACCGAACGTGAAGTGGTGAAAACGTGACGCAGGATTTGGCAACAAAGCGCGCTATTATCTTACGCGCGCCTTTTCTGAGTCGCCGCCACAGCCGCAGATCCTTTCATTTATATGGATGATAGGTGCCTTGTGATAAATAGTTGATGCGCGAAAATCGTTTTGCCTTAGTTGAAGGTGGAAAATAGCACAAGTGTGCGATGTGTGGCATTTCAAAGCAACTTTTGGTGCACACTGTTATTGTAATTCACATGCCACTGACACAATAAGCGGCTGTTATTTGCTTTAAAACGCTTTGTAGTAGGCAGCAGACAGTAGTTTGTAGTTAGATAAAGAAAGCTTGAGTCTTACATTATGCACAAAGCATGCCACAAAAGTAAGACAAGTGATAAAAGTGCGTTGAGCTGCTGTATGTGGCAGCAAAGCGGTTTTTTCATTGAATTCACTTGTGGGTCAGACAAATTTGAGTATATGCTGGGTGTAAAGCGCCTAAAATGCTGCTACGGTTATTGATTTTATGCTTAACCTAAGGCTTTGAACATAGTGAAGCACGAAACAGCGAACTATCGAGACAGAAAATCAAAAAAAGTTGAGAAACTCTCTCGCATTTCACTTATCTTTGGCAAAATTTTTGGATTCATTATCCTTCAAAGTGTTTTTTGATTTTCATTTCTCACAATCACTGTGTGCTTAGCCTTATTATTGGTTTGGATTCTTTATATTTACCTTGATATTCTACACTTCACCTCAATATTTGCTTAGGCAAGGCATCTCCGACAACAACAGCAACAGGATATACGCACAATTTGCAAAGAAAATATCTTTAGAAGAAGAGAAAACAACAACAACTAAACATAGTAAGACCGTAGTATATACAGTTGGCTTCCGAAATTATTACGCACAGGATATGCAAACGGAAAGGACGCAGGAAATTTCCGGAAATTTCGCGCTCAAGCTAAACGCACTGCCGCACGCTTAGCAGTCATTCAAGCGTTCAGCCATTTATCTGTTCATCCGCTAGCGCGGCAGGAAATTGAAATGTAAATTCAAATCGCAGGAAATACGCATTTACATATAAACAATGTGTGTAGCTTTAGGTGCTGAGCGTTAGAAAGGTAGAGAGAGGGGGAGAGAGTGAGCAAGACATTAACGCATACACTTCACCTTGCCTCGCGCACTCAGCCAACTTAATTGAAACATTTGACAGCTTAATTCCGTTAGCGGATATAGCTCTACACACAGACACACTCTCACTCTCTTCTCAACAGCAGAGAAGAGTAAAGAAAAAAGTAAAATTGATGAAAGTGGCAAAAGTGTCACAAAGAAAACTTTTTCAATTTAATACTCTCGCCATGTAACTGTTAAAACGATAAGTAACAGCAACAAGGTGGTGGTAGGTGGGGCGTTGTTACAACAGTAAAAATGCGAGTTTAGAAATTTTGCAAAATTTAATCACAAATGCAAAAGAACAATTGAAGAAATGTCTTCAAGCGTCGGCATAGAAGTGGCTAAAAGCGTTTGGAGCAGCAGACAATGCGCAAAAGTTCACAACATACAGTCTAAATATTCCTGATAAATGTACTTGTATGCATTTGAAACTTTTCTACACGCTTATTTAAAAAGATCTTTCCCGGCACTTTTTGACTGCCTTTTTCATGTTGCTGACAGGCATTCTCTGGGCTGAGGGCGTTTTGGACCGCCCACTGTGTGGCGAATCTGAATTCTCACACATATTATGATTGCGTATAAAACAAATTTTATATATATGCATGTGACTGGGACCCAAGTAGTGTCGAAGAAACTTGTTAACCCACATCAAACGCACTTTTTCGCACTTTTTTGTTGTGTCTAAGGTGGAGAATAGCATGCACTGGGAGAAAATGGTGAAATATGTATATGCCTTTTAAGTGGAAGAAGTTGAACAAAGTGTAAAAAAATATTAAGGAAACTTTGGGGAGCTTTTGAAGAAAAGCTTGTTTAAAGAAAATTTGTCAAACTGGAGTATTTTACAGTTAGTTTTCTATTTCAAGTAAATATTAAATAGGTAAAGAAAAAAATCAGAAGTAATTTATTTGATTTGAGATCCATATGTTTATATGAAAACTTTACTATTTAGTTACTAAAAATTATTATTTCTACTGTCGTATAAAAACTACACCGCGAGTTATTTTTTTTTGTCCAAAAAATTTAAAATTATGCTGAAGTGAAAGCCCGGAAAACGAAGCTTTCACTTATAAGAGCTCCGAAGACAAAGCTTTCATTTATAAAAGCTCAGTAAATGAAGCTTTCACTTATGAAAGCTCGGGAGATGAAGCTTTCGTTAATGAAAGCGCGAATGATAAAGCTTTCACTTGTGAAAGCTCTCAAATAACTAAAATTTCTGCGATAGCACTAATGTATAAACATTTTCCAGACCTAATACCACTGCTAATTCTTTTCTTACAGTGCATGCTTGTAAACTTTAATACAAATCACCGCATTAAATCATTTTCATAGTTGTACATGTTGAAGTTTACCAAATAAATATAAAATAAAATCTTTAAAAACATTGAGTTTAACACACTAGCTGCAGTCAGAAGAAGTAACCAAATAGACATTTTATTTTTCACAAAAAGTTATGAAAGAGCAACGCTACAAGTGCGCTTGGTTGCACAGACACAATACAAATTCAGCTAAATAAATACAAATGAACGCACATCTGAGTGTATGTACACAATAACGCCATTGTATGTGTAAGGGTCTTCACCACAGTTCCAGCACAGCCACCAGTCTGCGGGCTTCTTGTGCATGCGTGAAATGGGTCGCTGTAAGTTCAACGCCGCAGGATATGCGCTGCAAGTATAAATATGACCAAACACACACGGGCACACACACAATTATTTACACTGTCACTGGGGGCATACAATAGTGCTGGCCCTGTGTCACAATGAAAAAAAGAACAATAACAAAAAAGCACACGAGTCCACATAGTAAAGAAGATTTCTCGCTTGAAATGCTCAAAAGCTCTGAATATGAATGTTACAATTTTATTTGAGTTATTATTGTTATTTGTTTTTGGTGGCATACATTCGGCTTGGCAGTCTGTAAACACACACACAGAGGCACAGAGACACACAAACACATGTGTGCATAATTCCACGCAGTTCATGCATTGTTGTGTCGGTTGTCGCAGGACCCACTGGCCTCTTTCACGCTCCATATGACCACGGTAGCGTCGAGCGCATTATGTGCGCTTAGTCCTTCACCGTTATTATGGCTACATTTCACATACAAATGCTTGCGAGTGTGTATTTGTTTAATTTTTCTGGCTCAAATATTCATTTTTTGTTTTTGTTGTTTTTTTTCACTTTCTATTTCATACTTTGAATGGCATTTTTACTGTTAGTTCTCGTGTAAGCTGCTTGCTGTGTGTGGAAAATCGTTAAAACGTAAGCGCATCATTGAAAAAATGACAGTACATAAATAAAAGTCGCACACTGAAGGGCGAGCCAAGAGTCTACAACCGCCTTGTATGGCCTTACATATCCAGAAAGGTATACATGTACATACATGTATGTGGAGGTATAAGATGGATGTGTGGTGATGAGTATATGTAGCTCTCTCGCAAATTTCATGCTTCAAATGCGTAATTTTTCATTTTGTCATTTCGTCGGTGGTTGAAGCCTATTTTTAGGCGTTAAAAATGTTTTTAATAAATTTTGTTTGGAAATAATATATAGGCTTTAAATAAAAGTATATGTGTATATATCTCGAGCACTTTATTTACTGCTGGTTGAAAATAATACATTTTTAAGAAGTACCCTAAATACTCATAGAAAAAATAAAAAGTACTCATAATACTCATGTCGAAAAACGTTTAATTTTTTTAATTTTTGATTATATTAATGATTTTAACTAGTTTAGACATTCTCAAACAATATTAAGTACTTTTAAAAATAAATGGTATTTTTGTACTTACAAAATAAGTCATTTCGAGTATTCTATGTGTCCGGTGTTTTAAGCTATCAATCAAAGCTTATGTTTCTTAAGACAAATTAAGTAATTACGGAGGGTTTAGAGTACTTTTATCATAAATAACAAGTATGCCAAATAAAATGAGTACTTTTTGACTCATATACTAACTGAGTACAATACTTATTATATTTTTTTTTATTACGTACTTTGAAGTGTAGTTCTGTAATGGTTATGGATATCAAATATATGTACTCTCAATATATATATATATATATATTTGGCGTAGAAACCGCTTAAGCGATTATAGCCGCAATATACTGCATTAAATATTTTTTAATAATGAGTAGAGTCTATAGATTTTGAGTACATTGATGTATTTTGGTCCATAATGATTAAAAATAGTATTGAGTGGGCTAAATTAAAATTGAGTACTTTCACACTAAAATTATAATACTCTACCCTAAAAAAATTATAATACTCCTACTCAGTACTGAGTGCTATAAATAAATACTCATTTTTTATTCTAATGAGTATTGGAAAGTAATAATGAATATATTATGAGCAATTATTCCGTACGTAACAAAAATATTGGGAAGCCTATGTTCAAGCTGATTGGTTTAAATATTTTAAAAACTAAAAAAATAAAATGGAATATACCGTTTTCAATGCCTCCATTTTTCACAGTTTAGAATTTATTCTTACCTTCACAATAGAAAATGTATTTGCAACATTTACCGTTACACAAAACCAACATGAAACAAGTAAGGAAGAGCTAAGTTCGGGTGTAACCGAACATTTTATACTCTCGCAATTTATTTATTTAACTTTATTTGTATTATATAATATAGAATTTGACCCACATATTCGTCATATATATTGTATAAAGTCCATTGAAAGTTGGAAACCCTAATATTAGGTTAGAAGCACCGAGGTCCTCATGTTCGATTAATGGCCACACTATAAAGGTAGTATTTGTGCACAGTTCTGCATCGATATCTTCACAAGTGCTTACTTTATATATTGTAAAGTAAACGATTCAGATCGTCTTCAAAGCTCTGGTATATAGGAAGTAGGCGTGGTCGTGAAGCGATTGGCCCTATTTCCACAACACATCATTGGGATGTAAGGAAACTATTTCCAACCAAGTTTCATTGAAATCGGTCGAGTAGTTCCTGAGATATGGTTTTTGACCTATAAGTGGGCGACGCCACGCCCATTTTCCATTTTGTAAAAAAATCTGAGTGCAGCTTCTATCTGCCATTTCTTATGTGAAATTTAGTGTTTCTGGCGTTTTTCGTTAGTGAGTTAACCCACTTTTAGTAATTTTCAACCTAACCTTTGTATGGGAGGTGGGCGTGGTTATTATCCGATTTCAACTAATTTCATGGTCCAAATTTCATCAAGATACCTCAATTTTTACTCAAGTTATCCGTTGCACGGGCGGATGGACGGACGGTCAGACGGACAGACAGACATTCGGACTTTGACTCGTCTCGTCATCCTTATCGTTTTGATATATATAACCCTATATATAACTCGTTTAGTTTTATGACTTGCAAACAATCGTAATGTGAACAAAACTATAATACTCTCTTAGCAACTTTTGTTGCGAGAGTATAAAAAACAATAACTGCTAAATAACTCTTAAAAATGAAAATTAACCACTGTACAAAAGAGTACTTGAATAATTTAAGCCTACTTTTGTGCGCTGCCATTGTTCATTTAAATTTCTGAAGCACTCAGCTTTCGGTAGAATAATAAATCATAACAAATTAAAACAGTTGAATGAACTCTTGAACTACTCGATGCTGAACAAATTAACAAAAGCGCTTTAAACTTTCAAAATTATTATTAACAATTGAAATGAAGTATGCTTACATTACAAGCAACGCCAGAAAGTATGCTACAATTACTAATTTATATATATCTGTATAGTATTTTTGACAATCAAAATTATTTTATTCAAATTTTAAATAATTAATGCTCAATTCACCGCGCAGACAGCCACCACATGCCCTTCATTATAATTAGTTCACCATCACCGACTAATCGGTGGCTAATTTTGAGCGTGACGCATATTATAGTTATTCAATGCGGTGTAATGATGTGGAAAGTGCGGTCAAAGGCGAAATGTGTAATTTAATGAGTTTCAATGAATGCTTAGTGGGAAAAAATATGAAATTATCAAGCTTTCATGAAAGCACTGCTGCCATTTTTGCCCTTTGATATGTTGTTTTTGCTTTCACATGCCTGCGTTGTGGCAAGTGGCAAGTGTGCGGCGGCGCTGATGCTGAAATTAATTTGTCGCAGCAATTATTTCCAAGCGAATTGACTTGAGTCAAGGCGAAAGTTGTATGAAAGGATTAGACGTTACGTGAAAGGGGAGCGGGGGAGTTGGTGACTATAGTGTAGTTTTAGAGTGAGTTTCTGAACGAAAAATATTAAATTTTTTAGTTTCATATTAAATTAATTATTGTGAATAGTTTCTTCATGAGCCAAAATCATCTTTAAATACTGGGAGGTCACTTGCCCCTTACACTAATATCCCTCTAAAGTCTACGCCTCTTTTTTGAAAGAACCTTAGCATATTCCTCCTGCATTTCCTTCATACAAATCTAAATTCCATGCCATTGGGGTCCTTAACCCCTTTCTACATCACCATCCACCAAAGTCTACGTCTCTTATCTGAAACAATCTAAGCCAACCAAGCGGCAACATCCATGTCTCATAACTTATTTGCCATAATTTCTCATAACTTCATGATAAAAAGCCGGCAAACCGGACGGAACAAGAAACAAATTTCCACAGACAAGACGATGAAAATAAAAAAAAAAACCAACAACTTACAACAACAACGATAAAAGCGAAAGACATAAACGATACAAAGAAAGACTATAGTATGACACAAAAACTTATCAAAAAGTTGTTTACAATTTCTAACTTGAACTTTTCCGCTTCTCGAATTTTTATTTACAGTTGCATAAGCATCAACAGCAACAAGCAGCAACAACAGGATATGAACGCCCAAGTGGGGAGCACTCGAAGACACCGTACAGCAGGATATTGAAGCCAAGCAAGAAGGAAGTCCGCAATCGCACTTGTAGGATGCTTAAGTGAAAATGTCGGCACGTCCACTTGCAACGCGTCCGTTGTAAGGACATGCAACAGCAAACGGCAAGGACACTACACACAAAACTTCGCACCCGTGTGTTGCAAGATAGTGAACGATAAAAATAAAATAGAAACTGGAAAAAATGAATAAATAAAAAAAGCATAAACATAAATAATAGTCAACAAATAACATGCAACATAGTACTTGCAACATACACTACAAATAGTGCGCCATGTAGCTAGAAATATTTTATTATATAACAGCAAGCATAAAATCGAACAAAAGTCAAGTGTTAGCGCACATAGAAACGAAAATAACTACTGTAACTGTAAAAATATGCGCGCGCTGCAAGTGCAACTTGCAACACACAACAAGCAATAAAGTACGTAGTGATAAATTGAGCTGAAAGTATCAAGACGCTCATAAAAATTTCAACTGGCGCAAATTTATGGCGCAAGGACTTTGAAGAAAAAAGCGCAAAAAAAGTGCCGTTATTTACTTTCTTTTAAAATTTTTTGTTACTTTTTTTTATAACCTCGCTCGCGTCGTCGCGTTGTACGTTTAACCTTGCCGTCGTCTCGTAATTTCTCAGTCGCAGTGTGCTGCTGTCGCATCCACACGCTGCTGCCGCATGCAGCACGTCCTTGCCACATATCAAGTGCAAGGTTCGCTTATCCTAGTTTAAGGCGCGAAAATTCAACAAATTTCATTTTCCTCTCTTCTACACTCTCATTCTCTCTCTCTTTCAGCAGCTGCCACATGCATTTTGAAGCATTTTCCGCGTAGGAGCAACGCGTCTAACGAGTGGCAGCGACGCGGCACAGTTTGCTGCTGATTTTAGGGGTCGCAACACGTCGCGAGTTGCACGAACCCAAACGGACTGGCACACACATACATACAAAACTGGTGTTGCCTGATTGTTGTGTAATACTCGCTCACACACACTACATTCTATGCGGCACGATTTCCAACATTGACGCTAAGAGCACGCAAAACAATCGTGCAACAGTAAAAACATAACAAACAAAAATAAGAAATAAAAGAAAATCGAAAAGTGTATTTTGAATAAAAGTGAAATATTACGAAAAGAAAGTCGAGTCGAAAGAAATAAGAAAAACAAAAACAACAAAAATAAAGTGCAACCGTTGCATATCGCATATCGCGTCTCTCGCGCAACCAACCGTGCAACACCCTGCCTGCCACAATGCAAGTTCAAGTTCGGCGTTCTTGAGCTACTTAAGCTGCAACAAGCTTTGCTGCACACTTGCAACGTGCCACATCTTACGCCGTGGTACGCCCGTTCGTTCGTAGTGCGGTCGTTCGGTTTGGCCATTGATTCTTGTTGTGGTCGCGGCAGCATGAAATCGAAATCGAAATTGAAATTGAAAATGGCAAATACACTAACAAATACAAACACAAATCAAAGGCACAATCGTTGCCCCAACAGCAGCAGCAGCAATAAAAGTGCACACAATGCCACAGCTGTTGTTAGCTGTCGTGCCACCATAAACATGTCACGCAACCGTGGCAGCACGTCGTCAGCATTGCCACATAACGTCGCCGGCCGGCAACGTCGGCGTGGCAGCACACCCGTCTACGAAGCAAACCCAGGATTACTCTTTCATGCAGCTTTGTTGCTGGCTTTAGTGTTGGCGCTTGGCGTTGGTGTTGAAGGTAAGTGGCTATTGCGAGTTTTAATTGAATTTATTTACTGCTACTGTTACTACTTTTTGTTGTTGTAATCAATGCGGTGTTAAGTAGTTAATTTAGTTTATAGTACTTTTTGTAACTTTGATATATGATTATTTCGTATAGGATTGTGTAGGTACCATGAGAACTTTATTGACTATTTGGTAATATTAGGAAACTTAGCTTTACCAAATCTGAATAAATATTTAGTCAGATAGAAAATCTCATCACCACTGTTACAACATTCCTTCAGTTTTGATTGAATATGATCCAGGTCAGATTCGCTTCAAAAACCCTCAATCAAGTATATGAAACAACAATTGACAATAAACTCCATGCGACTCTGATTTTATGCTAAAATCAAGTTATGCTCTAAACTAAATCCATAATTTAACTCCATCTCACATCATATACCTTCAATCTAACATGAAAACACATTAGTTTCGTGTCAAAATTTCACCACTCATGATTTATAATCACTCTCCAAGAGCCTTCTTAACTAAGTCCGTTACAGGTATTCCGACAAAATATCAATCTCAGTTAATTAATATGAAATTCAACACTCTTCATTACAAGCCATTAAAAAAATAAGTGTTATATATAGCATATTCCTGAACCTTCCCAACTTCCTCTAAAAATAGTTTGCATACTACAGCATAGGGTTGCCACATAATTTTTTAAAGACTTTGGTGTCAAGCTAGCAATGCAATATTAGGATTTGTTATATAAGTATATGAACTATTAATTTAATTTTCTGAAAAATTTGCAATGGATTATTATAGGGTAGGGTTGCCAACTTTTTACAAAAAATTATATATTATATATAATAAAATCTACTAGGTCTTGATAATAGAGAAAAACATATAAACGTTAAAACTAAATACAAAGTTTACATTTTGATAAACATTTAGCTCCAAGGGGTCGAATAAGTAGCTTGAGCCTTTGCGACTTAAAATTTTTATGAAACCTTTACAGGGTTGCTACACATTATTTATATTTGATTTTAGTTTTGCGACATATTTAATAAATACTTGTAATACTGCTAGGCTTTCACAACAATTTTTTGTTAGAATAAACTAAAATAATTACTATGGGGTTGCCATATGGTTTCTGGAAAATATTATATTCTTTAAATTTTGTTCATAATAATGCTTGAATTTTAAACTGGCGCTATTGTGCTGATATAAAGACATTAGTAAGCAGCGTTAATGAGAGCAAATATTGCACAGGGTTGCCATTTATCTAAAAAAAAAAATATTTAGTAATTTTTTTACATTTTCTGGAGACAACATCTTACAAATAATTACAAAACAAATATATGATACTTGATATTACCAAAAACAAATACAACATCTTTTAAATATTTATACATATTTCTTTCTTTTTTTACTTCAAAATTTAAAAATCGTATTTAGTCGATGACAAGGGTTCTTATTTGGTAAAACCATATGCATATTTATCTGTCCCAATTTGTTTATAAAAACCAACTTATCTCCAAAAATTAGTGATGCATACTTATGGTAGATATCCCAACTTTATTCAACTTGGTAGTAAGACTTTATGACGGTCGCTGCCTTTGTTCGCTATCACCCAAAGCACTTTGTCGCATCATTAGTAGAGCATTTTACTAATAATATATATGTACATATGTATATGAGTTTTCACATCAAAAAGCATTGATGATAGCGGTAACTACCTTTTTTCGCTCAATCGCCAGTCTTTATTATGTCGTCAAAAATACCGACAATCATTTAAACAAAAGGACATAATAAACTTTGAAGATCATATAGAAATCACATGAATTTATCACTCAATCGACAGCCGCACAGCGAAAAAATGCATACAACAAAAGGCGCCCTCAGTACCTTTGACCCAATTCGCTCGCCGGTGTGTGCGCCTATTCAGCCGCCGCTTGTCTACGTTAATTGGGCCGTTTTGTCAACAGCTGCTGTGTATGAGATATGCAAAACAATGCAAAGACAAACAAATATATATGAATATAGACATACGTGAGGCAAATTATTTTGAAGAACAATAGCAAAAGCGGAAAAAAGACAAAATGTATGTGTGTATAGATGCTGATAAAAATTCATAAGTGTGTGTGCTGACCGTCAAACAAAAGCCGCTTGAAGTCGCTTTGACTGCCAAAATCGAAACTGAATTGTAAATAAAGTGGTAGAATACACGTCCGGCGGCGCGGCTAGTTCGTCGACAGACGGAAAGAAATGTGTGTGTAAAGGCCACAACGTCGCAACTTATCGCTGATTGTATCTGACGTGTCGTCGCCGTAGACTCTGCTGTTGTTGTTGTGTTTAGTGTCGTCTGACGCGTTTATTTCTTATTTTTTCGACTGGCGAGTAGCAACCAGCAGCATACATATGTATTTATGCTTGTATGCTGGTGTGGCAAGTATTCTACACACATACATATGTATTTATATGAATACAGTTGCACATTGTCTGTGTGGCGTCCCCTGGTGACCTGTCAACATTTACAAATTTATGGATATTTCTACATTTGGACACACGTTGGAGTCTCGTCGTAGAAATAAGCAGAAACAAATGCCAACAGAAGGGTCCAAGCGCATATATTTGGAGGGAATGCCAACAGTAGCTTGTATTTATAGGTAGTGTGTTTGTGGCAAGTACGTGGTGTCTTAGTAGAATTCTTATTTTTTTATCACTGCTGTGTAATGTGACGATTGGACAGTCAAGCGGCTAAGTAGGCAGGCACAGAAATATATATAGATATAAGGCCACTTCATTCAATATTTGCGTCTAGAATGCTGCTGAGCCAAATGTTGCACAAATACCTAATATACATATGTGCGTCTTTAATAAAAAAGTCAATGAAATGTATTGGAGGTGCCATATGTCGAATTGTTGTTATGAATAATTCACTCATAGAGAGACACCAAGTGGCAGTCAAATAAAAGCGGAGGCGTAAAGAAAGACCCAGGGCGCTAGGTATTCGTTGGAAGACTGTGGCATGAGTGTGGGGGTAGCTAGAAACAAAACAAACATATAAATAAACTCTATTAAATATATGTATGTATACATTTCTATATATTTTTTTGCCTGTATCAAGAAGCAGCAGACAACTCACACGCTGTCTATTAAAGACTACACTTAATGCCACAGTCTGCTCTGAGCACTTGGATGCTCGTGTGAATGCATTGCATTTTGATAAGCGTCATTTACATACGCTTCTAGTTATATATTTTGTCTTGTATCTTAAGTTGCTAAGTGCTTTCGTTATCCCTGAAACACTTTATTGAAGGGAAAAGCAAAAAAAGAAGCAATAAAACTATCAGATAAATATATTTATATATATGTATCACATCACATACATAAATACTTGCATGTGGCGACCAAAGAATTATATATGCCATTAGAACACAGCTGAGAAGGAAGACACTTTAAAAGAAATTGAATTTCTCATATGAATCTATAATTCTCATGCTCTTGGTATAACAACAAATAGGTCATCATTGACCCCGCCTGCTCTGAGAATTATTTTCTGAATTAATAATTGATTGATTGATTTTCCATCTATTAGGCTATCTCTCTAAAACAATTGACAAACCAAAGCGTGATCTGTCAGGTCGGCTGTCAGCTACTGGTACCTATAGTCTGTAAGGTTCCATTTCGTAATGATAAATGATCATATAGAACTTATCTTTCCATTACTTACGTCTTTAGATTGTCCGAAAATTTAGAGAACTTGCATTTTCGACTGATTCCGAACGGCTAATATATAATATTTCGGGATTTTTCTTTGTAGAAATGCGGTCCTATTTTTAGGAATTGTATATAGATGGAGAGCGATCAGAAAGAACTTTTTTTGAGATTATTGGAGGTGGGAATTGGAATCAATTGTCATGGACCTGAGAATTCAAAAAGCCCAGCAAGTTTGAAAAATCAAAAAAGAACAAAGGCGAATGAGCTTTATCACCTTAAATTTCAGCACTATTCTCTTATAACTACTCATATGACAAATAATTCGCAACACAAAATAATTCACACTTAACTTTTAATCAAATAAAAATGAAGGTACTTTAAGCAACTTCAACTGTAAATCCACTTATTTCCATACAACAAATTAAGTTTCCACCCAAAATTTAATGTATGTACAAACTGGCTATGAGTTAAACGCTGGAGCAACTTTTCGTGCAACAAAAAAGTGAGACAGCCAGTAAATTTAACTTAAGAACTTTTGCAGCTTAATGCGTTAATAGGCGACAAAATACTTTCGAAACTGCAGACGGCAGCTGACTGAAAGAAGGCAACAAACCTTCATATATACGCACACATATGCAAATGGCGACATATGTGAAGACGCACAAGCGGCTGGCGAGCGTATGTAGAATTAAATTTAAATGTACTAAGTTAAAAGTATAAGCAGACAGACATATATACTTAAGTCTGGAAAAGTCATATATTCCGAGGAAAATTCGTATTTATACATACAAACACATATGCTACCTTATAAATTTCCATTTGTGCAACGAAAGCGCCAAAGTCAACGGAAAAAGCACCTACAACAAAGATACAAAAAAATAAAAAACAAAAATTATAAAAAGGTACAAAAAACAAAAACAACAATTTTACACACTTTAGTGCACTTCTGTGCCAACTGAAAACTGCAAAATCAGCATTGTTTTTGTTGTTTGTCCAAAAAACATGCTAAAAATACTTTTCATAAAGACAACAACAAGCAAACTAAAAAAAGAGAACACACTTTTGAAAGCACTGTCATATGTGCGCATAGCGAAATAACTTATTCTGGCAGTCAGACGTAATTCAGACGATCAAAAAAATTACGTGTTGCAGCATAAAAATTGCACTGAAAATGAAGTTGTAAAAGTATAAAGTATTATAAATGCGAATGCCGGCACTCACATATGTGTCTGTGTGTGTGTGTGTGTGTATGCATACTGAAATATAGTAAGCAGCTCCCACAATAGTAACAACTAATAAAAGTGTCTGGCTGGCTGGTTGCAAGTTAAACGAAAGAGCTCTAGAGTGAAATTTATAACGGTGTTGCCGAAAAATGCAACCAAGTACTTCAAGCCAAATACTCAGTCGTTCATACAAAAACATAAATTTATGTTTAATATAGTTTTTTTGGTGAATACCAAGTGTACCCAGTGAGCAGTTGAATGGGTGAATAATGGGTTAATAAATGAATTAAAGTAAAATAAAATAAAATAAAATAAAATAAAATAAAATAAAATAAAATAAAATAAAATAAAATAAAATAAAATAAAATAAAATAAAATAAAATAAAATAAAATAAAATAAAATAAAATAATATAAAATAAAGTAAAATAAAATAAAATAAATTGAAATAAAATAAAATAAAATTAAAAAATAAAATAAAATAAAATAAAATAAAATAAAATAAAATAAAATAAAATAAAATAAAATAAAATAAAATAAAATAAAATAAAATAAAATAAAATAAAATAAAATAAAATAAAATAAAATAAAATAAAATAAAATAAAATAAAATAAAATAAAATAAAATAAAATGAAATGAAATGAAATGAAATGAAATGAAATGAAATGAAATAAAATAAAATAAAAATAAAACTTAAACTTAACATAAACCATACTTAAATTCAACCCTTAATATTAGATTTTAGAATTAAACTACTTGGTAACATTTTCACTGCATCCTCATTTTATAATCTGTAGATTTATATATTCTCTAAACCTCTTCGGAGGCTACCAAGTACACACCAGCTCCACTTAAAATGTTTATGGTGCATAAATATACACGTAAAAGTGAGCAAAGCTCTACATTTGCATGTGTGACTATTTCAAAGGCGTCCAAATTGCCAAGTCTGACACTCGGATGCTATTAAAGCAGCAGCAGCAGTTACAAGCGCCCAGCGCTGACAACAACACGCAAGCTCCAACTTTTGATAATTCAACTATATAGTTGCTGGACGTGTATGTGTGTGGGTCCAAACTATTTGCCAGTCATAAGTTTTCATTTATGCAATAATATATGTATATAAGGCGAAATATTTATGTGCAGCAATGAAGGTTAAGAGTTGAAGAGGCGTGAGCGCTTGAGTAGCATAAATTTTTAGAAGGTCTTATGCTTGTTATTGTTGTTTTTGTTATTAGTGTTGGGTGGACTAGCAAAAAGGACAACAGTAGTTGTATGTGAAGAACACACATTATTACTCCGACTCAGATGTGCTTTTCGGTACTGAGAGAGTCATATATACCAACACTTGAAGACAACTGTTTGTTTGTATGTAAATATATTTATATAAGCTACAAACTATGGGATCGTCGCAATAAATCAGCACACATGCATAACTTAAATAACTTATGACTTGCAGGACTACTATTTTATGCGCCTGAACTCCGACACTGTCTCCCTCACTCCCTCAACTAGCGCTCTCTCCCGCACCACACATTCAAAGTCAATGCCGCCAATAAAAAGCGCCTGCTGTTGAAGGCCAGTGGCAGCATATTTTTGCAAGGATCCTGTCTAGCCGTGGTTTTCCGTGTCTTCGCATAACTAGTGTGGGTTTAGGAGGGGGCAAATAACAACAATAACTACTTACATATATAAATTTGTATTAACAACTATTTGCAAGTAGCAAGTCTGTGGCAAAAAGTTGCTGAAGCATTTGTAGTTGGTGCAAAAAAAAAACTTTAAATAAGAAAAACTCAAGCAGTTCACAAATAGTTATGTTTGTTTGTGTATATTAGGAGCTGTCGTCTGCGCGTGTGGCATGGTGGCGGAAATATGTCAGAACTATAATATATGAGTTGATAATGAAAATTTAGAAGTAGCAGTCGTAGTTGTCCTCATATCAGGCGTAGTTTCGATTTGACAGGCCGGAAATAATGTGGCTCCTGCGCAGCTGCCAAACGCTGGCAGCGCCTGTCTACCAAATTTAGGCTGCAAAAATAGGTTTTTTGTTGCCGTTTTTATTTCTATTTATTTTCCTTCATATAATTTTTGATAATAAAATACATTTAGAAAAGTGAAATTTATTAGTTTCCACACATGAAAGCTTTCTACTAGTAGATTCTTTCAGCAGAGATAGTTGAAATTCAAGTATGTTGTAGACACAAGTGTAGCGAAAGGTTCCCGGGCATGGCATGGTAAAAGCAAATTCTCATAAAATGCATATAAAAAGCTGTTGTTAATAAAAAAAATAGAGCAGTATTCAAGTATCTACGAGTATGTGTGATACTTGCTAGCCTTGAGGCACTTGGAAAAAGGCTGGTAATTGTTATGTACCCATTTTTTCGGGTCGTAAAAAATGCGTATCGAATGCTAGCAAATAACAGTGATAATAGTTGAAAATATTTAGTTTGGCCATAAAATAGAAATAATAATGCAATAAATAACGGGAAGGGTTAGGAGATAAATGAAATGGGTGCGAAAGAAAGTAATAAAGTAGTTTTTATATTCTAATACTATTTTGTAGAAGATGAAGTAGTATAAGATAAAGAGTTATATTATTATTTTTATATTTTATGCTGCTGAAAAGTTGTATGTATGTATGTGATTGGCGTTGCAACCGTTTAGCCGGTTATAGCCGAATCGACGATAGTGCGCCATCTCTCTCTCTCCTTCGCAGTTCGGCGCCAGTTGGAGATCCCAAGTGTAACCAGGTCGCTCTCCACCTGGTCCCTCCAACGGAGTGGAGGCCTTCCCCTTCCTCGGCTTCCTCCGGCGGGTACTGCATCGAACACTTTCAGGGCTGGAGTGTTTTCGTCCATTCGGACAACATGACCTAGCCAGCGTAGCCGCTGTCTTTTTATTCGCTGAACTATGTCAATGTCGTCGTATAACTCGTACAGCTCATCGTTCCATCGTCTGCGGTATTCGCCGTTGCCAATGTTCTTAGGACCATAAATCTTGCGCAAAATTTTCCTCTCGAAAACTCCTAGTGTCGTCTCATCTGATGTTGACATCGTCCAAGCTTCTGCACCGTAGATCAGGACGGGGATGATAAGCGACTTGTAGAGCTTGATTTTGGTTCGTCGAGAGAGGACTTTACTGTTCAATTGCCTACTCAGTCCAAAGTAGCACCTGTTGGCAAGAGTTATTCTGCGCTGGATTTCGAGGCTGACATTGTTCGTGTTGTTGATGCTGGTTCCCAGGTAAACGAAATTATCTACGACCTCGAAGTTATGACTGTCAACAGTGACGTGGGAGCCAAGACGCGAATGCGCCGACTGTTTGCTTGATGACAGGAGATATTTCGTCTTGTCCTCATTCACCTCCAGACCCATTCGCTTCGCCTCCTTATCCATGCGGGAAAAAGCAGAACAAACGGCGCGGTTGTTGCTTCCGATGATATCAATATCATCGGCGTACGCCAGAGCTGTACACTCTTGTAAAAGATGGTACCCTCTCTGTTTAGCTCTGCAGCTCTTATAATTTTTTCCAGCATCAGGTTAAAGAAGTCGCACGATAGTGAGTCACCTTGTCTGAAACCTCGTTTGGTATCGAACGGCTCGGAGAGGTCCTTCCCAATCATGACGGAGCTTTTGGTGTTGCTCAACGTCAACTTACACAGCCGTATTAGTTTTGCGGGGATACCAAATTCAGACATCGCGGCATAAAGGCAGCTCCTTTTCGTGCTGTCGAAAGCTGCTTTAAAATCGACAAAAAGGTGGTGTGTGTCGATCCTCTTTTCACGGGTCTTCTCCAAGATTTGGCGCATGGTGAATATCTGGTCAGTTGTTGATTTTCCAGGTCTAAAGCCACACTGATAAGGTCCAATCAGTTTGTTGACGGTGGGCTTTAGTCTTTCACACAGTACGCTCGATAGAACCTTGTATGCGATATTTAGGAGGCTGATCCCACGGTAATTGGCGCAGATTGTGGGATCTCCCTTTTTATGGATTGGGCAGAGCACACTGAGATTCCAATCGTCAGGCATGCTTTCTTCCGACCATATTTTGCAAAGAAGCTGATGCATGCACCTTATCAGTTCTTCGCCGCCGTATTTGAATAGTTCTGCCGGTAATCTATCGGCCCCCGCTGCTTTGTTGTTCTTCAAGCGGGTAATTGCTATTCGAATTTCTTCATGGTCGGGTAATGGAACATCTGTTCCATCGTCATCGATTGGGGGATCGGGTTCGCCTTCTCCTGGTGTTGTACTCTCACTGCCATTCAGCAGATCGGAGAAGTGTTCCCTCCATAATTCCAGTATGCCCTGGACATCGGTTACCAGATTACCACCTTGGTCTCTGCATGAGGATGCTCCGGTCTTGAAACCTTCGTTAAGTCGCTTCATTTTTTCATAAAATTTTCGAGCATTCCCTCTGTCTGCCAGCTTCTCAAGCTCTTCGTACTCACGCATTTCGGCCTCTTTCTTTTTTTGTCTGCAGATGCGTCTCGCTTCCCTCTTCAGCTCTCGGTATCTATCCCATCCCGCACGTGTTGTGGTCGTTTGCAACGTTGCGAGGTAGGCAGTCTGTTTTCTCTCCGCTGCGAGACGGCACTCCTCATCGTACCAGCTTGTTTTTTGTCGTTGCCGAAAACCAATTGTTTCGGCTGCAGCGGTACGCAGTGAGTTTGAGATGCCGTTCCACAGTTCCCTTATACCGAGATGCTGATGAGTGCTCTCAGAGAGCAGGAGTGCAAGTCGAGTAGAGTATTTCGTGGCTGTCTGTTGCGATTGCAGCTTTTCGACGTCGAACCTTCCTTGTGTTTGTTGACGGGCGTTCTTTGCTGCACAGAGGCGGGTGCGTATTTTAGCTGCGACCAGATAATGGTCCGAGTCTATATTTGGTCCTCGGAGCGTACGCACGTCTAAAACACAGGAGACATGTCTTCCGTCTATCACAACGTGATCGATTTGGTTCCGCGTGTTTCGATCAGGAGACAGCCAAGTAGCTTGATGTATTTTCTTATGCTGGAATCTGGTACTACAGACGACCATATTTCGGGCCCCAGCGAAGTCGATCAGCCTCAGGCCGTTTGGCGATGTTTCGTCATGGAGGCTGAATTTTCCGACTGTTGTGCCAAAGACACCTTCTTTACCCACCCTGGCGTTAAAATCGCCAAGCACGACTTATCGTGGCGGGGGCAGCGCTCATAGGTGCGTTCTAGGCGCTCATAGAAAGCATCTTTGGTCACATCGTCCTTCTCTTCCGTTGGGGCGTGGGCGCAAATCAGCGATATGTTGAAGAACCTCGCTTTGATGCGGATTGTGGCAAGACGTTCATCCACCGGGGTGAATGCCAGGACTCTGCGACGGAGTCTCTCTCCCACCACAAATCCAACACCAAATTTGCGCTCCTTTATATGGCCGCTGTAGTAGATGTCACAAGGACCCACCTTCTTCCGTCCTTGTCCCGTCCATCGCACTTCTTGGATGGCGGTGATGTCAGCCTTGAGTCGTATGAGGACATCAACCAGCTGGGCAGAGGCACCTTCCCAATTAAGGGTCCGGACATTCCAGGTGCATGCCCTTATATCATTATCCTTAAAACGTTTGCAGGGGTCGTCATCAAAAGGGGGGTGTCTCATCCGAGGCTTTCGTAGATTTTTCATTGGGGGGTGTTTTTATGTGATGGGTCCCAAACCCAACGCACAACCGCATAAGCGGGCTTCGCCTTCTCACTTTAGCTCGCCTTCAAACGGATGTCTGTTGGCTACCCAGAGGATACTTGGTCTAAAACCGGAAGTCGTGAGCTGCTTGGACCATGTGGAGAAGAATCGTTTCTGGCCACTCCCAAGTGAATGACAATCAAAAACTTTCCTCACTTGCGTGAACTTCTACACATGGTCCCATCCTCCAAAAGTTGTAAACTAGAAATTAAAAAAAAAAATTAATTTAAAAAGTCTCGCAAAATTCGGGTTTAAATTTTCGGGATCCCAAATTTTATAAATTTTATTTGTAATTTTTGTAAAAGTTTTTAAAATATATAAATCCCGAAAAATAATTGATTGATACATTTTGATCCCGAAATTTCGGGATTAAGAAAACTTGTAAAAATTATGTAAATCTCTAAATTTTTAAGGAAACTGTATGAAATTGTTTTATAAAATTTGATTTGATTTTTTCTAACCTCAAAATTTATTAAATTTATTGAAAATTAAGTGAAAAAGAACATGTGTGACCATCTCGCAGAATCAATACAACGAATAAAAATTTAATTTCAGATAAATTTAAAGTGCGCCTATAAATTTTCATTTTCTCAGTAACTCATATGCTGTTTCCAGTCAAAAACAATTTCAAGACAGCAGTCTTCTCAGCATATCGCTTTCACCCACTGACTCAAAATGCATGCATTACTCAGCGTAAATATTCGAAAAAATAAAATAAATAACAACAACAAAGCGGACATTTCGATAAACGAAGCAAGTGTTAAAAGCTTTAAGTTTCAAATTACTGAAGACACAAATTTATAGCCTCTACATATAAGCAAGAAATTTCGATCCTTATCAGGCAGTGCAAAGTGGCAATAAAATGTGTTGAAAGCTGAATTATTGTGAGCCAGAAAAAAAAGAATCGAAAATCAAATTGAACGAATTTCAAGTTTGTGGCAAGTAAATGCCTGAGCGAGAGAAAAGAGTAAGATATGCGCATATAAATGATAAAATAAAAAAAAATTATATGAGAAAGGAGGAGGAAAAAAATTGAATAAAAAGCGAGCAAACTGCATTGCAGCCTTTGCTTGTTGGCTTATCCTTGACTTTGAACTGCACAATAAGTTATGCAAATAAATTCCCAACAGCTCGCACATGTCCGCCCCAAAACGAAATTCTTACTTACATAAACACACAGACATCGCACTAGAACAACTGTCGTCCATTCATTGTGCGAGCGCAAAGCGGCAATTGGTGACCGACGTACATATTACAGCTGTGTCTTAGTCCATAAGCAGCTGTGAAATTTGCTAGTTTTCGAGTTTTCACTACGCTGAGGCGCCTGCTGCGCCACACTCGTATAACTAAAGCAATCACCACACATTGCAACTCAATCCACGCCTTCTCTGCAGTCTGTGTGTTAAGTGTAAATATGTTTATGAGACTATCTATAGCTTTGCTGTAGTCTGTCCACTTGCTGTCTGCTTGATTGACTGACATTTTCATTTTTACGCTCGTTTTAGTTGTAATATGTCTTGAATATGAATTTATTGCACTTGAAATTGCAATTTCAGTTGCGAAATTCGTGCATGAGGTAGCACACTCGCATATATTATCACTTCCATACATACCTCATACGTACGTATACTCTAAAATGTGACTTCCTGTCTCAGCATGCTATCCTGCTGACTAACAAGTCGTTAAACTGGACGAGCATAACAAATCAGGCATGTAAATACAATGACTGACACTTGACTACCAACTACCATCCACCATGGCTGCTACGTGGTAGACATAAGTGTCAAGTTGTTAAACTGCTAAGCTTGTATTCATGAGTGAGACTGAGAGTGCAAACCTGTTTGAGTTTGCTAAAGCTTATTTCAACTGTAGACACAAGTAATTTTCATGCATTCTCTATAACTTTGGTTCATATATACACTTATTTCTAGAAAATACTAATGTTCCATCACAAAACATGTGTTCCATGAATATATTTTATATTGATTATTCTCATCTCATTATATGCCTTATGTTAAAAGCCAAAAATAAAAATTCTGTCGAGGTTTTCTCATTACACATTTTATTGTTTGAGGTTACTAAGCATTTGTAAAGCTTTCTAGCAGCAATTTCATGCTTTAAATAGCAGTTACATAAGCTGATACGCTTTTAGACTGATTACAGTGTCGTCTATATTATTTATCCTCAATCATCATCATCAATAAGACTTTATCATTCAATATACTTACATATGAGCACTCTAATACAGCAATGGTTTCACATACGGCTTTAAATTGAAAAAATTCACTTATTCACAGCATATTACTAGTATCTAACATACACATGTAATATTTTTTCTAACATGCATATATCAGCCAATAAAATTAGTGGAATAAAATTAGCCATCAACATGACGTTTATTGCGGGTTTCAATGACAAATCCGTCTATGAATCCTTTGACTATTTTGCATACATTACACATTTACATTGAACAATTTTTTCATAAAGCCATCAATACACGTATTTTCCATGTCAATCCGCAACTCTTGGCATTATAACACTTTTATCCCTGTATTGAAATATTTTTTCCTCCCTTTTTTATAGAAATTTGATAAGCTTCCATTTCAGTCGCATATTTACCACACGTACATTAAACAGCGCCACCGTCTGTAATATATACAAGTCAATGTAATAAATGTTATAAAAAACTATTTGCCACTGAATGTCAGTTTATACACATTTTTTCAGTATATGCCACTTCAGCACACACTCATATGCTTGATATGACACGCCGCATAAAGAGGATTTACTCACCGGTGTGGCATTGCAATCTGACATGGCAAATATGCAAAAATCATCAAACAGTCAACGAAGTGAAATCGATAGCGTTGCAAAAATGATATTTAAATATGTACAATTATTTATAGTGTATATATTCGGTTGTGTGGTGAGCACATAAGCAATATGGAAGTACTGTAAGTACTCATAATTGCAATGTTTTGACGAGATGTTGTAGTGATTTTTACATTGAAATGATCTTTAACAGACAGTCTATTTTGAGCTCGATTGGTATATAGATATTTGCCTCTGGTTCAGTTGGTTCTATTGTTGTGTATTGAAACCCTTCAACTCTGGTTCATATATACACTTCTTTCATAACAATACTAACGTTCCACACAAAACGTGTGTTCCATGAACAGATTTCACATCGGTCATTTTTTTATGACTCTGTACTACATATTAACATAAAAAAATCAAAATTCTGTCGACGCTTTCGTCTTACACATTTAGCTATTTGAGGTTATTAAGAATTTCCGAAACTTTCCAAATACAATTATCGAGAAAAATCTGACTAAGGGCACGCGAGCTTCTTTACTGTCGTATTACTCGTATAAGTAAGCTGTCAAATTAATAGTTGCAGGTACCGCCACAGTCAACGCTGTTGCTACACAACACTATCGTCACCTTTTTGTTACCACACACGCAAATTCTTTGTTGGCTTTTTGACGTTTTTTGTTACTGACTATCAATACTGCAAAAAAAAAGAAACTTTATGAAAAAATTTCATGCTTCTGTTGAGCGTTGCGCGCAAATATTTTTGATATTTTCACCGGCGGCAAATACCAACAGAGTTATTTATTTCACTTACGAAAATATGCATATTTATGTGCAAATGAATGCAATCGCCAATTTTATGTGGCAAACAAATTTTTGGTTATTTTCAATATAAAATGGTGGAAAAAATCGACGAATATGTGGTGACACAAAAACAACAAACAGCATGTCATGTTGCACGCCCCAGTTGGCAATATTGGGTATGCATATGTAAGCATCATGCTACTGAGCCGCCTCCACTAGCAGCTACTCATACTCTTACACGCTTCAATTGCTATGTTGTTGCTGTTGCTGTGGTTGTTGGTGCTGATGATGATGTTGTTGACGCTCACGGCTTGCAAGCCCACACTACATGCACATGGGTGTAAAGCATTTCGGGTGTTAAGCTGCATGAATGTTTTAATAATTTCACGCATTGCTGAGTAAATACGCCGTTGCAATGAAATGGAAATGACGTCGCGTGGGTTGTGGGTTCGGAAAAAAAATCGTAAAAACACCGAAAATAAAAAAAAAATAAAATGGGGTGACAGTTAAAGAGTGTCGCAGGCGAACACGCTTTAAAAATGTAACACCGGTAGCAATTTACAGTTACTTTTTTTCTATTGCTACTTTGCACTAACTGCCATCATTAGATGCGACGAAGCGTGAAATTTGGTGAGCGTGTTGTGAACTTTGCCGAAAAAAAGTGTTGTCTACAAAATAAATAACTTCTTTCGTGGGTGGAGAGCAAATAGACAGCAGCTGAAGACGGTAGCTTGTTTTTATTAAGCTGATAAATATTTTGAGTTATTTTAATTTTTTAATTCTTGAATTCATCTCAGAATTGTTTATCCAGTGTAATGCTGCGTTTAGTATTTTGAGCTTATGTGTTTAAGTACATTTATTTTATACCATAAAATGCTCTACAAAATTAAACCAAAAAGCTTTACGAAGTTCATATAATGAAAACCATTTCGTGCCAAGAATTTCCCTAATATTTTAAGATCATTTCCTCCCCAATTTGTATTGAGTATCCTGTCATTGAATATTTCTTTAAGTTCTAAATCATTTCCATACTACAGATGAAGCTTACTTAAAGCTTTCGCGACTCTAAAATATATACGTAATTGAACGTACAGTTGAATGAATATAATGGCTGCCACGATATTCATTCAATGAAACCCGTATTAATCACTTTCGATCTTAAGGTAGTCCTTGTGAATCTTGAAATAGTCGTAGGCAAAATGGGTATCTGGTAAAACATATTTCGAAGTATATTCTGGAGATTCTCGTAGTTAGAACAACCCGCAACTTCTACATTGAATTCCATTCACTTCATTTACTTCCGGTTCCAAATAAGTTAGTGAAGACTATAATATCAATATTATAGTACCAATAGGTGCTGAGTCATCATAAAACAAATGTCAATGGGTCGGTAATGTCCACCAATTTCATTTTAATAGATTAAACAGGGCGATGATTCAGCAAAATTCCACTTCCTCTAAGAAAACAGGCCTAGAATACAACTTATCCACCTTAAATCATTCTACAAAACACCGTTAGTTTAATTTACAGCCCTACTTTAGAACACTACAACTTTAAGTTGCCACCTTGTGTGCAATTCGCCGTAACAGTATGTTCGACCCAAAACACAGCCATCCAGTTCGAAAATAAAGTAATGCAAGTGACAGCTGTCAAAAGGTCGTGAGTTGCGCAGCATACCGCTATCAACAGCGCCGCAAGTCAAGAGTGTGCCGAAAAAAGAACAAATAGGGCGCTACGCCATTGTTGTTGCCAAGCGCTGTGTGCATTCGTGCGCGACGTTGGAAGCGTGTATACGCGCATGCGCGTTGATAAAGTGACAATGAACACGTAAAGACACACATTACAAGGTGGACAATGATATAAAAATACATGTTTATCTATATATAGTTACCGTTACAAGACAATAATAGTTACGGTTGTTGGTTATGGGTCGTTTGAGCAACTGTTAAATCACACGTTATGTCAGAATTTATGCGGGCGCCTGTGTGTGTGACAGAGCTTAAGACCAAATATTGCGCAATATTGTGCACATTCTTCTGCTTTAATTATGTCGTGTGTTGCTAGTTGTTGACTTTAAGATTGACCTTAACAGTTTCGCAGTAAATAAGAATAAAATATGTTTTTCTTTGGAATTTTTGTTGTTGTTGCTATTTTAAAATGTTTTTGGTAGCCCATTAAAATTTCAACAAATCAATCAAATCGCTTTGGCAGCCAGCAATCACTTGAAAACAAGCAACAACAACAACAAAAATTGGCTTTTCAACGGCGCTCCACAACTTGTGTATAACCCACAAGTACATGCAACAAATCCATCTTCGGCGTATCCGTAGGAAGTTTTCAACAAACAACAATTCGTTTGCAAATTGTTGAAATGTGTTGTTGTTGTTGTTTTTAATGCTATTTGCAGTCGCTGTGGATTCCCATTTCGGCACAAGCAGCAGTTTTCACTTAATTGTACATTTGTTTGTTGGGGCATGTTGCTCAACATGTTGCTACACATGTTCATTAAATTAAAATACATATTTATAAAAAGTGTGTATGTAATCTATTTAGTTTTTATTGTTGTTGTTTTTAATTTCTTTTTTTGCTTCTCAACTCAACTTTTAAGTGAGTTGTTAACATTGAATCGAATTTAGCATGCTTGTGACCCACTTATCGATCATTCAGTTTGACAGTTTGAAGTTGTCTGGGAGCATAGCAAATGGTTTGTGGAAAATTAGGGGTCAATACTGAATTTTTGTAGTAAAAAAGATGTTTATTGTTGTATTTTTGAATGCTGGCCATCAGATAAGCTGTTAAACATTTTGTATATAGAGGAAAAAAAATAAGTCGAAAATCAGCAAGTACTTCGACTATAGGGTTGTATAAATATATGAGTAAAATATATTACAACAAAATAAAAGTTTGCTGAAATTTTCTTTTAAATTTTTGAACTTTTTTTTATAAATTTTTGTTCACCTTTTTACCGGCTACTAATAACACTATCTAAATTTTTTTATTTAATATATTTTAAATATTATTCAGTCTGGGGTCTAATGCATAAAGACATCAATAACTTCATATATGTGTTTCTTTAATTCCCCTCTCAATCTTGGATGTTCTAGTAACAGCATCTCTACCCAAATCCCTTAATCAGTTTTAAATGCGCATGACAGCACCCAAAAATTACAAAATTTCTTGTTTGATTGATAAGGGGAGATATTAGTATGCTTGAAGTTGCTGAAAGATGATTTTGAAGGAAAAATCTGAATCGTTTACTTTACAATATATAAGGAAGCGCTAGTGAAGATATCGATGCAGAACTTTGCACAAATACTACCTTTATAGTGTGGAAGCCCCATTCTAAAAATCGCCGAAATCGGACCCTAGGTTTTCAAGGCCCCATGTATCGAACATGAGGACCTCGGTGCTTCTAACCTAAGATTAGGGTTTCAAACTTTCAATGGACTTTATACAATATATATGATGAATATGTGGGTCAAATTGTGTATTGTATAACAATGTAAATTTGCTAATAAAGTGTATTTTAGGCAAATATGGGCTATGTGACTATTTTTTTTTTAGAGATTTAAAAATATTTCCAGAACATCTAACGATATTTCCAAATTGAATGCTCGGTTACCTAGTATACCTTTTAGAATGTCTTTATAGAGCGTAGAATTCTACAAATTTCTGTAAGTTTCTGCAAGACAGTTGTCAAATCGACTTCTGGATCCTGATAAAGCAAACTGGTAGAAGAAATTTGGCTAAAGATATTGATTTTAAGGAAGAATAGGATAGGATATCTTTTTCATAGTGATTAAAAAATTCGATTTAAGGAATGTATAGTCTTGGCAAAAACTGCTTTTTATGTTTATGCCTTTTTTAACTTTTATCACTCTTCATATTTTTCAATCTTCTTCATTTTTACATACATTTCTTCAGGAATTAAGTAAAATGTTCTATTAATAATTTTCCATCTAAATAATTTCTTATTTCAATCAGATCTATTCAATTACAAAATATTACCATTTAAATTAATAATATCTTCCATTGCAACCATATCTATTTGCTTGAGAGTGAGAAATCATTTAATTAATTGCCATTTTATAATTGAGTTACTGGCAATCGCCAATTAAATGAGACGACTGAGTTGATTCAATTAAGCGAGTTGGGATTAAAGTAACGCAAAGCGAATTAGAACCAATGGAAAATTTATACAAAATTAAGAAAGAAGCAAAATGATGAGAGAAGAAATATGAAAAAATGTAGTAATTAGATGAGAGACATAAGGGAAATGAAGACATTTAGGTATAGGAAGATTGATACTTACTTGTTGGTGTTATATTAAACATCATTTATTGAATTAAATAAAGAAGAAAAATAATTCAAGAAAATGAAAAATCAACAAGAAAAGTAAAATAATGTAGCACATTCAATAAAGTGCAAGCGAGAACTACTAATTAAATTAACAAGTATGTATGTACTTCAATATGTAGTTAATGCGAAAAATATGGAAAATATTTCTACTAAGAAATCGCTGCAAGTCAAACACAGCTGTCCGTTCTATGTACGACTATCCATATCGTATGAGTAATAAAAAGCATATCATACACACGCATTATAACACACTACCTGCTCATATTCCTCTGCATTCCTAATAAATCGTTAGTTATACGAGCGCGTACGTGAACTTCATGCTGTCACCATTGACAGCTGTCAAAACATAGCGATGACATGCGTGCACTTAACAGCTTTTGTAGACGTGCCGCAATGCACAATGCGAGTCGAAGCCACGCACACATGCGAAAACTTGCTGCAAAAACAAAAACACAGCTGTGATTTGCGATTTGATTGTTTTATTGCGGGCATATAAAATTATATATAATCACACATATATACTGTGTGGACTTACCGCTTGTTGACCACCACTCACACCACTTGCATGGCATGCCCTCGCGGCTGGTTAATTGAAGCAAAAAGTTAACGCTCGATTGCACTTTGTAGCGATAACTCGATAATGATGTGATATTTTTTGCTGTTGTTACAGCGAAATTATTATAATTAAAGGCGACGTGCAACATACTCAATCAAATGTACACATTGAGGCATGAATTGTGTGTTGCAAGTAGGGGTTACAACGCTTAGTCAACACTTTCTCATTCTTCTGCTGCACTCTGCGCTGTCTTCACGGTTTCACTGTGCCACAAGCTTTGCGCCCTTGCAACGCAGTGCGCTCATGCATTCATTACATTTAAATTAATTGCAACGCTTGTATGTGTTGACAGTTGTTTAAGTTGTGCTTAAATCGTTGATTCTTGTTGTTGTTGTTGCTTTTATTTGTATTTTATATTTAAGTTTTTTGCTGAGGTGTAACGTTTATTTTAATTGAAAACAATAGCAAGTTCAACATTTTATTTTACACTCTCCACACACACATAAAGGGTGATTTTTTAAGAGCTTGATAACTTTTTTTAAAAAAAAACGCATAAAATTTGCAAAATCTCATCGGTTCTTTATTTGAAACGTTAGATTGGTTCATGACATTTACTTTTTGAAGATAATTTCATTTAAATGTTGACCGCGGCTGCGTCTTAGGTGGTCCATTCGGAAAGTCCAATTTTGGGCAACTTTTTCGAGCATTTCGGCCGGAATAGCCCGAATTTCTTCGGAAATGTTGTCTTCCAAAGCTGGAATAGTTGCTGGCTTATTTCTGTAGACTTTAGACTTGACGTAGCCCCACAAAAAATAGTCTAAAGGCGTTAAATCGCATGATCTTGGTGGCCAACTTACGGGTCCATTTCTTGAGATGAATTGTTCTCCGAAGTTTTCCCTCAAAATGGCCATAGAATCGCGAGCTGTGTGGCATGTAGCGCCATCTTGTTGAAACCACATGTCAACCAAGTTCAGTTCTTCCATTTTTGGCAACAAAAAGTTTGTTAGCATCGAACGATAGCGATCGCCATTCACCGTAACGTTGCGTCCAACAGCATCTTTGAAAAAATACGGTCCAATGATTCCACCAGCGTACAAACCACACCAAACAGTGCATTTTTCGGGATGCATGGGCAGTTCTTGAACGGCTTCTGGTTGCTCTTCACCCCAAATGCGGCAATTTTGCTTATTTACGTAGCCATTCAACCAGAAAGATGTAGACCATAAATCGGACGTAAAGCGCGAAACACATTTCGAACCGAACACTGATTTTGGTAATAAAATTCAATGATTTGCAAGCGTTGCTCGTTAGTAAGTCTATTCATGATGAAATGTCAAAGCATACTGAGCATCTTTCTCTTTGACACCATGTCTGAAATCCCACGTGATCTGTCAAATACTAATGCATGAAAATCCTAACCTCAAAAAAATCACCCGTTATATATACATACTATCGTGTGTATGTGTGTTTGTGCCTCTTTCAGTTTCAGTTTCTGCCTTTTGTTTATGTTACCAGTTTCTCATTGTTTTATTTCTTAATTGAAAACAATCTAACCACATGTAGCGGCCGCTATAAATTCAAACGGTTGTTGACAATGAAAGTGTGGCAGCAAAATTGTTGCAAGCAGTGTTTTTGCCACAGCGCACATTCAAGCTGCTATGCCTCTAGGAATATACTCGTGAGTGTGTTCATGTTTTTGTAGTCCGTGCTACACGCTGTCAACACATTGCCACATGCTTTTGTTGACACAGTTGTTGCTGTTGTGTTGTTGTGGCAAGTTTGTAAAATGTGTGTGTAGAAAAATGCGAGCAGGTGTTTCCGTTTTGCTATAGTGGCGCCTCAAATGGGTTCAAGTTCAACAAAGTGTTCTGCTATATCGAATGGCAATTGGTATGTTGCAGCATAAATATTTTTACAGTTGGTTTGCAACTAACGCAAGTTGGAGAATAATAAAACGATATGGATAGTGGTATAGGAAAAATAAAGCATTAAAAGTCTTTTCAAAAAGGTGGCAACACTTGTAATAATATCTCGGATTCTGAAATTGATCTCAGTGTCACTCAAAAACTCTTCGATGATTCTTCAAATACAAAAATATGGCGGTTGTGATCCTCTTATAAAGATTTTAAGCGATAATTTTGGACTTGCAACATCAGGAAATCAATACTAAATATGATTTTTTACTTAATATTTTCCAACAAAAATCAGTTCTGAAACTTCTTGAGAGATATTTGCATCAAAAAAAGATAAATTTTCGGATCCATAGATAATTTAAGTTAAGTTTCAAACCTGTGGCTTGGTAAATGATTTTGGATGCTGAAAAACTCGTCCTTCGTAAAGGCACTTCAAAGCCTCCACATGCGTTCCAGAAGTTGTGATAGGTCTTTATACATGCCACATATCTTATCCTACTATATTCTAAAAAGATCTCTCACTAACAAAAAAAATCTGAACCCACACTCAGTCCACTGTCTTTCCCTCAATTTCAAAAAAAAAATCCTACAATTTCTAATTTGCTGCTAACTAACATGTGATTGACAATTAATTTCGTATTCTCTGCCTCTACATACCCCAACTCAAACCAGCACCACCATTTACCTGCCCGTTGAGTTGTGGCCGCTCCATTACCAACTGCAATATCTCACTGATTTTTTGCTCGAAGAAATCGAAATTCTTCATCAAACTGCTTTCACATTCAATTAGAGAGAGTTGCAAAGAAATTAATTGAAATGTCCGCTGCAGCAATTAATCCTTGCAACAAATGCGCTTAAGCTGTAACTTGTAAAAGGAGCATGAGCTACACCATGGAAGCTGAGATGCGATGAGGCCGACGGCTCACACTGTCACACTGTCATTCATGCTGAAGAAGAATCGCTCAAGCGAACAAATAGAAAAATGTCCAGCGCAGTCTGTTGCAGCTACACAGCTTACTGACGCGCCTCTTGTGAATAACAGTTATGCCTTGTGAGTCGTACGTTGTCCACTTCACTGCGTTGCTTGACGTGCATTGTCTGTCAGTCCGTTAGACGCAGTGACGCGTTGTCTGCCATCCAACTCAATACAGGGGATGCGAGGAATCTTTGATAACTCTCCTGTGGCTTACACTGATTTCACCCCGTGCCAAGCCATGCTCTACACTCGACTCTCCTTTTTTGCATTGCCCATCAGTCATTCATACATTTCATCAAACTTCAAATCAAGCGTGAATTTCACTATCGAGTTCAAAAATCTAAGCGTTGACGGAGAGGTGTATGAAGAATGGGAAGGAGAAAAAATTTGCAAAAGCCAGCTGCCTTTTGCACTTTCGTGCGCCTTGAAGTGGACATCAATTTCTGGGCAATCAGCAAAACACAATCGGCCGATGAAAGAGTTCACCAGCGACAACAACAGCTATGGGCATGAATAAATCTGCGCTATGAAAGTGACAGAAAGTTGTGCCAAGTAAGACTGATGGACAGCCATGCAATTGTGCGAATCTGTGACCATTGAAGAGTTCAATTGCAAAACTAATCAAAAGTGATGAGATTATGAACTATCACTCATCAAGAGAGCGCTATTGTGAGTGGCCTCATGGTTAGGGCTTTAGAGTCTTTTTACACTTTTGAATTCTATTTTTTTACTTAGACAAAAAGAGAAGAAATGGCATTTAATCTTTCCACTCACCGCATTCAAAATGTGTTAAAAAGACATAACTTTATTTGTCCAATTATTAGAATTCTCGGCAATCAAATGCACGCCTCACTTTCTTACATTAATCTGCTATTATTTACTACTCTATTCAATTACTAATTCAAAATCTACTTGTCTGCTTTTAACTCCAGTCATCTTTTCACTTCGCTTTACACTCAATTCTAATTTGACAGCCGCACGCCTGTCACATGTCATTCACTGACGTGAGCAATTCCCGTTATGCAATCTACGTATAAAGCAACTTCTATGCCACTAGTTTACTCTGACAGTTTTACTAATCACTGCAACGTCAAAATAACAACAAAGTCACAAAATATTTAATTGAATACCGAAATTCCACACACAAGCCCGCGTCTTTCATTCAGCAATTTGTTACAATTGTCAGTAAATTGACTCTAAATATTTACGTGTACGCTTGTTTGCTTGCAAGTCACTATTTTTCTCGTTGCAGTTTAGTTTAGTGACTTTTAAAAATGAAATTGTGTTGCCGCTTTGACTTGGTTACTTGAGTTAAACTGAGTTATGATAGTGATGTGGCACTTGAGTCTCTTTTTAGTGGTTACTCTTGCAATAATTTCTATTGTCTACATATAATAATAACAATTTGTTCTGAAATGTATGACACATAATTGTATAGCATCCTAAATGTAGGTAACAGAGATTATTTGAAGCATACCTTTAGGCTGAAATACCAAACTCCTTGTGAGAGAATCTTGAGCAACTAACAAAAAATCATAATTGACACATATTAGTAGTATCAATAGTAATTCGCTCTTAAACCGATTCTTTGCCACACAAAACCCTAAATACATCTAATCGAAAGTAGTTGAAGCATACATTTAGGCTGAAATCAATTATATGAAAATCATTATAATCTTAAAATAATTCAAAAAAACTCTTGTTAGTATCGAAAGTAATAGGTTAGGTAAAAGGTCGAAAGTAACCACTTACTCCTAATCCGGTTCTTTGCCACACCAACTAACTTAGCGAATACCACACTGAACATGCCACAATGCCGTTGGAGTCACCACCGCATGCATGACATACACTTATCAGTAGTTAGGCATCTACAAGTGCATTAACGTGCTTGCAACAATTTTTGTGTCACTATGACAGTTGCAACAATGATGATGTTGCAAGTTCTCGGTAGTAAATAAACATTGCAACTGCAGCGAGATGTGTGTGGTAAGCAAGAAAGAATGTACTCCGTTTGTGTAGCATGTAAGCTGCAGCATTAGACAGCAATTTGCGGCACAAGCATTTGTAGTGAGTAATTGAAAAAGTAGTTAATTTATAATTTGTTACACAAAGCTAGTGTGCGCTAAGAATGTGTGTGGCAAGTATCAGTGCTTATAAGCATGTTAGTGTTTAAATAGAGCTTAAAATTTCAGCACTTTGTGGCATAATGATATTATTGCCACGCGTTGCGGCACTTTTACAAACTTGCCACAATTTGTGGCAGATAATATTTTTGTAGTTTTCTGTTATATTTTTTTATACTCCTCAGCAAATCACAAAAAATTATGGTTTATGTTACTCATAAAGCAGACTTTGTGGCAATTTATGTGCAACATAAGCGCCTACGCTACTTTCTTCCAGCTGCCACGTACAAAATTGACAGAAAAACTGCTTGCGCATCCGCATGTGGGTGTAGCGCACTGAATTAGTGCGAAATTCGGTTGCACGAATTGCCAGCAATTCATAAGCGTAAACGCCCACAATCATTTGGTGCAACATACTTTGCTGTGGCAGCTGCAATGCTTTTGCTACACCGGCAAACAGACTCGCCATTAGCTGTGCTACATATTGCATCAATCCATAAGCATGTTGCAAGTATGCCATAATTTGACG
Source organism: Zeugodacus tau (assembly GCA_031772095.1). Taxonomy (NCBI): domain Eukaryota; kingdom Metazoa; phylum Arthropoda; class Insecta; order Diptera; family Tephritidae; genus Zeugodacus; species Zeugodacus tau. The sequence continues at coordinate 12,685,800 of CM062652.1, read as the reverse complement.
CTCTACTTGCAACATATTGATAGTTGCGCTCATTGAGCCGCCCATCAGCGTACGCTTCCTGCTGCCACTTCAATTGTGTTGCACTTACTCATTTTTCTTTAGCTTATCACTTCAGCTTCCTCCTTGTATTATTCTAGTCTGCCTTCATCTGCTGCCGTATTGTGTTGCATGAATGCAATTTAACAGTAGCTGCCGCAATTTGCAAATACCTGCCACAGATTCTAACACCAAATAAGGTGCCACGCGTTGGCAGCCAGTCAGCGCAAGCTAGTTAGCCAACTGAACAGCCAGTTGCAGCTTGTTGTCGATTTGATGCCGCGCTACCCCACTTTGGCCTACGCCGCAACCACAAACAACAAATCAAACGAAAATCAGCAGCATGTGGCAACAAATGGCAGTGGCAAGCAATTGCCCGCCATCATGATGCACGTTTCTGCTAGACATTTATACTCCAATTGGGTGTGTGTGTGTGTTGTGTGTGCGGCAGCTGCTTGTTTTCAACATTGTTTTTGCCCGCCACTACTGCTTGCAACTTCTTTGCTGCGCTCTTTTCTTTGTCTATCTAGCGCTATTGTCTGCATGTGGCAGGCAGTCTGCCGACTACATGCTTGTGGACGTGTTTAGTGCCACCGCAAAGCGCTGCACATTTAGCTATATAACCCGCTAAGCACTCGAGTTGGACAGTAAATCATTTTTGCTATGCTGACCGCGTGGCGGCCATCCAGCCGACCGTGGCCAATAAGACAGCACAACAGCAACAACAACAACGCGGTAACCGTAACTGCATGTCTGTCCACTGCGCTTTTCTTGCTTTTGCTGTTGTTGTTGCTCATGTTACATGCGTGCTGTCTGCCGTTGGTGTGCGCCCGACCCGCCGGTAGTCTTCGGTAGCTGAGCTGATCGAAGACAAGATAAAGTCGATTTGGAGCGCGATTGCTTGTTGGTCGCGCCCGTTGCGACAATGGGAACCAGGTCTACACGTTTATTTGTTGTCTTTTATTTTTTTGCACTTTGTCTGCATACTTTGTGACTCATTCTGCTTTCTTTCGGTTAAGTTTCTGCATTCAAACTTTGATTTACTCACTTACCTATTGTATTTGTAGCACTTAGATGTAGTGGTTTTTTTGTTTTTAACTTGGCGTTGGCGTTGCACATGCATTATACCGTTTGCCATTGTGCCGTTTTGCGCCAATTTTTCCTGTTTAAACAGATCTTTGCTGCGATATGTGGGTTTTATGTGCCGAATTTTGTTTAAAAGGTGTTATTCATATAAATGTATATGTGCATATAGGTGTGATATTATCAGAAATATTATTTGGGTGATTGGGAATAATGCTGCAAAATTCATATGTAAACTTAGAATACACACCCTCTTGTGTTATATTTAACGAAAAAATACCGTTATCTTCATATTTTTCACAAGAAGTAACAGAGGACTCATAACTCACTGTATGTCTTATCTCTCTGATTGTTCTTCAATGGACGCTCTATAGTACATACGACTGTGTATTAATTTAGAAAAATTATCTTATCGACTGTACTTGTACCTCATCATAATATTCTCCTTGTTTCCCGACGTATATACGTTTGAAACCCGAAATAAGTTCTTGGTATAGTAATAACCTACCCATTTCATCTTTTTTTTTAGAGTTTGGGACTGAAATCCTCCAATTTTTAGATTATGAACCATCGCAGTGCTCAAGGAAGCACACTTTAACATTATTTTTCTCTTCTTATTCGTTATTTTGATTTACATAAGCTTTGAATCAGCTTTGCTGTTAGGTATAACCAAGTCCAGACCTTGTACAGGAGTCTCGTACGCAAAAACACATGTAGTTCTCTTACTTTCCAATTATTATCTGAAGCTTAGACAACATTTATAAAGTGTACTTGATTTTGAAGAATCTCGCTTGAGCTATAGTAAAAGTATATAGTAAAAGTCATTTGAGTTCGTACAATATATTTTCATAAGTTTCATCGACGATTTCTGATGTAACAATTTCCCTGGAGATCTTCCAAAATAGTTGTTGTTTCAACAGCATTACAGGTAGTGGTCCATAGAGTTAGTCTAATGCTGTTAAAGAAATCCGAAGATTCCAAAATCACTTTGACACGACGGTCCATATCAATATATACTTAAAGGTCCCGCTTTTAAAGCCTATGGGTGCCGTTTGCTGAGTTTAATTTAAGTGTTTAGTTTTAAGAGTGGTGTTGGAGATAATATGTCTTCCAGTAGATATCTTTCTCAGTGATTATACATAGATGGTTGCGTCTAAGTTATGTCTTCGGTACATATCTTAGTGATTATGGCTAAATCTAACTCTATATCCGAGGTACCTATCTGTAGTCTTCCTTTAATGATAAATTTCTGAAACTTGACAAACATTTTACGTATTTTCATTTTTTGTTCATATGGCTTCTACAATCGAGAGTTCTTCTCAAAATGGCTTGAGTTGACATACGTTAATGTAAATTTTTGAGTTAAGCTCAATATCCCTTTCGAGACTCGTTGCAGCGTTTCACTGTAATCAAAATGTTAAATGCAGAAGCTTCAAATTTCATTAGAATGGAGAATAGAATAGAATATCTTCCGAATTATATTAAAACTAGTTAAACCTTCTTAAGCTTAAATCGACTTAAGTCATATTCCCATATTTTTTTTTTTGTGTGACCAAGCTGTGGTCATGTACCGTTAGCCTATCCTTAAATAAACTACTCTGACCTGCCCGTAATACATTTATGGCAGCGCATTCGCTCATAAGCATACAGAAATAACGGTTTTTTCGCAATTGTCAAAGTAAATTCGGCAATAATATAATTTCCTTCGACATTCCTTGCCCATACGAGAATACAACAAACAGAAATATGCCGTGCATGCCATTCCTTTGGCTGAAATTTATAAAGCATAATAAAATTTGCTTTGTCGCCGGTTTTTGTTTTTCATATTCCCCTTCGCTGACTCGCTGCTCGTATGCGCTCGTGTACACGAATAATTCGCCTTTCTGGCAATTATTATTTATGTTTCAATGCTTGTTAATTCGTACATATTTTTTTGGTGTTGTTGTTGTTGTTGTTTTTCTGTTTTTTTGTTTTTTGTTATTTCAAGTGCTCTATTGCCGCCTTGGTGGTGTTCTTGGCGTCCGCAAATGGTCCGACAGACCATAAACCGCTTTGTTAACATTTGTATGATTTTTTTTTGCTGGTGTTGTTGTTGCTGTATTTTGTCGCATTTACATTTAGATTTATTTTGATTTTTTCGCTATATTTTTTAAGACATTTTCATTTGTACGCTGTTTTTTTCGGTGTGCTTGTCTTTGCCATAATTTTTGCGTTGCAATTATGGTTTCGCATTGGTTATGCGCGAACACGCGCTCACCGCCACCTTATTGCCAGCACTATGCGTTAAAGTTGTTGTTGTTTTACTTTATTGTTGTTGTTGCTGTTGTAGTAGAACGACAGTGCCCGTCATAATGACCATAAGAGCGTGTTGTGGCAACGTCTTGCCAATTTGGTCATTGTGGCAGTAACAGTCTTTAGTCTTTATGGGTATCTGCTTGCCACAAGCGGCATATAGACACACATAAGTACATACATTCATGCATGCATCTATGCTGCTAAGCGTACTAGCTGCTAGTCTGCTTATGACTATCTGTGCGTCTGCTTCGTTTGTGTGGTGCGTGTGTGTTGCCACTTTGCCGTCTTGTGTGCCACCAAATTTGGCTTGCCATGCGCATGCATCTCTGACATTTTTCGAGATAAAAATCTTTATGCAATAATAAAACACAATGGCAAATAAAAGACGAAAACTGCAAACGACAGTGCGTTTTTGCTTTTGGCAATAAAGGTACACACATACATACATACATGTATATAGATATATTTATACATATATAGTTTTATATAGTGATATATTCGGAGTTGCTTAGCAGTTAAGCAAAGTCTGCGCTTGTATTTGTATGAGCAGCTCATATTTATTATGCAAATATTCAGTTTAAATTAAAACATAAATTGCATTAAATGAACTTGCAACGCCAATGTGGCAGTTTTATTGGCCAATATGCAGTGGCAGGTACACACGTAGTAAATTTAATCAACTGACTGTAGATGTGCATGAGCAAATTAAAGGTGAATCGTGTGATTTGAGACGCAGTTTAGCATTAAAAAATGTCAACTTAGGGTTATTGGTGTTTTTTCATTTATTAATTTATTTTAAGCTTTTTATATAATATTTTCTTCATCAGCAACATATAATTTTACTACTTATTATAAAACAGTAGTTTTCGGTACAATTATTTAATTTTCGGTACAAAAACGGTACACATATTGGTATTATAACATTAGATCAGTTTAAAATCTATTTTAGTAAATTTTACTTTATTTATCATTAATTTACGACAGATGAAATAGATATTTTGAGTTTTCAGCAAGTTTTCGGTACAAAAAAGGTACAATTTATATGCTCGAATTGCATTATTTCATAGCATAATTTACTCTTCACAGAAATTTTTTTATTTTTTTTTAGAAAATTTCATTTTCGGTATAAAATATGTACATGGTATGTGTACAAAATTATTTTAAGCGATATATTTTAAAAGCGAATGAGCAAAGTACACTGAAACTCAACTAAAACCACTCATTCACTAAACTTTATGCGAACAGCTGTGCAACAAATAAATCCAATAATATACGGTACATGTTCTTAGCACAATCCAATTTAATTTGGTTCATTGAGCAAAACATTAATACCAAAGAACTACATTTGTAAGAAAATAATAAAGAAAAGCTAAAATAAAAATGAAATTTATAGAAATTACAAAGTACCGAAAATCTTCACATACTTTTGTGCAGATATACCTACAATTATACACAAGTACATAAATTGAAAAAAAAATTAAATCGCTCCCAAAGCCGATAAATTTCCACAAAATAAGTCAAAGCCACAAAAGCAGTGACAAGCTGCCGCAAAAAAACGCTTTTGACTTACGCCAAAAACACATTAATACCCAACATAAGACCACAAGGCCTCACATGCGCTCTTAAGTAATACCATTTTCATTAAAAAATTTACTCTACTTATCTGATTATGAAAATATCATTTTCATGGCAACCAGAAAAGAACAAAAGGAAATGCGAGAAATAAAAAAACACACACAGAGAACAAAAAGGGATTTGAAGGTATAAAGCTTAGCTGTGCCATGTGTACTTGGGATTCAGGGGTAGAGGATAAAGTAGTGGGAGAGAGAAGGTTGGAATAAATATTTTATATGGAAAAATTAAAGCGAAAAGTCTGTGGGGATGTAGGACTGAAAGGAAAGCTATGAGTTGTGAAATTAATAACGAGCTGATGAGAGATTGGAATGAAGGAAAAAATATTTGTAAGCTTGAAAAATAAAAGTTTAATATAAAGGATTTGAATAACAAATAATTTAAATCAATTTCAAAGACTGAAATATCTCCCCTGTTTATCAATTTTTTACGAAGTAAAAATATTTGAAGATTTTTAAAAAGTTCGGGAACTAAATAAGAAAAATAAACATATAATGTTGCCTACATTTAGGCGCAGTAAGTTCCGCATTTAACCTATGCTTAAGTATACCTATTTCAAATAACAAAGTCTCACGTGTCTAACAATAAAGCAATTCCAAAAATATATTTTCTCTAGAAATGCTTTGCCATACAGCCAGTTACTCGCTCAAGTATGAATTTGCGCCTAAAAGCCTCTTAAGCCTAACGCTCAAAAACACACACACTGTAACACTAATCCAATTACCTGACTTGGGCAACACTCAGTCAATGCTTACGACCTTCTCACCATTGATAACGTTCATTCAGAGAAAAGTGTAAATCTGCAGGAAAGTGCAGAGGATATGGCATAAGTGGCAAATCGTAGGCAATACACACTCGGCATATGTCCCAAAGCGCCGCACAGCTGTAAAGTAATGTTGGTAATATGTGCTAAAGGAAGTCGAAATGGTCGCTAGGTGACTGCGTGTGCTTTCGGCAGTTTTAAACAAAATTGAGCTGAGTTGAGTCAAGTCGCATTGCCTTCTGTGGCTTATCAACGCACAGCCGGAGGCTGGACCGAAAGTAATTTCCGCACGTTGCCACAGCGGCGTTTGAAGGGTAGGAAGTCACAAAAAACAGGTGCTCCCGAGTAGTGCACAGTATTTAGAATATTCCCTTTTCATTTAGACGTCTCAGTCTAAGTGACACCTTTCAAAATCAATGCCTTTGGGCAAATGTAATTTTCGTTTTCATTCGTTTTTTTTCGGTTTGTCGAAAATTGGAAAATGCGTAAAGCCCACAAGTAAATTAAGTGTCCTACAACTGCGTCAGATATGCGTGTGTAATTGTCACTGTGTGTGTGTATTTTGGAGACAGACCTCAGTTGAGGTAATGTGATTTCCTGTGAGTTGTCTGCCTTTTAGCAAGGAAAAAGTTTAAATGTATAGGAAACGAAAATGTAACTTTTACCGCCAACATGCCGGACTGCAGCAAAAGTTTGTGAAACAAGCTGTGACCCTCTCCGAATTGTTGTATGTATGTGATTGGCGTTGCAACCGTTTAGCCGGTTATAGCCGAATCGACGATAGTGCGCCATCTCTCTCTCTCCTTCGCAGTTCGGCGCCAGTTGGAGATCCCAAGTGTAACCAGGTCGCTCTCCACCTGGTCCCTCCAACGGAGTGGAGGCCTTCCCCTTCCTCGGCTTCCTCCGGCGGGTACTGCATCGAACACTTTCAGGGCTGGAGTGTTTTCGTCCATTCGGACAACATGACCTAGCCAGCGTAGCCGCTGTCTTTTTATTCGCTGAACTATGTCAATGTCGTCGTATAACTCGTACAGCTCATCGTTCCATCGTCTGCGGTATTCGCCGTTGCCAATGTTCTTAGGACCATAAATCTTGCGCAAAATGTTCCTCTCGAAAACTCCTAGTGTCGTCTCATCTGATGTTGACATCGTCCAAGCTTCTGCACCGTAGATCAGGACGGGGATGATAAGCGACTTGTAGAGCTTGATTTTGGTTCGTCGAGAGAGGACTTTACTGTTCAATTGCCTACTCAGTCCAAAGTAGCACCTGTTGGCAAGAGTTATTCTGCGCTGGATTTCGAGGCTGACATTGTTCGTGTTGTTGATGCTGGTTCCCAGGTAAACGAAATTATCTACGACCTCGAAGTTATGACTGTCAACAGTGACGTGGAAGCCAAGACGCCAAGACGCGAATGCGCCGACTGTTTGCTTGATGACAGGAGATATTTCGTCTTGTCCTCATTCACCTCCAGACCCATTCGCTTCGCCTCCTTATCCATGCGGGAAAAAGCAGAACAAACGGCGCGGTTGTTGCTTCCGATGATATCAATATCATCGGCGTACGCCAGGAGCTGTACACTCTTGGTACCCTCTCTGTTTAGCTCTGCAGCTCTTATAATTTTTTCCAGCATCAGGTTAAAGAAGTCGCACGATAGTGAGTCACCTTGTCTGAAACCTCGTTTGGTATCGAACGGCTCGGAGAGGTCCTTCCCAATCATGACGGAGCTTTTGGTGTTGCTCAACGTCAACTTACACAGCCGTATTAGTTTTGCGGGGATACCAAATTCAGACATCGCGGCATAAAGGCAGCTCCTTTTCGTGCTGTCGAAAGCTGCTTTAAAATCGACAAAAAGGTGGTGTGTGTCGATCCTCTTTTCACGGGTCTTCTCCAAGATTTGGCGCATGGTGAATATCTGGTCAGTTGTTGATTTTCCAGGTCTAAAGCCACACTGATAAGGTCCAATCAGTTTGTTGACGGTGGGCTTTAGTCTTTCACACAGTACGCTCGATAGAACCTTGTATGCGATATTTAGGAGGCTGATCCCACGGTAATTGGCGCAGATTGTGGGATCTCCCTTTTTATGGATTGGACAGAGCACCAAAAATTTATACAGTTAGCCAGCAATTGAAGAAATTTTCATATTTACAAAATTATTGGTAATACAATTCTGCTTATTGGTCATTTTTGGATATTGTTGTCACAGGAGGGTTCGGTTATCTAACTCCGTTATCCTTCGACTTCCTCAATAAGATGTTACTCCACCAAAATTGAAAACAAAGGGATTTCTAAGCTTTGAAGTGTAGAACCCCTTAGCGTATTCAAAGTTCTGTACTTAAATTTTAGCTATATGTACTTTTTTCCAAATCTTATCCATTGGCTCCTTCTCTGTAAAGCTCAAGAAAGCTCTCTCATTTATAAAAAAAGTCACTTTTAAAGTCAAATTTTAAATATCGATATCTGAATTAGGAATAAGTCTTAAATAAAAACTATTTTATTTATAGAACATTATTAACTCAACATATAAAATGCACAAACAAGCTCATTCGGTTCCAAAGAAGTTCAAAATATAGCTCTTATCTTTTTAATGAAGTTCTTTCTCTTTGCAACAACAGTATTATATTTAATTTTTTTAATAAATCGCTAGTGATCATGTAAGAAAGCTCAAAAAAGCTCTTTGGCCTCTTAATGACAAGGAACAAGTATTTGAAGTCGGTGCGATTTTTTAAGAAAACTTCCTTTTGCATAGAAAATAATATCTTAATGTATAAAAAGCTCAAAAAAGCTTTAAAGGTTTCAAAAAGCTACTGAGAAAGATATTATATTTTCAATTAAATTTTCTGACTCAAAAAGATGTTGCAAAATAGTTTTTGGAGAAAGCTCTTTGTATTTCATACAAATTCTACAACTCATTCGAGCTTTAAGCTCTGGTTCCCAATTTTATTTATACAAAAAAGAAAGCTTTATTTTTCATTATTCGTGTGAGAATTTAAAACCTATGCATTCAACGAATGGAAAATATTTTTCGTATCTTGTTTTTGGTAATTTTATTCTTGTACATTATCAATAATTTAAATGTGCATTTTAAAACCTTTTCACAAATGGCCACCATATTTAGCCCATGCGTTGTGGTTCATTTCAAATTTAGTTAATGGCCATAACTTCAACAAGATTTCGCAAGTTTCCTTACACAAAGGTGGCAGACCTTTTTTGCTGCCTTTTCAAAGGCACACATGCAAACATATCTTTGCGTTTTGTATCTCTCATTATTCGCTTCCTCGCATTCCCGACTTTCTTTTTCTTTCACTTCCACGCATATCATCGCAGCCGGCGCTTCCTGCCCAGCATCTTTCCGGCCGACGCATTTCTGGGTTTCCTTACCCTCATATTTCCTGTCCTCTTTCATAGCGCTAATCTGCTGTGCGCATTTTCGCCGCTACTTTCTTTTCCCCTCTGATTACTTTTTCAATTTAGCAAATTTCCATTTTCAATTTGTAGTAATTTGTTGCGGCAGTTTACATGATTCTTTCTTCGCCGCAAACCACCAACGCGCCCTGTGCCTTGGGCTCTCTCCATCCCTTGTCAGCTGTGCGCACGTTCTTTTTGCATTAGTTTCTTAAAAATTCCCTTTGATGTGGCAGCCACATAGATTTGTGGAGTTGCTTTTGTATGGCGCATAGAAAGTGATAGTTGAAGCGCTAGCAACCTCTAAACAGTTGCTACCCGCTGGCTTATTTGTTGGCGTTTGTGGCTGCCTTCGCTTAATACTCTGTGGTTTTGAGACGCACTGTTTTTTTTTGCCTTTCCGCTATGCCTAATTCGATTTGTGGCAAGCTAAGCGGCGACAAGTAGCAAATGAACCGCATGCGCACTTTGTGGACTTTTCGAAAAATCAGTCAGTGAGCTCAAAAACTTCGTGCGAAAGGCGGTATTTATATATATATGTGGCATGAAAATAAACTGCTTGGCGTCGAGTTTCTAAATCTTGTTACTCTCACACTCTCTCAAGTAAAGAGATGTCGCTAAATATGCTGCCACAAAGTTTTTAAGCAAATTGAAAAATCCTGCTTTCCATTAAACTTCTGCCAAACTTCATTTAAGCGCGTCGCAAATCTTCAAAGCATATACAACAGGCACTTGCAAGGCTCTAACCCACACTCTTTATATATACAAACTTTCATGTTGTAGATACTCCAGCAGTTGTTGAGTGGCATGCCTCCTTAAATTTCTGCGTTCCGACTCCACTTTTCTTAGCTTTTATCAGCCGCTCTCCTTACATGCACTTACCACACTCGCTGCGTCTCCTTTTTATTGCAGCTCAGATTACTTGCAACACATTGAATTACTTCATTATCCTTTCGGTGCATGCTCTGCTTGCTTGCTTGCTTAGAAGGCGAGTATATATAAACTTGACGCCTTAGCAGTGAAGCTGCATCAACTTCGACTTATCAACAGCGACACCATCAGCCTGCATTGCCAGCAGCCGGAAGTTTGCATGAAAGTTCACGCCACTGCATTGCCTTGCAAATAGGCGAGCAATAAAGGCTAGAAAGACGATTTTATTTTCCTATAAATACTTATATATTAGTCTCATACTATATATATGCTCAAGTATCTATAGCGAAGCATGCCACATGTGGTAATCCACTTCGCAACAGTTTACTGCAGCCTCGTTGCATGCCACGTATATGCAATTTTAAATCCTTCTTTGTGCATATGATCACAAGTCTTATCTACTCACACACACATACATATTTCCAATGGCAAATTGAATGATTACGAAATTTATTAGTCGGTTGTGTGGGAAAAAGTTACTGTGGAAAGTAATTGAAAGCTGCAAAGCTCAATACGAGTAACTTTACGCTTGCAATCTCTTACATGCCACTTATACAAGCTTATATATTACATATCTGTGTGTTTACCCCTCGTATCTGTTGTGGAAAACTGAAATTGAAATTGCGAAAGAAACGGAAACTGAAATTGAAATGTTAACGCAGGCGGAAAGTTTGCTGATTAGTGGCAAGTTAGCGCACAAACAACTTCGAAGGGTACAAATGGTTCTAAACGGAAAGACGACTTATTTTTTAGGTTTATCAAGTTCAATTACAAAAAAGTGAGAAAATATTTTTAAGATGCAAGTAAAAACTAAATTACAAAAATTTGTTTGAGCCTGTTAAGCTAGGCGATATATGTGATTTACCGTTATACGTCCAAAAAATTTTTGTGTGAAACAATTAAAAGTATTGTTTTCTATGTATACTAAGCATTTACCGTTTAATTTAACTATTTTTAGTTGTAGACATATCTTTTTCTTCAATAATTTGCGAAATACATAGCATATCCACAGGCCCTACTTGGATATGTAGCTAATTTTTTTCTTTATGACATTAAATAATTATCAAAAATCGTAAATCTGCAAAAGCCAATAATATAAAAATGAAATGTACTTATATCAGCATAAAATTATATACAGGGTTGCCACCTAATTGTGAAATAGTAAGTCATATTTTGCTTGTTTTAAAGAGGAATTGTTATTTTACATTAAAGGAATATAATCTAACTCAAATATTTTACCTTAAACAAAAATGGGGCTGCCACCTGAAGAAAATTTCATTGGCTATATAAAGAATTTCTAACAAGATTCGACTTATCAAGATACGGTTTTAATATCTAAAATAGGTAAAAATATGAAAATTTCCAAATTGCACAAATATGGCAACACTAAACTTAATCAAAATTCATGTAGCTGCCATACATAGCATATAAATTTTAATATTTACAAAATTTTCAATATGCTACACATGAGTAAACATTATCCTTTCGCACATACCCTGTTGCATCACTTCATATCATACCACCAAAAGAAAGCAAAAACAAGAACAAGAAATTATTTTCAGAAAACACTTATCCAAAAATTGCCAGTTCAAATCGCTTTATTCTCGCCAACTTGACTGCAATTTACTGCTTAATTTAGTCAACTATGAGCGCATATACAGCAAATAGCACGAACTTGCCACACCAATCTGAGGCAGGCAAACATATACAGTTATTATACACACTCACACTTGCGTTGTGAGCGCACAATTTTCGGCCAGATTATCATCGTCATCATCACTGCCATCATCAGCAGTGGCGGCAGCTGTTTGCAACATAGCCTCTCTTACATTTATATGCAACGCACACTGGCACAGAGTTGCATTTGTAGATACATATCCGTAGCAGTAGCTTAGTCTCCAACAGCATTGTTGTTCTCCAACATCAGTGTTGTTGTTGTCAAGTGTACAATTTTTCAATTTTCACAACTTAATTTTGCCACAATGCTGCAGATGAGTAGTTAGAGTGCAATCAGGCTTGTGTGTGCGTGTGTGTTGCAAGTGCGCACATCTGCTGCAAATAGACTCGCTGCCACACACATATGCTAGATGGTCTTGCTACACTGCCGCCTTGCCAGTTCTGCACACTGACAGTCTGTTTATTTGTCGGCGTTTTCATGCCACAACCATAACTGTTGTTGCAAGTATACTTGTAAAGCTTGCATTTATGCCACCGAGCAAGTACAATTTGCGTTTTAGGCATGAATGCATGCGTCTTTTTAACCCTTTTCACTGCGTCTTCTACTGCTTCTTCTGCTTCTGCCTCTTCTGATTCTCATTAGTTATGCATAGGCATCATAGTTGTTGCTATTGCTGTTGTTTTTGTTGTTGCTCTCTTACTGCAACACGACAGCCGACATGTCGGCATTGCTGTAAGTGGCAAGTATATGCTGCTGCTGAAGCCCTTGTGTGCGGATGTTGCACGAGTGTCGGAAGAGGCAAATGTAAACACCGATTCCGTCTAGCTGTGAAACACTCACACACATCGCCTTGAGGAAGCTATTAGAATGCAGGAAAAATCCTTACCACAACATTGCCGGAGTATGACAATGCTGCCTCTTGTTGCAACTCCAGCAGAACTAACTTACTTGCCACCAGAGCGACGTTCAGTAGGTTGCAGCGCCGCACTGCATATAACAATTCTTCCATTACATTTCATACTGCTGCTCATGTGTGGCATATACATTTGTATGTTTGAACGGAAGTGCGGCAAGATGCCTATCGTGCGCTTTTATGAACCACAAAATGCTCATAAAATACACACACACACACAGACATATATGTTTACATTTATATATCTTCAGCATTTTTACAACGCCACGACGCCGGAAAAATGCTTAAAAGCGCCGCTGCCACTCGCTGTAGAATTAATTATTTACTTGCCACAAGCGTATTGCCGGCGATAAACTCTTGTTAAAATATATGAGAGTACATTACTACGCCTCATATATACAATTCCACGCATACAGTTACGGGAAAAAATGCGCATTTCGCATTCAAAAAGCATGTTGCATATATGAAAATTGCACAAAAGTTGCCACAATAAAGTGTCGCAAATTGAAAACGGGCAGATAAGTTTTTACTTCGTACTTTTGCAGCGCCAACAGCGAGTTGCTTGTGTATGTGCTGTGCGGCAATATGAAATTGGGTTACAAGAATTTTTGCATTCAAGGAAATGCAGTTAGTTGCTTGCAACAAACATTTGCGCTGCTCTGTGTCATATTTTCTATTTATGCGGCGGTGATATATTCATTTACATTTTATGTGTGTTTGAGTATGCTTTCTTTTGGGCCACAAATTTGGGGCACGTACACACATGCAACATGTTTGTGTGTATATCCTGTTGCTGCAACTATAGCGCATTATAAATGTGGGAAATGCAGTGAGAAAATATTTTTTGCTTAATTTTAACGAATTATTCTTCTCGTGGCAGGAATAGATGTGCTAAATTTGGTAGAGAATTAAAAACATGCATGGATTTTTTAGTGCAACATTTTTTTTATGCAACTTAAAGAAAAGAAAAGATAAAGAAATAAAATTATGGAATTAAAATAAAAACATATTTAAGAAAAAATTCGAATATGTTACTTCTTTAAAGTTTTCAATAATTTTCTCATCAGGTGGCAACATCTGCAAGTAATTTTTTATAATAAAATTTTAAAGTAACCCCATTTCAAACTCGTATTGCAAACTTCAATTCAATTGCTATTTAAAAATACGAAAATAGTGGCAACGCTACTCAATCTTATATTTCAGCGTATCACTATTAAAATAATTTCAGTTCTGTACACAAATTGTACTTGAGTATTAGAACGTTTTACCCAGTTTTATTAAATATTTATATAATTTTTTCAACATGTGGCAACTCTATAAAAATATATTTTTTACTGTAATTTTATTATTATTTTTGAGAGTTAAATCATTTGATATAAATATTTTTGGCAACAATTTTTAGTACAATACATATACAAATTTCTTGAAGGGTGGCAAGGCCGTTCAATCTTGTAATTCAGAGTACCACTATGAAACTATTTTCAGTTTTGTACACTAAATGTATTTATAGTTTGTATTTAATTTATTATCAAATTTACATATATATAATTTTATTTTTGAACGGGTGGCAACTCCATACAAATATTTTTATTTCACTTTAATTTTATTGCTATTTTTGAGAGTTAAATCATTTTGCATAAACGTCTGTGGCAACCATTTTTAGTACAATACATATATAAAATTTCTGGAAGGGTGGCAAGGCCGTTTAATCTTATAAATCGCTTATTTCTATAAAAATATTTGAAGTTCTGCACACAAATTTTATTAGAATATCATAATTCTTATAGAATTTGTTACCCATTCTGTGTATAATTTTATTATTTAAAATGTGGCAACTCTATATAACAGTATTTTTTAGATTATATTAATTTTTAGTTAAGTTAATAATTTTAGTTTATTAATTTAGAGTTAAATAATTGTGTGTATGCATATGTGGCAACGATTTTAATTTTTCTTGCACACTCTTGCCTCATTAATACAGTAAAAAATGTTTAATGATTTTCCTTAGAACTTAGTTCTTCCAACTTTTGTGTAAATATGTATATTTATGGTATATGTGCGATCACACAATATTTACCTTCCTCTGACTCCGCATAAAAATTCGGCCAAATCTCGCAACATATTGTGAAACAAAAGCGCCAAGAACAATAAATGACCAAAAAAAATATAAAAAAATTAAAAATAAAAAAAACAACAAAAACAAATAGCAAAAATGTCAAGGCAAACACTTCAACAATAAATTTAGGCAATAATCCACGAAATAAAATTCATGATTATGCACTTTAGCTTCAAATATGCAAACAGACGTAAAACAAAGGCAACAATAACAAACTTAAGGCAGACGACAAAAAGGAAAATCCAAAAGAATTCAAAGCAAATGGCAGTTTTCCCAAACAGCAAGTGTATGCGTCTCCAATAATATGCACAACTACTTGCATACACGCGTACACTTATTTGTTTACATACATACATATGCCTTACACATTCGAGGTAGCGATATCAAACAAAAATCTGTAACACACACCTTTTCTAAATTTTACTGTTTTTGTCGCTCGCACTTGTTATCCTTTTTCATATGTTCACCTACAGCCGTTATTTTCACGCCGTCATTGCTTTCATGGCGTCGCGCTTTGGTGTGTTGCAGGCACTTTATTACACAGTTTTGTATTTGTTGTTGTTGTTATTATAATTTTTTTATTCAACGAGTGTATTGCACGTTTCCATGAGTGGTTCCATTTCGCCTCAACATTTGCAGCAACATTTTTTTCGATTTTTAGTTCACGCTTTTCTCGCTGACTCACCGTTTACACCCGCACTTTGCGAACACCGCTTCAGCTTTGTTGTTGTTTATGTTATTTGCTATACTCGTATGCTTTGTTGTTGCTTTTGTGAGTGCGCGCTAAAACTTTGCAGACACAATGTTTGCTACTTCGCTCGCGAAATTAGAAAAAAAGGATCAACTAAAGTGTGGATGGTAAAAAATGTAAGCAAAGCATAACGAAATTATTTGCATATCCCTTTTTTGTTGTCGCTTACATGAGATACTTATTTGTATTTTTTTTTTTGGTGCTTTTGTTTTTTGGATCATTATTAAAATATGTATAAACCTTCATATGTAAGTGTTGGAAGGTCCAAGTATTGGTCGTATAGTAAGCACTGTTTATACTTATTTTTGCTAGAAGGCTTAAATATATTCCATAAATGTAAAAAAAAAAAACGGTCCATAGAGTGAATTTGCTTTATTTCCAAATAATTTTGTTATTTCAATGAAAGTTACTCATACGCCATGGTCAATACAAGTTGGTATTAGAAAACATTATTTACTTCGTCTTAGTCTATTTGAAACTAAGATTCATTTTAATTATTAAATTTTCTAATGTTTAACACTCAAAAATTGTAGAAAACCAACAACAAATATTATTTTAAGTACAACAACAACAGCATTTAGACAATGCTTCAGTTCTTTTCATACCAAAGAAGCTGCGATAATTTATTAAACTCAAACTATTGATCAGCATTTTCCTCCTCTTTTTCTGTGGCGATAAATCAGTAAGAATATTTTGTCTAGACATTTGTAGTCTACTTTAGCGAGAAATCATTACAAAAAAAGTGTTCTTCACATAGTAGATTTTGACTCCTTTTTTCCGAGAAAATTAATATTTTTCGTGAAGAAAGGCTTAAGAAGAGGGAAATAACTTGCCTTAAATGCGAAGAAGTATACACTACATTTAGTTTTTATCACCTTACGTTGAATTTTTGTTATTTTCGCCTAAATGTAGGCAACAAATTTTCCGAAACAAAATATTTTGCATTTGCGGCTAAATGTAGGCAACATTTTCTGCTGATAACCAAATTTTATGGCACAAATGTACAGGAAAGGTACAAAATAAGTGACTTTAGATTAAAATAAATTTTTTATATCAAACAAATAAATATATATATATACATAATAGCTTTAAATTCAAAGCTCTTTCTTCATTAGTACTCAATTTGCAACAAATGCGGCAACTACTTTCCTTAACATTAAACACTCAGCAAACAACATTAAAGACACACATTTCCTTTAAAGTGTACTCACTTTACCCCTTCCAAAAGTATTTCCTTTATTTTCTCATTTCTGTTGCAACTGTAGACTTTAACAAATATCCAGTCATTGGCTCGTAAATGCCGAGCCATTACGCTGATTTCGTTTTTATTGCCAGTTGAGCAGCCAAAAAAAGAACCAACAACAGAAGCAAACTATAACAACAATTTATAAAAACAAAAACTACGAAACAACAACAGAAAATAATAAATTCAACAATTTTTACGCTTAAAGTGCCGGCGAAACATTAATCTTGTGGCGCGGGTGGAGGCAGTGCAGGCGCCGGCAGCCAGTGGCGACGTCACGCCACATTGCAGTCATGCCGACGTGCAGCATGCAACGGTGACTGCATAAAGCAGTAAAATAACTTACAACAACAGCAAACAATAATAATTAAATGTGTCGCAGCGACACTTTTTTTGTTGTTGTCCTTTTTGTATTTGGAATGTTGTAAATATTTTATAACATATAAACATTAAAATATGCATAAATATGAGAATATTATGGGCTTAGTTGTTGTTGCAAGTTTATTTTGATTATTTTTTACTACGGCCTCCTTACCTTGTTGTTGTTGGTTATCGTTGTTGTTACTGTTGCCGACGGCATAAACTTATGCATTATGCAATAGCCGCCTAGACTGCAACGTCAGACATTCGCAGCGTGCCACATGCATGTATACCTTTTCTTACATGCAACGTGCAACATGCAACAACACTACCTTGACAAAAGGTGTTAACTGTAAGAACCGCAAGCACTAGTGTTTTAAATTTATTAAAAGCGCAATATTAATATATAGAAAAATGTCTAGTGCGACATTTCTTGTTTTTTTTTGGAGACCCTGTAACACATGTATACTCATACATGCAACTTTTTGCTGCATGTTCTGCATGTTCTCCACTTCAGCCACCAATTTCAATGCACTAATGCCATGGTTACTGCGGTTATTGCACTGCGTCTCTTTAACAACAAAAACAACAACATTGTAATACTACACTGCCGCCAGTAAAACATGCATCGCAAACGTTCTCGGTTATGCAACAGCAAGCGCTACAGCAACAACAAACACCATGTGCCGTTAACATTTTCAAGTGCGCGCATTTAATGTCAGTAACACTTGACTGGTTGCGTCTCGCGGCAACAGCAATAAAAACAACAACCACAATAAATGCACTTGTATGTAATTCAGGAAGCAAGCTCAAAAACATGTGTGGCATGTACATATACATGAATATATGCATAATAGATATGTATGTACAGTATGTCAACTATTTGATCACACTTGGGTACCACAAAAATATATTTATTTGCAACTCTTTAATTTGTAATGAGAATCCAATAATATTTTACATAGAAAACTATTAAAGGTAATGAATTAAAACTGACAAATTGTTTTTTCAAGCATATGTTTCATTTCGAAGAATTTTCCAATATGGCTCCGCTGGACATTTGATCAATTGGTTGACATTAACGATTTTTTTACTAGATATTTAATATGATCTTCTTTTAGTTTGATTACTGCTTCAATTTGTTTAGACATAGACTTGACCACCTTTATGAAGAAATCCCCATTAATTTTTTCCCAGGAATTTGGAGCCTTTCGCAATATATCGTTAAGATTCTGACACTCACCTGGCTTATCACAAATCGCACGCCTGACCTCAACCCAAGCATATTCGATTCGAGTGAGGTCTGATTATTGGTGCCAGTAGAGTACATCAAAGTTGTTGTTTTGAAGCCAAGCTTTAGCTACACGGGAAGTGTGTTTCGGATCATTTTATCTTACTGGAAGACACATTCCGACACATTCATGCCACACACTTCTAGACTCTTGTACAAATCTTGTTGAAGAATATGAACATATTGGTTGCTATCCGTTCGCCCGGCAACCCCTACGCACCCTTTTACCCCCTCTATTCTCATACGCCCCCCACATCACTACATTATCCCCACCAAACTTCACTGTTAGTTGAACAATACGGCTCGGCAAAGGTGCGCGAGATTTTCGCCAAATCCATTGGCGCCCATTTTTTCAAGACGGTTTACTTTTATTTCGTCGGACCATATGACCCGCATTCAGTCATTTTGGGTATAGTTTTTATATTTTTTTTGCAAATTGGAGCATCAATTTACGGTGTTGATTTGTCAATAGTGTTTTTTTACTTCGATACGTCCGTGCTATACGTTTTTCAGCAATTTCTTCTTGATAGCTCCACTTTTCACATTTATTCCATCCCTATGGAAGAGATAACACCTGATTTGACCCGCATTTTCATGTACACTAAACTTTATCAAGCTAACAATACGTCTTTATAATGTCGCATACAAAATTGGCTTTCGTCCAGGAGTGTTTTAAATGACTCATTGCCTTATTTTTGAAACCACGCCCTCGGGTACACCAACGAGTCTTGCAATTTCTCTATGCATTGTGTTTAAATCAATAAACCCTTTAATATTTTCCATTATTGTTGTATTTAGTTTTTTCATCCATACTAAAGCCAAATATTAGGAAATAACAAAGAAGAAGAATAGAAAATACCAAAATTTTTCTAAAAACTTGAATCTACCGATTCCACCACTATTAATTACAGAATAAAAGTAACAAATTTAATAGCGGGGCAAAATTAAGACGACTAATACTTCTTTATTTAACAAAGTCAACAAATTGATCACATGGCTTTTCTAAATTTTTAAATAGTCTTTGAAAAGTAACGGCCCATTTCCAGTAATTCCGCACTTACTAATTGTCATTTCATAGGCCTTCTTAATGAACTTAACTTTTTTACTCAAAAGTTTATTTTAATAAAGAAAGAACAAAATATGTTGTATTTTGAAAAGTATGTGATCAATTAGTTGACATACTGTATATTTCACAAAGCATAGCTACATATCATAGCTACCCTGTAGGAAATTAAGAATTTTAAGAACATTTTTCAAAAAAAAAAGAAGATTAGCCATGTTGCCACATATTGTTTTTTTACAAAATTCGTGATTTTTTTTCACACAGAGCTCATAGCTACCCTGTAGGAATTTAAGAATTTTCAAAATATTTTTCAAAAAAATTTTGAAATTTTGAAGATTAGCAATGTTGCCACATGTTTATTTATCCAAAATGATTGAAATTTTTTTCACTTTTATTAAACTAGTTTCTTATTTTCTCTGGAAAAAAATGAAATGATCCTTGTCCTACAGGTGTTTAAACACTTTTATGTGTTGGTATTCCAATTAGTCGCATCGTGTGTTGCAGGCATTCAAGCATGACTGCTGCAATCTGATGCTGTCGTAATTGTATGCGAATTTTCAAGTGCATATTTGTTTGGCTGTACATATGTATGTGTGCCTTTATATCGATTACAACTGTAAACAGAGTCACTCACATACGATTTGACTCACTATTCTCCTCACTCTTTATGCCACTGACTTTTTGAAGCGCTGCAATTTCACCTACTCCCACCCTCACGCTACTCAGTATCAACAGCGTTACACAAACATATTTTGACTTATCACATTGCAACACCAAAAACACCGCTGCCACACTACTACACTTGTGCGCGAATTTTCAGCATACTTTCCCTCTGCCCCACCTCTGTCGCCATTATTCTCCACCACGTGGATATGTGGAAGCGTTAAATTGATGATAGTTAAGAAAGTCAAGTGGCTGTCGAGACTTGCAACGGCGCACAAGTCAACACTAGTGACAATAACAACACACACACACACACTCACAAGCAAGCAAGCTTGAATAAGTGAGTAACTAAGCAAGTAGCAAAGTTTTAAAATAAGTAGTGGCAACTAGCTGCTTCAAAAGTAGTAAAACGTATGCTAAATGTTGCAACAAA
Source organism: Zeugodacus tau (assembly GCA_031772095.1). Taxonomy (NCBI): domain Eukaryota; kingdom Metazoa; phylum Arthropoda; class Insecta; order Diptera; family Tephritidae; genus Zeugodacus; species Zeugodacus tau. The sequence continues at coordinate 12,665,148 of CM062652.1, read as the reverse complement.
GTGTAAGTGTACGAGTGTATGACGAGGCAAGCGAATGTTGCACGTTCTGTTGCACGCGTTTGCTGGCAGTTGTTGCTTTTTTGACACCAACACACGCATATATAGCATATAAACTAAGCGTGCAACACATGTTAGTACGCTAGTCAAAAATGCTTGTTGCTGCTACATACCTCCATATATACACATATACATATATATTATATCTGAAGTGCACTTTTCCTTCCATTGCTGATGGATGGCTGCCTGATGTTTTCACTAGTTTTTACTACTTTTTCTACAACGCACTTAACTTTTAACTTCTTTTTTGTTGCTTCAACAGTTCAGTTTTGACAGCGTTTTGTGTCGCAGGCAACTGCTGCAGTCACTACAAACACACTTTCATATATACTCATGCCTGCCTGCATTCACTCACTCAATCACTTGAACTGTGACAGTGTTGCAAGCAAGTGCATGCCACATATGCCATAAAAGTAAGAGTGTTCGTCTAAAACAAAGCAATACTCTTGCTGAACTCTACTCAACACTCAAGTATTATCTTGTTAAGCTTTACGGGCACCACTCACTAGCTGTGCGCATTATGTGTAAAATAGTTAAAAACTTACTTCCTTAAAACTAATATGCCGTTATTTTTGCATAAAAACTTGACAGCTTATATTGTATGTGTTATTGTTTTCAGTGGAACAATGCACTCTAATCGCATTGTCGCCAATCAGTTGTGTGTACTTTATGATTTTCTTATTGTTTCTTGAGGCTTTTCATTGGCTTCCTTAGTTGCTGCTGGTTGTTTCTGGTTTATTATCTTGAATAAGTGTTGGAATTTAAGCTTTGGTAGAAATCAATGTGTTACTTTTTGAAGTTAAAATAATTTTTCATGCATTTTCTTAGCATCTAAATATATAATTATAAATGTAGAAGTATTATAAAGTAGTTGAAAATTCAATTTAAATATGTCTTGCATACTACCAATTCACGAAAATGACAGGGCGTATGATGAACATATCTTTCTTTTATTAAAATTTCTCAGCTAAAAAATCACTGTTATGTTTGAAAATGATTTAGTAAACAAAAAAATATTATTTTCCATTTTATTACGGTTTGTTATCTGCCTTGAGGTGCTCGAAATTCTATGTTGATGAAAGCTATAAAAAATGGCAGAACACATAAATACATTTAAAATACATATTTCACTTAGTCCAATTCTATAACCAATGCAAGAATATGCCGAAATTTTCTAGTATCCTTATACTGTGTTCTCAACTTAAACTAGATGTTATTTTAGAAGTAACTGCTATCTGTACCACTAATTTAGCCCTCATATAGAGTTATAAACCGAAATAATAAATTAAATTGCTCTAGATTTTGTATAAAACTCATAAAATCTAATTTTTTTAATAATCATTCGACCCAAGAACTGATGTTGAGGAGCAGACTGTGTAAATAAAATTAGTAAGATATCCATAAAATCAACACAAAATCCATTTTAATTTCAAAATAGTAGATTAATGCTATGTTAGGCAGTTTAAAAGCGTTTTCAAAGAAATATTAATTATTTATCGAGATGACATGGCGTATACGCAACTTTAAAATATTCACTGTTGTACGCAGACTTTTTATTATTTTCGCACAAAATATGAGTTTAATATATTTCTCAATCATTTTAGCTGACCTAAATCAAACAGAATATGCAAAATTATTATTCAAAATATACCACACTTTTTGTGCAAACACAACGAACTTTTTCCGATATGTTTATCATTAGTTGGAAAAACCAATTTCAGGCTTATGAATACATACATTTCAATATTTTGGCAAATAGTAATGTTGAAAAATATATGCCAGCAATATTTTAGCATTTTGTGCGCCATATTTTAAACGGTTTTTTATATTTATTAGTTTTTAATTTTATTTTTTTCCTTTTTTCTAAATTTTTTTTCTGTTTTTCCAAAAGGCTTCACAAACAGCCGTCCGTTAAAATGCTCAGCCGCCTCCATATTTCAGCGTTAAAATCTAATTTTTTTGCTGTTTTCCCCCCAATTGTATTGTCAAGCACAAATTTACAACTTCACTGACAACACGAACCAACTGCTGAGTGCCACATCACAAAATGACAGCAATTAATAAACAATGATTTACGATGTGTCAATGGCAGTTAGAGTTTTTGGTTGTTGAAACGGCATTAAAAAGGACAAAACGCATGAAAACCAAATACTAAAAACAGAAAAGAAAATTTGGAAATTCAAAGTGTGTACAAAAGAAAGGCCAGCGTGTGTCCGCTGTTTGTTGGCAGATGATTTAGAAGAGTTGGAGGGAAACAAAAAAACAAAAGAAATTTCACAAAAGCGCTGTGCTGGCAAATATGACTTTGAATTTGGGGCGAAACACGCAGAATGCGAGACACAAGGAAAGCAAATGAAAAAAATCGGAAAAGGATGCTTTGATGGTTAAAAAGTAGTTATATGAGAGTTAAAGCGCCAGCAAGCAACTATTTTGCACCCTTTGACTGCCACTGTGTTGCACCAATATTTTCGATTTTTTTAATTTATTTTAGTTTTTACTGTTTGATGTATGGCAACTACATATTTTTTCAACGCGGCCTTTTGAGTCCACTTAAATTATAGCAACAGCCGGCCGAGTGCCCGAAAGCTGCATAAAAACCGCATAAAAACGGCGAAAAATTCCAAAAACAAAAAGAAAAAATCGGAAAAAAATATCTTCATCTAGAAAACCCAGCCAGCCGTGGCGAATACGTGCCTCGCTTTCCTTTTATTACTCATTGTGTTGCACCTTTGTGTGTTCATGTGTTCGTGTGTGCGTGTGTTTGTGTGCCTGTTAGCTTCCGGCCAACCATTAAACTCTGCGGTCGTCCATGCAATGCGCCTTTTCAGTTCAGAAATACTTTACATTTATGCCGATATCTCTCTTTTCTGTGGCTTTTTTTTGCGGGCGTTTGTGCGCCTGCAGCATCGCTGCCACACCACCCACCGCTGTGTGGCTTTAGCGCGTTTGGTATTAAAGTGTTTGCGCGCAGTCATTGCTCCATCAACGGCATCATAGTTCTCATCATCGGTAACGGCATCAGCGCTGTGAGGCAGTGGCAATCGCGAAAAACACACCCAGTTTTTGTGGTATGTGGCATGTGGCAGACAACTACTCTCAAGTGAATGTTATTGCGGTAGAAAAAGTGTAGCGCGTGGAATTGAATGTGGCAGGCAAATGTATGTGTGACTGTGTGTTTGATCCACACAACTTTTTCCTCGCCGAAATTTTGACTAATTACACGCCGTGCAAACGAATGCTTGACTCAAATGCTTGAACGACTGAATGGTTGAATGAATAGCTGGCAAGCAACTAAAGTGTTGTTGTACATATAGATATATACATATATATATACATGTATATTTGTGTGTAAAAAGTTCGCTTTTTTGGTGGTTGAAAACGTGCCGTTGGCAATCAGCAGTTGGCAGGAGGATGGTGCTGCCACCGCTCTTCAGTCACTACTCCAAAGTGGGTGTAAAAGTCATAATGAATGTATGAAGTGTAGATGAAGATGTGACTGCGCTGGTGCAAAAAATATATTATTGTTTTTGTTGTTGTTTTTTTGGTGCTGTATCACTCTTAAGGGTTGCAAAATGTCTACAAATCGCTGCAAATAAGTGTTTAATCTTTTGTTATGCTTAGAACTTAGTTGATATAGAAGAACTGATTACTATTTAGTAGTAAGATTCATGAAATTTTGATATTATGATTTCATTAATTGTAACGGTAAAAATTTATTTTAATGTTGCATGTTGCCACAACTTTTTACTTAATAAAATGATTTTTAAATTTATTAAAATCAATAAATTATTATAACATTTAAATGCCAATTTTAATTCTGTACCAAAGTCAGAACCGCTTTGAATACATATTAGGAGTGCTGCCACCTGTTTTAAAGTTGTAATTTAATAAAATAAAAAAGATCAACGAATTATTATAAGGCAAATATTAAAAATTAGAGATATACATATATTTAAGTTGGCTTAAATTTAATAATTTTTTTTGCAGGAGTTGCCACCTGAAAATTTTTTTTTTTAAATATATAGAAATAACGTATTGTGTTAAAAACCTTAAGAAACGAAAAAGTGTTCATTTATTTTTTTATAAATTGTTAGTAGTGTTGCCACCTGTTTTAATTTTTTATTTAATTCAAATATGACAATTTAAAAATCGTACTAAACAGTTTTATTAAAAATTTTACTCAATATATACTTCAGTTTATTTTTTATTTAATTTGTTTATAAATATGATAGAGTTGCCACCTGCTTAAATTTGTTTATTAAATAAAAATATGAATTAAAATAAATATTACCATATAAACATCGTACTCAACAGTTTTATGACGAATTTTACTCTACATATACTTGAGCAGAGTTACCAACTCAACTTAAATTCAATTAAATTGTTAAAATTTATTCTATATTGTTATTTTTCATTTATTCGTGAAATTTGTCAAACTAGCATACAAAAACTGTAAAATTAATTCAGAAAAACTTTGAAGTGCTATTAACAGTTATTTTACCAATAAAAGCTATTTCGCACGACCTTGACTGCCTGCCAAACTGCAGCAAAGCCACTTATAAAAAACTACTTAAACGTGCGTTTGTATGTAGACATGAAGTGGTAATCAGCACAAATCAGCCATGGCAAAAGCATTTAATTTGAATTAATTAAATTCACTGTCAATTAAGTGCCACAAAAAGATAAATTTAATTAAGAGTAGTGTGCAACATTTAGTATAAAATGTGTATGTTAATGTGTTGCAAGTGTTTATACGCTTCAAAGCAACAACATATGTCATTAAAGATTTGATTATTTTGAAAGCGAAAAAATACGCCTCTTCGTTACATAATTTATGCAAAGCATATAATTTAAAGGCAAAAATTTGCTTTCAGAGGCATAAATGATTAGCATAGAATTTATATGTAAATGATGGAGAAGAAAAATCTAAAAAAAAAATTTCAAGATTAAGCAACAATTATTTATGCATTTTAGATAGCGTTGGATAATATTGTGCGTCAGAAATAATAAAGAAATAAAAAATATTAAGAAATACCGTCAAAACGAATTGTGTAGCAAATCAAATTGTCCACGCCGCAACCACAGCCGCGCCATAACATTTACTACTCACGCGTAAATGTCAACAACTGCTGTGCGCAATCACTAAGCGCGCCATGCAACATGCCCCAAATGTGCATATTGTCAGTTAGTCGCATGAATAGCGTGTAGAAAACACATACAGGCACACATACTTACAGAGATATGGACCATGAAGGCCACGGAACAACGCCTACAGGCGTTGCCACAACGGCCGGTGAGGCACTGTGTCCCAAGCTGAGGCTGAGGCTGTATTGTAGGCCGCCGAAAAGCGCCCACTGCTGCACAGATAGCCGCTGAGCTAGATAGCCGCAATCACATATATCGCATACTGTTGTTGTTGTTGTTTAACGTACATAACTGTTGCATTTTACAACTGTCATTTATATAGTTTTTCGAAATCGTTTGCGTTCGTTTTTGTTTGCACAACTGACATTGAGTGCATTTTCATGTGCCCCATTTTGCATGCTACACGCTACATGCCACATGTCGCATGCTGATTTTAACCGAATTTCTACGAATTCGTAGCTTTCTGGTTTTTTGCATTGGTCCACGGCGAACGAATGCAAATGGTCAAGCGCATGGGCAGCAAAGCGACGTGGCAGCCACCGTTATAACGTATGTGTTGATGCATGCCACTGCTTTTGTTGCGAATGTTGCTGGTAGCAATTGCACGGTTGCATGCTGTTTTGTTGCCACAATAATTGCATTTATTTATGTTTACATGCGCAATTACAGTTGCAACTAGGCAACAAGAAGCAGCAGATTGTGCAAAAGCAAAAACTACGACGTAAAAATCACAGTTGCACACACGGCGGCGCGTTTCACATACGCGTGCATGCACTTGCCTTGCTGATTAGGCGTTGTCGTGCAAGTAGTTGCAAGCGAAGCTAAGCTAAAATAAAAAAAAAACAGTACAAACCACAGCCAGTTGAAACTGCAAACAAAATGTTGCAAGTTGTTGGCTAACGAGCCACATAATGAGTTCATAATTCAAATGTGCTGTGACAGCGTACAAGCGTTTTAGCGCCACGCGGCCAGATAGTCGGCAGCAAGTGAACGAGTGCACATAGGCTGGTGTGTGGAGGCAAGTGTGGAGTTGCCACAAAAGCGCGGCGAAAAGTGCAATTACAAACGGACATACATCACATGAGATATTTAAAAGCCATGCAATGTCAGCGCTGGCATGGAAAAGCGCAAAACTTGTGCGCCGCTTAACTCGCTGTGACGCTTGCACTGTATTTTGTTGTTCTTCTTGTTTTCGTTAACTATTTCTGTTGCAGCATTGCTTTGCTAGGTTTTTTTATATTTCTTGTTATACTCTCGCAACCTGTTGCACAGAGTATAATAGTTTTGTTCACCTAACGGTTGTTTGTGTCACCAAGAAATAAAAGAGTAAGATATGGGGTTATATATACATAAATGATCAGGATGACGAGTGGATTTGAAATCCGGATGTCTGTCCGTCCGTCTGTCCGTCTGTCCGTCTGTCCGTCTGTCCGTCCGTCTGTCCGTGCAAGCGATAACTTGAGTAAAAATCAAGGTATCTTAATGAAACTTGGAACAAACATTCCTTGGCACCCTGAGGAGGTTGCTTTCAAAAATGGGCAAAATCGGTCCACTGCCACGCCCACAAAATGGCGAAAACCGAAAACCTATACAGTGTCATAACTAAGCCATAAATAAAGTTATGAAAATAAAATTTGGAACATAGGATCTCATTAGGGAGAGGCACATTTGGATGTAATTTTTTTTGAAAAGTGGGCGTGACCCCGCCCCCAAATAGGTTTTTTGTATATAACTCGCAAACCAATGAAGCTATATAAACCAAACTTTCTGTAATCGATTTTATTACGTACCCCACCACACCCCATGAAAATAGTTGAAATCGGATAATAACCACGCCCACCTCCCATACAAAGGTTAGGTTGAAAATTACTAAAAGTGGGTTAACTCACTAACGAAAAACGTCAGAAACACTAAATTTCACATAAGAAATGGCAGATGGAAGCTTCACTCAGATTTTTTTACAAAATGGAAAATGGGCGTGGCGTCGCCCACTTATGGGTCAAAAACCATATCTCAGGAACTACTCGACCGATTTCAATGAAATTCGGTATATTATACTTTCTTGACACCCTGATGACACATGTGAAAAATGGATGAAATCGGTTCATAACCACGACAACTTCCCATATAACTGAATTTTGAATTCCATCTGATTCCTTCACTTTATAATGTATACATAAGGAACCAATGAAGATAGCGGAATAAAACTTTACACAAATAGTACATATCATCTCTGGCTTCACTTGAGAAAAAATTGTCAAAAACGGACTATAACTTTTCAAGACCCCAGATATCGGACATGTTGAACTCAGCGCCTAAGGGTAAGTTTTAACCGAAAATATTGGTACATCTCTTAGATAATTTAATGTAATTCAGAGGAAATTGTTTTCTTCTAATAGTGTGTCTCTGTTACAAAAATTATTAAAATCGGATAAAAACAACTCCTAGCTCCCATATACCTAATTATAGGTTTTTCAAAAATACAGTGGGCTTTAATCTACATATATGTATTGGTTAATATATGAGATACTATATCTTTGCGAAATTAAGTGCGTGTATAGTTTTGGATATAGTGTACCTAGCTGGTGAAAATGAATGAAATCGGTTCAGGAATTACCTCAGCCCTCATACACTATATAGGACGATTTTCGTTATTCTATTAAACTTTGTGCCGAATTTATAGGTAAATTTGGGTGTTATCTTATTAAAATTTCTTCAATAAATTGCGAGAGTATAAAATGTTCGGTTGCACCCGAACTTAGCCTTTCCTTACTTGTTTTATATGTTTTTATTTTGTTTTGTATTTTTGACTGTCTGTGACTGCGCATGCGCTAATGGATTTGCTACATATTGGCGCCTGTCATTTACGGTTACAATATCCTAAATGTAGGCAACAAATTAAAATTAGTATACTTACTAGATGCAATATAGTTTACCACTGCCTACATTTAGGGAGATTATGGAATGAAATATTACAAAAAAAAAAAATTAAACCGCTTCCAAATAAAAAAAAAATATATATATTAAAAAAATGTAGACAAGAAATAAAGAAAATATGGGAAAACTTTGCAAAAATATTTAGAAAAAATATTTTAGAAAAAAATAATTGGAAAAATTATTACATTACAATATTTTAGAAAAATATTTAAAAATTATGTTATAACCTCTTCGCACAGCCAAATTAATTGAATACATTAAGGTTATAATTGAGAAACTAGTTTTGCCATTCGCACTGTCGACTACTCGATTAACGATCAGCTGTTATACATTTTTATTCTTGCTGTAAATAGGAAGTTTGTAGGTTTCATTTCCAACTCTCGTAGAGTTGCATTTCAGGTTCAATTCGATTTCTATACGATTAAAAATGACTGTAGTAAAATAAGATTTTTTTATGGTAAATCGATCTAAATCAGCGCTTGAATCGAGCAGAGGCCGGTTAATTGATCAATTAACTTCTGTGCGAAAAGGCTAATGCTAAAAAATTAAAAAAAAATGACAAAAATTAAAAATTATTTTTAGAATAAAATTAAAAAAAAAGATTAATTAATTAATAAATTAATAAAACGAATTTATTTGCTATTTACAATTTCTTTAATTTTTAGAATTCAGAAAAACCTAAAATTAATTTCCTGAAATTTTTATATTGAAGTTTCCATCTTTCTAATGGAAAAATTATGTTGGTTTCACTATTTTTGTTTCTTCTCTTAATCTCTATATATATTTCCTATTTAAATGTATATTTTAGTACAAATCAGAAAACTACATGGTTTTTAATGAACTGCGGCCATCCATCACCCATTGATATAAATTATATATTTATGTGTATACATATATACATACATCGTACTCATTTTCTGGCATAACTAACCAGTGCCTTTCATATACTTGCCGTTATATATACCGCTTCATATTTTATATATTTCATTGCTTACAAACAGCATGCCACCACATAAACTACTGCCCACTGCTATGCAATGCTTAACTGGTTAACTTGCAACAAGCTTTTTTCGACTTCTTACGCGCGATTTAGTGGAGCCAAACGTCAATGACTCTCTTTATGGCCAACCAATTGCAATATGACCGTGATAAAGTTGTCATGCACGCATATTAAAGCTGTTGGAATTTTTTATTAAACCAGAAAAAAATGTATTCTTTTTAGCTTATTTGTGACTTTAAGTGCAATTTTGAGTTTTTTTAATGTGTTAAAGCAACGCTAAACAAATAAATAAATATATTTATTTACAAACAGCTTTAAATACATACAGTTACTTTGGACACAGCTGTTGCCATGGTTCATTAATTAAATTGACTGTAGTGATTTATGTGCCGTGGCATGTTCATTTGTGCCAAAATTAATTGAAAATCGCACATTTTAATCAATTTTCCAAAATGTGTTGCATAAAAAGCTGTAAAATGAGTTTGTGTCGAATAAATTGTCTGAATATATAAGTAGTTGGGCATAACAAATTGGCAAAGATAAGCGGTGAGCATAAACAAATATGTACTATTAAATAATTACATGCCTTACATATATACACAAGACTATATATTTGCATATCTCTAAAACACTTCGCCAACACCATATACACTATTATCTTTAACACCTGCCCACACACTCAAGAAATTTCATTTTGCCACTTTTGGCTTGCTACATGTTGAGCTGTCATAATCCTAACTAATGAATTTTCGCTCGTTACTATTTCTAGTACCCGCACATAAAACCCTTAATAAGTAGTTGCTTGTAAGTTTCCTTTGCCACCTGCTACAAAACTGTATCAGCACTATGCAGCGTCATTTAAATATTTTACACCCTCTTCAGCCAATTATAGTGGTACAACATGCCAAACCTTTGTTGAGATTTTAATCCCTCGTTCCACGAAAAAACCGCAGTTATATAATATTTGCAGCACCTTTGTTTATCTTTCATTTGCTTGCTTGTGACTATTACAATGGTAATGTGCGTAAATTCATTATATCACTGTGTCCATAAGCCGGCAGCTTAGCTTTTGTTATATCTCATCAGACTTGCTCTAATTCCATATTTCACCTTTCGTTTCATTTGTGGGTAATTTTTTCAGATTTTTGGAGAGGGAAATTGTTGATGACGTTGTGTTGTATAATTTTTTACTCATTTCTGTTTCTAAAAAGTTCAAATTTAACATTTAAAGTAAAATTAAATGCGCCTAGATGTAGGCAACGGTTTTCAATAACTTCTGCTCTTAGCTGACAGTGTTTGTAAGGCACTGACTAATACTAGACTTACATATAATAGTTAATATAATATTTAAGCCATTCCTTAGGTGCGTGTGCTGGCCAAAGTTACTTTTTTAATTCTTCTTTAAAATTTGTATTTAAGTCTGTTCAATATAGAAGTTCTAATTGGAAATTGTAGAAAAGTGAATTTTATTTTCATATTCCGGTTGTGACCCCCCGCATGACTTGGATATATACATATATAGTTAGAGAATTTCCTATCTTCTGTAGACCAAAAGTACCTTTATCTAGACTTCTTTAAACAAATTTTAATATATTATGCGTTCATAATTACATAAGTATGTGACTTAAGCCACTAACAAATGAGATTTTACCGCCGAAGAGGGATAGGAACCCTTATAAACACTAACAGCTACACTAACAACACTCTTCCATATTTCAACCTATAAAACTAGCACATTTGAGGTTAGTAAAACTTCTCCTTCGCTTAATCCCCTTCGTCCAATATTCAACCTATCTGACCACCCACTAAACGCACACATATCCTTCAGAGACTGCAGTTGTATACCTGGTGCGGGTTAAGCTCACTTTCATTTACAGACTCACACAGCCTCTTAACCTCAATACAACTAAGTAGAGTACGGCTATGTTAGCGTGTTAATATTACCGTTAGCATTCCCATACCAATTACCGTCATCATCGTCTTTATCTTTTTGAAATCCTTCAGAAGCACTGGCAGTGGCAACACCTACTGTCAGCTTTCAGCTTTTGTTCGGAAATTTCTCATTAATTTTTTGTGTTTATTCATTCGGTCTAAAATTCCAAGCAAAGAACTCTCAATAGAGTTGAGAATGTGTATGGTGGAGTCACAATAATCAGAGCAGTTGGAAGACCGGTATGACATGCTGGGAAAAAGTGTGAAAAGTGTCAGGCTGCAGGTAGTTGTTTGAGAGTGTATGTGTGTGTGGGTGCAAAGGAATTAATCCCGACGAGCTTTCATAGAAAAGCTGCTGGCGTACATATTCAAGTAATCAAGTGAGTGTGTGTGGGTCGCTATAGGCCGAGTACTCGCACCACTGCTGGTGTCCCAGGTGCGCCAGACAGGTCATTACTTTTGGGACATTGCTTTTAGCATAGTCTTTCAACACACGCATACAAATATGCCTCTTCTTGCCTATGCATAACTCCACCTACGACCTCATTCCTAGCCTTTCTCCATTCTCTACAATTTTTTTCCTTCGCTCCTTTCAACATTTTTTCAACACCATTTTCTTACTTCTGCTTTCACTTTGTCTTTTCGGTAATTCCTTTTGATTTTGCTCTGCTTTTGGGCGCGTCCGTCGAGACTAGTCGCGCTCGTCCGCCCGGTTCGATAGGTGGCTACGGTTAGGCCTGTGACAGGTGCAAAAGCCTCTATCACATGTGGCACATCAGCACTAATGGCTTTTTTACTGGTTTCCTTAACGGCAGTTAGTTAAGGATTTTTTTAGCTCAGTTGCTTTTGCCGCTGTTTTTGCCTTTTTAACCGTCGCATTTTCGCTATTTTTCATTTTGGTTGTAGTTTTTGGCTTCTATGTTATGTTGGCCATGTTGACTATGTCATTTTCTTTGGCGTTGTTAATTTGGCAGGGATTTACCGTTTGGCAAATGAAGCAGCTAAGGCTAATTAATGATGGTTCGTCGTTCGCTGCTGTCTGCTGTCAGCTGGCTTTAGCTAATGGTTTCATCCTCTCTAGGAAATTTATTTTTGTTTTTTTCCTCGGCTGCTCGCTAATGAGTTATCTTTTAACGATGCGCTTAAGTGCGAAAAAATTAGAAAAATTACAAAATTATTTCGTCTCTGAAAATTTCTAGTTAAAATGCTGCGCAAAGAAAGTTGGGTAAATTGTGTTTACTTTTAGTAAATTGCTTGCTAATTTAAAGGTTGAAAATTGAAAAAAAAAAAACAATATAATTATATATAGTAAATTTTAGAACAAAAATTTGGTACACGGTTTTAGTAGACATATATTTTATATTACATGAAAGTACTACAAAAATAGCAAAATCTGTCCATAATTTAGGACAAACTAAATTTAGTGCACATGTACTACAATAAAAATAATTATACTTACTTAAAAATAGTTTGTCTAAATTCACTCTGTATTAAATTGTTTCAAATATTTGCACCTTACTATAAAGAAAAAATTAGTACTAAATGTTTTAGTACAGTTTTTTTGCAAAGCAAAGTGAAGTTTTTAAAATTTCATAACAAATACTTCCAAATTTATGAAAATTTTGCAAATCTGTCTACAAAATTTTTTAGTACACTCTATTTTAGTATTGAATTTTGTACTACAATCTTGTTAGTGATACAATTTGTATAACAAATTTGTTAAAATTATGAAAAATAAAAAAAATTTAACAATTTCATTGACAAAAAGTTTTAGTACACGAATTATAGTACTAAATTTTGTACTAAAATTTTATTAGGTAATAAATTTGTGTAAGAAATAATTACGAAAAATTATCAAATAAATAAAAATATAAAAAAACAAAGATTTTTAGTACATTCAATTGTAGTACTAAATTATGTTTTAAAATTCATTTTTTTTATAAATTTCTGAACAAATACTTACATTTCATTAAAAAATAACAAACATCTAACAAATTTGATGACATTTTTTTAGTACACTCGGATTTAGTACTAAATTGTGTACCAAAATTTTGTGAATAAATATGGTACTAAAATTTCTGCTTCTATATGCTTTTGAAAGAGTATTTTATTATAGTTTTACATTTCATACAAAATTTTAGTACTAAATTTAAGTGCTTAAGTGCTTGTGTATGTAAAAATACATTATTTGCTCATCACAATAAAAAAAAAATAAAAGTTATCTAAAACACATAAGTAGCTTTAACAGCTTATCAGTGCTTAGAACGTCTCAACTCAAACGCCTGCCAAGCAGTATAATCTTAGACAAGCAATCAAAGTGATCGCAAAATAATACACACACACGACTGCTTGGAAGACTGTTAATATAACGCAAATATACCGACAAGCATTTGCGGCAAAGAACGCCTATATGCCGCTAAGATCAAAGCGCTGCCGCCTGGAACGTGCTTTACCTTTTAACCTTGCCAAGCAAAGTCGGCATAAAACCGCAAACAGCCACCTGTCACACTGGGCACCACCAATAGTGGTGGCAGCAGCTTAGAGGCCGCCTCGCATTGACCAACTAACGGTCGTATACACACATAGCATAGTTATTTGTTCTAATCCACGTCCACCCACTTGAAGTATTGTACGTTAGACCCCGCACGGTTGCCGCAACTCTGTCCGAACTCTTTTTTCAAACTGGTCAATATTAGATACCGCTATCAAGCCGAAAAAAGGATGTGCCCCACACACCAACAACATCAACAACCAGCCGTCCGGGCAAATAGCTTTTAAGTGATGTGTCGGTCAAGCGAGTTGGCTGCGGTGTTTTTTCGTGCTGCGGTCGAAGGTATTAAACTTAAGTCGCCGGTTGACAGTTGAGTAAAATTAATGGTTGCCGCCTTTGAGGCCCATTTTTCGGGATTCACCTTGGCTGTTAGCTGTGTCTTTTTTGGTAGATTCTTTAGCTTTGCTTCAGCATGGATTTCATGTTGTTTTTTATTTTTATTTTTTGTATTTTTTGTTTCTTAGCTGCTCTTGGGAACGTTTGAAGTGCTTTTCTAGCTGCTCTTCAGCTGGCGCTTGCTTTATTTTTATATTTTTCACCTTTGTTGCTGTTTCTTCAATTTCCCTGGCATTTGTTTGTTTTATCAATGGCCACTCCGCTTGCTCTTATCTTCTTTTGTTTGTCTTTCCATTTGTTTGTTTGTTTATAAATGAAAATAAAGTATTTTTCTTTTTTCACAATATCAAAAATAAAGTAAGAGTTTGGAATTAATGTGAGATAAAAATCAAAGAAAAGCAATGGAAAAACTTTATGTCCATTTGTTTATTTGTGCTATTGCATTAGCTTTTCAAATCGTCTTGGACACGCGTTCTTACTCAAATACATACAGACACACCTATAGAGACTGCACACATTTAGTGGCGCTTCATTGTCTTCTTCTGTTTTTATTTTTCCAATTTTCCACCTCTCAAAGACACACACATTCACCTTTACAGCTGTCTACTTATCCACAGCAGTGCCTCCGCCGCTTTCGTTGTTTTTGTTTATTTTGAGTTCTTAAGGTAGTATTTAAACAACATTGTTGTTTGGTTATGTTCCCCCCACCTCTCCTTGCCACCAACGACCCTTCTCAAACGCGCTGATATCAGTGATTATTCTTGGTCGCAGCGCTGCAATGCGCCTTAATAAATTATCGATTTTATTGACTGACACTGACACTGCCACAGTTCACAAGCGCCAACCGTCTTGTCTTCTACTCCTTTAGCACTTCGTTGGTGTACTGCTTGCGTCATTTCATGCGTCTGCCACACTTTATTTATAATTTGTTTTTAATTTAATTGGCATCTCGAGATGAGATAAGATACAAATACTCTAGTTTATACTCGTAATATCAAACATTTTTCGATTTTTTATGTTATTTACTTTCTCGAATGTTAATATTTACTTTTAGACGGTATTGATAAGCTCAATACAATACTATATAAAATCGTATGTGTATATTCTTAATATGAAATCTAATTTTTTCCTTCCATCTTTTCTACTTTCAGGTATGTTATTCCCTAAAAGTTATTAACTTTTCTTTATCTACACTTTATTTATGGCGGCTTAATGCGGTGATTTGTTCGAGCAAAGCTTGTCGATGAACAGCGAGGATTTGTGAGTTTTTTCGTCTTTGTTCTTACAAAGTAATAAAAGCTTATATTCAGTAAAGTATAAGTGATTTATATAAGTATCTATGGCTGATTAGTTCTACTAAAGCTGAAATGAATTCCTTCGCTGAACAAAATCGACAAAAAATTTAATACAAAAATATTAAAGTTTATTTGATTTATTTATATACTGTTATATTTTGTAAAGAAATTTAGCATGACAAACAACTTAAATACGCTTAAAGCCCTCAGCATAATATTTACATCGAAAACATGCATTTGAGACGCCACTTACAAGTGACACGTGACAAATGACAACATAATTTTCTCTGTAATTGGCGTATTGCAAAGCTTAGCGGTCAATATTTCTTGCTTAAGCAAGCTTACACAAACAAAATCAGTTATACACCGGTAACTCCGTCAAAATTTTTAATGAGGCATTTTTTTAACTCATAATCGAGAGAGGAGCCCTTTACGTGATCCATTGCAACTAAAATTTAGAACGATATAGGCACATATAATTACCAAAAATACTATCATATGTTTAAAATGGAACTTAATTAAGATTTAAGATGTTCCAAAAGTTCATAAAATAGTGGAATTTAGAATCAAAACTAGCATAATAGAGAGTTCTTGAATAATGTTTGCGATTTAATATTATTTTATCTATACCAAGCATGACAGCTTCTTAAAACTCTCCAAATTCCACTTAATTGATTATGGATTCCGAGAGTAGTTGGAGACTAGTTACAAATGAACTAGTTCTAGTAAGCTATAATTCAAAATATTTTTACTTCTAATGACACAACATACCGCGACACATGCTGAGATATCAATTTAGAATTAGTACGCCGTTATGATGAATGATATCATATGAGCTTATAGAAAATTATTATAGAAATGTGTATGAAACTTACTTCACACCCTAACATAAAATTGTATGCTTTTGACAGAAAGTGTTTCTATTGAATGGCAAGTTGTCAGCAGCCAATGAATTGTGGCCATTGAATTGCATGCCAATTGTCAAACAAAAGGATAAAGTACACACACAAACAGACTCAATAAGCTCTCTTATACCCCTACCAGCACCTATGAGGGCATGTGTGCATAAGCTCTGACATTTCTTTGTGTATTTATACGCACTCTTACTACGGCTGCCAAGAGTATTGTCAAGCGCACAATAGAATTCTTGGCCTTGCGCCTTAATGTGCGCTACATGAATACTTATGTATATATGTGCCTTTGACGGCCGGGTGTGAAGTTCAAGTCGGTCGTTTGCTATCATTTTAGTACTTTCGTTCAATTGCTCTACTAAACCAATGGAATTCGCAATAATAACCTTTTCTTCGTACACTTTTCACCATATTCATTTATAAACCACGTTTCACCTCGTCTCATACACACACATATGCACTCCACTACAAAAGCACTCAACTGACTTTGGCGCCTATAGCTTTCTACTAGTTATAATTCCAGCGCTCAAGTTAAGCACTTGCTCCTATTCAAAATCGCATGTGGGCTTAGCTTCTAACAATTCTATGTATGTCTGTATGTATTTGAACCACCCTGTGATTTGCTTTTGATATATGATTATTACAGTTATTATAAAAGCTTTTGTGGCTATTATAACTATTATAGTTGGTGTGTGTTGAAGTGTCATTTGGACAGTGACAGGATTTTGTTGGAAAAAGAAATTGTCGTAATAAATGCTAGCCAACTTGCCTCACTTGTATATTTGTGTGTGTGTTTGCTTTCTGTATTCATGTTAGGCACATGCGTCAGTTTGCCTACACTCGTATAATTGGATAATTGAATGGTCGGCAAATTGATGTTGAGTATAATCTGCGTATATAAAATATGATTACCTGCTATGACATTATATTAAATATATATTGCTCGATATTGCTATTCAATTTTCCTATTTAATAACGTTATTCGATATGGAAATATTTATTTCATGGTTAATTTCATAGGAAAGGAGTGTGTAGAAAGCAA
Organism: Zeugodacus tau; assembly: GCA_031772095.1. Lineage (NCBI taxonomy): Eukaryota > Metazoa > Arthropoda > Insecta > Diptera > Tephritidae > Zeugodacus > Zeugodacus tau. The sequence continues at coordinate 12,647,942 of CM062652.1, read as the reverse complement.
GTAATATTGAAATAAAAAGTGCTTGGTATTAAAAGATTAAGTTATGGTATTCCATAAATACCTTTAGTACAAAATTTAGTACTAATTTTTTCGAATACTTTTTGTTATAATTTCGTTCTAGATATTATATAATCGAATTGTAATATTTTTTAGCACTTATTTAGATTTTTCAAGGCATCTGCCAACAAATTTTAACACCAATTCCCTTAAATAATCATTCATAATTAAAATTTAAATTTAAGTACTAAATTTATTTATTTATGTTCTAAATTTTATTATTCAAATCCACGTAAGTTATTGTTTTTTACTCGAATAAGCAAGTTTCATACTTGTTTGTTGAAAAATGTCTGATATCTGATAAAAACATGTTTACTAAAATTTAGTACATATTCTGAACTAATTTTTTTTAATCTTTTAATTAGATTTGGTTAACATTACACTTTACTTATACAGTTTTATTTAAAAAATAATATTTTTCAAGTTTTGGTACAAAATATATTTTTTTTAATTCATTTTTTTGACTTTCTTTACTCATATTTGAAAAAAAAATTATGAATATTTGAGTTTTCTCCTTCTTAAGTCACTTGCTTCTCATTAATTCCCTTTGCACTAAAATTTGTCACACCTTTCATGCATCTCTGCGGTCATGTGGCAGCTACATAATTGGCTTAAAACGTGCGGCACATAGCTCATTCATAAGCATTGAGAGACACCTGTCTCGCAGGTAGAGCAAGATTTGTTATTGTCAAAATTCTATCCAATTGGACATTCTGTGTTCTGAGTGCACTTCTCTTTTAAAATTTATTAAAAACAAAATATCTTTGCTTTGGTCACACAAAAGTTTAAGCGGATTAATTGAGTCGAATCGAGTCCGACAGGTGCCTCTTCATGATGTTACGTTTGTTACTTTTGATGGAAAAATGTTTTATGAACAAAATTTGAGGCTCTTAGCATGGACAGGCAGCTGACTTTGTGTAAAAATTTCAGTTTTGCGTAATAAAATTTTTAAAAAAATATTCTCATATCAAATTAAAGCAATTCTTGGCAACATTTTTGACTGCTTATCTCGAGAATGTACATTTCATTTAACCGCCGCACTTCAAACAAATTTGCTACCACATACACACTTCACTGTTGCACCCATTGCTGCCGCTTGAAGACACTTTGCTGCTGCTTCGCCGAAATTGGCTTACATTTATCAAATTATGCTTGGCAATAAGCCAGCACAGAGGAATACCACAACAACAACAACACTTTGAACAATACTGCCGCTATCAGAGCACTGACAGCTTCAACTTGCTACCGCTGCAGCATGACTTGCGGTGCTTTCCAACATATGCCGGTTCAAGCGCAGCAACGCCATCATTATCATAGTTTTGGCAACATCAAGGAAATTGCCGCAAAGTACCCATCACATACACACGCACATACATCAAACTTACGCAGTTGAAGTGCGTTGCAGCTTCTGCTAATGTAAATTACATACTCACACACACACTTCAGATTTACCCATCATGTTGCCATTATTATTTGAAGTAGATTCCGACGTTTTTCCTTTCATTTTGCACACAATTTTGAGTGAAATTATTCATATTGCGAGTTCATGAAAAAGATCAACTTGCCAACTCACAATGGCAGCTGTTGCACACACACACTCACATACAAGTGTCTGTACTTGCAACACGCTCGCATTTCCAAGTTACACAAACAAGTACTGTTCAGTTGCCGACAAATTTACTTGCTCGCACTTGCAGCACTTGCTTTATGACTCCGTTTTATTTATTTTCCTTTGCCATTAGCCGTGTAAACGCAGCCAAGAAAAATATATCGCGCGCATCTTCCGATTTCATTGCTCTGCTTTCTCGAATTCACATTTCGCGTTAAAGTGTATGCAAGCAGTCATGTTATTTCGTTAGCGTAAGTGGTGTCTCGGCTCGCGCCCTATCTGCTCCTTACGTTGGTTTTATGTGTTTCCATTTGGTTGCAAGTTGGAGTGCTCACTTTTTTCTAGCCTGCCTGACTGGCTGTGCCTCGCATTTTTTTCGTATTTATTTATTTTATTTTATTTCAGCTTTCTTGAGTACCGTGGCACACTGCAATTTATATACAAATACTGCATTAAGTGTACTCATGAGTCATTTTGGGTTAGCTGGTACTTTAAGTAATTGTGTGTGGCATACTACATTTGGGGGGTTGTAGGCGACTGAGAAGAAGGAATTTGTTATTAAAATAAATATTGAGAAACCTTTTTTTAAATAAAATAAAGTAAAATAAAATAAAATAAAATAAAATAAAATAAAATAAATTAAAATAAAATAAAATAAAATAAAATAAAATAAAATAAAATAAAATAAAATAAAATAAAATAAAATAAAATAAAATAAAATAAAATAAAATAAAATAAAATAAAATAAAATAAAATAAAATAAAATAAAATAAAATAAAATAAAATAAAATAAAATAAAATAAAATAAAATAAAATAAAATAAAATAAAATAAAATAAAATAAAGTAAAATAAAATAAAATAAAATAAAATTAATATTAAATTCCTTTTTTCCTTTTTTCCTTATTCCTTTCCTTAGTCCTTTTTCAAAATTTTCCGAATAAAAATATTTGTTAAAAAAAAAATTTTATTTCTAGCCGTTTTGAAAAAAAATCTCTTTCCAATAATACATCTTATATCAGAGTAAATTTTTTTACATTTTATTTTGTTTTGCATCTATTTCCGTCAAAATTAAATTTTACAATATTATTTTTAAACTTCGCACTTCACTCAACACTCAACCAAAACGGCCAGAACATTGCCTTGTGGCAGCGTGCCGCTCAAAATAAATATAGACAGTCTTGCAACCAAGCAAAGTACAGCACATACACACACATACAGAAAAGCAACCAAAGGCAGCCAGTGCGAAGTATGACGCGCGAAACACGTCAGTCCAGGCGTTGAAGTGGCACTCGGCGTGCTGCTGCTTGGCCTCAAGCAACTTACACACACGCACTTACAAGAATATATATGTAAACACTGCACAGAAGAAGCTACAGCAGCAGCAAGTAAGCGACGAACATTGAGCTGTTGACGGCGAAGATTTGCCAAAAGTCTTTGTTGTTATTATTATTGTTGTTTTGTGAAGGCAGCAATATGTTTTTGTTGTTGCTATTAGTGTTTAACTTGCCGCTTTTGTAACTACGAGCAGTAAAATGTTGCTTAAATTAGTAGCGCTGTTGTTGTCGTTTGCCATTTGCACTCTAGCCCTTTGGAAAATTGGCCAATTAGAAATGGCATATAAATTCAATTAACGCATCATTTTACAAAATGATTTCGCGCGCCGATGGACTTTATGCCACATTTTTCCCTAACAGCAGCAGCAACAACAATAGCAGCAGTGCAGCACTTTGCTTTTACTCAACACACACACACATACAGTTACTCAGTCATTCTCATCGTTGTTTTCGTCTACGCCAACGCCAACGTTTTATGCGAAATTTTAATTAATTTACGAGCAACAACGCCAACAACAAAAACAGCAATAGCGACTACGGCGAAGGAGTTGCCCACAAGCAATGGCGCAATAAAAATTGTTTGAGTGTGTGTGCCAACAAAAAAAAAACAAAAACCAAAGGCGAGTATAAAGTTAGTAAAGCGTCTTGTGAATAGTGCAAGAAGTGTTGTGTGTGACTAAAAGTGCGAATGAATTTATGACTGTTGTTTTAGTTGTTATTGCTGCCAGTCATATTGCAGCAGTGATATTTATGAGTTGCTAGTTTTATTACACTTTGCCTTTACGATGCCAGCAAACCGCTCTCCTGTCTCGCATTTGAAGCGCTGTACATCGTTGAGCTGCATTGTTTTTATTGCTGTTGCTTGTGCATTGACTTTATGAATTTTGTGTATGTGGCAAGTTCCTTTGAGTCGAACGACCACCCATTTGCTGATAAAAAATAATAATTATTGCGATTTTTACGGTCATCAAACGTACATATATTTGTCTATATGCATACATATGAACACTCGCGTCTACTACGCTGCAGCTGGCAACACGCTTTCTTTCATATTTTCTAAACGACGCTTGACCTCAGCCGATAACCCGCCGTCGGTCAAGTATATAATAAATTCTTCAGTTTAATACCCGGGTGTACATTGAAACATCATATTCAGTGTCTTATCAGTTCGAAATGTGAAATACAACAACAACAACAGCAGCAACAACTAACGTTGCTATTGATAATGAAGTCTTCAAGCCGACAAAATCTCAGGAAGTGAGTCAAGTGTTGATTATAATATTATCTTATTGTTGTTGGTTAGCTGATATGCATATACTATAGCTGATATATATATGCACATATATACATATACTCCCATATATACTTAAACGTAATGTAAACAATTGTATTTATGTGCTCATATTTTTTATTGCCTAACGATTATTGATCTCCAAGTGACTGTGACTGATCGTTTCGTATGCTCACATATTCGTATTGGTTTTGTGCTCGAGATCGTTAATATTTATGCTTATCAGCCTATGATTTGAGATCTCATTTATCACTATTTTTAATTGCAGAGATTTCCGCTGTTTCGAGTTATTATGTCGCTCGAAATGCTGATAATATATTTTCTTTGAGTAATAATAAAATCGGCAGATTTTTAGATTGCTCTCCCACAGATGATTGAAAAAGACGTACTTCTTCGAAATATAGTAAAAAACTTGGACTTTTTTTAATAATTTTAAAACTGAAAAACTTCTTTCCCTATCTTAATAGTTGTGATCGTGCAAATTTATCATGAATAACAGCAATTTTCATATTTAGTAGAATATCTTTAAAATTGTTCTCTGATTGAATATGAACATCATCTAATTACATCTATTATCTACCTATTATGCTTTAATGGCGATGTTGTGAGAACCTTATTTCCATATCAGAGAGCACTACTATCATTTATGGAATGTTGCTCTCTCTGATTACTTACTCTCACAACTTCTCCCATACGATCTGTGATTCAATTTATATCGTTCCAAGAACGATACTTTTTTCTTTCGGATAATTATTAAACTAAATTTCTGTGGAGCCAATTCCAGGAGCGTAATTTTGCTATATTGGTCTAGTTCTATGAAGGTCTAATATGTATTAATTATCTTATAGAAAAATCAACAATATAGCTATTTTGGTGATGAAATTAAGGGAATCATATTAGAAATGAGCTAGTCTGAATATGTACTCGATAAGATTATATGAAATTACTAGAAGACCCCGAGAAACCTTTGTTTGATTAGGTAAATGGACTATACAAAAACTATTTTTGCTCAAATTACAACTATAGCATAGCTACCAGGTATCATAAACCTTAAGCTCCTAGTTTGAGAACCTCTCTTGATATGTCTTGGAAAATATTTGAACAAGAGTTTTCGAAATTACCAGTTTTTTTGGAAAACTTGACTCTCATTCTGAACTCTATTTATTCTTAAATTCATAGTCTTATAAAAACTAAAATTTAGTAGTAAATTCGATGCCAGAATATTATAATTACCGACAAAAATCTTTACAGTTATCTTGTTATATGAAAAAACTTGATAAGAGCGGAAGGCTACATTAGAGCGATGGTTAGTGGATAATTAGGCGGTATATGTCATTATAAACGCATATATTATATTTTATAATTATTTAATATGACATTTAAAGCTTTAAAGCTCTTAAAGTTGTTTTCAAAAAATATTTCTTGAGCGCCTTATATTTGTGTGATTAGCTCCCAAATACAATTCTACAAACAAACTATTTACCATTAATTTATTGGCAATTGTTTTAATGCACTTTCAACTCTCAAGTGTTTGAAAGCGCTTATTGCGCTCTAATGATTCATGAATTATGACCATATTCATACTAGCTTTCATAGACGTTTTTAGTGCCATCCACTTTTTAATGGACACTTAATTTAGTGTTTATTCATTTGACTATTCGAATGCGATAAACGGCTGGAACAGAACGTAGCCAACACCAGCGGAGTCATAATCATAAACGTTGCGAGCCACCGACCGGCAACAAAAATCACCAACAAAAACAATAGCAAAAGCACCAACAGCGGCCAGCAAACAATATTAGCAATAACTGAAAATCATGAAAATATGATATGGTGCAGAAGAAAAGGAAGAATTGAAGAAATTTAAACAGACACAATCGAAAGCAGCGAAAGGGTAAACGGCGACTAATGCCACAATAGCGCACTGATAGCGAGCAGCGAGCGAGGAAGGCGTAAATCGTTATGTGCCATGCGTCCAGGCGGTAGTTAGCAACGCGTTGGACACACGCTGCCGCTAATGAGGAGTCATAACGCTTCTGGCATTTGGAGGCCATTGTCGTCGCGGCGAGCATTAAAATCAACATTGCCAATGAACGCATATTAAAAAACAATTGTCATTTATGAGCGCGTTGTGGCAATATAATGGGGCTATAATGCTGTACACCAGTATCTAGGTATACATATGTATATATATATATGTGGCATAAAGCATATAAGCGCGTGACTCTGAGGGGGGTAATGTGCGGCAGCCGTCTAGCTATCGAATAATGACTTTCATAGTAAAGAAAAAGCGATGAGACACACACACACACACTCACTCACATCTAAGTGGTTAGAAATGTGAGGTAAGTGCCTGCGCAGGAATTCTTAAAGTTTATAGCTTTTTGTTTAGAAAAATTTTAATGTTCTATTTTATTTGTTTTAACAGCTCATATGCAGGCGGCCGCATGCAAATGTGTGCGCTGAGTTCAAATGCGCGATTTGAAGTATTCTTTCAACATTTTTTATCTTTATTCATTTTTGTATATTGTCTTGCAGTTGTGTCGTTACATATGTACAGCCATTGGGAATGGGCGATAACTATAAAATTTTACGATTATCGGCGTTTAAGTGATATATGAATGACCAAGTGTGTGTCTGAGAGTATTCAAAGGAAGCGACTTGGAAAAGGGAATGCCAAAAATTGCTTAAAAAATTCCTTAAAGTATACTTTTTTAGAAGAGAGATCGATGGGAACCTATAAATTATGACTTGGTTCGTTTAAGAAATTTCTAAGTTCTGAAGCTTCGACTCAAAGTGGTTGTATATAATCTATCAGCTCCACTGTTAGCTGGCAAATCACCGAAAAAATACTAGATAATCCTTCCTAGTATCACTTTGAGCTTAAAAAGACTTTCAGCTTTTAGCATATAGGGAGATAAGCAAAACTTAATCAACGAAAAGGCTTTGGAGTCCTCCCGATAGTGTCACTTTGAATTCATGACTACCACTAAATGTCGAGAGTCCAAATTTCGAGAAAGTCAAAACCTTCAAGTGAAAGTTGTAGAATATATGGATACTTAAAAATCGGCTTGGACGGTCTTTAGGCAATATTTGTTTCTGGAACAGTCTTATTTACTTATTTATGGATGACATTTTTTTCTTCTAAGACATATATGTATGTCAAAAGCATCGAATTTAGCTATTTAGCTCTAGAAACCAAATTTCTTTAAACTCCTTTCAATAAAATTTTGCAAATCTCTTCATTCTTCTCCTAAAAATTTCTACTTTCCTTTCAATAAAATTTCAATAAAATGCGATATTTTACCAGTTCAATTGCATGCCAATCGCTCAAGCTACCGGAAAATTGGCTATGTTGCCGCTTATCGCCACACAGTTGCGGTTACAATAAAATGTCGTTGTAATTGTATGAAAGAGGAAGGATTAAAAACGCACACCAGCAAACGGTCACTTGTGTGGTCAAGTGAGAAGAAAAAGAAGAAAAGAAACGGATATCTCTGTGACCAATATGAAAAGAAAAAACGACAACAACAAAGAATGTAATATGCAATAAATTTTATTGTTGTGACATAAATTCCATTTGACAAGTATGTAAGTGGACATAGCGTCGCATATATCTATCCGCGTGGCAACTTTGTAGTATTTGGCTGCTTGTGGGACACACCCTGGCAGATCGCGGGCAGATAGCAGGCGGTCATTGACAAAACTTTAGCTGCCCTTTTAAGCGAAAATTGCTGGTTCAGCTTTAGTGAAATTTCTTGTTGCCTGTCCCACTGACTGCATATGAGTCCAGTGAAGGTGTGTGGCAACCCTCTTCGAACAGCGTGAATGCTTGAGAACAGGAAAAAAGAACTTATAGAAGTTTCTATAAGCGTTTTTTGCTTCACTTTTTCGTGCTACATTTGTTTGCCACACTCATTTTCTGCATTTTTCTACGCCCTACACTTTTTATCAGCTTTTCGTTTTTTTCGATTTTTCTCTCCCCCAGTTGCACACGCTCCCGATTTGTTTTGGGTCATTTTCGTACGTTTTCCTTAAATGCTTGCTATGCAATTTTTATGCGGCACGTGCAGCCGGCACTTAAGCTCTGTGCGTCGAGGAGCTTGTTGCTGTTTTTTATTTCATTTTTTGCTATTTCTAAACAAAAGCGGATGTGCGTAGTTTTTTCTTCGGTTAGGGTGGCATCCTGTGCAATTCCAGTCCTCATGCCCCTCATGTGGAAAATTCTTTATTATAAGCATGACAAAAGCCATATATAAATAAATGAAAGCGAGCAGCTGGAGTTAGAAAGTCAAATTTAGTTTGATTTTTTTGCGACGCAATTTTTTTCTTCATTCTTCATGAGGCAACGTGCGTGCCCCCAACAATAGATACCAGCAGCGCTAGAAGTGGTTCAATAAGTTCATAAAATGCTCGTTTAATAATTGCCAAAATTGCCGCATAAAAAATCCAAGCACATAACAAGAAGTGGTGTGAGCGCTATATGAGTTAGAGAGTGGTTAGAAGGGGGTCACAGCATATCTTCATATAAATATAGGCATTCATATAGGCCTATACATGTTGTTTGTATTGTTGTTGTGCAAGAAAAAATACTGTATTGCAAAAGTTGTTGTGAAAAGTTTCGCTGCCGCAATCGAAATAGCAGCGGAGAGTACTTGAAAAAGTACTTAAAAAGCAATGTTGATGAAGTGTAAATTGCGTATGGAATCCGCATTGATTTGGAAAGCACTTAAGCTTGTAATATTTAATCAGAATATATGCTAAACAAGTAAGGAAGGGCTAAGTTCGGGTGTAACCGAACATTTTATACTCTCGCAATTTATTTATTTAACTTTATTTATATTATATAATACACAATTTGACCCACATATCCGTCATATATATTGTATAAAGTCCATTGAAAGTTGGACACCATAATATTAGGTTAGAATCGCCGAGGTCCTCGTGTTCGATATATGGGGCTCTAAAAACCTATGGTCCGATTTCGGCGATTTTTAGAATGGGGCTGCCACACTATTAACATAGTATTTGTGCAAAGTTCTGCACCGATATCTTCACTAGTGCTTACTTTATATATTGTAAAGTAAACGATTCAGATTGTCTTCAAAGTTCTGGTATATAGGAAGTAGGCGTGGTTGTGAAGCGATTTGGCCAATTTTCACAACATATTATTGGGAGATAAGGAAACTATTACACACCAAGTTTCATTGAAATCGGTCGAGTAGTTCCTGAAATATGGTTTTTGACCCATAAGTGGGCGACGCCACGCCCATTTTAAATTTTGTAAAAAAATCTGAGTGCAGCTTCCATCTGCCATTTCTCATGTGAAATTTAGTGTTTCTGACGTTTTTCGTTAGTGAGTTAACCCACTTTTAGTAGTTTTCAACCTAACTTTTGTATGGGAGGTGGGCGTGGTTATTATCCGATTTCTTTCATTTTTGGACTGTATTAGGAAGTGGCTAAAGAAAACGACTGCAGAAAGTTTGGTTTATATAGCTCTATTGGTTTGCGAGATATGTACAAAAAACTTAGTAGGGGGCGGGGCCACGCCCACTTCCCCAAAAAAATTACATCCAGATATGCCCCTTAATAGTAAGATCCTTCATACCAAATTTCATTTCCATAGCTTTATTTATGGCTTAGTTATGGCACTTTACGTGTTTTCGGTTTTCGCCATTTTGTGGGCGTGGCAGTGGTCCGATTTTGCTCATTTTCGAAAGCAACCTTCCTATGGTGCCAAGAAATAAGTGTGCCAAGTTTCATCAAGATATCTTAATTTTTACTCAAGTTACAGCTTGCACAGACGGACGGACGGACGGACGGACGGACGGACGGACAGACAGACATTCGGATTTGAACTCCACTCTTCACCCTGATCACTTTGGTATATATAACCCTATATCTAACTCGCTTAGTTTTGGGTGTTACAAACAACCGTTATGTGAACAAAACTATAATACTCTCTTTAGCAACATTTGTTGCGAGAGTATAAAAACGTTTATGGAACAAATCTAATATTAAATTGATGAAACAGAAATACTAAATTTACTGCATTTTAAAAGTCTTTAAAAAGCTTTATTGTGTCAAAGCTGAAAGGCAAGATTTGTTCCATATTTTAGACAGACAAACTGTTTGCGTCGAAACTTTAAATAATTTTGCTGGCTTACGCTAAGATCACGGTGATACAAAAAGACATGATTTAGAAATTTTTCCCGCGAGCTTGTGCTAAAAAATTTGTTATCTATATTTTTTATATCAAAATGGAATCATAAATCCGATTTTGAAATTTTTCTTAATTTCTGTGCTTTTAGGTGAGCTTTCAATATAAGCTTTTCTGAATTCCGAGTTCCGTATTATATTTTTGCTAAAAATATGTTCTTTTATTCAGAAATAACGATAATCGATAACTGATGAAGCTTTGAGTATATAGTCTCAAAGTAGTCCATTAAGTCCATAGTCCATTGAGATGAAGCTCGCAGGTCAACTTTATAGACTTTTCAATAACTTCCGAAATCTTTACCACTTTTCTAACATTCGAAAAAAATCATCAGAGCTTTTGAGCTTTTCCCGAGCTTTTTATCGAGAGTTAGTGGTAAGCTTTAGGGTACAATTTCCTATATTTTATGCATTGAAGTTCTTCTTTCAGGCGAATAAATGACGTTTATGTGGTCGTTGATGGATAAAAAAGGCTTTACTTTGATTCTTATCATGTATTCCTCAAACCTCATTAAAAGAAGCTTTCAACTCTATGTAAGGAAACGACTTTATAGAGCACCTGAATAATGAAGAATTATGAATGATATAAACTCCTTCATAATATCAAAAGAGTACCAACAATTACTAAAAAAATAAAAAAAACTTTTAAAAGCTTCTAAGCATAATTCTCTTTCTAACTGAATTTCTTAAAAACCAAAAATGTTCAATTAACAGACGTTCAGTGCCACACTGTGTATATCCGGTAGCCACACAATGTTTCAACTTTTAAATAATTTCGAAATTTTATTTCCATTCATTTCCTGTTGGCTTGCGCCGGCGAAGATATATACAGCCAGCAGTGCTTTGTGTGTGCAACTCTATTGCCTCCGACTCTCTCCACTCGATTCTGTGTGTTCGAAGAATGCATTGAATAAATTTAATTTACTGTAAAATATGCATATGCCGTTAGAGCGAACGCTTTGACTGCGCAGCAGCCGGATAGTGGTGGTGTTGCTGTGCCCTTTTGCCAGCTGAAGACACTCAAAAATGTCTGAAGCAGATTTTTCACTTGAAAAAGCAATAATTTTAATTTTAAGGCGAACAGCGTGTCTGGTTGGCTGGCTCATGGCAGACAGAAAGGCGGGACGACGAAATGTACAGACGGACGGACGAACGGATAACCGATACTCAACACTTTCTAAGACAAAAGGCGTTGCTGCAGATGGCTGGGCGACAGGGGCGTGGAGTCGGCAAACGTAACAGACAATTATCTTGAAGTATATGTTTTCTATAGTCTGTTTGCTTGTCTGCATGTTTGTACTCCAAGTTGCTTATTTGAGGTTGCCGCAAGTCGTTTGGCCCTTTCTTGTTTGTTGCCACACTTTTTGTTCTCCACTTGCAACTTTTTGTTGTGCTTTCAAGTAAAGTCCGGGCAAAAACTAAACACAACAAGCAGAACAAGTGCCACAACAACAAAAGCAGCGAAGAAATGCAGGCGACTTCAGAGCCACTTGTACACGAAAAGTTTTTGCAACATTGAAAATACTTCAAAAATAAATGTTTAAATGTTGCAGTTGCACAAAAAAACGGGTTGAAAAATGTACGCAATTCACAAGCAGATAATTACCGCCTTTAGCGTATTGCTTATTGCCACATTCGCCAACTCCGAAGTGTGGTGCTATTCCCCAGTGGAAGCAGCAAGACTTAAAAGGAGATATATATTATATTGTAAATATATGTATATAGATATGCCATTATTTATGTGTATGTGTGCAACATTTCTTTCCTTTTTGTTTTGCACTTGGCAATTCGCAACTTTTCGTTTTGCTGCCACTTAGCTACTGAGACAATCGCGTTAGAATATTTAGTAATTTCATTAAAATGTTGCAAGTTCGAGTTTGAGAAGTAAAAATGAAGGAGGTAGAATGGTATTTCATAAAAAAAAAAAACAATTTTGATATATAAAAAATTGCTCAATTATCCAGCAGAGCTTGGGACAGTCGTCTATTTTAACTTTATCTAAAAAATAGCACCATCGGAGTTGTTGCAACTTTGAAACACAGCCTGTAAGTCTCGCTTTTGAAAATATTAATATGTTTTTGAGTGTATTCTAAGTATTATAAAGCTCCAATCAGCTATTTTATTATAAACAATGTCTAAGCGTCGAATATTTTATGAGTTCATACACCTAATGTCACTCAGTCTAAACTCATACACAAATATTCATACAGACATACTTGAATAATCTGCTCGGAGTAATAAAAATTTTGTTTACAATCATAAAATTCTAAATGACTCAGAGAAATAAGTACATATTTGCATATGTATGTGTTTAGGAGGGGTAGAGGTAGAAAAAGCAATTAAGAACTTTATCACAAAGTATCACAAAAGCAATAGCTAGCAGTATGTAAAAAAACGAAAACAAAAGCCGCATATTATTAATAATGTTATAAAACAGAAGAATTTGATAAGTATAGTAAGAAAAGAACTAGTAAAATTTTGCCTTCATAAATACCCCAAACATTTTTTTATCAAAATGCTTCCTTGATTTTTATACATTTAAAGAGCTTTAAGCTTCATTTTAGTAAGCTTTTTCAATATGAAATCGTCACTATGTAAAAAGCTTTGGAAGCGCGGAATTTTGAATCGGAGCTTTTTTGAATGAAAGCTCAGAATTTCTACGAAAGCTCATAACAACATAAATTATGAATTTGAATTGAATGGAAATACTATTTTTTAACCATTCTTAGTTATTGATTAAATAAATATTATTAATATGAAAGCTTCCAGCAGAGCTTTTATTCGAATTAGTGTTATTATTCTTCAAAGTATCGGTTTTTACAATTTTTAATCCATTTTCAAGAGTTCTATGATATTTGGTGAAGGGCTTTCGAAATAAAGACTACCGAAGATCACTAATTGTTCGCCTAATAGCAAAAATACTCAACCAACTTGCCTTAACCTCACTTTTCATCAACTCGAATGGCTCCCAACTGCAGCTGGCTCGAATGGAAAACCAAAAGTTTTGCAAATTATAGTAATGATAGGACGAAGCTACTAATGCTCTAATACACCTCCAACTGATTGTGGAGTTGTATATAGTCTTTTAAGCACTTTCGTTTTACCCTTTTTTGGTTGTCCACATCTTTGTTGCAATTTCATCGTGTGAAATAGCAACTAATGCCAATGATTGCCACAAATTTCGTTTCATTCGTAAAACAAAAACAATAAGCAAAGTACTCGCATGCCAAAGAAAACCAAAGTAAAAACACGAGCAGCTCAAAATAGCAAAGTGTAGTAATAGAAAAAAATAAGCCAAATAAACTTTTACGCTCTACCAACGTGGCAGCCGGTGGATGTGGAGATAAATCCACTTGTATCATCCATCAGCAAGCGCTTTGCCGCCTCCCCACCACCCCAAACTCGACGGCAGCAGCCATTTGCGTTTTTACGCCAAAACCAGAGATTTGCACTTTTCCTTTTGCGCCAAGTTTTTCGTGCAACACACTTTACTTACTTGCGTGTGCATATGTGTGTGTCTGTGTGCAGGCTGACCGGAGCGTGGGCGATTTTAGTAGTAGCTGAATAGCGCATTAACTCGTCTCGTTTTTCGAAATGGCTTTTGACCCCCCTCGCCCACTCTTAGTACTTCATTTCATCTGCTCTCTACTACGTTCCGCATTCAGTGACCACTTGGTGTGCTTTATATATGTGTGTGTTGGTTAGTTGGCAAGTAATTAGTAAAAATTTGCGGTAGTAGTTTTGTCGCAAATTATGGTTGAGACCACTCACTGCTTATTTGGTAATTTTGCTGCTGGTTTTCCTTTTGCATTGGAAAGCTACTTTTTGCTGTCTACTTCGTTTTTGTTGTTGTCTTTCATTGGTGAAATGAAGCAGCAAATTAGCGCGCAGTTCCTTTGGCGATGACTTGCAATCTCTATCGATTTCGGTTAAATCCCCTGGTTGAGTAGTGTCTTCTGTTGCGCAGAGCTTTAGTGGTATTTGTATGTTGGTATGTGTTGTAGCCTCTTCTATTTAACTTTGTATTACTCACTAATCTGTCTTCACATTTTCCGCATTTCATTCGCAGACATGTTATTGGAGTTCCTAATTACCTCAGTTTTTTTGTTGTTGGTGAAAGTTGTGTTTGGTTAAGTGGGGAAGGGGTAATTCAAGTTTAGCAATTTCTCTAACTCGGAATATCCTTCGTTTTTGCTGGAAATCATATATCCGTATGTATATCCACACTGTCTTTCTTTCTCACAACTTCGAATGCACTAATACCATATAAGCTCTATGCCGATAGCAATTAGTGAAGAGCTTTCGAAGTTTCACTCAAAATTAGCCGTAAATTGGTGCAAGAGATGGAATTTCTTGAAATATTTTGAGAGGTTAGAAACTTTTATTTTGATGCTGTGACTATGAGCTTGAAAGTTTTGATTTCATTTAGATCTATAAAACTTGGACCCTTCAGTATCCAGCTAAGTCAAGTATAAAGCTCGAATTTGGGATCTTAGATATTTCCAAACTTGCAACATTCAGAACCTGTCAGCTTGCTTTCTGTAGCTCAACTCCAAAAATAAATAGCGACCACAAAAGTTAGTACCGGAAGCCCAAATTGTTCGAAGAACTTTTTTCTGTCTAGCCCTCAACTGAGATATACATATCTGAGTACCCTAGGACATCGTGAATATTTTTATGAGGATCGTATGACGAAAAATAATTGTAATTCTTTGTATTGAGTTTGATTGGCAAAGTTAAATGATTGGTTTTACTCAATTTTGAGGTTCCAGGAAGTTCTACTTCTTAAATACTTTTTGTTGTAATTAGTCTCATAAGATTATGACCCACCACTTTCGCATGGGAGAGATCGTATTTTTTACAACTAATACTATCCATCCCCATTTCGACCAACGGGAAATATATTTTTCTTTGCGCTAAAATGTAGGCAACGTTTTCTTCAATGCTGGATTTAATTCCTCTTAATAAATTTCAAAATTGTGGCTCATATTTTCAGTCCAATAATAATTGTTAATGGGTCCACACCACTAAATATTTGTTTGGAAAAATAAAATTATAAGTTTGTGTGTATTTTCTTGCAAATAGAAAATGTAAAGCTTCAAATTCTGTCTCTGTTTTTTTATTTAAAATCGTAATCAAAAATCCACCATTAAAATAAATGATAACACCAGCTTTATAAACTGTGTTAAAAAGCACAATAACATTGTTGCCCCAAATCGCTAAATCGCCAAAAACTTCAAAGCCTTCGTTCCATTCATTGCGTGCAACAATTTAATGCCATGCCATTTGCCAACAAATTTCCCTATTATTACTTCCTATTTCGGCAACAAATCTCCCGCTGCCATTTAGCTTCACTATTTATCGCCAGCTGCAATTTATGTTTTCAATATTGGCCATTTTCCGAGCAACCTTTGCTGTTGCTGCTATTGCTGTTGCATGTTGCACTGTTACTACAAAATCAATAAAAAACGAAAATGCAAAACAAAACCGAAATGACTTTCAAAATGCAAAATAAACATCATAACAAATGAGCTTACGCGAATCGGTATTCAAAATATACAATTTTAGCTTTCAACAACAGACAAAATGTGTTGCGCCACATCTTCATGCTGCCGCATAGCGTAATGAAAAACAACAAAAACAAATGACTACAAAAACAGTTCACAATGCACTTTATGATTTTTATTATTGTTGCAATTGCAATTCTGCAACGCTGCGGGAGATTTTTATTGCATGCAATTATTTTGGATGAGAGGAGAGCGATCGAAAGCGCTAGTAAATGGCTAAGCGAGTGGGAGGCTGGTTGGATGGCTAGCAAGCGAGGTGCGGATCGAGAAGCGCCGCAGCAGCAAGGAAATAATATAAAATTGCGATTATTGCGAATTTTGTGGTGGGAAAATGTGTTGCAAGTTGCTGCGCTCACCCATCCATTCATTCATTGTTGCTGCATCTTCGCTGTATTACCACTTAAAAGTGTTTTACTATTATTTGGCTTTTTATGTTCCATCTTGTTACTACTTTCTTGCCGCTTTGTGTGCAATGTTTTTTTCTGCTTTATGAGGCAGCAAAGTTGTTGTGTTGATCCCGACGCTTGTTTATATTTTGGTTTCTGTATTTTTTTTTATCATGCTATAAAGCGCTTTCTCGCACGCTAGATTTTATAAGTTTTATATTTTGCGGCTTCAATTTCATTTAGATTTCGATCTTCATTCCCCTTTGTGTGCTTAGTTTTTGTTGTTATTGCCCTTCGGCTGCTTTTATTGCGGCAAATCAACACCTCACGCGTATCACAGCCACATACGAGTGCCTGCACATACTCATATAGCGTACTCATGTATCCATTGTTTAGTCTCGTAGGCTTACATGAAAGCGAGTACTCACTTTCATGATTTTATCATCATCTCTGCCTTCAAGTGCCTGTCGGCAGTGGCCTATTGTACCTTGCTTTGTCGAAAGCAACATCCGATCAATCAATCTGCCCTTCATTCGCTGCTGATTGCATAGTTGAGATTTCAATACGATGGATATATATGTGGGGTTATGAATGAATGATTGAGCTTATTTTGAGTATTCATGTATTTATTTTGATCAAATAAAATTTCAAAATAAATGATATCTCAATTAAAAACTTTTTTAGGTCTACAACTTTGCTTCCGCCGTTTTTTTGTAAATTTAAGGCTTTTTTTGTATAAAAAAAGGTTACAAAAATGTTATTCAAAATATTGGCCGCCGCTTGGTACTTTTGCCCATCTTTCTGGCAGCATGCGTATTCCGTACAAATGTCTAGAATTCGGCACAAAAAGTGACATTTTGACAGTTGAGAATAAGTTTGGGATGCAAACAGATCTCTACAAATATTTTGTTGGGTTAATGTTGACACAAATGCTCCAAGATCGATATAAAACGATTTAATCGACCAGTGCTTGACACTAGAGACATCTATTGGAAAACGGCGGAACCAAGTTGTAGAACAATTGTGAAACAATTTGAAAGTAACATTTTTTTCTGTTTCACTTAACAGAGTTCTGCTTAGACCACTTCATGATTCTAGAATTGTTATGCAAAAAAATATCTTTTCAACACTATCAGCGTTAGCTTTTCATAAAAATCCTTATATCCCGACCAATTAATTATATTCAGAACCAACAAGGCTAGAGTTTTCACTTACAGATATAGCCCTTGTCACTACTAGACTTATATTTTTTATCTCGAAAAGTCACTTCAACGTCTAACGAAGGCTTGATGAGTTTTTACTAAAGTTTGAAATTTGACTTCATAACACTCCAAAAAATTTGATATATATCCATACTAGATATTGTGAACTCGTGCCATAAAAGAAAGTCAGAGTTCCAGAAAAAATAGTCCAGAAATAAGAAGAAAGAAATTGGAATTATTGAAGGAGATGTCTCAAAGTCAACTCAATTATGCTAAGAAAATCTGAATAAACAAGATAATTTAGATCTGAGACAAATGCAGAGACTGCGAGTTTGATCTATGAAACGATCCTAAGTTAGATCAAACTAACAAGTGAAGAAAACTTGAAGACTGATAAAGGATGTTTAGTATTCTGAATGGACGGTAAACTGTCCGGTTTCCAACGGTAAACTGTTGAAAATTCCTAAAATACTCGAATATGTGTAGAAAACTTCTACGTTCTGTACCATCTATGTGTTTTATTCGCGAAAAATTTTACCTCCACCCACAAACTTTCTAGCAGACAAATGTGAGTCTCAAAATACACCCCGCAATTAAAGAAATTAAGCATTCCAACCCTCCGCGCACTCATTCGCATAGACGCAATTGAACTGAAAAATTTTATTTCGCTGGAATTAACGAAAATTATCATAAAATCATAAATTCACCGCATAATGAACCAAACCGCGAAACCAAAGAAACAAAAAATGTACAAAAAAGTTAAATAGCAAAATAATAACGGTAAGGGCAGAAACGGATATGACTCAAGAATATTGGCTAAAGCTGCCAGTATTGGGTTCTAGAGGGCACAGAAGGGACCTATGTGTGGCTGTGAGTATTGTGTTTCAAAGTTGCCCAAAAATTATATTCGAATCACAACAACAAAAAGGTGGTGAATTAAAGCGTAAATGCGATTAAGTATTGGTGAGGGGAAGTTTGTGGGCGTATGCGAAAGTGTTTGAACAAAGGTAACAGATTGCATGCACAGATAAAAGACAAATTACCTAAATATTTCGCAAGATATGAAATATAAATTGTGAAAAAGAAAATTATACACAAATAACAAAAATATAAATATAAAATTAAAACGAAATTGTAGAATTTCACTGCGGCAACGAAGAAACATTTTTTTGCGAAAAAATAAGATATGAACGCTGAGATATGTTTGAATAGAAGATGGCATGAAGGATGGCGCCAAAGCAGAAGCCCGAAAAGCGAAGCACTAAATGCAAAATGGGCGCCCAGTCGCACAAGCGACGACACGAATATGGAAATGAGCGAAGGTGAAGGAAGGTAAAGCAAAGCAAATTAATTAGATTTTCAAATAAATAAATGAGGGACTTTGCTTGCACCGGTAGGTCGGTCGGTCGGTCGGCACACTCACCGGCTGGATGGCTGACTGAACAGCTGCTAGGCAAAGCGTCAAGTTGAGGCTTCCGTATAGACACACGTGCACACACACACCTTTTGAGAGAGAGACAGAGTGCGATACACATACATTGTGGCATTTGCAGGGGTGCGACCGTCAACTTGCCGCATTTCGTGTCTCTAAAATGAAAGAAATTTGCTAAGTTCTTTTCGTACTCTAGAGGTGGAAAGTTAGTCTGTATGCATGTGGCATGGGTAAATGTGTACATATTTGCAGAGAAATTTAGCTAATTTGAAAATGAAATTATGCGTGACTCGACCGAACAGTTTCGTAGTGACGGTAATTGTTGTTGCTGGTAGTCATGGGCGCGTTTTGGTGGGCGGCAGGCGTTGTTTGTGATTCGTAGATATACTTTGTGATATTAAATGGGTGCGCAGATATTCGCAAGTACATCTTTTTGATGTTTTTTTTTGTTGATTAACAGTAATTTATTAAAATAAGTACGGTTAGTTGTAGCTTGGTTTCCTTTAGGTTGTTTTGGATAATATTTTCATTAAGTTAATGATGCATTAATTAATACACTTTGATCATTTGAAAATATGTATAATTATTTGAGTTAAAATCGATTCTAAAAATAATCGAATTATCGATATTTGAAGTCGCCAGCAAAAATTATCAATAAATCGATCTAACTAATTTAATTACATTCAATTGAAAAATTATCGAATTATCGATAAACAAAAGTCGATAACAATATTGATCGATTAATCGACCTAAATAATTTAATCGAACTCGATTGTAAAAATAATGGAGTTTGAATCCGATAATATTAATGGATTAATCGATCTAATAATTTTAATTAAATTTTATTTGAAAAAATAATGGACTTATCGATTTTTTTATTAACATTGTAGTTGTTATTTAATCGATAAATAATCGTTTCATTCAAATCCGAAATTATTCTCCAAAATTGTTTTTTTTTTTAAAAGCATACTTTAAGGCGCTTTAACAAATATCGTTACTCTGTAGCAATTTCAACGCTTTCGTGGAACAAAAAAAACAACACAACAACTCCCTTGAAAGCAATCAATTGCCTGCCAATACATGCTAGACTAGCTCGCCAATTTTCCATTTTCCCTTCAACCAAAATACCGTTTTGATTGGCGCTCCTGACAGCAGGCAATAGAAAAAACAAGAAGAAGGCGCTTCCACTCCACACTTTTTTTTGTTTTCCATTGCGAAGCTGACGTTAACATGTTCCCCAGAGTATATTTGCTGCGTGCCTGCTGAGTTCAACAGTTCAGCGGCTTTTGCATTTTGCCCCTTACTCACTCGTACCTCTCGAGATACAATGCACGATTGAGTTTCAGCGAAAAAAAAAAATAAAGAATCGAACAAAAAATTCCATAAAAATGTGTAATGAAATGACGTGTGTGTCGCAGGTAAACTTCGACAAGCGCCGATCTGCCGTCGTCAAACGCACACGCACGCAGCGGAAGTGTAAATGCGTAGCGCGCTTTTAGGCGTAAAGGCAGCTGCCGGGTATAGGGCTGTGTATAAAAACTGCAGTTTGGTATTAGAAATATTTTTGGTTTTCATTTTTTACCTTCATTCACTCAAGTTACCGCGCAATATTTCCGTTCGCTCGCCTTTCGCCGTTTTCGGTTTAAGTGTTTTACTAGAATTTCTTGTTTGCCATTCTTCAACCACTTGAAATGTCCTTCAATTTTTAAGTTGAAGTTAAAGTTGTATGTCCAAACACGTGTGGCGTTTCGTAGTCATTTCATATGGTATATGCCACTTCGGTGCCACGTGGCGTGCTGAGTGTAGTTCACAAAATATATATTTGCCATGAATTTAAGCTAATTTCATAAAAAGAAAAAAAAAAAACAAAAAGCGAATAAAAGTAAACTCTTTCAAACAAAACTTTACTCAGCAATGCATTTGTTGCTTTTGTAATATTCTCATGCCTCGCAAAGTTTAGATGTTCACATTTTGCGCACACGAACTTTGACCTTTCCGTCACAATGCAGTATACCAACGGTATATTACTGGCTGTTTCATGAGAATTTTCAAAAATAACACAGTACGCTTCATAAAAGGCATATATGCCGCTCTAATGTTCACATAAATTTCGCACTAAAAGGGCGCATATACCACATTTTTGTTTTGCCTCTACCCGTGCCTTTGTTTTGTTTTTATGCTTACTGTTTACTGCCGTCATACATGCAACGCTGTGGCATTGCTTCCATTGCTTTACAACAACACAGTTTTGTTGTGCGTCCATTCACTTGCAACGTAAGTTAACAGTAAATGGAATTATATGCGTTGTTAGTCACAAATTTGCATAAATTAATTGCGGAGAAATGCATGGTATGGCAAAACAGCAACAACAACAAGAAATGAATTCATTAAAAATAACTGCTAAATAAGGAACAGTTACTTTTGAGTTTTTTTTTAGAATGTGTAAAAATAGTATAATTCAAGAAAACTTGAGTCCGATATAGGTGAGTCAGAGAAGAAGATACATATGAAGAAAAATATAAGGTAATATGGTTAAGCTTAGGGTTTTAAGTTAATTTTGAGGTTAAGTTTATGGTTATGGATATGGTTATGGTTTAGGTTAAGTTTATGGTTATGGTAATGGTAAAGGTTAAAGTTAAATTTATTATAAAGTTTAATGTTAAAGTAAAGTATAAGGTTAAGTTTAAGTTAAGATTAATAAGTCGGAACCTACCCAGTATAAGACCCCCCAATTTATGCTAATATTTATTTTTCGAACTTCAATTTTGTTGTTTCTGACTTCCGTTATGCATTACCGAAAATGTCAAAATTAATGAGTTCACCAGACGGATACTTAATGCATAAATCAAGCACCAACAACAATAACAAGAAGACGCCAGTGGGAGCAAATCAACCAAAAAATCACTAATAATAAGTGTCAGTGCCATAAAACTATTAAAATGTCAAAATGTCGGAACAAAGAGCCGGACAACAAGTACAACAACAACAATGAACAAAGCTTACTTTGACGATTAATTAAAACGTGCGTAAAACCTGCAGTTGACAGTGTGACCAACAACAATACTTACACACTCTGAACTATATTTGTTGTTGTATGTGCTTATGTGATTAACAATTCGTCAATTTGAACGCTACAACATGATATCCTGCTGTTATCCTAGTTGTTTGCTCAATAGCTGTCTATTATGTCCTTTATGTTGCCGACGCATACACAATGTGCGCTAGTTAGCAACAACAACAGCTACCTTTACTAGTTGTAGTAACAAAACATGGGCGACAGCAAGTGTGTTTGTAATATGGCAAAAAACAACAGCTATGAAAATATTTGTGTAGCAAATATGTACTTCCTTGACGCTGTGTTGCAGTTTAATTTAATGACTGACACTGCTCGAGTGTTACTTGACACATTGGTTGTTGTTGTGTATTTGGGAGGGAATTGGTGTTGTTGTAGGGTGTCAGGTACTCTATTGGGAGTTGTAGAGTATGTTCTTTGGTAATATCAGTACTGATTTAAGATTGCATTGTTCTAACGAATTTTTAGGTAGTAGTCACTTGTCACTTATCAGCAGTCAATTGTCATACTTCACTGAATAAATTTCATGTTAGTTTTTATATGTGGACATTCACTAAAAATATTGTACTAGTAATATCTAACTTTCTGTCATTAGATGTCATTCGATTCTATTATTCTTCAAGCTTTATATAGCCGGTCTTGTCACTAATAATTGCAGAATTTAGTAAGAGTTTCACATTTTTGTTAGAAGTAAGGTTTTTATACTCTCGCAACAAAGTTGCTATGAGAGTATTATAGTTTTGTCCACATAACGGTTGGTTGTAAGTCCTAAAACTAAACGAGTTAGATATAGGGTTATATATATCAAAATGATCAGGGTGACGAGTTCAAATCCGGATGTCTGTCTGTCCGTCTGTCCGTCCGTCTGTCCGTCCGTCTGTCCGTCTGTCCGTCTGTCTGTCCGTCTGTCCGTCCGTCTGTCCGTCCGTCCGTGCAAGCTGTAACTTGAGTAAAAATTGAGATATCTTAATGAAACTTGGAACACGTGTTCCTTGGCACCATAAGAAGATTAAGTTCGAAAATGGGCGTAATCGTACCACTGCCACGCCCACAAACTGGCGAAAACCGAAAACACTTAAAGTGCCATAACTAAGCTATAAATAAAGCTATGAAAATAAAATTTGGTATGAAGGATCGCACTAAGAAGGGGCATATGTGGATGTAATTTTTTTGGGGAAGTGGGCGTGGCCCCTCCCCCTACCAAGTTTTTTGTACATATCTCGCAAACTACTAAAGGTATATCAAGGAAACTTTCTAGAGTCGTTTCTTTTAGGTACTACCTTATACAGTCCAAAAATGGAGGAAATCGGATTGTAACCACGCCCACCTCTCATACAAAGGTTATGTTGAACACTACTAAAAGTGGGTTAACTCAATAAGGAAAAACGCCAGAAACACTAAATTTCACATAAGAAATGGCAGATGGAAGCTGCACTCTGAGTTTTTTACAAAATGGAAAATGGCGTGGCATCGCCCACTTATGGGTCAAACACCATATCTCAGGAACTACTCGACCGATTTGAATGAAACTTGGTTTGTAATAGTTTTCTTACATCCCAATGATATGTTGTGAAAATAGGCCAAATCGCTTCACAACCACGCCAACTTCCTATATACCAGAACTTTGAAGACGATCTGAATCGTTAACTTTAAAATATATAAAGGCAGCACTAGTGAAGATATCGGTGCAGAACTTTGCACAAATACTATGTTAATAGTGTGGCAGCCCCATTCTAAAAATCGCCGAAATCGGACAATAGGTTTTTAAGGCCCCATATATCGAACGCGAAGACCTCGGTGCTTCTAACCTAATATTATTGTTTCCAACTTTCAATGGACTTTATACAATATATATGACGAATATGCGGGTCAAATTGTGTATTATATAATATTAATAAAGTTAAATAAATAAATTGCGAGAGTATAAAATGTTCGGTTACACCCGAACTTAGCCCTTCCTTACTTGTTAATTGTAAGAATTAATTAATTAAATCAATTAGTAAATTAACTACATTAATACTTTTCGAACTAAATTATTAAATGACTCTATTAACGAACTGTCAGCTGTCATACATAGCTTCATAAGATCAAAGCTTGACCCAAAGTCACTGATATCAATTCTCGACTCAAAATAAATATTATATATTTTTGCCTATGGTTGTAATATGATAATTACTAAATTTCTTTCGAAGTCTGGAAACTGTAACTTATTTTGTGATATCTTTTTGTATTCTTTGAGTTCTAACGTCCAAAATATATTTAGGTATATTATGAATGTAAACACCTGAAAATTAGTCTGCATAGATACCATTATAATCTCAAAATGACAAAAAAAATTCCTTTCGGGTACACAGATATAAGTGGCGCTTATGTGAACGCTCCCGCCTGCGTCCATGTTGCACAGTTAATCAAATTGTTGAACAAGTTATAGCTGTTGTAAAAATTAGGCATTCTATTGTAGCGACATTTTATGTCGTGTGCGAGGTATTTAGAGCGACTAGCTCATATTTGTGTACTAACTTATAGACATTTAACTACAAGTAATTAATTTCTATTTGAAGACGCGTGGTACGTAATAAACTATAATTTACAAGACAAACTCATATAAACAAGCTATTTTGTTGATTTCACATTTGTAATGGCTGCCACAAGTATTTTGACTGCATAAAACCGTTATTTATGCGCGCATAGTGACAACTGAGTCAGTGAAAATTTTCAATAAGAAATTTTTAGAAACTAATTTAGAAAACATTTTGGTTTTTCATTCAAAAATTCGTATAAAAACTCGCACTTTTATGTCTTCTTGGCGGTAATCTCATCATTATTGACAAAATACACTACTTGCCACACAGAGTGCAACGTAGCGCAGGAATGTATTTTATTAGTACAGCATAAGCTATTTTCGTTAGCTTCCACTATATGCTTGAATACATTTTCATATGTCTGTATGTATTTCATATGATATTTTAGTTTTTTTAATATCCGAAATTCTCAAAAATACTCAACTTCGTCCATATTCAACGCATTCACACGCTTTATGCGCACTTCTCCACGCTTCGGTGGCAATCAAAGCGATTAGTTGGAAAATTTAGCATCTAGAAGTGGGCGGATGCAATCGCAGGAGTATTTGGGAATTCCTGTTATTGGAATTTGAATGAAGTGGAGTAAAGATTTTAATGTGAAAAGTTTTTGTAACGAGTGGGTTAAGCCATTATGGTACTGGAAGTGGAATATAAAAACTATAAAGCAATATAAACTGAAGAATCAATATTTTCTCGATATCGAAACTGAGAAAAATTAGAAAGATTAAATTAAAGCAAGAGGGAGCTTTAAATGTTTAGAGTTTCCACAAAAAATGTCGATATTATTATACAAGACATATTTTTTAAAGAATTTTTTATGCTCCTACATTTTCTCTCTATCTTTTTCATTCTTTTTAAATATCATCTGACATGTCACTCACTCTCTTACTGTTGCGCTCAGCGTACGAGAGCCACTCACGCGTTGCATGCATTTGATTGACATTAAAACTGTCGTCTGTTGACATTTTGTTAACGTAAAAATCATTGGCAACTTGTTTAAAAATAGCATTGGACCATTAATATCAGCAGCATACACACACCTACACACTTTTAATTACACATATGAACTCGTCAGTAGCGTGCGCCAAACAGTATAGTGATGCGTAAATTTGGAGCAGCTGCATTTTGTCACTGTTCCAATTTTGTTCTTCCGCCTCCATCGCGCCATTGATTGGCAAGTTTGTTGCGCTACCAATGACATTTACAAGATAGAAACATTTGTTCAGCTAATTTGACAGTTTTATTGCGTTGTAGTGAGAGATGCGTTGTGTTGTTGATGGGGGCGAAGGTTGGGGAGTGGATGTGGATAGGGAAGTGGTTTTATGTGAATTTACGAGGCTTTATTTAATTGTTTTTATTTTAAATATTTTTTTGTTAAATTTTGTCAAAAAGGTTTTAAAATATAAACAAATGAGGTTCCAAAAAAATAAATAAAAAATAGTACTGATTTCTATATTTCTCATTTTTAGTCATAAAATGTATGATAAATGCAACTCTTCCTCTCTTCGACTCCCCTCTTTAACTTACTTAAAACCCATCACAACTTTTCCCCAATTCATATTCTTCAAGCGTTTCCCCAAGGATGAAAATTGCGGACAGCTTTGCGTACGATTCCATTTCGCTTCATCAAGTCAAGCACATTACTTTAATTAAAACTTAATCCACAAAAAAGCAACAAAAAAATGCAATAACAAAAACAATGAAAGTGGCACAAGCAGCTTGTGGCGAAATGCGGTGGAATACCCCAAGGCGCTGTGACAAAACACACATGCAGAAAGCGCAAATAATTATAATAAATGTGTGTGTGTGTTTGAGTAAATGCACACTATCCATCATAATAATGCATTTTTTCGTTTAAACAAAAAGAAATTATCAAGAGGGGAGACAGCGCGGAAGTATATTGTATAAGCTGTAGCATACTTTTGGGGTTCATGTGTATTTTTCTTGTATTTGCTATGCATATACAGCTCACGAAATGCAGACAAGGGGAGCCAGTCTATTAATTTAGTGTGTGTGTGCCTCTGCGTTGTGTGTAATTTGAGCCCGCTCTCTCTCTCGCTGTGCTCATCTCCATCAAAGCCATAATTTACTTAATATTTTCATGACTGCTAGTGTGCAATATTAAGCAAGTACTTAACACTTATGTGCGTATGAAGGCCGACTAATAAATATCTCCCATTCATATGCAAGTGCCAATACAGCAATCTTTATCAATAACAGACACTCATACCACTGATTTGTCGCTTCACAGTAAGAGAGGGTATTGTGCATAACTGTCTACTGATGTCTTCCCCGCTCATTCGCTTTGCCTTTAGCCACCACACCACGTTCGCACTTAGTTATGGCGTATTATACGCATTGTAGCATGCAACATTTATATAATAAATACGTGCCACACTCACTCCCATGAACCTTCAGAGTGCGAAGCAGCGCGCTCCCTTGTGTCTGCACGTATGAATGCATTCGGTAATCATATTTGTATGTGGGGGAGTGTGTGTGATTTTTATTATCTTGCCACTTGCATTATTGACTTTTTGGCAAAAGTCAAATGCTGTCAGAAATGTCAAAATGTCATTGAAGCGTATGTATACTTACATATTTGCCCTCAAAAATATAGGGTATAAGCTTGTGCCACCCTCGTACCACATATTCTTAAAGCTCTTGGTCTTGCTTATAGGGTGTGCTGGAGCAAAAACAACAACAATGAACAATACAAAAATATAAAAAAACAGGATGACTCGCAGCCGGCAACTGAAGTGGGTTTCGTTTTACTTCTAGTTGCATGTGGCAAGTTGCAAGATGGCTGGATTTCATATTTGTGGCATGATGATAGTTTCTTCTTTTACTTCTTGGCAGGGATAAATATGTTTTTGTGCTAACTCATATGTGAAGGTGGCGCGCATAAAGAAAATATGCATTTCTGCACGTACGCGGCAACAACAAACAGCGGCGTTGGCAATGACAAATGTCAATTAATATGACAGCTTCATCTATAAGGCATTGCTTTGATATGTATATACTAATACATATATAGATATATTTTAATGGAATCAAATTACCTTTACTAGCTTCGTCATAAAATCCAGACTTTATACAACCAGACCTAGTACAACAACTCTACACCTGCAACAACAAAAGTAATCTACAACAATCAGCTAGTCTTTCACATATATATATATCTCTCCCTTTAACAAAACATATATCCACTTGCAACATTGAAAAAACTTTCTTTACTCATGCCGTGGGTCACCTTCCACACCTGCCTTACCGGCGTCAGCTGGCAACACCGTCGCTGTCAAACTGTCACTGGCAAAAGTGACCAGCGTTGACGCCTTTTTGCGCATAATAATTAAGTATTTCCATATTCGTTGCACACTTTCCAATGCCACCTTTTCCTATGGCGCATGTCAGGAATGTCAGGCCTGCGGCGCGAGAGGTGTGTGGGCGTGGTTGTAAGAAATTTTTGTTTGTTAAAGAAATCGAGTGACAAATCCCCTTTGCATGCATGTCAGCGTAAAGTAATTAATGTTTAATACGATGTGGCAACAAATACAAGTTGTAATGAGCGCAAATAATTGCTGAGTTGCTTTCGAGGTGTTATCGGTTTAATACCGTAATTTTCGTAATTGTTAATAATAATAATAAATGTAAATATGTATGGGATATTATGTATAGTTGTGGGCAAAAAATATTTGTTTTAGGTAAGGAAGAAATAATATGAAAATATGTACGAAAAGTGAGAAAATATAACTATTTTTTGTGATTAAAATTTTTGAATAGAAAAAATTTTCAATTTGAAATTTTGAAATTTTTAATAAGAAAATTTGAAAAGAAATTTTAAAAAGTGAGAAGAATACGCACTATTTTACTTTAAAATTACATAGTTCAAAATCTAATATTCTTTGGTTTTCTAATTCGTCTTTAAATCACTCATTGCTATAAGCCATGTTGCCTACCTTTAGGCGGAATTAATAAAAATATATTAAAAAGATTTTTATGGCTCCAAACAGAATCAGAAGCAATTTATTTGTTATCGAAATTTTTTTATTATCGAAAGCAGATTTTTTTAAAGAGGTTCATGTTAGAAAACAAAGAAAAATCGCAATAAAAAATATTGAGAAGGATGCTTGGAAGCAAATATACCACTTTGAAGGCTTCACTATATATTTTTCCTGAAATACAGCGCTTAAAAGGACGTTCTTTTTATTACGAGTATATCATATGAATCTGCACTTCGCACTAACCACAAACCACAACTTCAAACTGCTCATCCCTTCCATTGGTTATTGCCGCCAGGTAAAAATACGAGTAAGTTAATTGCGATAAATTCATTAAGGGAAATAACGATATATCTGAAGGTGAATATAACTGCACTTTGGAGTATCGATGTAAGCGGTTGCAACGCGTTTGTGGCAAATAACAAGTCATTACCAATTAAAATTGTAAACCGTTAAGTGATACACAGAGACACAAAAAGAAAAACACAGCGAAGTATAAAAAGAAACAAAAACAACAAAATTAAATTAAAATATAAAGTGTTGCAAAAGGGACGACGTGCAAAAACACACATACTTATAACGGTTAAATAACATACTTAACCAGAACAGCAGCAGCAGCACAGACATATAAACTTAATAACCACAAACCAGCCACAGCCAAGCCCAACCGAGAACCTGCAGCAAATTACTGTGCAACAGTGAAGTAGAGTAGGTAGCCACAACAACAGCAATGCCAACATCAGCCATTCGCATAATTATAATGTAATCAAAGTATGCTAATTACGTGACAGACACGACCGAACCGGAGAAGAAAAGCATAAAAAATGAAATAAAAAGCGAAATCAGCAGCAATAACAGCGACGGCGACGGCGATGGCGACAAGTGGTAACCGAATTGGAAAAGCAACGCTTCGGGGCATTAACGGTGATATTGACCGACAAGGTGGACACCGCAATGACGTTGTGTCAACGTGAAAAGTGATTGGCAACGCAGTTGGAGGAGTGGTGGAGTGATGGCATTTTGTTTGGCGAATTTCATGCACAACAAAACCACACGCTCGAACCCAAGGTAGATGTCAACTGTGCAACAACAATGCTGATAGATATGTATGTATGTGAGTGCAAAAACAGTTACTTAGCACAGACACAAATGTTCGCAAATAATTCGGCAGTGTTGCCATAACACAGATGAATATTCACTCACCGCAGGTGTCTAATTGCGTGAGCGGCCGAAGCTCTTAATAATGGCATCCAAACTCATACACACTATAGCGCCTGTAAAGCCTGCAAATTGTTCGGATGACAATGAAAATATGCCTGAATGATTGTGGTTGGGGTCTCTAATGGTCATTCGTCAATTGGCCTTTTGTACTCACATTTATATGCATT
The DNA here is from genome assembly GCA_031772095.1 of Zeugodacus tau. Taxonomy (NCBI): domain Eukaryota; kingdom Metazoa; phylum Arthropoda; class Insecta; order Diptera; family Tephritidae; genus Zeugodacus; species Zeugodacus tau. The sequence continues at coordinate 12,617,806 of CM062652.1, read as the reverse complement.
ACTTCCAGCTGAGTGGTTGACTCGGTGAGTGGTTGCAGGTGGCTGAAGTGTTGCTAGAGAAGCAGAATTTGACTACTTGGTTGGAGGCATGACTTAAGGCGGCCTCAGTTATGTGTGAAATTATCTAATATTTTCACTGTTACTATTTTGACATTTTTGCCATTGTCATATATTTTTTGCTTTTATATTGCCACTATCAAGCAATTACGAAACTATAACAGTAGCTTTCAAGCTACATAATCGTGTCTTATATCAGTCCTTTATGACAAATCATGAGTACTCTTTTAGTACCGTTCACTGGTTTTTGCCATTATCACATTCAGTGTATTTGTCAAAAATTTTGACAAACTATTTAACGCCATTATCATTATTACTTTTGCCATTTTCTTTTTTTACATTAGTACTACTATTACTTTCAAAATTATACAGTATCAAAATATTATCAGTTCCACTTTAATTTGACATATTTATGAAGGAAATAATATTGTCATTATGTATGTTATTGTAACAGTCAGACCTTGTCACTGTCACTGTCACTGTCATCATTACTGTAATTGTTCCTATAATTATTGTCGCTATAGTTGACATCCAAAGTGTCCTAATTAATTTCTTTTAATAATTAATCACGGACATTTGCTCTATCATGGTCAAGTTGGTTGTCATTATTTTTGACATAGTCCTATAATTTTAATAATGCATTATTATTGAAAATTTCAAAATTTTGCTCAACATTTCAGTAGCATTATCACGATTACCTTTGTCATAATTTTCTTACTATGTTCTTTGGATTATCTGATACTTCTCCTTTGTCATAATCATATGTCAATAAGCTTTTTGTCACTGTCATAGTTGTTGTCATTGTCATAGTTTCCGCCGTATATAACCAAAGCTTCTTATTAGATCCGTTTAATTGAAGTTCAAAATATTATTTGAAGCAACATGTAATTAATACTTCGAAAATACCTAAATATTTGCTCATTAACATACTTGCAAAACACTGACAAACCCTTACCACAACTTAATAAGTGTTTATCGCGCGTGGCAACTGCGGTGCGCTCATTTACATATTAAAACACTCCGCGAAAAAGCCTGCAAAAGGCTCCAATAAAAGGAGTGTGGCAAGTAGTTTGGTGGCTTTTGGTTTGCAATGACGGTTGCCAACAACGACCGCCGTCAAACTATGTCGCACCCAAACCAACTGGCAATAGTTCATTCAATACGTTGTAGCTTAACAACATGATTTTGCGTGGTGGCACATCGACTTTGCTCTACTGCAAATTTGGTTTTTCTTGCTTATTAGCTTGCCACAGTGTCTCGTCTGGACGTTGTTTTTGCCGGCGTTAGCAATTTAAATACCTACAACTTGAGTATGGGCACTTTGATTGGTATCCATACTATGGTACTATGCTATTGGAGTATCCGCACCGACTAAGGATGCCGACAAATACTAGACTCCTGTGTACGTGCAACATTTAACAACTGCCTGCGAACGCAGTAATTTGCCTTCACGTTGTACGTGTATCCATTGTGCTAGTCAAAAATAGTGTACTACGGCTTATTGTTGTTGCAACATGTCACTTGTATGCGATGTTGTTGTTGTTACTGCTGCTGCTGTTAGTTGTTGTCTTGTTTATTATTGTCGCTATTGCTTACTTCGTTGGTTTTTGTCGGTGGCATTAATGTTGGCAATAAGCAAACCACTTGCCACTCGCCACTCATCCTTGAGTTTTGTTGCTGTTTTTGTCCTTCTTCTTGTTGTTGTTGTTGTGTATGCTAGCAGCACACAATTTGATTCTTTTTGCCTACAACCCAGCGGTTGCACTCAATGTCTATTTGCGTCAACGTGGTTACCGTGCACCACGTCATGTTGCAAGTTGTTTGTCTACAACCGAAAGGCATACACAAGCGCCACACTAACTTCCAGCACACACACATAGACAGGCACTTGTGCAAAATATTGCTAGCAACATCATCCTTCAACAGCTCAACGTTGGCAGTGCCGAGTTGACTTTGTCGTTGATCAACTCATTGCAGGATAATATTTCTATTACTTAACTGTTTGCTGAGCCAACAGCATACTGCAAGCCCCGCTTCCTTCTCTCAAGAGCAGTGTGACAACAAGCAGACGTTTACATGGTTCTATATATATCAATAGATCTGTATATATACAGCAATGAACGCTATGTTGCACGTTGACTGGCTGACTGCTGTTGGTTCGATGAAGCGCGCTAATATTTGTATGTATGTCTGTGTATGTGGTAGGGTGCGCGACAACCCGGTCGTTAAGTGGCATTTTAATAATTTGTTGAACATGCATAATAATGATGGTTCGCAGTGGCGGCGTGTGTTTAGTTAGTAGCTACTGATGTTGTTGCACGTTGTTGCTTGCAACACACCCACAAAAGCGCGTTCAATGTTGGCAGAAATGTGATTTTCATTTTTAATCAGTTTTACTTGCATCGATACGCCACATTTTTTTTACACTTTCTCAAAGCTATTTTTATTAAAAAAACAACAAAAACTACAAGTAGAAGCAATTTAAATGAAGCAAAACAAAAATAGACTCTTCGTAACTACATACCACCGATAAGAACTCATTGCCAATGCTGTGGCGGGCACAGTTTTAATTAATTTGGCAGCTCAAAAAGGACGCAGGATGGTAGAGCCGCGCCAGTAGCTTCCATTACGAAGTCACTGCGTTGTGCGGAGGCAAGTATATTGGCAGCGAACTCCGCCGCTGTGGAAAATTGTAAATAAAATTTACGAAAATTGCAAAGCACCTTTTCGCTCTTCCATGTTGTTTGGTGTTGTGTGGGTGTCTGAGCGTCAATTTAATTTGTTTAAATTTTTGGAAAATTGCCTTTGCGCCAATTTCACGAAAAATTTATTAACTTTTTAATGAGAATTTTTAATTATGAAATATGAGCGGCAAGATTTGGTGGAGAGAAAATATTTTTAGATACTTACATATCGAATGAATTTTTATTTAATAGAAGTGGTATATTCACACTGTGGCGGTTATATTTGACTTTAATATTGATTTCGAACTCGATAGACAAAATACTTTAAAATATGAGTTGCTTTAATAAGCTTATCAAAAAGCTCTCGAAGTATTCAGAAACTCTTTGGAATTCATTACAGATCCATCTACGTATGTTATATATTCGAAAGCTTTGAAAAGCTCATCAAAACGTTCTCGACTCTTTTAGAAGCTTTTTATTATTAATTACAGATCCATTCATTCGAAATTTTTCTAGTATAAAAAATACTGATCGTAACTTTTCAAGTATCCAGATGTGAGGACCTCAGAGCCTGCCATAGACTTTATAACCAAAATCTTGATATGTCTATAAGATATTTTAGTGAAATTAGAAAGGCGTCTTTTCCTGATAATTGTGTGACCTGGTGCCAAAATTGTGTGAATTCTAGTTATTACTTCCACAAGCTCCCAATTGCCTAAGGATTTTCATACTTACGTCCAGCTTTATACCGTATATATCGGTAAATATGTGAGATATGTTAGCAAAATAAATATAATCTATAGTCTTGAGTATAATTTAGCTTGGTGGCGAAAATGGCGAAAATCAGTCCAGGAATTACCACATCCCACATATACTATATATAATGATTTTCATTATTCTAGTAGTTCAAAGTACGAGTCGACTTGTCTGTTATCTTTAGAAAATTGTGTGGAAGATGGTTCAAGAGTATACATCTTTTCCTTCCCCTAACTTTTTGATGAAATTTGTCTATACCTAGGTCTAGTCACCATTCCTTTAATATAATGATTTGGTTTTGATTTTGAATTTGATTTACAATATTATTGAAAATATTTCATTACAAATTGAGAGAGCATAAAAGGCCTATTATTACTCAATTAAATTTTTCAAATATAAAAGTAAAAATTTTAAATTAAATTTTCTAACATTCAACAAACAATGGAACCATAGTTTGACAAATAAAATTTTGTTGCACCATCAATTTTAAGTTTAAATATGCGAAAAGCTACAATCCACGGATATACATAAATAAATAAATATATCATGAGCGGCTTTGAAACTAAACTATAAAATTTATTTTTTTGCTTCTATTTTCTCCTTTTTATATTTTTTACAACTTTTTGACAAACCGAATACGCTAAGCTCCTGTCCAAACTGTTCAAACTGTTACTCAAAGCTTTGCAAATGAATGGAATAAAAAATTCTTCACAATCAACACGTACGCGGCACACCAATCGGCGTGCCACGCAGATCAATGCAACCAAATGTATTTCAAATATAGAAAAACTATTTTTTTCGTCGATAACAAAAAGCTGTCATAGCAGCTTAGCGTGGAAAAACGTTAAGGACACAAAGCTTTGCAGTCCAAAACACAAACACGTTGCAACAATAAAGCCGCACACATTTAGATACCGCTACTAATGGCGGTGTGTGGATAAGGAAAAAATGCTAAATTTATTTATGAAAATGTTGTTGCAAGTATGTAGCAAGCAGACCCATAGCTTTATGCGTGTGTTTCAACTCGGATAAAATATTTGCTATCTGCAACGCCACCAACAATGTTTAACCCCATTCAACTGGCAAATAGTTTGCCACACACACACACACATATTCAACACCAAATTGCTTTTGTTTTTGTATATTGAGGCCACCACATCGCCTCGTTTATCGTGAGATTTCTTTGTTTTCAACGAATTTCCGCAAACTATTTTTTTACCGTTTCAACGATATTTTTTCCATTTCACTATAAAAATTTTAATAATTTTTTCGTTCTTTTTCCGCTTTCTCTTTGCAGCTCAGTATCAATCACCGCGTATAATCGAGCATCCAACAGATTTGGTTGTGAAAAAGAATGAACCTGCCACACTGAATTGCAAAGTCGAAGGCAAACCGGAGCCGACAATTGAATGGTTTAAGGTAAGTCCGTTGCTGTAGAAAATCAAAATAGTGAACGTGGAATAACAACCGACATGTGTGGCACACATTCAAATAAGTTTATATATAAAATGGCGAGTTTTTGCTATAAACTTCGGTGTGTGTTTGTGTGCCGCTCTGTGTTATTTATACTTTGCGCCTAGAAGCCTGCAACGCATATGAAACTGTAGCTGTGTATGTGTGCTTGGTAGAGGATTACTGCTCGACAGTGTATTAAATTCTCTACTCTGTATGCTGCCTTTAGTCGCTGCATATGTGGCAAGCATTTTATTTAATTTTCCTCTCTCTTTCACTCTTCCTCTTGCCGAGTTTTTGCTCGACTTACGTTGCATAAAACAATTTAAAATGTAAATCCCGGCAATGCCATAGCAATAAAGTCGCTTACAATTTGAATTGTAATAAATTTTGAAAAGGTAGCGGTACTTTGAGGTATATACATTTCTGTATGTGAGCTCTAAAGAAGCTCTTTGCAGCAGGTATTTTCGTAAGCAGTTGTTGTGAGGCTGTGAATCAGTGGCTAGACGCTATTTGAGCTTTTGTAAGTGCATTTAATGAATATTGATTGTTGTGGATTAGTTGTCTGCTACAAGAAATGTATAGAATTGTTAATTAATGTTTTGGTAGACTATTTTCAATTGTTGTGCGGTGCTGAGCAAATATTTCGATTTCAATTACATTAAATTTTGAATGGAAGGAAAATATTAGGTTTTAAAATTATTAATAAAAATTACTTTAACTGTGATTATCTTATACAAAGACAACATATGTACTTTTTCTGAGAAATTACTTCAGTTCAATAAATCATTGCCTACATTAGGGCGCATAAGCAATAATTTATCAAAGTCACACACCTAAAATCTTGATTTTTAAGATATAACCAATAATCACTATTTCCTATCTCTTCATACTAATGAACATATTTATATATTATTTTCCGGATTTTATATAATTTTTAATTTTTGATAATTTCTGAATAATATTTCTTGTACATTTTATATTCATCTTACCACAAAATGACTCATTTAATTTATCTTTCACTGTCTTGCAATTATTCTTCCCTGTTTTTATAGTAAATTTATACAAAACCAGAAAAACACCATAACAAAAACAAAAGTGCAACCGCAATTGTCGCCTCCCCTAACAAAAGTCATGAAAATATAAGTCATGAAAACGAAAGTGGCATGCAACACATAACTCACACACATTTCTAAAAGTGCCACACCTACAGTGTAAATTTTAATTCAATTGCACCTGAATTTCACTTTTGCTGCCAGTATACACAGAAAGAGAAGCTTGGCAGTTAAACCGCAAAAGTTTGTAAAGTTAGGAAAAAATTTGCGGTTTGTCTTTTGCAGCCTGATATCTTCGTGTGACTTCATCTAGAGTGGTGTGATGAAGGCTTCTTTGTATATAAATAGGTGTACAATATTCTAAAACCGCACTGTATTTCGAACCCACTATAATGAATTAACTTTTGTTAAAGAATAATACTAGTTGCTTATCACTCTTTGTAGGACTAGTATGAGACTGGTTTATATTTCTTTACTATTTTTGCCGAATATTTGCCTTACACATTTCATTTAAACTAATTTCTTATACACTCCTCTCTTTCTTCCTCTAGGATGGCGAACCGGTCAACACAAATGAAAAGAAATCGCATCGCGTACTCTTCAAGGATGGTGCGCTCTTCTTCTATCGCACAATGATGAGCAAAAAGGAACAAGACAGCGGTGTCTACTGGTGTGTGGCCAAGAATCATGTTGGCAAGGCGATTAGTCGGAAGGCCACGCTACAAATTGCCGGTAAGTCCACAAAGTTGTTAGACCATTTTTTCTTCTTTTAATTAATAGTACATCGCATTTACTCCTGCAAAAAACTCAGGAAGGAGAGTAGGTTTGGAATTCTGCGAAAACTAGCGGCATTTGGCTGCAGTTTGTCTGGTCTCCTCTACTACTATATGCGAATAATGTGCGAATTGAGTTTGCTATTTAACACAGCGGTTCTAAATATACTTTTAAGTGCTAATTTGTGGCGCCTTAACTTGTTAGCAGGCTTGTTAAGTTATTTGCAATGAGTGGTAGGCTTCTTAATTTTCTTTACTTTTTCCTTTGAGTTTCTTTTATATATAAATATTGTTTTTACCTTCATTTCCGTGAGGCTAGATTTGAGTATATTTCTACAGAACTATGACTGTAGGAGTAACCCAGAATATTTTCTTTTTTCCTATAACAAAGATTCTTTAATAATTGAGAAATCGATTCTAAAGTTTGTTGGTTTTTACTATTTCGTTTCTATAAGAGATTAAAATGCGTAAAATAGATCATATTAACCCATTATCGTTCATCATATATAATTTCTCTAAACATTATGAAATTTTGGTTCAACCGCAAGATTCACTTTCAAGGTCTCTTCATAGCAGATCTATTTTGGAGATCTGAAAAAAAAGATAAAAGTCCAATATTAGTCTATCCAAGTGTGACGCCACTTCAAAGAAATAGATTTTTGTAGAATTTAAATCTGTTCCAGGAATCCAGAGGCCCTTCGGTAACACACGATGGTGATATACATTTAATTGGCCTTTCCTCGGCATAAATATTTGAATAGTGAGATAGCTCTTCTTTAGTGTTTCTAGGGATCGCTTTCTCTCTCGTTCAAAGTTCTTGATTTCTACAGAATGTTTCCAACAATAACAAATCTCATTCCCTGTCCAATGGAACTTTAAGATTTCTTCAGAAAATAAGCACAACATTTTAATTACACCGTTAAAAGTATAGCTGCTATTGTTGTTGATATTTGTTGTTGAGCACCCACTAAAGAAAGCAACTCAAGATTGAACTATCAATCTCCCACCCAGAGGTCGGTTGAAGTTTATGTTGGATTTTAATGTTGATGTTGACAGATGGAAGATGACTTTTGTGGTTGAAATGATGAAAGCGAATTAAAGCGGAGAAAATTGTAAAAAATGACGAAATGAAAACAACAAAATGTGAGAAGGAATAATATATACAAATAACAACAACAAATAACAACAACAAACAACAACAACTAAGTGCAAGTGCGTACAAACAAAGAGAAGAGCAACAGCAGCAAAGCAAACAAATAAAAACCGAACAAAAAACAACAACACGTATGCAACTGAAACTCATCAAAATGCAGTGAGGCACACTTCGGTGCAAAGTGAGAAAAAATTGCTGAAAAAAGTTTGTAGAAAAACAAAAAAAAATGAGTTTATTTATTTTCAAAGGATTTGCCGAAGTTCAGCGTGTATTTTGACCGCAAGCGAAGTGTTAAAGCTTTGAAAGTTGCACAGTTGGCCAGTGCGGCAACGGAATTTAATTGCGCCGCCACATACACGTCACTCAGTGTTTGCTTACAACAAAAAAGCAAGCACGAGCGCACACAAACAGCTCGACAGCCAAGCCAAGTCAGTGAAATCAGTCAGTCTACCATCCAGCGAGTCAGTCAGTTAGTGAGTCAATCACTCACCTGCCGCGGTGGTAATCGTAAAAGCGCGCCCACTGCCATCAGCTGCGGTGGTGGCCCAAGCGCCAACTTGTCCGCCCGCGAGCCTATGAAATAAACACAATTTTACAACTTACCGCCTCCTTCGCCCACCTCTGCTGCTGCGTGGCTATGAGTGAGTCTGTGCTTTGGTGAATCAGCGATCAGTCAGTTGCTAGACAGATTGTTTGAAATTACTTTGCATTTTGATGAATTATTCTGCAAGGTGAATCGTAAACGTTCGCAACAACAACAACAACAAGAATAGTAGTGATTATAATTAAAAGCACTTCAGCACTTTGTGAGTGTCTGTCTAATTGAGTAGCAGATTTATATTTATCTCTACGGTCAAGTGGTGGTAATTTGCCGTTGAATGCGGATTAATTTCTTATAAGTATAATTTTTCTGTAATAAGTTCAAGTATACTCATACTCGTTTAACATTTATATACTCATTCATTGGTACACTCATACTCGTACTCTTACTCATATTACCATTTATTTAGTTTTTCTTCGTACCCGCATTTTATTCTAATTAAATCCATTTTATATGAATACTCATACTTATATTCATACTCATACTTGTCATCTTCATATTCATACTCTGACTCATACTCTTAATTCTATAAAAAATTGTATGCACAAAAGCATTTATGTTAAAATTTCTTGGAGTACTCATTCGCATAAAATACTCATACTCACTACTATACTTGTACTCATAGTCATACTCTGACTCATATTAAAAATCTGAAAATTTCTTTTATTCGCAAAAGTATTCATATTAAAAAAAATATGAGTGAGTGCGTAAATTTTGGTACTCATACTCATACTCATATTAATAAATATATTTTTTCTTCATTAAATTAATTTTTCGTACGCCGAAACGTACATATCCGCATATTTTTCCATGTATGAAAATAATAATCCCCAACAGCTAAATTTAAAAAATGAACTCGCTAATTTCCTCTTCCAATTGCAACGACTCAACGACAAACATGTTGCCCCTCTCCACGCGTGTCACATGAGAAACGTTGAAAACCACAGATTTTCTGTGACAAAAATACTTCAACAAGTCAACAACAACAAAAAGGAAGACGACGCCACTGAGACACAAGTGACACCACTGACATGTTGCAAGGCAACATAAAAAGCAAGGCGACGTCGCGCTTATGTCACCAGCAGTGAGAAAAATATGAAAAAAAAACAATAAAATGTCGAAAAAATAAGTCAACAAAAAAATAAAGCGTAAAATAAGGACTGGGCGTCAGTATATAAGTATATAGCAAAAACAATAAAAAAACGAAAATTTTAATTTTACGCCGCATTAAAATTTGTCGCTAATGCCACATCACTTTCACAACGCGCGGTCTCCTTTTAGAGCGCACACCACCACGATGTATCCACCTTCTTCTTCTCATACGCAAAATTCATTCCTCAATGCGATACAAAAAATATAGTTTTTGTTTTTGTTATTGTTGTTGCGCTTGAGTTGTGTGTCGCGTTAGTACATGCGACAATTGATGTTTCCTAAGTGTTTCCATGATAGATTTATGGCGCATAAATGACCTCCCAACATATTCCCCATGATTCCCCTTGCAAATGTTCACAATACAGACTTTTCGTTGTGGCATATATACAAACATACTCATATATTTATGCTTAAAAATACTTGTGTGGGGCTGTACGTCTCATGGCGCTTCTCATATCTTCCTCTTTATATTTCTACATTATTTTGCTTCACTCTCAATCTGTCCGTCCGTTTGTCTGCTTATTTGTCGTGTTGGCAAAAGTGTCAACAAATGTTTGATTTTATATTCTTGTCGGCTTATAAGTGCTTTTGAGTAAATAAATTTGATTTTTTCCAAAATGCAATAACAAAAAATAAAAAATATTTTTCTCACAAGTGTGCGCCGCTTGGTGTCTAAGGAGTGAAATGAAATAATTCTGCATTAAATTGGCATGAGACTCTCATACATACTTATATGAGAATATACTTGTGAAGTGTTGTTGTGGCAGCAAATGTGTGTCAATAAGTTGAAGTGTTGAACAAATGAGTTAAGTACTTTGAATGTGTACTATTTATTGCCAGGCGCTATGAATATGACTCAATGCATGTGTAAATACACATAAGCACTCATCTATGGCTGTGTGTGTGTACTTATTTAAAAGCAAAATCATATTTACACTCATGCATTTATTGACTGTAACAAGAATTATGTCAATATGTTTTTATGTATGTAGTACTTCATGTTCAAATGCTTGATTTCATTTGCATTGCTATAAGTATATATATGTGTGTTTGTAAATATAGTATTTGTTGTGAGAAAAATGCTGAAGGCATACAAAGGCTTGAAATAAAATTCTCAAGTGTGGCTATTAAGAGTATGAATTATGTTTTCTAAATATTTTATAATAAATATTGAAACTCAATTTAAGAAATTGTGAAATAGAAAATTAATTTTAAATTAAATTTGTAGAAAATGTTTGCTAAAAAATAACGAATTTTAAAGAGATAATTTGTCTGTATCTAGCTTAAAATAGTAAAATTAACAAATTGTTCAATTAGTACTTAATTGACACTAAATTAAAGCAAATATCCCCGGAAGTCCGTAGAAGAAAGGGTTCAATTAATCAGAAATGAAATGTCATAAAAAGAATTCAGCGAATAATTTAATCCTACATCATAGACCTGTTAAGGACTATTTGTTGAAGTAAATTAAGTATAATTAAACATTATGAGTCAATTAACTCTTAATTCTCTCAGCGAATTATTTGATTTGTGCTCCTATTCATGTAAAATTTTGTAGATATTCCTCAAAGTCTTCGGAAATAAATAATATTTCAAACTACTCAAATCTAAATTTACGTTACTGCAGAAACATCTCCAATGCTCTATTATTATAACTAACTAGATACTTTATTCTCATAGTTGACCTTTTAACACTATTAATTAAATCTAAACTTCAATTTAGCACTCTATTTTCTGAGCTTTTTTAACAGTCGCTCCAAGTAAGTCCAAGTTCTGACTCGCAGTGTTGAGTATTCATATCTTGGAACAACGCACAGTGTTACAGCAAACCGTGTGAATGAATTACTTGTTCTCTCTTAAGGAATCGGTTAGATATCGATCTAAATTCATATAAACCATTTTTTCAAATTCATTTGTTATGACTACTAAGATATAGTGGTAATAGCTGATGCTACAAAAGCTTAACTGATCCTTGAAATCATTATCAATATCTATCAAAGTATTCTAAACATATTGTACATGAAGGATTCTAATGTGATTTTCGTGGACGAAATAGGATATGTTCTACTGTTTAATATACTATCTTTCATAGAAGTGTTGAAGAAGGGTATTTGCTTCATGAAAGAGACATCTTTGCAAACAGTGAACAATTTATTAATAAATGAAGTCAAACAGCCAATATTCTATATTTAAAAATCTCTTCACATAGTTCCATAATACAATTACTTATGAAGGTTTCGATATCTCTATCCGAATTTTTTCACGGAAGTGTTATTTAAGTGACTTAGTAATCATTATATAGGCATTTTATTGTGTTGAAAAAATCTTCTTCTTTGATTAAGCTGAATATTTCGACATGAAATCATAATAAAAAAGTCAACTTTTTGTGGATTAACAGGATGAAGCCGATTGAAATATTTACGAATTCTTCTGAAACAGAAATGCTTCAAGCAAAGTTCTTTTGATTGGTTCGTAGACTGCTACTTTGAAAGAAATTGAATATTCCAATATATAATATCCAAAATCAACTAAGTGCTCCATAATCTACACATATTCGTTAGTGTCGCGATATTCGAAGAAAAATAACATCATCGGAACGTGAGAAAAAGTTCCGATTGAAATTCAAATCGAGGAAACCATAAATTAAGCTAAGTTGTTTTAATTTTTTTATTCCACGAAGTGCAGTTAATAAGTGTGTGTAATAAATTTATCCCACTTTTTATAAACAATTTTGTTGTTGTTGTTGTACGTGTGTTTGTATATGAACACATGAACTTAAAGAAAGCCAACACAGCGGGTTGCAATGAGGCTGCGACGGAGCGTGAAAGAATTGGCGTAAAAAGGCGACCGCCCGTGGTGTTATCAATCAACACCAATTCAATGCAACATTTTGAGGCAACAAAAAACGATGCACAATGCGATGACGAAGAGCACAGCAACATGAGTTTGAAAAAACGTAAGATTGGAGAAATGGAGAACCCAAAGCAACTAACTTATCGTGCACTACACTCAACGCACCGTTACGCCCTCTTGCAACACGAGCGACGCTTATCAAGTACGAGTATATGCGGCATTTTGCAGGAAAGAAAAAAAATAGCCCGAAATACAAGGAAATGTTGCAAGTAAAATGTGAAATGAGCTTTATACGCAATATTGCCGCATGTAGCATGTAGCATACTCCATTCTGTCAAATAGTGAGTTCGCATAAAAAACCATTGCCATATGTACCCCGAAAAGAGTTTAAAAATCGAGTTGAGAAAAACAGTGGCAGCTTAGCAGTTAAGAAGCTGCAACAAAAGTGTAGATGTTGCAACAAATCACTGTTGCAGCAGCAGCTAATATGCCCAGTCACATATGCAAGTCATTTGTTACGGCTGCTTGCGTCGTAATACTTGCAACAAAGGCATTTGCTGTTGACAGCGCCAACACTTCGCCATTTGCTGCAGTGATGAATAACGCCGTTGCAAGTGGCGCAATTTGCAACACGAGTGCACACAAGCACTGATGAATTGTTTACAATTCGTCTGCGCGGTACAGTGCTGACTAGTTGAGATTGAGGCTGACAAGTGTTGCAAGTGCTGCACAAGCCAACAACAGCTGTGGCAACGCTACTGAAGTGAAGAGAGTCACGGTATATCGTTGATTGATAAATGGGCAATAGATTTATATGTGGCAAGTTACTGATATCGCAGATTTTCGCAAATTGCAAATGAAGTGAGGAAAAGTAATATTGCCACAGAAATTGGATGTGCACAAAAATGCATGTTGCACGTTGCTTGCAACAAAAACTGTCACGCTGCCACAAAAGTCAAAGCTGACAACCGCATACAAATTGTTGAAAATTGCAAGTAGATTAGATAAGCGTGCAACATTTGGTGCAGGTTGCAATATCCAGTTTGGGCAATATATATGCAATAGAGGCTTAAAACAAATTTCTTTCAGCTTCATTGCAAGTCAACACAACTGTGCTCGTGACTTTTGGCCTTGGCCAAGATCTTGTGCCATATAGACATGCATGCAACATTAATAAACATTTGCCGGTAGCGTTGGGCGTTGCAACCTTCGCTCTTGCTGTTGCATGCACTTCATTGATGCAATCATTTGCAGCGTTGCAAGATCAACCATAAGCAAAAACAGTGTAGATATGCAGTGCAATGCGATTATGACTGCGCTCATGGCATTCACCATGTAATCTGTGGCATACACAATGCAGGTCATACTGTTCGAAAAATGCGGAAGAGATGTGTGGCACGAATTGGTATCATACATATATGAACTCATACCTTCCTATTTTATTGGTTGCATCAACAATTGCTGTGCTACGTGCATGTGGCATGTCCGTATCTGGGTTGAAATGATTTACCTGCCATAATCGTTCCGCGCGAAATACACCTCTCAACACATTATTTAGCGATTAACCCTAAAGTGTTTTGGGTGCCCTCGTATGGCGCTCGAGTTTGTTTGTGTGTATGTGAGAGAAAATTGGCGCTTCCAGCGTAAAAATATATACATATGCGTTATTCCTGACTGCCACATTTCATTACGGCACTCATTTTTTATTAATAATGAAAATATACTGTGGGTGAGATGTTGAGGTTCGACCTAATGATTTATTGAAAAGAAAAATGGGGAATAAAAATCACAACCATAGCTTCAACTTAAACCTCAACTCAATCTTACTACCTTAAAACTCATACTCAACTATAAATTTAATGTCAATCTAATCCGAAATTTCAACCTCAAGCTTAAGTCTATCCTTAATCTTAGGTTTATGGTAACCTTAACCGTAACCATAAACTTAACATTAACATCGACTTAAACTTTAAACTTAACCGTAACCTTAAGCTTAACATTCACTTTACTCTGAACTGTAAGCAGAACCTTAACTTTAGACTTAGCCGTAACCGTAACCATTAACTTAATCTTACCTTTACACCGAACTTTAAGTGGAATCTGAATCTTAACTTTTTTTCAACCTAAGTCGCAACCTTAAAATTGAGGCTAAGTCTCTTTCATGAGGCATCAGTCACTCTCGTTCCACTGTACCTTGCAACCGAAAGCCATCGGTGCTTCTAAAATCAAAAAATTATTCTGCAGATTTTTCAAGCTCTATTGCAATTTGTTGTTTCATTTGTGGCATGATATCTTCAAGCAAATACGAGTGAGCGCACACACATATGTCATTATTTGTCGATATGTATATTATCCACAGCATTCAGCTAACATTTTCGACTGACAGTCCGCAGCCGCCGAAACCGTGGCAACTGATGCAGATGTTAAAGATTTGCTGTAAACGATAACTCGATATGCTCATTCACAACAACAACAAAAGTAATAACAATGCCGCACTGCAGTTCAAACCACCATGCCACATCAGCGATACAGCTACATACAGCAACAGCCGCAAGCTACCGCACAACAACGCGTGCCGCAATCGCACATTACGTTGCAAGACACTGCAAACTGGCACACATACTCGCGGCTGCACTGCACTTGGTAACACAAGCGTTGTTGTTGCGTTTTTATTTTCTCTATCATCATCCGCACTTTGCGGCTACAACTTCGTGTCGTGTCTTGCCCCACCCCAGCCCAATAGGTAGTACGAAGCGTGCAATCTGGCGCTGCAAGTGAGTGCTGTCTTGTCACCGCCTCAGAGGTTAAAGTGTACGCTCACAAACTTCTTTCTACTTCGACTTCTTTCTTTGCCGCTGCAGTCGGTGGTGGCGCGGTCGCAACCTCAGGTGATACTCGCTCGCGTAGCAAACGAAACGAAACACTCTACGCCAAGTGGGTGTTTACGCGCAACCAATAACAACAAAAACTCATCAACACTGCATCTCTATTGTGTGGCATGTGTTTATGGCTTATGATGTGGCATCGTTGCAACATGCCACAATTGCTGCTGCTGCGGTGGCGGCGGCATATGTGTAAGTGCACCTTTGCGGCGCGTTTGGTGGGTGGTGGCACGTTGTGGCACGTTGTGTCGCTTTGTTGCCTGCAGTAGCGTGTAAATTGCTGGAAATTTGCAATTTCACAGCAGATTTTCATGCGCTTGCCATAATAGTTTTCCTTTTGCTTGTGTCTTTTATTTTATTTTATTCAATTTTTGGTAGTTGAAGTGCGCTTTGTTAGTTGTTGGCGCTGATCTGACGATTGGTGAATGCAATTCGATGTTCCCACTTTTGTTATTTGTTTGATGCAACTTGTATATTGAATATTTTTGTTGTTATTCGATATGCATAAAACAGCAAATAACCAGTTTTCACTCAAATTCAAACTTAATAGTGAAATAAAACTCAAGCACAAAATGAACTATAGTTTTCCACTAACTTAGCTCAAAATTTGACCAGGTAAGATAAGGTAAGATTTAATCCTAAACCCATTCAATAGCCTCAATTATATCTCAAACCAACTAAAAAGATGATGCCAGTCTCAAACTTGAACTCAACTCATTTTTTAATTTTATCTCAGAGTACATTATAATTTAACTGGAAGTGTAGTGAACACTCAGCATTAAGCTTTACTTATAAAAACATAAACTCAACTTAAACCTTATTTTTAACTCAAAAATAACTTAAAGTTTAATAGAATGGAAATCTCAAACTTTAAAAATCTGGAAACTCAAAATTCTCGAAAAACTCGAACTCAAAACACAGCAACTTCGAGTAAAATTTCGGAACCTGAAACTCATACTCAAGGTTCATACTCAAAATCTTACTAAAAGTCAAAACCTTATATGGAAACTCACTCAGAATTACTACTAATTCCACTCAACTCAATCAACAACTCAAACTTCAACAAGAATTGAAACTCAAATAAAATTAACTCAAGGCTCATACTCAACATTTTACTAAAGGTCAAAATCTAATATGGACTCACTCAACTCAATCAACAACTCAAACTTCAACAAGAATTGAAACTCAAATAAAATTAACTCAAGGCTCATACTCAACATTTTACTAAAGATCAAAATCTAATATGGACTCACTCAACTCAATCAACAACTCAAAGTACAACACGAATTGAAACTCAAATTAAAATTTGAAACTTGAGCTCATTCTAAACTTGATTTAGATTAGAGCTCGATCTCGAAAGTTCAACATAAAACTCATTTGAAACTGCAATATAAACTCGTGTTTAAGGTTTTGTATTGATGAACAGCTCTTAGATATTCTTATTGGTTTCGTAGGGAAATCCTAGAACTAGTCTTGCATTTAATTTATAAAGTTGCCACTCTTTGCTGTACCCAATATGAACTTTAGGCAACTTTTCTCCCGAGTTATGTATTCCTACCGATACAGACGGCTTTCTGCTCGAATTTAGTTTAACAGTTAACAAAAAATAAACGTTATTTTACCACCTAAATCTTTGTTTCGAACGTTAGTTTATCTCACTATTACTTTTCATTATTTCCATATATATTCTCCTTAACTTAACGCCATTTCGCATTTGAAAACTTTCACTTAACATATTTTATGGCTTAACTTCAGCCATTCGCACCATAATTGCACTAACTTAACTTCGTTGTGCACACAAACACACACAAGTGGTAAACACACGCACTGGCATACTGATATTCGCTTGACTCATAAAACTTCATTTAATTTAACAAAATGGCTGCACTTCTCCTCCACATTCGCCAATAATTACTTTGCCAATTACAGCTGCGAAAAGTTTTTACACAATAAATTTTCATTCAAAATAACACAGATCAATAACTTTTCCAATCAACCCAATTTGTGTAAATCCCTCAATTGCAGTGCAGCCCTAGCAAAGCTATAAGACCAACAACAATAAGGTGGAGTTGAAAAATCGACAGAAACCCGAAGCTAATCGACATTTGTTTTCATAAGTGCGAAGCGCATGAACTACGCTACGCTTAAGTCGAAGGCAAACAACAACAACAAAAACGAAAACAAGCGCTTCTATTTAGCTAAGAAATGCAGGAGTGTTCCTGAGCCATATACATATATATATATGTATGCAGTTGGCACCCCCACTTCTTCCAGTCTTTGGTTTATTGCTTTACTTTATTCTAAAACAAATAAATCGAGTTGTAAATTACAGCTTAACACTTTTCAACCCCGTTAAATGGCTAAGCACCTATACATAAATAAGTTCATATATAAATAAATATATATGTATATAAGAAAGTACGAATACATACTAAACCTATTCAACTGCAATTTAAGCCACTTTTCCTGCGGGTGGTTGCTGTTGATTGGACTCAGGAGTTAGTTGAGCTACTTTGCTTTTATTGCAAATCGTTTACCCTAATCCTTGCGTGAAGAGTTGCATGCTCGTGTGCTGTATGAATTGTTTACCTAGCGTGTCGCCAGAGGTTGCCAGATGTTCGGATTTTCGCTTGCTTCCTAAAATTGCTTCAAGAAATAACTTTTTAATTACCAGCAAGCATTTGTAAACCACTAAGTCTCGAAATTAATTTTTCGAGATCCCGAAAATTTTCAGTACCGAAATTTTTTCTTCGGGTAACCGAAAATTTCGGGATTGAAGTTAACTTATATAGTGTTTTTTGCTGGAAATTTTAAAATAAAAAAATTTAAAAAATATAGGTTATAGTTATTGAAAATTTTCGGGATCCCGAAATTTAAATCTTCAATTCCGAAATTTTTAACCGAAAATTTTTTGCCATTAAAGATATATAAAAAAGATATATAAAAAATTATAATAATTGAGCAACATATAAATATATTTTTTTGAAACAAATTTATATTATAACCCTTTCAAACAATCTGGCAACCTCATATTCCCGTATTCAACACTTTAAAGTCCTTCATCTGCTCTACCCTGCTGACTCATGCACCAATCAAGAACAGTCAAAGCCGCCACCGACGGACGCATGAACGACGAAGTGCTGCCGAGCTGACAAGCTGGCTGACGAACCCCCAACATGCATTTATTGCAAAACTTTTCCAATTATTTTCCCAATTTCCACATTTAGCCCAAAAAACTTGATGGGCGAAATTGAGCGATATACGTCAATTCCATGAGCTGTAGACAGTCGTTCACTGCCTCACACCGAATATTTCAAGAGGTGAAGCGCTGCCTTCCATGCAACGAAGAATCGCTTTTGTTTTTGAGTGTGTATGTATGAGTGTGTGAATATACATAGAAGCGTGCTTCATTCTTATTCAACTCCTTTGCAGCTCATTCACTTACTCATGCCGTCAATTCCTCAGCTTTTGCTTCATATCCGTCATTGACGACGTCTCGCCTCGACTACAAGCTACACACACACACACACATACACTCATTCACATTGACGCTGACAAACAAACTTCAATTAGTGCAAACAACACCGCAGCCGCATCAATCAAGCGGAAATAAACAACGGTGTGCATGTTGGCTGGCGGCCACTGACGCTACGACGAAGGGAGGAGAGTTCGCTTATTTGCCCAGCGAACTTGAGCCAATTGCGGCAAGTACTGAGAATTGCAGTGTGTAAAAATAAAAATAAATAAATAAGAAAATGCAGCTGAGAAGCGTGGCTTAACAAGCTCACAAGAACACACACATGCTTACTCACACACAAACATACTCACACATACACACACATATTCCGGCCTGTGCATGCACCCTGTGTGTATGTGCACCCAGGCATGACGACGCATATAATCCTGCGGCTAAGAACTAATAAGTCAATCAAATTGGCTTGAGCTGGAGTGTTGATCGCTGGCAAACAACAGCTATAATAATACAATAACAATAACAACAGCAACAGCAATAACTTAAAACTCTACAAGCCATGAGGTGAAGAGTCACGAATTCATTTTTAAATGCCTGCAACTCTGACATAAATATGCGCACATATATCATCTGTCATTATATATGTGTGTATTCTGTAAAATATATATATTCCATTTGATTTACACCCCGATTTTCGCCAATTGTTTACACTTTCTGCCAACTCCTCGTGCCATTTAGTGAACTGTATCGTTTTCTTTATTTGCTCATCTGTCTTGCTTGCAGTTTTATTGTTTTACAGCACGACTGCCTTGGGCTCTAGAAATAAAATTAACAAAAAACAGCAATAACAACACATGGCGCTTAAACGTGCAAATAAATACGAATGCGTGAGGGCACTCGCAGGCTGTTACAATTTTTTGACATCTTCCTTATTAAATAACGAGAAAAGCGAAGGGTCCATTGTCAGCAGTGAAATATATGAACGTACGAGGATAGGTGGATAAGTTAATCGTTGTTTTATGAATTATATTGTTTTGTGTTATTTTTTAATCTAATGGAATAGTCTCTCTTCTGGTCTTTATTCCATAGCAGCATAGATATCTGAACTAGGCCACTAAGATCAAAAATAAGTATGTGCCTTTTTATGGAGAACCCTCCACATCCCATATAAACTTCATTGATAATACTTTCATATTTACTCTTTCGTCTGCCCCAAGTCGTTGTCTAGACATCGGTTACAGCATCCAAACTCATCCTAAAATAGCGTTGGAATAACAGTTATTCTTGCCTTCTTCTTGAGTGCGGTTGACACCGCTTACGCGGTTATAACCGAGTCCACGACAGCGCGCCATTTATTCCTCGTTTTGATAGTTTGGCGCCAATTGGTAAAACCAAGTGAAGCCAGATCCTTCTCCACCTCGTCCTTCCAACGGAGTGGAGGTCTCCCTCTTAATCGGCTTCCACCAGCGGGTACTACATCGAGCACTTTCAGAGCTGGGGCGCTTTCGTCCATTCGGACAACATGACCTAGCCAGCGTAGCCGCTGTGTTTTTATTCGCTGGACTATGTATATGTCGTCGAATAACACATACAGCTCATCGTTCCATAGTCTGCGGTATTCGCCGTTGCCAATGTTCTGAGAACCATAAATCTTGCCCAAAATTTTCCTCTCGTAAACTCCTAGTACCGTCTCATCGGATGTTCACATCGTCCACGCTTCTGCACCATTAAGTAGAACGGGAATGATGAGGGACAGTTAGAGTTTGGCTTTTGTCCGTCGAGAGAGGACTTTACTTTTCAATTGCTTACTCAATCCATAGTACGAAACAGTTATTAGACCACCATAATTCGAAGGTCACTTTAGACTTTTGGAAATGTGGAAAGTATATAAAACTGGGCATCTGCTATTTTTAACGACTTTTTTATTTATTATACTCTCGCAACAAATGTTGCTAAAGAGAGTATTAAAGTTTTGTTCACATAACGGTTGTTTGTAACACCCAAAACTAAACGAGTTAGATATAGGGTTATATATACCAAAGTGATCAGGGTGAAGAGTGGAGTTCAAATCCGAATGTCTGTCTGTCCGTCCGTCCGTCCGTCTGTCCGTCTGTGCAAGCTGTAACTTGAGTAAAAATTAAGATATCTTGATGAAACTTGGCACACATATTCCTTGGCACCATAGGAAGGTTGCTTTCGAAAATGAGCAAAATCGGACCACTGCCACGCCCACAAAATGGCGAAAACCGAAAACACATAAAGTGTCATAACTAAGCCATAAATAAAGCTATGGAAATAAAATTTGGTATGAAGGATCGCACTATGAAGGGGTATATTTGGAAGTAATTTTTTTGAGGAAGTGGGCGTGGCCCCGCCCCCAAATACGTTTTTTGTATATATCTCGCAAATCAATAGAGCTATATAAACCAAACTTTCTGCAATCGTTTTTTTCCCAATCCCAATGATATGTTGTGAAAATAGGCCAAATCGTTTCACAACCACGCCTACTTCCTATATACCAGAACTTTGAAGACAATCTGAATCGTTTACTTTACAGTATATAAAGTAAGTACTAGTGAAGATATCGGTGTAGAACTTTGCACAAATGCTATGTTAATAGTGTGGCAACCCCATTCTAAAAATCGCCGAAATTGGACCATATATCGAACACGAGGACCTCGGTGCTTCTAACTTAATATTAGGGTGTCCAACATTCAATGGACTTTATATAATATATATGACGAATATGTGGGTCAAATTGTGTATTATATATTATAAATAAATTGCGAGAGTATAAAATGTTCGGTTACACCCGAACTTAGCCCTTCCTTACTTGTTTCTTTAAGCGTTATCAGGCTCTATTGCCTCACACTGCCTGCTCTATATCCCACCCTTGAACTTAACTTTCAAATAATAATTTTCAAATAATTCTCCTTTGCATAAATTCCGCGTTGAAAATGTCTTTTGTATAAATGAAATTCAACTTTATCACAAACAAAAGCAAACTCAACCGATATGGCCAACAGAAGCTATACAACAATAGCACAGCCAACTGTCTTTTATAATTATTGAATGCTTTAACAGAAACCAACCAAGTATTTGCAGCATCAAATCAGCCATTGTAAAATAATTAGATACGCTGTGATCTCCGTTGCCATGGCAGCATTTAATCAGCATTATTACAACAAAGGCGCTTACTTGTCCGTCAAAGGACAATCAATCCACCTATTGTGCCATGGAATTCATGCAGAATTTATGGCTCGATTTATGAGCCTATTTAATGCGCCAAATTTCGATGAGAACAAAGCGCTGATAAATGACAGTTGGCCTGCTGGTTTAAGTACGCCACGTACATATTTACATAATTGAATGGGGTGGAGAGTGGTGTATTCTACGAACCTAATTTGAGTTGTTTATAAAGAGTGCTGTTTCTCCTTTAATTGATATCACTTCCATAAGGTAATACTTCTTACTTGTTGTTGTTACCAAAAGTTTAAGGTTGAGTTCTTTGAGATGTTGGTGGTACGATGGTTTTTCTAAGAACATAGCTAACCATTGCACTTAGTAATGACGATTGCAAAAAATAGTCGAAAAGGCAGCTGAGTTCCCTTGCTTCCATTTATGTACATGATGATTTCATCAGATATGGTATTACTGGGTACATCGAAAATGTTTGACAGAATATATTTCCATTTCGGAGAAAGATTCAAAACTTTCCTAGGGTTATCATTTCAAATCTCTTATGAATTTAGCACAAACTTCAGGTGAAGGGAAGGAAGTTATTTGTACATATATGGTAAAAAATATTTCAGTAGTGGAATGATTCAGAAATATAACGGTTTTAGGTCTTTCTCCATCTATCTAACTTTACGTCTGATTCCTTATTTTATAGCATGTTTACTTAAAAATTCTTCACACTTCCAGTTTTACATTGATTTTACGATTTTATTGCCTTGCTCTCCCCGACGATTCTTTATATTAGATCCCCAACTCTCAGATTTTACTACCTTCTCACACTCCTTATTTTATTACATTGTATAAATGTATACAAAATAAAATTTTACAATAATTTATTGCTTACAATTGACGCCGAATTCCAAAAAGCATTGTCTACTTTTAGGCGCTCAAACCCGAGAAAACAGCAAAGCAGCTTATTTTAATGCCACCACTTAAAAGTGAACAATGTAGAGGAGAGTATGTACTCTAATATACTTTACAGAGCGGTTGAAGAGTGTTATATTTGATTTCTAAAGTGTCAGGCTCAAATAAATATGGTCTTCAGCTAAACTTGTGTGTGTTTTCATGCAAATAAGCTTCCTATATATAATTTTCTTCCTTTATTACACTTTTCTTTCAAATTTGTTTACCTTTTTTCATTTTAATTTCTGCCTTATATTTGCTTGAGGCATACTTTCAGGCGCATTGCAGGCATAAGCTGTAAATATAGCTCATTTATATGTATTCACATACACAAAAGATAATAAATTTAACAACCGGCAATTAAATTTATACTTTTGTTTATTTTTTTAACGGTACCTATAGTTCTGAGCATGTATGTGTGTTGTGTATATATATACCACTTACTTACTTCCCTCTTGGCATTCACTTCATTTTTATTGTAACAACAACTTGTACAGCAGCTATAAAATGGGGTCATTAAAAAATGTGAAAAGAAATGACTGGTCAAGCCCAACGCTTATATATATCTAAATATATATATATACATTCGTTTGTATGTATGTGTGATTTGACCATTCTCCGCCGGAAGGTGTTTAGGGTGGGTGGGCATTAGCGATTTTAAAAAATGTTTTCGTGCTGCAGATTTTTTATAGCGCAAACTCGTGTTGCATATACAAACACATAAACGTACATTTATTACAACAACTGCGAATAAAAATCAAAACAACAACAACCGAATAAGAAATTTATAAAGCATACAAATCGCGTTTAACTTTCAACTTTTAATGCCATCTTGCATAAATCTTCATTTCACTTCGCATAACCATACAAGAGCATAGCTCCACAGCGATGTTGTGTCGCACATTGCACGCCATTTTAAATGCTTGCCATTTTATTAGAACATAAAACACGCACTGACACAAAACAGCTACTCCACTTCCACACTCTCTTCAATTTGCCAGTTAAATTGGATTGTTTTGTGTGCGTGAATGTGTTGTGCTGCTGTGTATTGTAGTTACGTAGTGTTGCCACGTTGTTGCGCATTGTTAGTTTGGTACAGGAAGCCTATAAAAATCAGCAGGTGTATCCAATTACCAAATTTATACGCACATAAATTTGAGCACCTTAATTTGTGCGCTCTATTGTTGGCAGATTTTCAAATGAATTTTGAATTTCGTTAGAATTGTGCTATCAAACGGTTTTATTGGTTAACGTTTCTATGCAAATTTTTCGCAGACAAGTTGAGAGTAGAGTATATTGTGTGGGGTTTGAGTAATTACGAGGTTTTGCTTAGTTAAAATTTAATTAAATATAGCTGAAGAATAAGGTGTATGAGAGACAAATAAAAAATAAAAATAAAAATAAAAATTAAAAATCTGGTATAGTTTCAAAGTAATATATATAAAATAATAAATCGAAGCATATCTCTAGGCTTATACGATGGGTATAAACTGGACGCTTTATCAATTTTCAAAGGTGTTCATTCAGAAGAACATGAGTTTTGTTATTACTTATGAAAACAAATTAAAAACTTAAGCATACGTTTAGGCTTATATAGGAAATTGTAAATAAATGTATATAATATACGTTATTATTCATCTTCAATTGGTCATTATTCATTTTATTTATTTTTTAAATTCGTTAAATGCTTTCTAAAGAGAGATTTATACCTTCTTATTGTAGATCTAGCTCAATAGCAAGGCATTAAAGCATGTAAATATGTTATTAATAAAAAGTAAAAAAATTAATTAAATTATTTAAGTTTAAAATTAGAATATTAAATGTTAAAATATTGCCTACATTTAGGCGAAGCGGTTATATTTAAAATTTACCGAAGTCGCACACCATATTCAGTTAACTGCAATAATTTCATGCAATTTAAGCAATATTTTGCTGAATATAATCTTTGATATAGAATAATAAGTATTCAAGTTCGAACAGACTATAAGTTTTTAATGAAATATTGTATAATATGATACTTTCTCCTAATAGCATCCCATTTTATAGAAAAAATGAAAGCTGTTGCAATAAATTCAAGCTAAACATAATTACTGAAAATAAAAATGTTACATAATAAAATCCAGTTGCAAGAGAAAATATTTTTGCTGGCACTGACAATGAGTATAAATAACCGAATTATTTTTGCTAAATAATTCACACACAGATTTCATAGCAACCTCACAGCTCACTTACGCTAATTCTATTGAACAACAACAACAATAGAAATATCGGTGTCAATAACAACAGTATCAGGTTAGAACATTGTCATTATTGTCACTATCAACGATGATTTCAGCACCACAACTAAGATACACCTATGGGGTCGACTTCGACTGAGAGCTAAGAGCAATTTAAACAACGAAGAGCAGTAGAAGTAGACATCTATATACATACATATATATAGATATTGAACTGTACAAATACAACAATTGAAACGTAAAAGTCTTTCGATATGATAAAGTATAAAAATATCGAAGTTTGTCGTTAAGTATGTAGTGTTGTTTTGCTACTAAAATTAAATAGAAACACGTTAATATTTATATTTCTGGTATATGGCATTTCTATACATAACATAAGGGAGAAAGTGCAAATTCAAGTCAATATATATAATATATAGACATTGAAGGTGTTCAGCAGCATCAATGCATATTTGTATAAGTTTGATTGCTCACAACAAAGCAACTGACAGCTGAGACAACTCTCAGCGCAAATTTTGCACACCTACATACACATCAGTTAAAGATTATTTGCAAATATCAAAGACAGAACCAGATATATATGCATATACAAAAGTATATTTTAAACAACAACTATACACACAACTATCTCTACGTAACCTTTTAAAGCGCACCGCCAGCCGCTGCCAAGTGTCAAGTAAACAAATACACGCAAACATGCCCACCAGCAGCATAAATTTTAAACGCTTTTCCTTAACTTTCTGTGTGTGATTTGCATTAACCGGCGCGGCTGTAAGCGTCTTCCGCTGTCACTTTTACAATGCAAATTAAGCACATAAACATACACACATGAGTACATATGAGTATATATGAGTACATATGAGCATATATTTGCACCTTTCTATTTGTATTTGCCACAAACAGTTTGTGCGTATTTACTTTGTGCCATCATGCAGCCGCAGGCGTTGTTGATTTGGCGCTCAGCAGCAGTCGACCAGCATGCGAACGCACAAATGTATTAATAATAAATGCGACACAATGAAAGAAGCGTCAATTAGCTGCCTCTGTTTGTGTGTGTTTGTGCGGGTTTATGTGCTTAAGCCAGACATTTTCAATTCAATTAGATACGCACGCACACCTTTGTCTTAGTCTCATTCTGCTCTCGAACTCTCCCTTTGCTCCTAACTCTACCTCCGCCAGCCAACTCCTTTCACTTGCAGCGCACTTTCCATACCTTCCTTCCACGCTTTGGCAACACCTTCAAAGAGCGAATCCGCTTTACTCGCCGTTCTGCTCTGCACAGCGACATCACGCGTGTTGCAAATATTTTTGTATGCTAATTATGGTATAATTAAATGCATACACCGCCAGCTAAACTACAATGCAAACAAGCGCACACCTCCGTACATACGTTGAGAATGGATTAAAGCTCACAAGCACACCAATGCTTTCACACACTCACACCCAAGCGCTTGAGCGCTAATTTGCTAAACACATGTTGCCGCCCACGTACGCTGCGCACAACCCACGAATTTCCGCAATTAGATTGAGTCGCTTTGAGAATATAATCCTTTCGCTACTTTTTAGCGACGTGTTTTAGTGCGTGTGAGTGTGTGTGTGTGTGTAATAGCCGTTAGCGTTTAACTAGTATGGAGGTGAAGGTAGTTTCAGTTGCCTACACTTGGGCGTAGCGCGAAGCACACGCATCGCTACTCACGTGACGCTAATTTAATATTTTAATTAGCAACTAAATGTGTGTGCCACAAAGCGCGCCAGCACTTATATCGCACACACCTACATTATTAGAAAGCAGTGTGAATGAAATGAAATGAACAGTTGTTGGGGAAAAGAATGCTGTAAAAAGCATTTGTTTTACATGAAACGTTTGTGATTGTTCTTTGCAGGAATGTGCGCGTTGCAATTATCATTGCCTTACGGCGTGTACTCGCTAGTGTCCTAGATTGTAGGAATTATCGCGCGCTTCTGCTAGCAATTATCATTTTATTTTTATCTGTAACACATATGCACCTCGGATATCGTTTTCACTTCTACTCATTGCTCTACCTTGTTGAGTTAGTGATTTTAATTATCCAAAAACATTCTTTCATTAATTTGATTTTTATGAGATTGCTTTTTTTTAGTCTGCAAGGCAGTCAGGTGTAATATCAGCTGTCTCTAGTGTTTCCGGTTAAGATATACTATACATACATACATATATACCGTATATATTTCTGTACAACAAATAGCTTCTAATATAAGGAAGTTCGTTCTACATACACTCTTTCTATATATATATTTGTATACATTTGGGGGTCTGTGTGTGCTTGAAACAGTCTTCGATATCTTAATTATGCAGCTGTCGCACTTTCCATATGAATATAGCAGCTTACTTGCGGTTTAATTAGTTTTAATGAAATTATTAACCTACTATTTAAGGGTAATACGACTTAAGTGTGGCTTTAAAGCGTTATGTAAGCCTTCTTTATAAATGTTTCGTAATTATTATAACATATTTAATTTGTATAATTTATTAATATGGAAGGAAAACAGCAGAATCTGTTGAAAATTTAAAACTTTTAATTAGCACCTTGAATGCTCGTTGATTTCAGTATAATAAAGTTGGCATTTGAAGCCGCTCATAAATCACATTGGTTACTGAAATTATTTTCATAATTTGCTGACTTCTTTCGTTCAGTTGTTCAATTTACAGTGGAACTTCCATAACTCGAACTTTTGAATTGGCAATAGCGTTTAGAAATCCAATTTCATACAAATTTCCTGCCATAACTCAAACTTCTTTAACTTGAAGCTATCCGTTAATCAAGCTCTTGAATTGGCAATAGAAGACAAATTTCATAGAAATTTCTTTCCATAAATCGAACTTTTCGACCGGGCATAATACAAAAAATAAAATTTTACTATCGACGCGGTATTTAAAAAGAGTCCCTATATTCGTATGGAGGTGGAAAATATATGAAATATGATATTACTCTTATGGATTTCATAAATCATATAACAAAGGAATGGGATACCGAAGTCAAGAGCCAAACAATAGCAAAGTGAAACTAACAAAAATGCAGAAAGCATGTTTCAATGTATTTAAAGATAGTAAAACTTATTTCTAAGTAAATAAATAAAACTGTCTATAAATATATATTTTAAAGCTTTAAAAAAAAAAAATATTTTTTAATTAAAAATTCTATAACTCGAAGTCACCCTAACTTTAAGTTTTTTTGTGGATTATGGTGAATCGTGTTAGAGAAGTTCCACTGTATTTTCATAGAAAATAATTGACAGAGTATGAAATCTAAAAATTCTCTTCAATAAAAGATAACCTATAGTGGATTTCCTTTCATAAAATTTAACCTAGAAACCAAAACCATATTTGAGTGTTTCGATACAAATCCCTACCACTACTAATTTTATTTTTTCTACGGATAAGAGCTTTTTATAAACTTGAAATGGTTGGAATCCTTCTTTGGCAGTTCATTAACATCAGCGACAGAGTGAAAATCGGAAACATTTGAGGAATAACCACACCTCCAGCATACAAGTAACGATATTATTCAAAATTTCTTAAAAGATAGACGATAAAAATTGTTGAAGAGTTTATATAATGGTCTTCTACATATAAAAATAATCGCACAAATGACTACACTCTAAGAATTGGAAAATATTGTATTATTACATTTTTCTTATCTCGGCCAGAAAGTGACAAAAAGTGAACCAAAGTTGTACCTACCTACTATAGTGATATCTTTGATTCGTCAAATATTAGAGAGTAGCGAATCGAACGAACTACAAAAGCTGTTTAAACAGACTGTAAGCACTTTTGGTGCAACTTTGCGATTACCTATAGCACCTAAGCATAAGCATTTTGTTTCTCCCTTTGGTGAACAAATGCTTCTTCAAGTCATGTTTTAAGTTATAAAATTTTTGATTTGGACAGTTATACCATATTTGAACTACACTATAGCAAAACTTGTCCAAATCAGTAAAAACAAAACCAGGTGGCATTGAAGAAAGCGGTTATACAAATTTAAGAAGGTAATCGCATACTCTCTCATATCGAACTCTAATACATTGTATAGAGATACTATTTGAAAAGTATTAAATTGCAAAAACGAAATATTTATTTTGAAATAATAATAATTCATTTCGGCAACGATGAAAATATTTATAATTAAAAAAGCGCTGCTCTTGGTATTTAGAGATTTTGTATGAGAGGGAATTAAGTGAAATTGAATATTTGTATGGCATATATGTACATTGAAATTGAAATTCAACTAACAATAAATAAAATATATTTTGTTTAGAAAATATGCAATGCGCGCCATTATGCACAACTAATGAATTCAAATATGCTTTATATGCAATCTGCGCGCAATCATATTGTATGCAGTGATTTATTTGCCACACTTTGTTTCGGTACGCTTGCAAATAATGGTGGCACTGCGGCACAATTAAAGTCGTTAAAATTTCAAAATATGCATTATATACTATTATATATATGTATATGTATGGATGTGAAAGCGATTTATATATACATATATATTAACAGCATTTTCCATTGAACTGTTCAACACTTAATGCCGCTGCATGCGATGCTGGCAAGTTGACAGCACCAAAATTTATGCCTGACACTTGCTGGCGTTGCATAAACAATAAGCAGCAGCAGCAGCGGAAAAGTGGCACAAAAAATAGATTTAAAATCGTATATAAAGCGCATAAGACAATGGGCAAATCGCAGAGACAATGCGAATAACGTGAAATGCCAACACACACACATACACACGTATAAACAATTAAATGCATGTGTGTAGGCGCAACAAAGCGGCCAAAAATGGTGCAAAAATTGACAGGAAAATCGAAAAAAGGAAATTTAATAAAAAAATTGAATCGAAAATTGGCATAAAAAACTCATATAAAATTAAATTGTATTGCAATGCATTGAATTGAATTGCCATTCAAAGGAAATTTATGAAGCAGGAAGCAAATAATTGAATATGAAATAAATATGGAAAATGAGAGAAAAAAGCGACGAAAAGTGTTAGAGCAACAACAACAAAATCAACGACTGTCACAAAAGGCAACGAAGGTCGCGCTGGTTGTGGTTAACTTTAAACGTTTAAACCACTTCATGCCACATGCCACATACAGCTGCAAAAAGGTGTCGCGCTTGTCTGCGGTTGACTACGTTTGCTTACCACGCTTGCGCCAAACTTAAACTTATGCGCCGCGCCACCACGACGTACCGTTGGGATTTCGCAAGCGCTGGCTTATAAGCTTATATGTGGCAAGTAAGCAAGTAAAAAAGTGGCATGAAAAAAAACCGAAGTGTTAAAGTGTTTCAAAATGTTTTGTGCGCAAAATTTGGGTGGGTGTATCCAAAACTAGCTGTAAATTAAATAAAGTGGCGACAACTTTGATTTATGGTCGCCAAGCGTCGGCGTCGCCGCCTGCGAGTCGACACCAATCAAACGGCGAGTCAATTGCAAGTCACACCAAGTCAAGTCGCAAGCTAAAATGAGTGGAATTGAATTGAATTTCATTTATAATTGCACGGGTGATTAGAAGTAAAATGACAGCAGCAAGTCAAAAGGTGTTGCAAGTACTTGGATTTGTTTGGAAGTGAAAAATTATGTGCGCAAATAAAAAATGAAATTAAATTGAAATTTGCATATCACAGATTGAGGTGAATGCTGTCACACATTTAAATAAATATTTATGTTTACACCAACATAAATTGTCGCAATATGTTGCACAATTATGCATAAAGCGCGCTTGCCACAAGCAAAGCTATATAAAAATGTATATATACATAAGTAAGCGCGAAACTAATTAAAAGCGTAAATTCAAATGAGCTACACATAAAACTCGAAAGATTATGCTACATTTATTATTATGAAAAGTTCCTGCCACACGCTGCACACGCTCCACACGCTTACTTGCAAACGGAAATGCACTGACACACCATGCAACTTGGCAACTTAGCTTTCAATTAAAATCACATAAATTCATTGACAATACTTGTGTGTGTTATTAAAGCGTTTAGCTAGTGAGACTTGATTAGCAGCTTAAGCAGCAGCTGCGTCTGTGCGCATGCGCACAATTTCCTTAATGTTGCAAGGCATGTAGCTGCGCCTATGTGGCTGTTTTGAAGATTGCTCAAGCTTCATTTGCCTCATAAAAATCTATTTAAACAACGCGCGAGCTGGTCACACACCCACACATATTCATACACTCACACTCATGCGCGATGATGATTACTTTAATTGTTGCCCTAATGGAGTTTTGTCATAAAATTACGATTATTATTATTACTTGTACGCTATGCACCGCTTTTTCTGGTGTCTTCGGAAGATAGTGTGTGAATTGATTGCGGGTAGAGTATTTCTTTATATATTTAAATGTGTGTTGGAGTTTTTTCTGCATGCATATATAATAAAGAAGAGTCTCTTTCTGAGCATCACTTAAAAGCAATTCGTTAAGTGGCTATTTTTATTGTTATTTTATTTTTACTAAAATCATCAAAGAAAGTTGAGAAAAATAATAAAAAATACAGTCAGGAGCCCTACCCACTCTTTCCTGTTGGTTGCAATATATTCTCTTTGTATTCTGAATCTAACATTCCTCTCTCTATATCATATCTGGCCTTACCGATGAAATTGACTCACTGCGCTTATATTATTTTGCAATCAAGATTCAGTGTTTCATTGCAGTGAAATGTATCGCTCATTTCAATTCCATTGCGTTCCGCCCCTTAATTTGAACTTAACTTAACTGAATTCAACTTCCGTCCCTTAGTTTAATTTGACTTGTGCATTTTATTTGTTTCAATACCATTTCGTTCCATTATATTCCATTTTTAACTGACTTCACATTTTTTGTTTAAAAAACATATTTCATTTTATTTGAATTCCTCTTATTTCATCGATATCTTATATATGGCACATGTCTAATGGTTCTGCTCTACTTGATTTCACCTTGTTTCTTGCAATTGAACGTTTTTTGATCTATTTAAGTTCTATCATTTTAAACAAGGTCTTGTTATTTTATTTGTCTTCAATTCCGTTCCACTTAATTTCTTTCCCTTCTAGATGATCCTTTTAACTTAATTTGATCTCATTCCCGTTTCCTTTTTGTTTCACTTGATTCAAATCAATTTTATTTCCAGATAAATTCTGACACTTAATTTTTTTTTCTTTCTCCACTGGATGTCTGTCAAATTTCAATTGATTTTGTTCAGTTCCTTTTTAAATTTCCTACCATATCGTTTCATTTTCGTTCATTCCCTGCTTCCAAAATGAAAGCTATTTAACTTAAGTTAGTTTAAGTCAATTCCATATAATATCATTTCGCTTTGTTCTATGTTGAACCGTTTCATGTTTCATTTTCAGCTTTTGAATATTCCAAAGTTTCTATGGCCGACACATATTACTAAACATTACGCCTAATTTATCAATAATATATTTTTAAACAAGTTCTACAATCTACTCTAACTTTAATTTCTTCTTTCATTTCAGTTCTACGCGATGACTTCCGCTCGCAACCGAAGGACACACGTGTGGCTAAAGGCGAAACAGCTCTACTGGAATGTGGTCCACCGAAGGGCACACCAGAACCGGCGCTAATTTGGGTGAAGGTGAGTACGAGGAATTCTAAAATGTACTTTACAGGATTATATATATACCTAACACATATCTTCTTCTTCTTGACTGGCGTAGGCACCGCTTACGCGGTTATAGCCGAGTCCAACAACACATATAAACTACTAAAAATCCCAAAAATTATCATCCAAAGGCAAAACTAGACCAAGAAATTCCAGACAAAAGCACCCAAAAAATCTGCACCTAAACATCATGCATTGCAAGCTGTCACACCGATGCTTGTTGCATTCAAAAAGTCGGTTATTACTGTGTTGCAAACACGCTGTTGACATGCTTGCATAATGCATGCGACGGCACTGTGGCAAATGTTGCAGTTGCAAATTTACATGCTGCTTCTTCATTTGGATTTTCCCACTGCAGAAGGAGAATTATAAATAAATAAAAATGTTATTAGAGTACATGCGCAGCAGGTTGTCAGCTGGCAGCGTTCACTTACATATGTGGGTACACGTTGACTTTCAGTTATGCAAATATACTCTCAAATGTACATATGTTATGTGACTGTGTATGTGTGTGCGTTTAAGCATAAATGTTGCCGTATTTATTTGCACAAATGGAAAAGCTGTGAATTATTTATGCGCCTGGCTGTCAGAAAGCGAAATGTGTGTGTGCATAAATTCGCTTTGAAATTGATATGTAAATGCAGGCGGCAAGCAGCGCAGGCGTAAGGTGGCAACGAAGGTGTTTTTGCCGTATTTGTCAAGCGAAAATGTAAATAAAATTCGCTGAAGTGTGGAAAAATTGAGTGTCTGTAATGAATATGTTGTGTAAACATAAATAATATATGAAAAACGTTTGCAGATTTGAGCGATTTCTTTAGGAAAAATTATTTTACAAAAATTTTTGACTCGACAATTTTTTTTTTGAAAATTTTTAAAATTTTGAAGAATTGTGCTAGAGATAAAAAGTTAGTAATAAACTAAATAACAACATTCGTAAACTACTAAAATACAAAAAAACCTCTAAAATTAAATTTTACAGTCAAACTAAAATTTCTCTTCTTCTTCCTTTCCTCATCTCCTTTTTCAGGACGGTGTACCGTTGGATGATTTAAAAATGAAATCTTATGGACCCACATCACGTATACGCGTCGTCGATGGTGGCAATTTATTGATAAGCAACGTGGAGCCCATCGATGAGGGCAACTATAAGTGCATTGCGCAGAATTTAGTTGGCACACGCGAGTCCGGTTATGCTAAATTAATTGTGCAAGGTGAGTTTGTTCAAAAAAGTTTCAAAACAATAAACACAAATTTAACATACAAACAACAAAAACAAAGATGAACTTGCAACAAAAATAACAACAACAATAAATAGTTGAAACAAAAGCTGCGTGGAGTCACGTGTAGCAACAAAAGAAGAAGTTGCCACAACTTGATTGCTATTTAATTTTTTTATACACATATTTATAGTGTTATTGTTGTTGTGCTTAACTTTTGTGGTTTATTGCCGATTTACCTGCTTATTTAATTTTTGTCTGCTTTTGGTTATCCATTTGCATATAACTTTCTTCCTTTTTGCTTGCTTTATGCGCACAAAACGTGTTTAGCGACTATTTTGTTTTTGTTTTTGTATTTTTTCTTTGCTCGTGAGGATGCTTTCCAGCAAATTCAATTTGAATATACATGCGTGTTTGTTGCACGAGCAAAAGGTTTCTCATGTCCGCCGATAAGGCATTGATGTTGCTTAGATAACTGTTATAAGTGGTCATGAATGGAGATACCGTACGGTGTATCTGTGTGTGAGTATATGTAAATGCATATCTGTAAATTGAATTGAAAGGTGCGTGGACACAGTGACATGTTAGCATGGCGAGATAAGAGTGGAATTCTCAGTGATTTTCTGATTTTTTATACAAATATTTTCAATATAAAAGAATATATGAGGCTTTGCTGGAGCTTGTGGTGTTCAGCAGCGTTTATCTTAGTGGGTCAGAGTTTACATCAAGCACTTTTTTTAAATTAGGTCATTTGTCTGAAAAAAAAAAACAAATCAAAAATGCAAAGTGTTTCTCAGAGAGTAAATTATTCGTTCGTTATTATATACCGTTATTTATTAATTTAAATTTCTAGGTAGAGATAGGGATAGATATAGATATAGAAATAGAGATAGAGATAGAGTTAGAGATAGAGATAGAGATAGAGATAGAGATAGAGATAGAGATAGAGATAGAGATAGATATAGATATAGAGATAGAGATAGAGATAGAGATAGAGATAGAGATAGAGATAGAGATAGAGATAGAAATAGAGATAGAGATAGAGATAGAGATAGAGATAGAGATAGAGATAGAGATAGAGATAGAGATAGAGATAGAGATAGAGATAGAGATAGAGATAGAGATAGAGATAGAGATAGAGATAGAGATAGAGATAGAGATAGAGATAGAGATAGAGATAGAGATAGAGATAGAGATAGAGATAGAGATAGAGATAGAGATAGAGATAGAGATAGAGATAGAGATAGAGATAGAGATAGAGAAAAAAGAAGTTCATGTGAGGAAAATTTGATAAAAAACGATTATTGTTTAAGTTTTAACCATTTTGAGCTGTCTCACAGTTCTTACCGAAATTCCGAGTGCAAAGAAATGAGATGATTATTTAATGAAATTTCTAAAATTGTAATAAAAGCTTTTACTTATAAATAAAAAACTTCCAATTAGACCCGAACCCACTTTCTTCTGAAGAATTTTACCATAATTTTTATTATACTTTCAAATATATTTTCCAAAAAAAAAGAAGAATTAAACATAAAAGCCTGTCTTTATTCACTGCCGCTATTTGGTTTCACTTAAAACTTTTCTGCTTTTTGCACAACTTGAACTAATCTCGGCGCTACACTCTCGCAGAAATGCATTTCGCAAACAACAATAATAAATACAATCTCTACGCTACACTGAATAAAAATCGAAAAAGAGAGCTTTTATTGAACGAATTTGCTATTAGCATAAATTTTCTCGAGAATCTGCTGTTGCACTTAGTGGCCATTCACCGCATATTGGCGCAGTAAATAAATAAATACGGTAAGTCGTACAGCAGCAGCAGCCAACTTCCAAGGGATTGGAAAACGGCAAAACAATAAAAAGTAATGACTGCAATGATAGAGAGGTGGAGAGTAAGAGCAACAGCAAAAATCGAAGTCAAATGGAAATGGAAATGTGAATGTGACCGAAATATTGCTGATGCGCTACTTAGGTGCTTGCCGATGTTGTTGTAGGGATTTTCGCACAGTAAGCGCCCAGCAGCGCTCACAGCGGGGTTCGGAGGAAATGTTGCACTGCCAGTGAATATCCGAAACCAATGGAAAAAAAATAAAAACAACTTGAGTAAAAGTGAATGC
Source organism: Zeugodacus tau (assembly GCA_031772095.1). Classification (NCBI taxonomy): domain Eukaryota; kingdom Metazoa; phylum Arthropoda; class Insecta; order Diptera; family Tephritidae; genus Zeugodacus; species Zeugodacus tau. The sequence goes on along the minus strand of CM062652.1, from coordinate 12,581,551 downwards.
GAAAAACTGCATAAAAATGGAAGAAAAATTGAATAAGGAAAACAGAATTGTAAAAGAAAAGCGCAAAAATCGCGTATCAAAGCGAAGATGACACACATAAAATCTGCACAATTGCATAAGAGCGCATTCGTAGTGCAGCATTAAATGCACACCATTTGCGCAAACAGATTTGTAGGAGGTCCAAGAGGGAGAGGGACAAATATGTATGCAGCTGTAACGCAAATGTACACAACTTGACAGTGTATAAGTATGTGTGTGAGGTTGCCAAGTAAGTCAGCGCAAGTGCATAGGTTTAATGTGTTGGAAAATGTTTGGAAATTCACAATTTGACAAAAACAGTTTTATGCTGATTTCGAAATGATTTCGATGCCATCAAAGGCAATGACTTTGGAAATGTGAGTCTAAGGAAGCTGTCCTTAAATGAATGCGAGAAGCAATGAATATGATTTCATAATGTTTGTTTAATGTGCAAATTTTTGTAAAATGGCGTAATGACTGACTCTTTGATGGGAAAATTTTTTTGATATTTTGAGTATTTTAAAGTGTACAATATTTCTGGAATTAGGTCAAATTATATGTAATATTAAAAATTATTAGCAACGAAATTTGTATATTATTATATACTTTTCATAAAAATTTAATATTGGAAAAAGTTAAAAAAAATATTTTTTTTTGAAAAATATCATTTTGTTTGAGATATAATTTCTTCAAAAAAATATCATTTTCGCTTCAAATTAAAAATAAGTGTTAATATAACTATTTTTGATTGGCTTGATATTTCATATTTTCGTATTTTAAGTCAAATATAAAACAAAATTTTTAAAAAATATATTTTATATTTAATATTAACTATTAAATTATTATTTTTTAATTCAAATATTTATTTTTTTATTTTTTGAAAAAGAAAGTTATTATTTACTCTTAAATTTTAAAATAAAAACTTTAACATAATATTTTTTGAATCCGATATATTTTTTTGCTTAGAAAATATAATGTATATTTTTTAAATAATTTAAAATAATCTATAAAATTGTATTATTTTTGTTTATGTTAAGACTTTTGAAAAAGATTATTTCTTCATACTTTTCTTATTAATGTTTTATTTTTATTATATTTATTAATATTAAGTTTTTTTATAATTTTTAAATTTGAAATTCAAAATTTTGTAAAAAATAAATATAAAAAATAAATAATTTGAAATAATTTTAAAATTTATAAATTCCTAAAAAAAAATTAAATAATATTTATAATATTTTATTGAAATACTTGTATATTCATTTAAAATGAATTTAAAAGTGCTTAAAACAATTTTTTTTTTATATTTATAACTAAAAATTTAATTTCATGAGTTTTTACAAAAATAAAATTTTTTATTTTTTTTAGTTGTTTTTTGGTTAAAACAAAATTATTAACCATAAAAGGGCTTCTCTCCCCATTCAATTCTGATAAAAGGCAGACTGCGCGTCGTTAAAAACACTTTAATAATATACATGCTTGTGTTTATAAAATAATAAATAATTATTTTTATATAAATAATTCGAAGCAATGCAGTCTTCCAAGTAAAAGTTTACAAATTTTCTATTCGATTTCCTTTGCTTTCTTACTTTAAAATGCACTTTCCATCGAAAAAATCATTTACTTCAAATAATGCACTAAAACATTGAGCCCTTCCTGTTTATTTCTTTATTATTATAGATATCGTGTGAAAAGCGCTTTTATATACATTTTTAAAGCTCATTGAATCCGGCGTAATCATAAGCAAATAAACACTTATTTGTAAACAAAAGTAGCGACCCGCATACTCAGCATACCCCCGTATACATAAGTAAATACACATGTGCGCAAGTTCACACAGTGCGAGCACTTCGCACACCCCCACCACCTCAGTGTAGTTGTTGTTATTGCTGGAAAACAATTTTATTTACCAAATCGATTTTTTTGTATAACAATTCTTATAAACAAAATCATATTCATATCACTTTGTATACAATTCAATGATAGTGACTTTACCAGCCAACACAAGAACAACAAGGTATTCTGTGTTCTATCTACATAAATAAATAATTATTTATCTGAACACATATCGAAGTGTTTCATTCAATATTTTTTTTATGTGTGTGCGTTTAGTAATGAAGAGGCCACCAAAATATTCATAAGCGCACATTTTGAGTGGCTCACGCAGCGTGGGTAGCATTTGTGGCGTCAACAGCGGTAGGGCTACCTAACAACAAAAACACACAACAACACACACATGAATGCTAACTGTTTGCCACTATCTCCATCGAACTGTTTCACTTCCGTTGCTAACGCTTTTATTTATGTATTTCATTAGCAATATTCTAATGCTTGTTGTTGTTATTGTAGACACTGTTGTCTGCGCTCTCGCTGGCAAACGCTGCTTGAGTGGCGCCTACAAGCGTTTCGCATGTAATTCCAATTGTTCGAAAAGCACCTGAAGGGTTGCACGCCTCTCTGTGGATGTGTGTGTCTCTGTGTGTGGGTGCTCATGTCACTAACGCCGTTAGGGGTCCAACAATTATTTACATATGCAGGCACTTATGGCTATGTTTGTATGTATTGTGTTGTGTGTATGCTCGGCGCACGAATGTGCAATAAAACGGTTAATTTAGTGCCTTGAGAGGCGAATAAATGACATTTGTGCTCTACGCTGGGTTCTATTTTTAGTGTTGTGTGTATTTGGTAGGCGTACTTGGTAATGCTAATGAACTCAATTGGCTTATCAGTTGTGTAATAAAGCTTTATGTATTCAAATAACAGTAGTTAATTGTACAATAGTATGTGAGATTGCTACTGGTTTTTTTAATGAGTTTTAATAGAACAGAGTAGTGTATTGTAGCAATTAATACTTTTTCAGAAGTTCTCCTCTAAATCATTATATTTATAAATAGATATTTAAATATTTTCTGAAATTATTATTATTCTTCTTTCAACACAATTATATTAAGGGGCTTTACCAGTGTGACATTTTCAAAAAATCGATTTTTTATTTTTTTACTTATTCGATACTTTATACTTTCAAAAATATCCTTTGAAAGCGGTAAGGTCGTATCTTAAATAGTTGTTGAATGGCAGCGTTCTAAAGAGCGACCGCTCGCAGGTGTAAAACGCTATGGTCAAACTTTAAACGCGCTTTTCTCGGATGACACTCAACGAAAAATTGACGATCGACTTCAAATTTAAACTGAGTATTCTTGAAAATATTTACTACACAATGACCTACGATCTTTTTGATTTGTTGAAAATTGTCAATTTGGCAATTAAAAATCGACCATTTTTTAACTAAAAAACGATTTTCTTCTGAACTGCGCCATTTTGTTAATTTTTTTCAGCTACTCATTCAGCCGGAATCATGTCAACAGTTGGGGAACTTTTTTTTCGCACCTGCCAAGACAGCACATAATTGTTTCAATATTTTTGTAAAAAAAAATCTTAAAATATAGTTAAAAGTATAGCTTATTATGCCCTAAAAGCTTTGAAACATTCGATCGAGTACGTTCTTAAAAAAAAAATTCCCGAAAATCACCTAATTTTTGATGAGTTACGCTGGTATAATCCCTTAAAATAGATAACAGAGATCTTACATATCACCAGTTTTTTCTATCAATATATGCTGTCTTCATATCGTAGAGCTTATTTCCAGGTTGGGAAAATTACTTCAGAATCTTAAAATTGTAAAAATTTGTTGTAAATTAAACAAAAAAATACATGATCGCGAACAGATCTGGATCTTCACTATTTGTTTCAGGTTCGAGATTCACATATGAAACCGTATAGTCTGATTAACTTATGCATAGCATATCTTATAATATGTGACCTGGTCTACGAAAAGGGAGCTAACGTTTTCTGGGAAACAGCTGTTAAAAATAAACAACTAAAGGAATCAACTAAAAAGTGAAAATTGATTTTTTGACACCTAAGCCCCCTTTCCGTAGACCAGGTCACATATGTTGAAGCTTTTAAAAGCTTTGTCCATGTACAGTTCCGACCAAAGCTAGACAACAGCAAAGAGCAAATATGAGAACTCAGAGGTCAAGTTTGAATCAGCCTTAGATATAAAACTATATCATTATTCCGAGCTCTAAATCAATATATGAATCTCATTTTATTAAAACATGTTTCATGTTTTAGTTTGAACTTTGGTTCTTATATTGGTGGCGTATTTCTTTATGTCTCTGTTAGGGACAAACTTACTCTTTCTGAAATTGTTCTTGCTAATGCAGAAGCACAAAGTTTAAATATAAACTAAATTACATGAGAAATATGTTGATGGTTTGAAAATTAGTAATTGCATGATTTCTAAAATGAATCTATAATTTGTTTGGGGTCAATAATGTTTCTCGAATCATTAAATAAAATTTATATAATCTTTAAAGTTCAAAAATAAATAAAGCTCGGTATATTTAGTAATTCGTAGCAAGATTTCAAATGTTATGCGCCAAAATGTAGGCAACATTTACTAAGCTAATGTTTCATACCGAACATTTATTGCTCGTATGTGAAAAAAATTTACTTTATTAATATTCGAAAGTGTTACGATAAAGACTAACTACATATGTTATTGTATTAAATAATAGAGCAAAAAATAATAATACAATTAGAAATTAAAATTAAAAAAAAAAATTCAAAGCAATTTTATTAAAAAATTGTTTTATTAAAAATGTTTTTAATTAACTTGTCTTTTGCATTTAAAGCTGTTTTTATTTACATCAGCTTTTTTAACTACCTTTTATCTGCTAACACCTGCTTAGTAACTCCCAGCTAAGTATCACTGTTTTATGAGCCTCAAACCAACCATTTATCTGCTACTAAAAGTTATCACCAAAAGCGTAAAATCGCAAAAACTATAATAATGTCCCTCGGTTACGGTAGTAATTAATTACTTTTACCGCCACTAAAAGAAACTCGAACAACAGTGCTAAAAACCTAGAATGCACTAGTTATATACTCGCATGTATGTAAGGTATGTAAGGTATGTAGTGGCATGTGAAAAGTTGAACGAGTGGACAAAAAGCACTGCTGTAAACTTTATCTCATTCACAACGAACGAGAGTGTGTCTCCCATAAGAGAGTGAACATTAAAAGCTCTTTAAAATAGTTGACCTGTTAGTTTAGTGGCATTTTTTCAAAACAACAACACACAAATAACTTTTTGCAATGTGAGAAGACTTTTTCTTGCAACACGAAACTTTTCATTGCGTGCTAAAGCAAAACTCAAATAAAAATAAAAATAAAAATAGAAGTCAACATAAAAGTAAGCAAAGGCATGAGAGCATTAGACTGTCTAAAAAGGCTGTGGAAAAGAAGAAAGCTCTGAAAAAGTGCAACAACACAAGTGGCGCTTTGTGAAAAATAGTTAAGATTTTTTCTCATTAACCCATTGAAGTGCCGCTCTTTTATGAACTTAAGTACCAGTACTTAGCAGGACATGAAATTACCGTTAAAGCAACGAGTGACCAGCAGTTGACTGCGCTGCTGTTTTTGTCTCATTTTTAATGGGTATGTGTGTTTGAAAGACCTTAAAGAAACTTAAAACTATTATTGGAAAAGTTTTGCCAGCACTCCAGTCTATTGCTGGCTTGGGTGACAAAAGCAGCGGTTTCTCACAGACTTATCCATTTGCAGAAATCTACATTAACTTTTGCAACGGCACTTGGCTTAGACCGGAAGTACTGTGTAATTGCTATTTATGAGTAACGGTACTTATGCACACAAAGCACTGGCACAGTGCATACTTGTCGCCTTTAATTGAAAACTTTATTAATTTCGCTGGAGTATTGCACACACACATACACTCACCTCTACAGACAATCAACCCTTTTAATCTCAACTTTATAACGCTTATAACTGCATTTTATCTGCTGCTCATAATTTTTCAATTGCGCGCACTTGACTATTTTTAATATGATTTCCTTTAATTTCCAACTCTCTTCTCTCTCTCTCTCGCCCACAGTCAAGCCGTACTTCATGAAGGAGCCACAGGATCTCACCGCACTCTCCGGTCAAACGGTGCAGTTTCATTGTCTTGTCGGCGGTGATCCGCCACCGAAAATACTCTGGAAGAAGGAGGAGGGCAATATACCGGTAGCTCGTGCGCGCATACAACACGATGACAAAAGTTTAGAAATCACCAACATTTCACCAGCCGATGAGGGCACCTACGTGTGTGAGGCGCACAATAGTGTCGGACAGATAAGTGCACGCGCCTCACTAACGGTACACGGTAAGTGTTTAGAATTACATTAAGGGGGTGGAGATTTGGATGATTAGGACGTTAACATTAAATTTCGGTATTTATTGTGTGAGCGCGTACAACGCATAGGGAGCCGAAGGCGTAAATCGGTCTAGTAGCTTTGAGTGAGTTTTTAGTATAAAGAGCGCGCAACTTTTCTAATTAACGGTTTTTGAATGTACTGTTAAAGTTCGTGGTTTTATTGTGAGGTTAGAAAATACAAAATTTAAAATTAAAAATTGTTAACAAAAATAAATTTTTAAATTTTTTGAAAAATTTTAAATTGAAGTTTAAACATATTCTACCATAAAATACTTTAAATATTTCAATATTCATTTAAATAATTTTTCCAATTTTTTTACTTATTCTCCCACCATCTCTTGCAGCGCCTCCCACATTCGTTGTGAAGCCGCAAGATAAAAAGGTCGGTCTCAACGGTGTTGCGCAGTTTCCTTGCGTTGCCGATGGCAATCCACCGCCTTCGGTGTTCTGGACAAAAGAGGGCTCCTCAACGCTGATGTTCCCCAACAATTCGTACGGTCACATGCATGTCTCCGTCGAAGGCACACTACAATTGAGTGGCGTACAAAAGGACGATGCCGGCTACTATGTGTGCTCGGCCTTTAGCGTTGTGGACTCGACTACGATACGGGCATTCTTGCAGGTGAGTGATGAGTACAACATTGCAGATATATTCATTTATGTAAATATATATTTACTTTTGTCCAATTCACAAAAGTGCTTGGTAGTTGTAGGTGTATGCCAAAATGAAGACCATTGCGGTCTTCGTGCGCCTGGCAACGCTTAATTTGTAGCGCTGAGTTGGAATGAAAATGGTTTCAAGCTCAAAATAAAATCATGGAAAAATATTTAAATTAATTCGCTTTAATAGCATGTTTTCTTTTTGACAATTTAATTGGATCAAATTACCTTTGTTGGTCTTAAAAAGAGTTGCAGAGCCACAAGAATACGTTTATTTCACATTCGAAAAAAATCCTTTTCACATTTCATTGCTGAAATATATTTTTCGCCATAATTTGTTTGTCAATACCATCATATCATTTGGCCATATTTGGCAGCCTTTTGCATTGTCCTTTTGGCTTTGACTTACATATTGTCATGGCGAGAGACAATTCGAACGCAAATGTAACCATGGTTGCCTTTGTGCGCACGAAGAACACAAAGGATTGTAATTTCACAAATTTTTTTGGTTTTGTTTTTGTTGGTTTGAACACAAATTGCGCCCTCTAGCCACTTCAATTGAAATTATTCAATTCACTAAAAATTTGTATTCTTGGAATTCTGCTTTTCATTCAGTAATAAATAAGGTTTTAAGACACACAAAATCCTAAACTAATTAAGAAATGCCCAGTGAGAAAAAGTGCGAAAACTACATCACATTCATTTCAAAAGATGCTTCTCCGAAGCTTATGTATATTCCTATAAATAGCGGCTAAGGTCGTATGCAGACCAGGTTAGTGCTACAGCACATTATATGAAATTCTTATGCTTCCAGAGTTTCATTTAAAATTTAAAATTCTTGCGTAATATTATTATTATCCTCAACTTTAAACTTCAAAAGATTTTCCTACATCTCTATAATATGTTTTCTTAATTAAATTCCTTGTGTCTTAATGCGCATTTTAATATACTTATTTGAATTGTATGAAGGCCTTTATGTGTATTTGTAAGCAAATTTTACAGCTTCCTACTATCAACAGTGCTAAATTCCTTCTTTTCTTATTTGTTGCTATAGGTTACCTCTGTGGATGACACCCCACCGCCGATTATACAAATTGGTCCCTCAAATCAAACGTTACCCAAAGGCAGTGTTGCCATGTTACCATGTCGCGCAACCGGAAATCCGACACCACGTGTCAAGTGGTATAAGGATGGCACAATGCTGCAGAATGGCAATCGTTATACTATAGTGCAGGGTGGTTCGTTGCGTATCGATGGTGAGTAGTGATGGAAAATAATTTTATTTCTTTTTTAAATTTTAATGGAAGGAAATTTAAATAAGTTATTAAAAGTAAAAAAAATTGAGTAGATTTTGTATAAAATTTAATCGAAATTCATATTAATATACACCAGTGGTTGTGCGTCTCGGATAAATGCAAATTATGCGCATAAATGTAGGCAACGTTTTAATTACAGCTTGTCTAGATTACAAAAATTAAAGCTTGCCTACATTTAGGGTATCTCTAGATAAGTTTGTTAGTGAAATAAACCATTTAGCGCTATTTCTAAAATATAAAATCGAATTGGATAGAAACTTAAAGAACAATATTTTAAACTAAAAATGTTTTAATGCCAAATACAACAATTTCAATCAAAGCATTTTAATGAGAAAAAAATAAATTTTGGGAAACTTGCTACTTGAAATCTCAAAACCTAAAAACAAAAATTTTTATATATGAATTAATAAAATATATTTTCTTTCCTTTAAGACCTCCAACAAAGTGATTCCGGCCTATTTACTTGCACAGCATCCTCAGAAAGCGGAGAGACCTCATGGTCAGCCACACTAACGGTAAGTGTCTCTTTATTTTCATAATCTTTTATACGATTTCACATATAACTGTCAATACTGTGAACACATTTTAATATTTAGAGCCTAATTATTACACAAATACGCAACAACTAACATCGAAAACAACACTAAATTCACAAATTAAATATTTATGGCGTATCAGCTGTCGTCGGCAAACAAAATATGCCACATGATATCCTAATAAGCTTGCCGAAATGAGCTTTTAATATAATATTTATTTAAAGCTTTCACCCGTGTGTCACCACACTTTAAAATCTCACCCAGCACCCTCTTGACACCTTCGCCCTCTCAGGCACAGGCACCGGAGTTAAGCTGTTGTCCGGCTGACTGGTTGGCTGACAGCATTGCTGTCTCTCATAAATTCAATTTTATGGCATAATTGTCGCGTCATACCACAAAATGGCAATAACTGTAAATATGCACATGCTCGCCGGCACACATACACACACAAACATTCGAACTAATTCACACACACACATAAATATTACACATGTGTCCACCATATACATATTTGCGCTTCAATTTGCCTTTCCACTGCCATCGGCCGGGCTTAATGTTGCAACAAATACTCGCCCAGGCACGTCCTGCGTCCAATCACTGACTAACTGACCCAAGCGTGCCACAGCTGCGCAGCCACTTCATCTGCTTTGCGCCCTCATTTTGGGCGGCCACTGTGGTTTGAGCGGATTTTTATGCACTCCGCTTGTTTGCTGCTCGATGGCCACTCGTATATTTAAAGCGTCATTTGCGAGCGGCCAGCCAATTGGCCGATTCACAGGCTTACTAGCTGGTAAACAGGCTGGCAACCCAGTTGAAAGCAATAAATGTTTAAAATTAATTTGCTGCAAATTTTGTGTACTTTGAATTATGCACTTTAATTTTAAAAGTGGTCGTGGCCTCAATGAGCTTCAGTTACAGTTACCCAGCAGTGGTAGGAGAAATAGGGAGAGTGTGAAAAGGAGAAAGAGTGTGAGGGCGCGCATGCAAAATATAGCAGCATTAATTACCGAGCTGTAATTTATAGGCTATTAAGTTTACCCGTGTAAATATTGTATAAATAACCCGGCTGAGGTATATATATTTATGCAAATATAATCAATCGATAATGGCGCAATGAAGTTAGTAAAATGGGATGAGCATATTTTGTTGTTTGGGTAATTAATATGTATTAGTTATTGACTACATTAGTACTTTTTATTTTTATGGGCTTTAATTTAAACATAGAAATATGATTTATGGTATGAGGAAATTAAAATATGATAGGATGAAGAGGTCAGGGTTAAGCTATTATTTTATACTATGAATGGAAGTTGTATAGGATTGGAAAGCAAAAATAGTTGGATGGTTGAAAAATATGGTATACTTATAATTCAAATAGCGGATTTTTAAAATCTAAAGATACACCGGTCATTCACTGTAACTCGCTAAGTACCCTTAGTTTTTATCTCAAAATATCTAAGTTCAAAGTTTGTAGAAGACAGTCGACGGTTTATCTGATAGTGAATTCTACTGACTATTTTCAAGATTAATATTCTTCTTTATAAGAACTATAACATTTGACCGAGTCCCAATAACAACAGAATCAATACTATATAAAAAAATGGAAGACAGGCTAAAGGCAAATACTTCAGTTCTAATCTCTATTTGAGAAACAGTATCATAACCAATTCTTAACATCTGTTCCAGATGACGGAAGTTATTTTTTGAGACTTTCAGTCAATATTTTTCGAAGACATTCTGCAATGATTATGGAGACATGTTGAAAGTAACTAGAATTCGGTAATATGGTCAAAAATCGAGCTGCTGATTTTTGAAAGATTCCGTAATCTACTCCTTAAGATCTTCATAAGATTCAAGAGTTTTTAAGAACTTTACCATATTTGTCTTTCACCTTCACAAGCTAAGGTTTATAATAATTAAGAAACGATTTCATTCAGAGTAACTGCCTCTGTTTCGCCGAAGTACTGATGAAGCTTATCTGACTATAACACACTCATTATTTGTGAATCGAATTTTAAACTAATAAATTTTAACTCGTTTCTCGGTGCGTACGTTCCTTAAAGACCTTCAAAGTGTTATATGAAGTTTCCTTGTTAAGTTATTCTAAACAACTTCGATACAGATTTATAACGCTTTCCGAAAACTTTCCCATTATAGTCCCAAAAATTACTACGGTAAAGAACCTGAGAGAAGAACCTCTTAGTTAGTTAGTTCTCTTTGTATTGTTCTGAGAACTTTAGAACCTTTGAGATTAATCTCTGATTTTGTGACTGTAATTGGGACAGTTTTGAGTCTCTTTGTTAGCTCTTTAAGTTTTATACGCGTCCCTATCTTTAACTAGATCTTTCTTCAGATCTTGATTTTATAATACCAATCTCTGGGTGAAACCCACAATTTTTTCAGAAATAATATATTATAAAAGATTTCATAAGTTCTTTAAGTACTTCCACGAATTCATGGGATAATTAATAAACTACAACATGCAACACAAACTCAAGCACCTCAAGTGATTTTAAGTGCCAAAAATTAGAGAGAACTCTGTGCCTCACAGCAAAAATGCTAAATCGCTGCGCATCAACGAGTTTTTGGCAAAATTTACTGCCGTTTGTTGCGCCGCCAAATATTTAATTGTGCATAATTCCGCACACAACAACAACAGCAAAAACAATGTGCGCCGCCAACATGCTTCAGCCCACAGCAACAAAACTCAGCTGAGTGCTGAGCAATGAAAATATTTTAATTTGCATTTTCTTGATGTGAAATTTGCGAAATTTACTGACGCACAAATAAATTCAGCGGAAAATCGCTGAGCCGAAAGCGATAAACTTGTGCAAAAACTGCAAAGCAAATGTGGCAACATTGAGCGATTGGAGCAAAATGATTGAGGCAGACTGATGGCTGGTGGTGCAAGCAGCGCTACTACATAAGTGGCAGGTTGTGAGTCTGTTGTGCATATTGTCAGACTAACACGGCGTTTGAGTGTGTGTGTGTGTGTGGGTAATAAGTGGGATTAGTGCGTCTGTTTGTGCAACATGCGCGTAAGTGGTATTTGTGGCATGTGGCGCAAAAATACTCGCGTTTGGCAAATCAAATTTTTATGATGCATACCGCAAAAGTTCTAAAGCACTTGCAATTATTTCATATACTCGTACACACTCCACCTATGTATCTGCGTGTATGTGGTAGTTGTGCATGTGCAGCGTCTTGTTAAACATATGTTAAATACGCTGCTGAACAAATGTTGCTAATTTCGTGCGAAACAACAAAAAGCACACACACATTTTGTAAGCAATAAGGTTTTTTCTTTTCAAATATAATACTTCTTCCTCTTGATATTCCATGAATTTGCTCATGCTTTTCGTTAACTTCGCGCATAGTTTCGCAAGCATTGCGTACATCAAAGTGAAGAGCAATAAAGTTTTTAAGCAAAAACATAACTTTGCTTGAGTGAATTTTCGTAGATGATCTCTATACGAGTATATTTAGACTGATGAGTGCGTGGCGGTGAGTCATAGCAGACATGAGGTGAAGCAAGTGATTGCTGGTATTACTGTAGGAAATTGTGTATTTATGAATATGCGAACGTTGTTTCGATAGGTAATAATTTTAATATGATAATGAAAGTTGATTATACTTTCTTGGTTACCTTTCCGATGTCTATGTTAGTCCTTTAAATGCTATAGAAACCATATTAAATCGTGACCTAATGCCTTTGAGATCATTTAGAGTTTAGAAACTTCTTAATCAAACAATTATAAAAACTTCTGGAAGCAGGCATCCCTCATCAAAATTACCTAATCTCACTTTAAATACATCCTCCTTTGCTGTTGAGTGTTATCAGTACAGGCACTACTTCAGTATTATGTTTTCATTAAAAGTAAAGAGTGGTGGAAGTAGTTGTACAAACATTTCGTTGCTTCGTTCGATAGTGAATATGAAATCTGTATCTCTATAACCATTTCATTTTTATCAAAATTCATTTTATTACACCAACAAAAAAAAAGCCAACATACGTTTCTTTCTTTATATAGTACTAGCAGACCGCCCCGGCTTCGCATGGGTTTAAACAAACATTTCAAAAGTGTTTACATACTTAAATATGTACTTTCCCGTTTCTTGCGTGGGTTCATTTAAAAGAAAGGTAAATCAGGAAAATTCAAACATGAAATTTTATTTTATTTCCAATGAGCTAAAACTTGATTGCAACCTTTAACCTTTGGTGTCTGATATCTTTTTCTGTGATTTTAAAGGCGTTGGGAACTGTCAGATTTCGACGCCCTAGTACGAGCTTGTAGTTTTAAAGTTTTGTTCAGCAAGCAGCTGCAAGCGCTCTATACTCGACTCTCTGGCACGCGATTGCGAAGAGAAGAGAAGGAATGACGATTTGCAGTTTCAGATTAAGATTCTCCATCACGGAGTCTTTTTGATACTCTCACCTGGGAACTATTTCCAGAAAGTTGAGATTCTAGCAATATAGCCTGTTGTTCGGGGTGAATGTAGCTTTCTAATGTTGAAAGAATTTTTGAAATCGGCACTGTAGTTTTTGAATTACTTTCAGTACTTTCCTCTTTATAATAGTAGTACAGATTATTTTTTCCTTTCTGGAAACCATGCCTCTTTCCTATATTATGGATAATATTATATGTTCCTCTTCATTATTTTTCATTTGAGTAAAAATTATTATCCAACTTCTACCAACGATAACGTTAATTTAAAGGAATTCTATAAATTTCTAGTTAGTTGTAAATCACTTATTTTCAAAACATTTTTAGAGCATTCGATGCCTGACCATTACAACGAAAAGAGAATAGTCACTACAAAAGAGAGGTGATGAAATTCAGGACATACATACATAGATATTCTAAACAGGGATAATATGTATATATCTCATATGTGGTTCGGTATATATTTGGAAATAAGCTTCTGATTTCTGATCATCCGATATCTGATGCAATTCTCTAAATATATTATATTACAACAAAGCTTAAGTATTAAGGTCGTTTTCTAATGGAAAACTTAAAAATCTCTAATGTTTGCGAGCTTTTATCAATTAATATATTTTCTTAAATCCGTTCTTTAATCAAGCGTTTTACATACATATACATTTCCCTATATATCGCTATATTTCATTTGATTCCATAATTGGAGACTGAAAGTTAAATTATTAAAGCTTTCATTTGTTTCTTATTTTCAATAAAAAACAGAAATGCAATATTTATGACAATCATTAAACGCATATATTTCAAGAGTCGAAGAATTTTTTCACAAAACAATTTCCATTCATTAAAAGTTTAACAAGCGAACGCATATATAATATTTGGCAATGAAATATCGCAAAGCTTTGGGGCAAACAGAGCGATGAATGGATCATATGTATATATGTACATACAAACTTCTATATGTACATAACAGTGTGTGATAACCAATTTAATGATCGGCAGCAATTTAATCGAAATTTGTTTACATACGCGTTGCAATGAGAGAATGACTTCAAGTGCTGCTGAGGCTTGCAACAAATTTTTGACGGCCACGCGTGTTGTTGCATACATACAAATGTTGTTGCAAAAAATCAACGCGCAATGAATGGAGCGTAATTTTTCAAGCAATTTCAAGAGCAGCTAGGAAGAGACGAGGCATACAATTGGTTTTTTTTTATATATTTTTGGTGATTTTGTATAATTTTTTTTATTGATTTTCGTGGATATCAATTTTATTTTGGCTTTCATTTTTTAATTTCTGACCGAAGGGCAATCAATTAATTTCAATTTTTTCGCTGTTTTACAAATGTAAAAAGTTGGCCTGTGAATGATTGATGGCCGGCATAAAATATGGTGAAAATATGTAGGAGACAGGCTGAGGAGTAGACGAGAAAAGAACCAAAAAGTCAGAAAAGAGGAAAAAAAAAATAATAAAAGCAGTTCGGCAAATGCAGTTGAATATTGAAATGCAGCCGGAATAAGTCTGCCGCCGGGCGAGATGATCAGAATTGTTTGAGTGTGTGTATGTGTGACTGAATTGAGCGCAGAGTGTTGCGGCAAGCGCTTGTTTGTATAATACGAGGCAGGTGTGCGGTTTGAACTCGATGTTTGACTGGATGAGCGCCATTTTTTTCCAAATGATTGTGATATGCAATTTTTTTGTGAGTTCTTTAATATATTTTTTACATTTTTTTTAATTTCAATTTTTTTTGCGCATAAATTACCATAAAATGAGGCTGCAAAAATTAAACCACAAACCAAATAACGTGGCTGCAACGCGTTGCAAGTTATTGTGGTTTGAGGCG
Source organism: Zeugodacus tau (assembly GCA_031772095.1). Taxonomy (NCBI): domain Eukaryota; kingdom Metazoa; phylum Arthropoda; class Insecta; order Diptera; family Tephritidae; genus Zeugodacus; species Zeugodacus tau. The sequence continues at coordinate 12,566,464 of CM062652.1, read as the reverse complement.
GCAGGCTTTTGACAGCTCAGCCGCGCTTGCACATCGAACAGGCGAATACATAGTAATGATGAAAAGGCAATCAGGCTGGCGTTGGTGGGCCGTACTTATATATATGTAAATATGTATGCCACATCATATATGTAAGTTGCATGCAGGCTTGCTGCCACCCGCTCGAGTATCCATACGACAAGGGCACTAAATTGTTTTATGCAAATTGAGTTGAAAATTGCGCTCGTGCAACACAATACCTATAACGAGGAACAGCAGCGGTCATTACGTAGTGCAACTGACGTAAGAGCAGCCTTACCGAGAAGGTATTCTAAATATTATTACAAAAAAATGTAAAATAAAATAAAATTATGCTCAATTACGCGTCATTTAGAGCGACACAGTGCCGCACAGTGGGTAGTTGCACATAAAAAAAGTTGGAAAAATATATAAAAAAATTGCAAAAAGCACAAATGCCAGACATACAAACATGAGTTGCTTCTTTACATGCAATTATTTTTTTTTTTGTTCGTGCTACAAATTTTATGCGCAGGTTTTTGCTGCCGCTGAAATATTAATAAAAATGCAAATTTTATTAGTAAATTATGGCAGCTCAGTGATAAGTGCGATCGATTGTGAGAAGCAGCCACATGCCGCATAAAGATGCCTACGCAACTAAATTGCCGCTGCGCGCTAAAGATGATGATTTTCGAGAAAAAGCACTTTTGATGCACAAAGTGCACAGCAACAACAAAACAGTGCGTAAAAATCACGCACAAACGCACATAACTGTCACTGATTGCGACTCGCCTTCAAGCGCGCCATTTGACCCACACAAAGGCTATGTGTGTGTGTGCGTGTGTGGCAGGTAGGTGCATCTGTCAGTGCGTTGCATATAAAATGCGCAATTTATGTGACAGTCGCCGTGCCACAACGCAATTGTCACGTAAATGTTTGGCATAAAGGTTTTGCAAATGTCGCTGCCGTCGCCTTAAAGCCAAATAGTTTGTAAGCAGTTGACGATGACATCTTTTCTTTTCGAAAAAATCCACTATTTTTTTTCGCTGCTTTGCATGTCCTGCCCAAATTTATGGCGTGCGAAAATGTTGACATTTGCCCAGATAAGCAACGTGTAAGTGACATAAAACATGAGAATTATGTTGTGCGTCAGGCGCGCGTCATGACAGTTATTCCGGCGGCGACACCTTCAAAATCATGTTTTCTTTCACTTATCGCTCGGCGAGCTTACAAAGTATTTACCAAATGTGTGTGGGGATTAGTGGTGCTCTGCTTGTGTTTAGCTACGCTTTGTGGAATTTGCTTTCTTAGTATTTTATTATTATTATTTTTTAGCACTTGAAAGGTTTTTTATGCTAATTCTCAGTGGTGTTATTGATTTGTTTACCACATTTGGGTAATAGTTCGGTGGAAACAACTTTTAAGTTACGGAATGTTAGTTCGATAATACAAAGTGTTCGTTTATGTTAGTTTTCTTAAAAAAGAAATGCGGTGATATTAGTATGATCACTTTTAGATGACATACAGAAAAGTAATAATATATGGATCTCTTGATTCGATAAGAATTATATCTCTTTATTCCGGAACGAAGTGTTCAACATGGGTTTCTAATGGCAGATATACCATTAAAATTGCAAAGAAAGAATTTAGTTGTTCATAGTATTTGTAGTAATTGTATATATTGCATTATGAGGACTCTAGATCAGCTGGGCTCTCTTAATTTTAGTCCTAAGTGTTCTCAAAACTAACTCCAGATATTCAAAAAAATATGTGTGATGTTCACATACTTTTTTCAGTTCCAAGTTCGTCAAAATTTAAAAGCATCTTTTTCGCATCTTTTACTACCCAATCTTGAGAAATCGAGACTGAGTAAGATTACCAAACTGCACTCTTGTATTACGCTATACGTCAAAATCGACTTGGAACTTATTGGACCAAACTATTTTTTTCGGGAGATTGAATCAAAAGTAAAAAAACGTATTCTTTGATTTTCGAAGTAAGCCCCTAAAGTCGAAATATTTGGATTAGAAGTTCGAAAAAAGTGCTTTAAAACATATATCTTATTAATTATGGGATAGCTACTAAAAAATCCAAAATTTTTAGTCAAACTGATATGACAGTTGCTATGTATGGTTAAAGTTTGATCTTCGAAAAAAAAATTGAAAATTTATATATCGAAAAATAATGGAGGGGTTCTCAAAATATCAGTTTCTGAGTTTCTGGAGTAAGTTTTGGTACCCTAGGTATATTTAGGTTTTCAGTTAAGTTAAGAACAAATTAATTATATTCAAGAGCAATAAGAAGCTTAAAGCATACCGTCCTGCCGGTGTTTAATATTTTATTTATAGCCCTTATAGTATATACATATTGTATATATTTTTTCTGTTTTTACTAAAAAGTGAAGTTCTTAGTTGTCAAATCTGTCAAGAACCATGCTATAAATCCATCAAAATATAATTACTCTGTTGAACAGTTAAATCTTCTAATCGTTTCTGTTTCTACAAGCATGTATATACATATATGTAACCGTAGGGTGTTGCCACCCCTTCAAATTTTTATATAAGAATGCGCCACCTTTTTTAAAGGTTCACTGACGATGGACTGTCTGTCAACATGCCAATCAAGCATGTCAGTCAACGGTAAACTACAATACTGCGGAAGCTGACGGCTGGCACCAACTAATATATACATATATACACACATAATAAACCAGAGCCTAAAACCAATAATAAAAATAATAAAAAATCATATTTTCTATTTTAACAACAATTTATTCATATTTTGCATCTCTACAACTTCTCTTTTCATATTCGCCATCTGGTCTGTGTGCAATTTGGCTGCATTGTGATGACATATCGCTAACGGCGATCGACAACTGCACGAAAACAACAACAACTATGCTATGATCAATAACAACCAACTAACGCAAAAATAATAAAAACAACAAACACAACGGTGGACAACAACAATCATGCATCATGCAAATCGCGATTTATTTATTCTTGTTGCACGGCAGGTGGAAAAGGGCAGTTCATCATTGCTACATCGTTCGGTGGACCCCAGCGCCTATCCAGCACCGCCCGGCACACCAAAGGTGGTGAACGTCACACAGCACAGCATCGCATTGCGTTGGTCGCGCAGCCAAGATAAGCCGGGAGCGACTAGTCCAATTATCGGGTGAGTGATGCACACAAGAGCTGTTTACTTGTATAATCCCCTTACATTTAGCCATTTATTTATTTACATTCTCTTTTTCGTTTTTCGTTTTTCGTTTGAATTTTGCGCTTTTGTTTCGGCTTCATTTGTTGTTATTTCCTTTTACTTTGTTCAAAAGTTAGCGAACCCTTTATCAGCGCTCGAGCGCTATTCAAAACGCTTTCCTGCTAACTAATAACCCAAATTTTTCCCAATTTACCACACAATTTCCATGCAACAATTTGCTTTGTCTGCGTTGTTAGGCAAATTGCCTGAGCAGTGCAACATTTGCTTTAGAGCGGGCTTCGTCTAACCGGCAACACTTTGCTCTTTACTCCTTCTCTTTGACTCCGAGTCACAAAAGAGCCTGTCGCTTAGTGGCATGTATTTGTTCGCCGGCTTTAGCTTTATTGCCTGGGTGATTGACTTCTGCTTTTGTTTAGCAATTTTTCTCAATTTCGCCAATAAGCGAGAATTTATGCTTTGAAGTGGTTTTGTAAATTGCTTTATGGCTTCATTTAATGTTGCTCGCAAAAAAATAGCTAAAGGATTGTGTGCCGCAAGGAATAGCAAGTAAATGGAGGAGTAGCGTAATTGGAAGAGTGGAAAATTTGGTCTAACTCTCTGTAGAGTACTACAAAGGTTACTGCTTCGTTTTTACATTGAAGTACAAAATACTTCTTTGCAAAACAACTGTAATTGAGAGCTCTTCACTGACGGCAATCATACACTACTCAGAATTACAATAACCTGTATCTAGCACCAATACTTGCAGAATGGCGAATCGAACAAGCAACTGGTATAAATCAAGAGTGATATGGCTAGAACATCTGACTTCTTTTTTCGCATGCTGGTTGATATTTATGTTACCTAAAACCTATTGCCCATGATTTCAACAAAATTATTGGAGATATTTCAAGCTGTAAAGTTAATTAGAGACTTACTTAAGTGGTGTCAATTAATGTAGTCCAACTTTTTGGTATAATTTCAAATTTCCTCAAAATTCCAAAAAATGATAGATTTCACCAATTAATGAGCCACAATCTCAGCTATTATTTAACGTTTAAGGCAAAAGTACAGCTAGTTTATAATGTTGCAACATTCAACATTCACCCATGAAAATTTGAATTCCCCATTTAACAATAGATAAGTGGCAGCGCAGAATAGCAAATGATACATAGCGGTTTAGCGGTTAAAAGGCGTGGCAGCAAAATAAAAGCATAATTTACGCCAACAGGAATCAACTGTGAAGCGATTAAATTTCAACGAATTTTATATGGACGCCAAAAACTCGCGCGAACAAAGGCCAATGCAACACTGCTGCTGCCGTTGTTGTTGTAAGCGCTATCATTTTTTGACTTATAGCGAGTTAAGTGAATCTACCGGACGAGGCTAGAAGCGCCAGCAACAAGCTGCAACTGTTGGCACACGGCACAAGGGGCACAAAATTGTTGCAAGCATACATGCGCTAGGGCTATTGTTTGTGGCAAGGCTTTGTGTGATATTTTTTTCGCACTTTTTTCGGTGTTTACCTTACAGCGTTATATATTTTTTTGTAACTTTTGATTTTTTTTTTTAAACATGTGGCATCAACACATTGTGTTTGCAACACAAATGCGGCGCGCTTGAAAAAATATTGAAAATAAAATAGTACAGTTTTATTTTGTGGCTACAGCAGCTTTGGGCCATTTAACGGTTGCTGTTGCGGCTGCAACTCTAACTGCACTCTGATTAGTGACGGCGCGCTTCGACACGGCCGCTGTGTGGCTAAACGCTTAGTTCACTTTATGGGCGCTGTGGCAGCTAGAGCGCATGCATTTGTGTTGTTTTTTTATACTCTCGCAACAAATGTTGCTAAAGAGAGTATTATAGTTTTGTTCACATAAGGGTTGTTTGTAACACCCAAAACTAAACGAGTTAGATATAGGGTTATATATGCCAAAGTGATCAGGGTGAAAAGTGGAGTTCAAATCCGAATGTCTGTCTGTCCGTCCGTCCGTCCGTCCGTCTGTGCAAGCTGTAACTTGAGTAAAAATTAAGATATCTTGATGAAACTTGGCACACTTATTTCTTGGCACCATTGGAAGGTTGCTTTCGAAAAATCGGACCACAAAATCGGACCACTGCCACGCCCACAAAATGGCAAAAACCGAAAACACATAAAGTGCCATAACTAAGCCATAAATAAAGCTATGGAAATAAAATTTGGTATGAAGGATCGCACTATGAAGGGGCATATTTGGATGTAATTTTTTTGGGGAAGTGGGCGTGGCCCCGCCCCCTACTCAGTTTTTTGTACATATCTCGCAAACCAATAAAGCTATATAAACCAAACTTTCTGCAGTCGTTTTCCTTAGCCACTTCCTAATACAGTCCAAAAATGAAAGAAATCGGATCATAACCACGCCCACCTCCCATACAAAAGTTAGGTTGAAAATTACTAAAAGTGGGTTAACTCACTAAAGAAAAACGTCAGAAACACTAAATTTCACATAAGAAATGGCAGATGAAAGCTGCACTCAGATTTTTTTTACAAAATGGAAAATGGGCGTGGCATCGCCCACTTATGGGTCAAAAACCATATCTCAGGAACTACTCGACCGATTTCAATGAAACTTGGTTTGTAATAGTTTCCTTACATCCCAATGATATGTTGTGAAAATAAGCCAAATCGCTTCACAACCACGCCTACTTCCTATATACCAGAACTTTGAAGACAATCTAAAAATCGCCGAAATCGGACCATAGGTTTTTAAGGCCCCATATATCGAACACGAGGACCTCGGTGCTTCTAACCTAATATTATGGTTTCCAACTTTCAATGAACTTTATACAATATATATGACGAATATGTGGGTCAAATTGTGTATTATATAATATAAATAAAGTTAAATAAATAAATTGCGAGAGTATAAAATGTTCGGTTACACCCGAACTTAGCCCTTCCTTACTTGTTATATTTGAGTGTGTTCATTGTTTAGCATTGACCGCAAGTGGCTTTGCGGCAAGCGCATTGCATGCCACATGCAACGCAAATGCATTTCGCCCGCCATTTCGCGGTCAATGTTATTGTTGCAAAGCTGCAAGAGCATTCATTTGGCAGTCGAAACGCGGATATTTCGTCCATGCCAAGCAATCTTTTGGCTCGCTAACAATCTGCGATTCTTTCCAGCACATTTCTACAACTATTTTGTTGCAAGTAATTTCGTCTACAACTTCTTCGCGCATTCGCAGCGCTGCGCTGCCGCCTTAGTGATGGCGATTTAGATTTGCGCAAATTAACATAATCAAAAGTATAAAACGGCACACGCCATACCTTGGCGGCGTACACGTACACGCTCAGCAAATTCCTTTGTAGTTTTGTTCTCCGTTTCGAATGTGCGCCAGTTGCATGTTGCAATGTCAGCTAGCTAGCGAGCTAGCTTTTTTGCTGAGCAACATTTCGCCTTGCTTCGACTTTTTCGGGCATCATTAAAATTTGTTAGCTGCAGACAATGGCGTACTTTCTACCGACGGCACACATGCGCATATGCATTTGTGGCGAGATTTTTTGTCGACGCCTCCTCTTTTTTTGTGTTTTTTGCGAAAGCTGCTCTCCTTCTGGCTTTGTTTTAGTGACTGCCTGCTCTTATCGGACATTCCAATTGCTAGCGTTTATTGTTTGTTGTTATTTTTGTTGCTGCTAGAAAATAGCATTGCATTCGATAGACACGCCCAGTCCTGCAGCTGCAACTGTAAAATACTTTTCAAATTTCACAATTGTCTTCTCCTTTGGAATGTATGAAAATTTGAGGTTATTTTTTGCTTCTCTATATTTGAATATATTCATATTTATATGTATATTAATTTGGTTTGCTCGGTATAACTGCGGACCTTTACGGTCTTTTTTACCGTTATTCGATTATTATTAATGTTAACTTTCGGTGGCAGAACCTCAAATTTTCTTTCGAAGTTCAATGGTCTTCAAAATGGGCATACTTATAAATATAACGGTATTTATATCAGTAAAGCAGTCTTAAACTGATTCGATTTCTGCAAATTTTGACTAATTTCTTCATGAGTCGTATCCAATATTATCCAAAATATATGTTGTAATATCTCAATTTCCTTCAATAGTTAATTCTTCAAGTTAATTCTCTGAATCCTAGACTCGTTAAATTTCTTCATTCCAAGAGCATGGTGTTTCAAAGCTTTCATAAAGCTAGATACCCACAGTTTGCTACCCGATAAGCACATAAAATCCATCTCTTCAGGTTCAAGTAATCCTTTATGGCAGTTTCGAAGTGCGATGAAGATATCATATCATATGATATTAGATTCCCTAGGTAATTATATGAAAAGAGAACGCTGGAAGGATTTTTTATCCGAATATAGTAGTAAGTCATACCAAAAAGCTGTGTTTCACTATAATTTTTTTTACGAGTATTAGTGATGGCTTAAAGTCTTCGAAACCCACAATTTATCATATAAGATAACAAAAAATGATATATGACTAAAGAGCCTTTGATTTGGCCGTAATTTATTTTGATAGAACTGACCTCTTTCTTCTCTATGCATCAACGACAAGTATTTCCTACTTCCATTTCAATATTCTACAACAATTTCTATTTTCCCCCTCATTATTTTCAACTTGCAACATTATCTGCTTAATTTAGATGTAAAATGCTAATTTTAATGACTTACAAGTACCATGGACACTTAGAGATATACTCCTCTCTGCATTTTTGTCTCAGCAGTAGCCAATTGGCCGTCCTTTGCCAAAGCATCTTATCGCTGGGTTCACATTTCTCATTTCTAATGGTTTCTACTTTTTTCGTTCAGCAAATATTTCACTTTTTTCCTGCTTTTATTTTGTCACAACTCCTAACATGCCACACACTAACACACACTCATATATTCAAATTTTTCTTTCTTCTAACGCTTATCTCTGCTCATTTTACAGCTACACGGTGGAGTACTTCAGTTCGGATCTGCAAACAGGTTGGGTCATTGCCGCACATCGTGTGCCTGATCAGCAAATAACGGTAAGTAGAATGTATACACCATTTGCAACGGCATTTTAAAGGTACCCGCAGAGTCATATGCATAAGTACTGAGCTCATATGTGAACCAAGCTCATATGAGTTGGTAATAAGTGGCTGAAAAAAGAAAAGAAAATGAAAATTCACCAGGTGTCCTGTTGCCTTTGTGTGGCGAATATTTGAAGTTACATTATGTAGGAGTAAAAGTATATATATGTATATGCAAATGGGCTATTCATTTCAATTTTGCACTTTTTCTCCTGAATACACATATAGTACATACAAAAAAGTTAAATTTTTTTGCTTTATGTGGCTTCTGCACACTACTAACTGTATGCAAATGTCCAACTTTAGTTGCTTTTTTTTTGGCTCTTAGCTAAAATTATTGCCTTTCTACCTGAAAGTGGCTCACATTTGCATCTAATTTTTGCTTAGCGAACTGCTTTTAGTTTTTAGTGCCCACATAGTTGGCTGCTTATAAATATGTTGGCACATGTGTGTGCCTCTAGTCTTCATAGCTTTAGCTAAAGAATATTTTAAACTGGTGATTTTCCACATATGTGTGCTTGCAACATTGTTCATGCAGCTTGATTGTAGCTTAACGTGCTCTTAAAGTCTCGATGGAAGAACTTAAGAACACTTTATTGAGTTGAGACTGTCTGTTGAGTGGATATATTCTGGATTTGCTGGCATTATCTGGCATTCAACTTCCAATTTTAGCACAGCTGGTACCTAGATTCACCAGTGACATATTTCTAACATAACTTTCTTGAAGATTTTTTTTTTAGAACTACGATTCCTATATCTTAATAATTAAAATATTGCTTTGTTGTCCCTACTTATCTGTTCTTGAAAGTAACGGGCTTATTTATTCATTAAAATCCTCTAAATTCCTTTCAAAACTTTGTTGTACATATGACAAATCACAATTGCTTCATCATAAAGGGTGATTTTTTAAGAGCTTGATAACTTTTTTTTAAAAAAAAACGCATAAAATTTGACATTTACTTTTTGAAGATAATTTCATTTAAATGTTGACCGCGGCTGCGTCTTAGGTGGTCCATTCGGAAAGTCCAATTTTGGGCAACTTTTTCGAGCATTTCGGCCGGAATAGCCCGAATTTCTTCGGAAATGTTGTCTTCCAAAGCTGGAATAGTTGCTGGCTTATTTCTGTAGACTTTAGACTTGACGTAGCCCCACAAAAAATAGTCTAAAGGCGTTAAATCGCATGATCTTGGTGGCCAACTTACGGGTCCATTTCTTGAGATGAATTGTTCTCCGAAGTTTTCCCTCAAAATGGCCATAGAATCGCGAGCTGTGTGGCATGTAGCGCCATCTTGTTGAAACCACATGTCAACCAAGTTCAGTTCTTCCATTTTTGGCAACAAAAAGTTTGTTAGCATCGAACGATAGCGATCGCCATTCACCGTAACGTTGCGTCCAACAGCATCTTTGAAAAAATACGGTCCAATGATTCCACCAGCGTACAAACCACACCAAACAGTGCATTTTTCGGGATGCATGGGCAGTTCTTGAACGGCTTCTGGTTGCTCTTCACCCCAAATGCGGCAATTTTGCTTATTTACGTAGCCATTCAACCAGAAATGAGCCTCATCGCTGAACAAAATTTGTCGATAAAAAAGCGGATTTTCTGCCACTGATTTTGGTAATAAAATTCAATGATTTGCAAGCGTTGCTCGTTAGTAAGTCTATTCATGATGAAATGTCAAAGCATACTGAGCATCTTTCTCTTTGACACCATGTCTGAAATCCCACGTGATCTGTCAAATACTAATGCATGAAAATCCTAACCTCAAAAAAATCACCCGTTAGTTTCAAGCAATCCGTTACTATGTACTATGCCTTATGGTACAAACTGCTTAGATATTTCAGCAGTTAAGTTTGTTAAGAAATTATCTCCTTATTCACCACAGAGCATTTCCTTTTTCGGCAATGTCTATATAAACTAATTCCTTTTTATTCTTACAGATTTCCGGTTTGAAACCAGCCACATCGTATGTCTTCCTCGTTAGAGCTGAGAACACCCACGGACTGTCGGTGCCCTCTGGTCTCTCGAACGTCATTAAGACTTTGGGTACAGAATCGGGTACAGCGCCGCCAAGTGAAATATCTGCCGCGCGTTCAGTGCTAAGTGGCAAGGTGAGTAAAACTATATATATTAACCAGCACAATCTTGTATAAAGACTGAGTGTGTTGTTCTCGGAAAGTTGGGGCTTCTATGATAGAACCTCTAGAACACTTGTTACATAGGGTTACTTTTTTTCAGAATTTAATAATCGTAATGGAAATATCAAAAATAGTTTTAATTTTTGAATTCATTATATATTCTATGGACAGAACTAGAAATAATATTTGTTCCAGACTACAAAAATTATATTTTATTCTGCTAAAATACAAAATTCGGTTCCAATTCTTTTGCTAATTTTGGCTTGGCTATAACATAAACACATTCGATTTATACCAATAAATTCCATTCATACCAGTTGTTTGCTCGATTCCTCAATCTCAATTGATTTATACCAGTTTATGCCACTTATACCAGTTTTTTTGTTCGATTCGCCATTTTCTGAGTATCAACAATTCCTCTTCTTTTTGAGTACACTTTTAAAAATCGAATTTCTTAGATAATCCATTTTTTCAGCGCTCTGCCTCGAATATTCCTTCTATAATACCAATCACAGGTGTAAAAGAAGCACTTCAATTTGTCGCTATATTTTCAGAAATTCCCTGTTTTTGCAAGCCATAAAGTGTTCCCTTAGATATAATTTCATTTTGTTATCAATTTGCTTTCGCACACAAAGTTCCACGCACAACAATTTGATAAATGCGTTCATTTCCACCGCAAATGCGAGTCGATGCATCAATTGAAGCGCTACCAAGTACCAACACTATCTACAACACTGGAGCACTAACACTACTGACCCACTTTCCAACGTAGAAAAATTGAAAAAAAATCGCATTTTTTCTGCCATTGCACAGCGCGGCAGGGAAGAATTCGTTATTTTTTCGCCTTCATTTTTCTGCTATTTTTCCGAACGCCAGATGGCGCATGAACTGCATAAATTTTCGCTTGGAAAACGCATAAATATTGCGTTACGTTTTTTACGTTTCCCATTTGGGCAGTTACACACAGTTCACGCTAAGGATTGCGCACACCTGAGTCAATAAGCGCAGCGAGGCGGCGATTGCCGAAAAGGCAGCGTGAAACATTTCGGAGAAGCGGCAGTTGTGTTCGTGGGAAGAATGTATAAATATTGGTTTAAAGTACGAAATGGAAGCGCAGCAACGCAAATGAACAGCGAAAAAATCATGTTTTTGCAGTAAAAGTGAAAAAGAAAGCGCGCTTGCAACAGCGCAGCAATTGACCCAAATTGCAATTAACCATTTGAGTGTCAAGCTATCGAAGAATAATTGAGCAGCGCGAAATTTATACGCCCAAAAGTATGCAGTAAATATACCAGTACCACAGAAGCCTTCCCTAGTGTGGGTGTTAATGCGTATATAATGATTATACTTCAGCGCTTCACTGGCAGAAAGCAATTAATTCATGACGGCAGGGTGGAAAATAAATTCAGAGGAGGGTTAAATGCAACAAAATGCTTGTTTGTTGGGAACAAAGCGGAATTTCGTTTATAGCAAAGCATAATTCCGATAAAAAAATGATTTTCTATATTGTTGTTGCTATTTTTTGTAAAAAAAAACATATTTTTGTATGATCATAATTCCTGCTTCAACAACAAGCAGCAAGCAGTCGAGAAAACAGTGAGTCCCCCACTGGCTCATATAATTATATTCATTTGTATGAGCAGCAAGCGCTGACAAAGCGCCCCAGGATATGGTATATATATAGCACGAATGTGGCACACAAAAAGTGGGTGGCGCCACAAATTATCATTAAAATAAAATATGATGTGCAAAACTGGAAACACTCAGTGTACCCAGTTAGCGTTCTAACAACAAAAGCAATGGCGGACGCACACACACACTCATACATTTATATAGCAGACACAACACTTCTTCAGCGTAAGAAGGCTGTGGGTGCACACTCCCGATGCTACTAATTTGTGGCAAGCGCTCGCCTCAGTTCAGCTCAGCTCAGCTCAGCATGCCTGCGGCGGCATACACTTCCGGTATTTATTTATGATTTCGTTACAATTTATTGCGTGAATAATTTTTATAAATTGTATGTTGCACACGTAGAACAAGAAAATACACGCACAAAAAAGCGCAAGAAAAAAAGGGCAGAAAAAATTGCGAAGCATTTCCGTGCTGAAAAAGGCCAAACAAGTTAGCAATAATCATATGTATTTGTTGTTGTAGTGGCTGCGTAGACTGCCAACAACACTTTCAATCTGCGAGCACAAGAAGTTGCCTCTATTGTTGCCACACATTTGCATTTCGCACAAGATACTCAGCGCTGCATATGAGTTGCTCATATGGCACACACACATACAGTCAACCTAACTGTAAACCTCCGCTTTATGTGTGTATGTGTTTGTACTCGCTCGAAGCGCAGTTTTTACACTGCATTAACAATGATTGATATTGCCACTTAGCAGCACTGAGCACAAAATAAATATAGAGGTGTGTGTTGCTTGACGCTGCAAGGCTTATATCGAGATATGTGAGATAGTATATACATATATATACGAAAACACATACATATCACCATACATTTATCCACAAAGCAGCAACCCTGCCAGCCAGGCCTAACCACTTTCCCCTCATGTTTCTTCAATTACTAACACCAACGCACACGTTTGGGTTGTTTTGTTTTTGTATTCGTACGTGTGAGGGGAATAGTGGTTAAAAAACTCACAAGCAGCTATGCTGGCCTATGGCAAACTCACCACTTTTTTTACCACTATTGTGGGTTTAAAAAACTTCGGTTTAACCAGCTTTTTCACCACCTTTGGCTGGCAGGGAACTTAGCACCCAAATTCATTCAGCAGCGCCGCCAGCTGTATTTCCTTATAAGCTCTCTTGCAACGCTCGATATTCTTTATACCTTACACTTATATTTCCATCCTCTTTGCTTTCATTTTATTTTCTTTTTGCCATTTCTTCTTATTAAATGATGCAAAAAATTCCGAAATATTGTATTTTATGCCGCCGCTGCCACCTTTGCTGACTGTGTGTGCCACGCCTCTTCGCCTAATAACATGTCAAGCATTTGAATTTATTGCGGCATTGTAGCGGAGCGCATAGCTTTTTTGCAACTTTGCTTCGTTACTTTCTGTATTTACATTGCTTATCTGCAGGCTTAGCATACATTGAGGCGCACTCTTGCACGATATGCTCAAGCATATATCAATATACAAATACAAATATGTGAATGTGTGTTTGTATTAATATGCGTAAGTGTTTAGGCGTGCTTGCTGGAATATCGAAATACCATCAATAATTTTTTGTGGATATTGTTTTGTGCGCTCCCAGGAGAAATGCGTACGCTTAAGCGCATAAAGAGTTTTGGGGAAATGTTAGAAGGATACTTACATACATATTTTTTATATCAGAAATGTATTGCTTTGTGTTAGTACACTCTGAAAAATCTTATAAATAAAGCGAGCTTAGCGAATATTTGAGATTTTTGAAGTTATTCGTAGCATACTTTAAGGCGCAAATTTTTTTTAATTTTAATATCTTTTTCTGATTTAAACGGAAATCTTTATTCAAATCTTTATTCAAAATATCTGTATTATACTTTTCTTTTCTATATATGCCATCATCAGCCTGTCATCAATTTTATACATCTATATTTCTCTCAGTGTTCCCACTCAACCTTCTCACCCTCCCACTGCATAGCAATAAAGAAATTTGAATTATTATTACCCATTATTTGTTGTTTCGGCTGAATTGCCATTTTTGCGCATACCTCTTGGCTGGAGGCGCTCAACCTACATTGTTATTATTATTATGGCATTTTTATTGTTGCCCGCTTACTTAGCTGCTGCGCGTTGGGTATGCCTAGCGCCGGCGGGCAAAAATATTAAGTCGAATTACTTAAGTTTGGCTAAACGATAAGGAAGGTTTTTCTTTTTCTTTTTTTGGTTGAGGATTTGTAGTTATAATCGGTTTTAGTTGGCTTCCTATTGGAATTTTTTCAGCGATGAATTGATGTTGAAAGCATTTTTGATGAATTGGATATATGTATGAAAATATTTGATTAATTTTTCTACGGTCCGCCTCTTAAATTTTATCTAGGAATACAATAAAATTTTAATTCTCTGCAATTTTTAAAGAAACTTGGTTGTAGGCAGTTGCCTATTCATATATGTTATTATTGAGTTTGAAAAATAAAAATAAATATCTTCACTATCCTTGGCTATTTTTAGTAAAATCTAAAAATTATAAATATTTTTTTTTTAATTTTAGAAATATTATTTCAACAATTTATTTTTTTTTAATTTTTGTTATTACTTAAATTGAATATTTTCATAAAATATATTTGTTTATATCATAAATACTATATTTAACTATTAATTTAAGACTTCTAATAGTACTATTTTAAAGAGTTTGCAGCATCAGCTATATATAACTGCAATTGATGAGGCTTCAGTTTCATTTAACTTTCTCCAAAAATTTCACTTAAGATCCCTGCATATTACTTATACGCCCCGTACACACTGCTTCCTCACATTTCATTCTCAATTTTTGCCATATTTCTTCAAATTTCTGCACCAACTTTCACAAAAATCTAACTTTTGCTTCAGTGCGCCTAAAAGTGTGCTTGTACATGCAGCCAAGCAAATATCACGCACACTACTAGTTGACTATGCCTACACAAACAAGGTTGCATGATTTCCACTACAACAATGCGCTGCAAAAATAGTGCGTTCATGGTATGGAAGAAAAATTATTCACGTTTCCTTGCAACATGAAGTTGCGTAGCATAAAGTTTTCAACTCGAAATTTCTGCATGAATTTTTTTCCAATTTTTTGCACTTCAACCAACACATCTACATGCTGTCTTAGTATGTTTGTAAGCATTTGAGGCGCTGGCGTCTGGTAGCAATCAAGCGAGCTGGAACAAAATGCCAAGCACGACTGAACGCCGTCAACTAACTCTCAACGTGGTCGACAGCATCATTATTATCGAGAACGCATCATTGTTTGTGTAAATGTGTGTAAAGTCTGCTTTAGAGGTGAGCGTGCAGTGTGCAAAATGAAGCAACTTGCTGTATGCAGCATGGCACAAAGAGAGGCATCAACTTTGGTAGTCTTAGAAGCATCGTCAGTAGAGGAAGAAATTACAAAAAAAAAGTTCGAAAATTTCAGAAAAAGTCCTCAATGAATGATATGGTGAATGAATAGATGTGAAAGGTGCAGCGAAGTGTAGGCTTAAGGGCCAGAAAGTTACGGTCTCAAAGCGCGAAATAGCCGCTCGTTCAATATCGACGTTTTTTAATAACAGACACCAACACAAGTACTGACCATGAAATTGAAGCAATGAAAGGTCTGGCATCCGTCGCTTTACAGGCTTTGAAGGAAACAAAGTACAGCATGTGATAGGCAAAAAAATGGCTGCTACACTGTGGCGTTTATGCAATTGCACTATGCGCTCAGTGCTGCATGCCTCGGCGTGAGTATGAGTGACAGGCCTTGAAATGTGGATGTGGCGAACTTTTTTCGCGATATTTGAAAATTTTCTTCTGCAGAATTTTGCGCAAAAAATTTCAACTTTTTTCGCTGCTGCGCTGTCTTTGAAAGGTGTAATTTATTTATAGAAAAAATGAAGTGCCACACAATGATGCAGCGAAATAAAGTGCTCCGCTTTGGCTTCATTAACAAAAAGCGTCTTCAAGTTCGTGCGCCGTCTACATAAGTTCATAGACGTGTACGAACAATCAAGCAGTTCGAGGCTGCATTTAATGGTGTTGCAATAAGGAGGTTGTGAGGTGATTGCCACTGAAGGCGCGGCTTCATTTGTCTGGCAGTGCACGGAAAGAAATTACAATAATTGTTGCTTTTGCAAAGGATAAATCGCAAGAAAGCAAAATTTTCATAAGACAAATTACGTCGCTGTAGTTGTCGTGAAAGAAATTGTTCAACCAAAAGGGAGTTTCAAATACAATTCACAAAACCGAAAGCATTTAGTATGAGTAATGATACTATGAATTGTTGTTTTTGCAATAATTTTTTAGACGCTTATTGTCTGAAAAGTTGTGAAATTTTAACTACTAGTTGTTGTTGTTGGTGTTTGCAGACACTTTATTATCTCGATTGCTGTCACTCTGTGTCTAGTTGCAACCTATGAATGGATTATTTATTCTAATTTTTCGATTTTTGAATTTTGTAAATATTTTCTGCTTTTTGCAAATTTTTATAGAATTGTCTGAATTTAAGAGATTACCTTGAATATACAATGAACTTTGAAATTTTGGATCGATGATGATGCTTGTTGGGAAAGTCTGTTGATAAATTATACAACAAATTAATACCCAAAGGACCTCATTTAAAGCCAAAGCGAATCGGTTAAATTCATTATATTTTATAATTGCCACGGAAGCTCAGTTCAGTTCTTCAGTTGTATTGTAGATAGTTTTCAGTTTTAAACTGATTAGCATAACCTTCATAAAGAAAAATGCAATGGAAATTAATTTTTCTGCTCTAAAACTAGTTAAAATAATATTTTTTTCTATAAAAATTCACTAAAAAGAAACAAATTGTTACCACTGCGCCACCTAGCGTACGCTATAAATAAAGAAATTTGTCTTAAAAATCAATTACATTGGACCACAGTTACATTTCCTTTCGCTCTCTCTCAGCAGCAATTTTTAATTAGCTCATTAATTTCTCAGCCAAAAATTATTTCAATTTGCTGTTACTCAATTTTTGTTAAAACCAGTGAACAACAACAATAAAAATGAACATCATGACATGCAATTTTTAATAAAAAAGTTGTTTTATTGAAAAAGTAAGGCATGGTATCAAAGCTTAATTATTAAGTGTAAGTATAAAAAACAATTTTTGAGACTAATTTGCTAAATTA